>CM061144.1:28925724-29645724 GCA_030710495.1 Labroides dimidiatus | reverse complement strand
CAAATCCCCAGACCACCGTCGCTTTAAAGGACACTATACTATATATCCTCCGTCTCATCTTGATCTTGCTCTCTCTTTCCTTCCCACACTGTTGTATATGCCTCTATGCCCGGCAGAGTGAACCTACAGATCAAAAAAAAAAAAAAAAAAAATTGCCAAAGCTACTTTTTCATCATCTTCCAACATCTCCCTTGGTGTTTCATTTGTCGCAAAGCAGAGTTTTGGGCCATTGCTCATGTGCAGTGCAACAGTGGGATAACTGTATAGCACAGAGCTCCTGCTGTGTTTTGTTTTGTCTTTTTCTGCTCCAGGCTGTGTGCATTCATCTCCATGTACTGCCTGCGCTGCCACAGTCACCACGCCGTCGCCCCGTTAGAGCTGAGTGAAAATGTACTCCTGCACCCTCTCAGGCCAACTAATTATGGACTTTGATTATTCCCATTTTGTTTTACTGAGTGCGTCTCCGACGCCAACAGGCAGGCCGGCAGAAAGGCCAGCACCATTGATTGTCTCAGTTTCGGGCCTAATTGAGCCAAATGGGAATGGCTGTTGCCAGAGTTCACTCTTCTCCAGTGTTTACACGCTGATCCACCAGAGAGACATTCATTACCGCCTTGCTGAAAACTCCACAAGACAAGCTTCCACAAACACACATTTACACTCACATTTCGTAGTCATATTGATAAAGGGTTGAAGTTCTCAGTGGCCTGAACATACAGCTGGGCCTGCACATGCTACTGGGAATAACGCTGTTTTTAATGGAGCTCGGGTCTCCATCACACAGCCATTATTTACATCTCTGTATTTTTCTCAACATCACAGTCTGAATGTTAGCCGCTGCTCGGCCCACACTGGTCTAGCAGGATGAGCCCTGCTGCTCCTCATTATCTGAGTAATGCTGGCCTATCGCCACCTGGGGGCACTCTATAAAAGAGAGGCAGAGATGATTCTGACCCCTCTTGCTCTTCGGTGGGCGGCTCCGCTCTGTCCCGCTTGCCTCACTTCCTGGTGGTCACCGATGCAGGTAGGTTTGCGGCATCTGTTTTAATCACGCGTTGCATGGTTGTTAGCATGCTCCATTGTTGGTATCCTCTGCTGTTGCAGCTCTGAGCCTTAGGAGCAGGACGCACGCCTCTCCCTCTGTTGTGCAACGATGTGCCGGATCGGTATGTACGCCACACGGCGCTCGACTCATTTAACAATGTAATCATGAAGCTCTCATTAAAATGGCCTTTTTTGTTATTTGTTAGGCCCTACGTGATAGCCTATTTGTGGGTAGGGGAGCCGGGAATCCACTGCTGTTTTGCTGCGTTGCTGTGCTGCTGTTTTGCCTCGCCGCTGTTCTGTGCATGTCCGCCTCTATCTATGGTTTGTGGGTGGCCTTCTCCACCTGACTGTCTGCCTGTCTGTCCGCCGCCTGCATGTTTGCATGCCCGCCTGTCCCTGCTATCCGCTACCCATCCTACGTGAGCCCTGTCTTTCAGCAGGGCTGCTTAAACTGAGTGGTGCTTGGGCTTTGTGAGTTTGCTCTGTCTGCTCACAGAGTGAGCCGCGCCGACCCTGTACTGTAAGCTGAAGCTAGTGGTCCTTTCCACAGGTGGAGCTGCTGCATGCTGCTCTCTTCCGCAGCAGCAGCTAGAACTGAACTGTTTTATTCTCATTTTTCCTGAGTTGGAATGAATGGACTCTGGGGGGTTAATTTCTTTGCTTTGATTGTTTTTCTTTCTTGTTTTGCATTGTTTATTCTTTTGTTCACCTTTACATTTATGTGGCAGTTATTTTGGCTTTTTGTGTTTTGCCATTAGTATTGTGTTCATTTGATTTATCTGACTTACTAATTGAGTTATTGAAGTTATTTTGATTTAGTTATTTTGGGGCAGCTTGAGTATCTTTTGTTGATAAGTCATTTATTCTCATTTTTCAGTTGCTTCCAATTATATTGCTCTAGTTATGTAGGATTTTGTTATTGTTTGTTTTCAGTTTCATTAACATTTCTTTTTGTTGCTCTTTTTCAGTGGCTGAGCCTGGTGGTGGCGCTGGTGATTGGTGGTGGTTTCCTCTCATCTTTGTGTGCTGTGTGTTCTATTTGAGTTATTTCACAAGAGTGTGTGTATGTAGGTTCCTCACGTATTCCTGGGGTGTTTTCAATTTGATTTTTCTCAATGGGATCCCCCTCCTCGACCCATCGCACCTGGTGAGCCTCAGCCACATTTCCTTTATCCTTCCCCCTTTTATGGAAGGATTTTAAATGAACCAATATCCTCTTTGAATTGTATCAATAATCATGAATCATATGACAAATTGAGTCATTAAAATGATTTGTTACAGCCCAAGTTATAAGTATTGAAAAAGCTTAAATAAGAGACTCATGTTGGACTGCAAAACAGAGTTTCCTTTCTCTGTGTTTTCTAAGTTCTTCTTGTATTGTTGCTGTGGTACTGTTCCTGGGAACTGTAACTATTGATTTCTTATGATTGTCATGCACCTCCTGGAGTGGCAGATCTGAATAGACTTTCCCTAAATTTTATTTCTTTAAAAAAACAACAACAACAAAAAAAAAACCCTTGACCATCCGGTCAAAGGGAAATGTTTTGGCATCAAGCTCCACAACCTCGTCTCCCATGCTGTGTCATGTTGGGTTGATGCACAACCGGCACACAGCAGCCGTCTCAAAGCCCTCTTGGAGCACGGGGAGAGAAATATAAATCCTGAGAGATAAATCCGTGCCACCTGCGAGCCTGGAACGATGACACAAAACTGTATTTCATCATGGGCTCCTTCATTGAGGTTGGATTATCGGGGGAGAGGAAGTGATGCAAAGGGAATACAAGGCTCTGCTTACACATGGATGATATGATTAAGGTGCTGTAAGCCTTTTGACACTGACACACAGGTGGCAAGTGCATGTATACGGCTTATATCTGTATGAACGTGACAGTCGGTCTATGTATCCCATATCTGATTTGACTCCCTAAAAACACAGACGATTGTGACTTGGACTGTGAAGATAATTCACTTTACATCTTTGGGATAGATCTCTTCTCTGCACGGTCATTTGAATGAAACAAATCTTTCATGAGGCACCCACAATGATCGGTATGTCATTATAAGGGAGCAGAAAATATTCTTTTCCTATATGTGAGCTCATTTTCTTTGACAGACATTAATAGAGCAGAGTGAGGACGCTTCAGCCAGCCAACTTCAGAGTAGACCATTATCCTGTAGCCTCACAGAGAGGTGCGAACACTGGCTCTGATAACCCGAGTGGCAGTGGCAGAAATTAACAATTATCATACCACATGTCTCCACTGCCACTGATAAAAAGACCTTTTTAATAGGAGCGATTACTGTAACCATGTGCAATTTAACCTGATCGACTCCATCGCTGATGGGACTTTAATGCAGGAAAAACTCAGTCCACCTGAAAGGCTCAGGCCTGTATTGATTATGGCAGCATTAAACATTTAAGCAATCACTGCACTTAGTTAAATGATTGAGTAATGAATAATAAATGAGATAGATGGCGGACAGGGTAACGAATGGTCCGGGGAATAATATCAGGTCATGTGATACTCAGGCGTTCCTCTAAGTCCACAAGGACAATTTTTTTTTTTAAAGGTACACCAACGGTCTCACTTTCAGTCTCATGAATCAGGGTGCTTGACAAAGGGTACAGAACACACACACACGCACACACACACACACACACACACACACACACACACACACACACACACACACACACACACACACACACACACACACACACAATGTACAGGAACCATCGGGGATTTAATCAATTCACATTACTCTTGTGGACTGTTCAATGTAAGTGGAGCACTTATCCCCCAAGAGTTAGACAGCTGTAGGGCTGTTTGATTAACTACAGCAACAAACCTGGACCCTCTCCATTAAAAGAGCCTCTCTTCTTTTCTATTCTGGATTCTATTCTGCTTCTATTGTCTGATCTTGTCTTGATGGTGCACATTAAATCAATAAACTGCAACCACACAAAATAGATCGGAACACAACAAATTTGGGGGTTGCTGTTTATGAAGTCCACCTTGCTAGGTCTATGTTGGACCCCTTTTACCTTTAGAACTGCCTTAATTCATAGGTTCAACAAACTGCTGGAAACCTTCCTCAGAGATTTTTCTCCATTGACCTGACAGCTCACACAGCTGCTGCAGATTTGTGGGCTGAACATCCATAATGAGAATCTCCCGTTCCACCACATCCCAAAGGAGCTCTACTGGACTGAGATCTGGAGCAGTACAGGGCACTCATTGTCATCAGAAGATGGGTCCACTGTGCTCATAAAGAGATGGACATGCTCAGCAACAGCAACGGGTGGGCTGTGGACTTTAAACCAGGCACAGTTGGTACTAAGGTGTGCAAAGTGAGCCCAGAAAATCTCCCCCACACCATTGGACCAGCAGCAGCATCAGCAGCAGGCTGAAGAGTTGATCCAAGACAGTATGGATCCATGCTTTCATGTTGTTTCCTCTGAATCCTGAGTCCACCATCTGAATGTGGAGCAGAAATCCAGACTCATCAGACCAGGAGAGGTTTTTCAGTCTTCTGTGGTCCAGTTTTGGTGAGCCTGTGTGGACTGTAGCCTCAGATTCCTGGTCTTAGCTGACAGGAAGGTCACCCAGTGTGGTCTTCTGCTACTGTGTTGTGTGTTCAGAGATGGTCTTCTGCAGACCTCGGTTGGAACCAGTAGTTCTTTGAGTTCCTGTTGTCTTTCTGTCATCTCCAACCAGTTTGTCCAGTCTCATTTGACTTCTGGACTCAATGAGACATTTAGTCCCAGAGAACTGCTGCTCTCTGGATATTTGCTCTGTTTGGGATCACTATCTGTAAACCCTACAGATGGTTGTGGGTTCAAATCCCAGCAGATGAGAAATTTTTCAAATACTCAGACCAACAACTATGTCACGCTCGGAGTCTCTTACGTCAACTTTCTTCTCTGTTTTGATGCTCATGTTGAATTCCTACAGCTCGTCTTCATCAGGTCTACTGGAATAAATTCTGCAGAGTTTCTGCCATGTGATTGGCTGATTAAACAATTGTGTTAACAAGCAGTTGAAAAGGTGCACAGACTAATGAGTGTAGACTCAGTAGATCAACCGGGTAATGTACAAAGAGGTTGAGTTGAGTCTTAAGCCTTTCTGCAAACACTGACATTACACACACCTGTCAGTCAACTCAGCCAACCCGCTCATTATGCAAATCCATACATTACTGTTGGTCTTTGGTTGTGTGTGTGTAGATATGAATAAATGAGCTGTTCAGGCTGTGAATGCGCTTAAATTCAATTAAAGAATGGATGCAGATCCTTTTGCATTTGGAGTCAGCTGATTTTTGTACTTTCACATTGGCTCCATTTTTTTAACACTGGGAGGTGTTTGTTATTAGATGGATGCTGAATCCTTTTTTAATGAAGTCTTCAGTTTCCTGTTTGGTGTTTAAACTGTTTTCTTTTCTGTTTTGTCTTTTTGTTTGTTGCTTTAACTCTTTATCACCGGACGTGTTGGCAACAACATATTTGCACAAGCGCACTTTGAATGATTGTTATTCCGAAACAGTTCCCACAATTGGAAAAATTCCAACAGTTTTCAAAAGCAGAGATGTTGCTCTTTCAGCCAATATGTGGTTATTAGGGTAATTTCACTCAGGCATTTAAGGAAGCCTGGGAATACACACAGAGTGCAGAGCAGATGGATAAAAGGAAAGCTGAGTTTGTCCAAAAATGCCAAAAATAAGACTCTCCCAGGTTATAAAACCTCCACTGAAGTTTCCTCATGATTTTGAGAATGAAGGAGCAGCTTCATGTGAGAAAATGTTACGTTAGATGGGTTGAATTTGGGGATGAATGAATCTGTCTCTGTCTAGTTCGCATACGTGATTGTGTAGATTGATGCCGTACCAAGTGAGCATGATTTGAGGCTTGTATTGTTTGCTAACCTTTGTAGAACAATCAGCTGTGCTATGTTTGGACTGTACAGTGTGCGTGAGCAGCTGAATAGTTTTCTCCTCTGCTTTCAGTTTGTTTGGTGATGAAGCGCAGACATCCTCAAGCAGTTTGAGTGCTCGGAGAGGGAGAGGCCATGGGGATGCACTGCAAAAACTGAAATCTAAGTAACTGTTTATGTTTTATTTTAAGTAAAAATTAGACTTGATATTTTAGATACTTCTGATATTCTATTCTCTCTTGATAGTCACATTCATCTGACAAGTTCATAAAATGTCTTATCTGAGATTTTTAAAGACAAAAGTGAGGTCTGAACTGCTTGTAAAGGAAATCTGCCTCTGGGATAAGAAAAAACTGCTCGCCAAATTTCTTGAATTTAGAACAATGTCTTCATACAAGAAACTAACAATTTTTTTTGTTTTGGTACACTGGCAGATTTTTTGTTACTCATTACAAGCAATTCAGGCATCATTTTTGTCTTTTACTTACATGAAATAAGACATTTATCTGGACTGTTTTGGTGACTGTGGCTCATATTAAGTTTAAAAAGACACTTAAAAAAGAAACTAACTAAAAAGTAGGACAAAAATGCTTAGGTTTCCTTTTTTGCAGTGTAAAGTTTCTGGTGATGCCTTCAGAAATCTTTAAATAACTAAATAAGAGACAAAGGCTAAAAAATGGCATGGGATTGTTTTGTTTTTTCCTTCAGTTAACCTCTAAAATTAAATTATGTTTCTGTTTTTCTTAAGTTTTAACTGTTTTAGTGTTTCTCATATAACATGTAGTAAATTTGAAATAACTCCCAGATTTTAAAAGTTCAAAGTGTTCCAGAAAAATGGGCCAAATCACTCACCCACAGGACATCTTCTAACCTTTTTATGGTCAAAGTAAGCAAAAAAAGGCAAAAACAAACAAACAAAAAAGTCCAAGTAGGTATTCTGAGACTCAGGTGTTAAAGGGTTAAAGAGGGGGTATTTTGCCGTCTCTTTAAGGCGAACCCTGATCCCTTTAATTGCCCAGCTCTTTGGAGGCCTTTTTGGGGGCAAATCTGTGAACAGACCTTGGTGTTTGAGGCCCACTCCTCCACTGTGGCATGAACCAAAGACTAGGGAGACATTTTGAGGCTCAGGTGTTAAAGGGTTAAACCATAGTGTGTGCGTGTGTGTGTGTGTGTGTGTGTGTGTGTGTGTGTGTGTGTGTGTGTGTGTGTGTGTGTGAGTGTGTGTGAAGAACTCAGGGTCACTGTGATTGTCCTCTGCTCCAGGCTTTGGCGGCGTTCGATTTAAATATCAGGAATATCTGAGAGTTTAAGGTCAGAGTGGCCTTTTTACACATGTGTAGACACACGTCACACTCACTGCAGTGTGTGTGTGTGTGTGTGTGTGCGTGTGTGGGAAGGACACCCTCTTCAATCACTTGATGTAAATGGGCTGCAGCCTGTTTGTAATTTAGAACACAGGCCTGTCGTGTCTGACAAATTCGGCTCTGTCTGTGTGTTTATCGTGTCAAGATGACTTCACTCTCGTCCCTCTTTAGCCCCGCTGTCTCTTCCATCCACACACATTTCGCTTGAAGCCCCTCATTTCCTTGTTGAGTAGGGGTGGTGGGTTGGGAGGGGGGCTGCAAGCGGCAGAGACAGCTCAGTAATTAGTTCTCGAGCATGCTCCCGCTAAATATTCCTGTCTAATGACAAGGCCAAGCGGGTGCACTACGCCCAGCAGCCTGGGGTTCAGTTCGACTCCACCAGCTCTGATCATAATCCAAACTTGCAAGAAAACTTCGGCATGATGCAAAAAATAAATAAATAAGTTTGTGGATAAATAAAAGAGTGTGGATGTTAGGGCACACTTTGAAATGTACATCAAAAGCAGTGATTTGTCAGCCATCAATAGTCCTTCCAGAGGGAAGCCTGTCTCTCTCGCTCTCTCTCTTTCTCTCTCATTTAGTTTGATGATTGCCTCCTGCAGCCCAAGGGAGCGATAGAAACCAAGTCTATTACTTCCTACCGCTCTTTACTCCTACCAATATGAAAGACTCAATAGCAACAAGACCTACCCTGTGTTAACTCGTGTAGTCTATTAAGCAGACTCCAATTCTATCCAGCCGCACGCCTCGGCGCAAGGGAACCCCTGAGAAACATTACCCGCGCTGAAATGGCTCTGAAGAGAATCGCAAGTCGGCTGCATGAAAATGGGAGTAATGAAAAAAAAAATCTGGTGTGCGCATAAAGGAAGTTAATAAGGAAAGAGAAAAGTAACAAGCAAACAAACAAACAAACCCAGCAGGTTTGATGGGTGATATGGGATCATCATTTTTTAAACGCTTCTTTCAGACACCGATGGAGCTGATCCGCACATCCAGGTGCGATCACGCCAACACCGCTGTGCTGTCCGAGTGTTGTACTGGTTGGGTGCTGCACATCCAGATGCTCACCTCTCCTCTCTCTCTCTTCGTGCAGCTGGGCGCATGTGTGTTTTCAGCCCCTCAGGGCTCAGGTGTTAATTTATATGCTACTGCACTGTTTTTCCCCCTGACTACCCACAGACTGACCCCAGCCCAGCGTGCCCGCCCCCTCCTCTCCCGGCGAGGCTACACTGCTGTCCAAGCAGACCTATTGCAGTCCTCAAACTGAGACCTCCTGCCTAATTGGCTGCAGAAAATGGGAGGAAGAGATAGAAGTAAAGTAGGAATAATAAAAAGCTCTCTGACAGATGTGCGGCAGCAGGACTCTTACGATGGTGACGTGCATGGGATAACCCATCTGTGGCGGTACATCGGAGATGATTATCATGGTGGAAATGCTTGCATCATGCAGCAATAAGCCAGAAAACAAAGGAGTGGTGAGACAAAAGCAAAGAAAACAACACTAACAACATGTGCATCAGACAAAGATTCGATGGATGTTGCATCAAAACATGAATCAAAAAAACAACAATGAGAGCTTTATTCCCTTGGATGAAATCTCTGTGTTGCACAGAATGAGCATGCGTTATTGATGATTACAAGTTGTTGCCAGGCTTGGGGAATAACGGTATATACAAGGGGCAACATCCGGTAGAGAAAAATGAAGCCTATGCGGAAGTGCTAAAAGTTGCTGTTCATGGAGAGTCCTCTAGAGGCTGGCTGCAGAAAGACCGGAAGTCACGTACACATCAAGCCAAAAAAAAAAAAAACAGACTTTTACAGCATTAAAAAGCATATTTACAGCCTGGTTCAAAAACAGCTTGGGTTTGGAACGCTAATTTCGCTATCTTCACACACTGTACAGTGGATGAATTTTTTTCTAATTCAGTGGTTTAGACGATGTCCAATCAGAGGCTCAGCTAAACTCAAGGTACAGACAGGCGCCCTATAGCTGTTAGAACGGAAGCTCAAAGTCCACGTCATATCCAAGATGGCCGTGTTCAGTGATTGACTTCATTTGACTGTATCAGGAACAGATGGGTGACGTCACGGAGACTGTGTCTATGTTTTATACTGTCTGAGGGTATACATGTAACGGCGTTACGTGATTAGCATACAAAAAAAGGGTAATTGCATTTTGTTACAGTTACAGAAAAAAAAACGCGTAATCAGATTACAGTCACATTTAGTGAAAAATGGGATTATTATGCAGGATTATGATTTCAGTGCATTTTATATTATGGAAATATAAATATATTTCCTTCAAAACAGGAGGGACAGAGAGATGGAGATGGCCTGCACGTGTTTCATACACACAACATGCGTACACACCATTATGACACTTCAGGCATGTGTACTTAGCTTAGCGTACCATGTGCCGCGATATCATATTGTTAATTCGCCATCAAATAGCACTCAGTATTGTGGCTCATCTGAAGTCAATAAGTGTAAAGGAGAGACACGTAGGAGCGGTTTTCCCAGCCTTCCTAGAGGACATCTCTGCTGTTTTTTTCCCTTCCTGGGATCCTGTATGCTAACAGCTCAACAGTGGCTGCCATTGCCCCTCTGATCCCCATCCACCCTTTATCATTTCGTTTGGGATTCGTGAGTACTAACTGAACTTGTAAGGTGCTTTTTATTCATTTATTTTTGTTTTCTGCACATATCAGAGTGAAGCAGCCATTAAAGTTTTAGGCCTCAACTCACCCCAGCTTTGAATCAGGCCTGCAACAGTGTTTAGTTGACAGATCAAAGAGTGAAAGTGTGTGTGTGTGTGTGCATGGGCCCACAGGTACATGTTTAGTGATTCTCTCTCTCTCTCTCTCTCTCTCTCTCTCTCTCTCTCTCTCTCTCTCTCTCTCTCTCATGTATGTGTGTTAAAACTGTTTTGTTGAACTTAATTACATAAAGAAGAGTATCTTCATTGGTTTAAGACATTTTATGGTTGAGTGACTGAAGGTTGAACTTTGACCCAGATGCACTAGCGGAGACAGTAGTTTAACAGATTTTGTTGTAATTGTTGGAGCTGGATGGTGGAATGAGAGTCCAGAACTTGATCCAACGAGCAGGGTCTCTTTGAGAAACTGAGTCCACGATAAGAGTGTGGCAACGAGGCTGAATCCGTGTGACGAGAGTGTGGCTGAGAGGCAGAGCTGGGGCGGCATAGCAGGACAGAAACAAGGAGGACAACAAGGGTTAGTAACAAGTTACAATCACAAGGAGAATCAATCTGAATCTTAACTGAATATCACTGAATTTTGAGGTACCACAAAGACTGAGGAATAATCCAGTGCTGGACTCTGCTCCTCGTCTTCCTTAAAAACCTGCGTTGAAGATTTGATTGGAGACTAGAGAGAGCCAGCGCGGGAACAAATGGTGCCGCCCACAGCTCTGAAAGAAAAAGACAGGTGGAAAAACACTCCAAGCCACACAGATCACCACAAAGACACATTTAAAAGGTAACTATGTCTGATTGACGTGACTTGGAAAAACAATAAAGGGTATTTTCTTTTTAATTTGTTTTATTGAATATAAAGGTAAAAAGAAATTAACAAAAGGTTTGAAAACTAAAGAAAACCTAATATTCTATTTGATACACATTTATTTAAAACTTCCGGGTATTATTTATCTTTTATTTTTTAAAGCTGCCATTTTTTTGCCTTTTTTTTTTTTTTTTTTTTTTTTAATAAATTGCATTAATTGTATTTGCATTTAAATTACAGTTGTGTGGTGTCCTTATTAAATTTTAATTTGGCCATTTAAAAACCAAAAGGTTGATAAATACCAGAAGAGTTAAATGAAAGTGTAATATTACATATAAAAGTTAAACAACAAATTCCCATAGTACTACACAATTAAAATAAACCTAACATAGCTACATGGTACCTGGGTTACATTTTCAGTATCTGTCATTTGTTTGGCTTTTTTTGCTGAACATTTATCAGGTGAACACTGTGTGTGTAAAACAGTAAGATGGGTGCTCTTAATCCATACTGTGAACTGAAACAGAGCACATTGTGTCTGCCATGAAAAAGAAGCAGTTTTTATTTTTGCTTCATTAACTGGACTATGTGGTCAAGACATGATTACTTTAATTGAAGTATAGTACAAGTATAAGCTGCTGCCTACTCTTGGTTTCCAGTTTCTTTTACAAGTGCATGTTGTTCGGCTGTCTTAAAGAAAACACAAGTTTGTCACTTTAGCCCTGCGTGCCTCAACATTTTAACCACCACCACCACCATTAACATCTTTTCTGTGCAATTTTACCTCTGTGTTTTTTGCTGAAATCTGCTCATACTTGCAGATGATAACGGTTTATTGAACCACTTCGTACTGATTACTGTTGGCCACATCATGAAATAACACTTGACTCTGTATTTAACTCTCGGATGAGCGCACCCCACAATTCTCAGAAAACACACATAACACACAGACGTGCCAGTCGTGGATGATGCATTCACTGAACCCTGTAACTGTCAAACACAAAATAACCCATATTAACAGTAACACATTCCCATTATCTAACACGAACAGCCCAGCCAGTCTGTTGCAGCACCAACTGAAAAACCAGGAGTGTTTGAGTTTATGTTGGGTCAGTGCAAAAGTGGTTCTGGTTCCGAGAGCTCAAGATCCAATCCCCCTCCCTCGTATGACATTTGTCCCTCTAAACCATTGTACAACAGGTAGATATAAGACACTCACTTCAGCGTGAGAAATCAGGGGTGTGGCGTGAGAGCGAGTGAAGCGAATGAAATGCGTGTGTCTCACGGTCAGTGTGTGAGTGTTGGCAGCTATGATTTATATTTACTTTCTTTTGGAGTAATTCAAGAAACTGAAAGTAATGGAGTAACATTACTTTAATATGGTATTTGGATTAAATGTTTAACAGGTCACTGCTAACGATCAGAATACATTTTTAAAGTAACTGGTCGTTGCGCTGCTCGTCTTCCCTCAGAGATGGATGGAGACGTCCTGAAGGGTGGAGGGGCGGTTCAGGTAACAGCAGCTGATGGCCGGTTAGTCCAATAAGTTTGTGGTTGAGGGAGTTTCCGGGGCACGGCCTTCTCAGTTGTTGACCGGACATCTGTGAGAGGCTGAAACTACACTTCATTATTAACGAGACAGAGCCGCTGCCGTTCTCTCAACTTCATTGTTGTGAAACATCACCTGCGACATGAATGCAGATGCACACACTGACACATGCCGTAAACAAAGATGAAAGCGTCGCCGCACCTGCCGGTTCGACTGTTTTCTTATTACTCTCCGCCACTCCCGCCAGGCACGGTGCACTTTGTAGATGCCCTGAAGATGTAGATAGTGAGTGGGAGGGGGGGCAGGGGAGGAGGAGGAGGAGAGCACTGTGGGTGGCTCGGCTTTCAAAAGCAATCTCAGGACCCGGGAGAAGGCAACTCTGTGCTTCATTTTAAGCAGAAAGCTCCCTCGCTGCCAACAGGCTGACAGAAGGGGAAGGCCGAGCACGCAGGCAAGCCGGAAGGAGCACCCTCCCCAAAGGCACTAAAGAGTAGAAAAGAAAAAAGATTCGAGGGAAAATAAAAGGTGTAAAAAAGTGGAGACGGGCTTTATAATTCATATCTTGAGAGGACGAGTGGGGGATGATTCACTTTGTTGTCCATCTCAGCGGTCTTACAGGAACAGAGGACTCGGAGTTCAAAGGCAGCCAGCCATTGCACCTCTCTTACAAACCTGCTGGGACCGGTCCATTAAATCCAGAGCTGTTTGGAGACAGATTTCATCATATTAGCCCTGTTTAGGACCTCTGTGCTTGGTGCCAGAATTAGCATGGTAGCCTGTCTGTCTGTCATTTACGCAGTGAGCTGGGGCTGTGAAATATATTTAGAAGAAAATTCAATAACATGTTTTTTTTTCCACAAGCAAAGCCAGAGTCTTCTGAACCTGGGAATACACACACAGACACACACACCTACATACACACGCATTAATGTGGGCCACATTAGCCTGTGAACTGGCACCAGGAACGGCGTTAGGGTGGGTTAGGAGGAGGGGAGGGGATCAGGATCTCAAAGTCGCCCCGAGAAAACCTAATACCCAAAGCCGTTTTTTATTGAAATATTTATACAGGTAAACTGTCTGTATCTGTGCAGCTCCATTTACAGGAGATATCCAGGCGTCAGACCAAAGCCAGAATCGATAAAATACAATTATAGCAGGACAAGCCATCGCTGGATCTCAGCGATAGGAAGGCGGTGGATTAAAGCGTCAGGGGCTAAATGCAAAGAACAGCCGCAGGGGCAGAAATGTGCCTGTGTGGACGCTCACTGCTGCATGGCCTCACTGCTGCCGTCACAGGTGGTATTAGCAGCTTACAGCCGGCCTCACAGTGCCTCATTATTTAGAGTCTTTCTTTTCATTCATCCATTGATTACTGATACCCCTGAGCTCTGGCGCTAGCTAATGTGCTAATGTCCTGTATAACTCAAGCTAGAATGACATTGTTGTTATACTCCGTCTCCAAAAGGCTTAAATCTTTGAGGGAAATAAAAAGAAAAAAAGCTCAAAGACAGTCAAGAACCTTGAGAAACACTGGAAACATTTTGAGCAACATTCACATTCAAGGCAAATGCCCCCAACAAATCAAATAACCAACAAGTCGACAGCAGTTGTTTTGAAAAGGAGCCTCTGGAGAAGCCAAGGTCACAGGCCTGCGAGCCACCAAGTGCACAGGTTGTAGATTTAAATTGTGTTACAGATGACTGATCTGCTACAGATCAGGAGCGTTTCTGCAACATGCCAACAATGATTCCTTTCACATGCAAGTAATCAGCTTTTACACACAATAAGGGGAACGTCAGCTCCTGTAGCAAATAAAAGACAGACACAAAAAAATACAGAACAGGAGGGGGGTGTAAGTGTCTGAGGGGGGGGTGGTCTGTTTGTGTCACCATAAACCTGCTGAACCACCTTCCACCCTCTAATAAGATTGAGCACCAAGACGAGCCGCACAACTGCCAGATGCTGCGACACCACCCGAATAAAAACAAGAGCGCCATAAAAAAAAGAAAAGAAAAAAAAAAAAAACAGGAGAAAAAGGTGGAAAGGTTCAAGGAAAGGTAGGTTAAAACATTTCAGCGGTGCACCTCCCTGCAGACGCAGCTCCGTCACTGTTTTTTGCTCAAGGAGACTCAAAGAGCCCTTGTCAGGTAAATCAAGTGTGACTTTTATTTCTCGGGGTGACGGAGGCATGTTGTGGCTGCTAGGACGTCCGGGCAATGGGTATGATAATCAGAGGGTGTTGGGCGGGAAGAGGCTCACATAAAATGGCACACACACACACAGACCTACAGAATTTTTTTGACTTTGTTACTGCCTGGCTCAAAGCAGACAACAAAAAGGGAGGCAACACACAGCATTAACCTTTAACCAGTATTTTATTTAACTGAAGTAAACCCAAAATAATCATAAATATATGAAGAGTGAATGTGGTAGAATCAGTAGTGTCAGCAAGTGTGGATGTGTGAACATGTGTGGTGGATGTTGGTAGATAAGCAAACCCAGAAGGCGATGGCTGGATGGCCCTGCTGAGAGAGAGAGAGAGAGACAGAGAGAGAGCTAACAGCTTTGCAGGCAGGCCTCTTATGCCTTCAGGAGACCCCGCCCCACGGGCAAGGTAACTCAGCCCCACCCAGCTCCACACTCCACCTTCTCCCAGAGGCTGCAACAAAGAGCAGAGTGAGACACATGGAAAAGGAAGGAAGGGAATGAGGAGAGAGAGGGATTGTCACAACTTGTAAGAAATAAATTTTACTCAAAGCAACACTTTTTAATCCGGGATGAGTCATGTCACTGAAGAACAGAGGGGAAGTTCTCATCAGAGGGAAAAGGTGATGATTCCTCAATGACAACGGCAGTCAAAGGTATTTGTACATCAACATGAGTCAAACACAGGTGAGAAAAGAAAAGGTGAAAAGTTTAAAAGAGTCTTAAATAAGGTTTACAAAATTTGAGGCCTGAAAATGTCTCAAAAATTCTTATTTTCACTCATTAAGTTTTTCAAATTGAAATAAAACTTTAATATATATAAAATTCTTATTAAAACGGTGTAGTTTGTTTTTAGGGAGTTTCTTTGTTAAGTGACTTTTCACAACATTTATGCTTGACATCTGTTTTTGTTGCTTTATGATATTTCACTCTTACTGTATCTGAATCTGCAAACTGCTCAAAACGCTCTGTTCCATAACAAAAAAAAACCCAAACCCAAACTGGTTGATGACATGCTGGAGGGGCAGGCCTCAAACACCAAGGACTGTCCATAGCCCCACCAGTCCTCCAAACAGTCCTCCAAAGGGTTGGCCAGTCAAAGGAAAGGGGGGTTTTCCTGAAAGAGACAGCACAGTAACCCCCCTCTTTAAACATGTGAAAATGTCCTGAGTAAGGGATTTGGCCCATTTTTCTGGAACACTTGGAACTTTTGATATCCGGGAGTTATTTCAGATTAACTGCACATCATATTACGGTAAAGCAGTGTAAAATGAAGAAAACCACAAAATGTAATTTGATTTTAAAGGTTTAGTGCAAAAAAAAAAAACACTGAAATCAAACAGAGCCAACTAATTTTACAGGATAAACCTAAAATCTGAACAATATGAAACGTTTAAGTCTCTGACAGCATCCCCACAGCCATTCCCTCTCCCGGGCACACAGACCACTCGAGGACGTCGGCTCCTCGTCACCAGACGAACTGAAATAGGAGAAAAATATTCAGCTATTCATGCATCTTGTGCTTTCCTTTCATCTTTTTGCTCTGCACTGTGTGTTTTCACAGGCTTCCTTAAATGCCTGTGTGAAATTACTGTAATAACCACAATTGACTGAAAGAGCAACATCCTCGCTTTCAGAAACTGTTGGAATTTTTCAGATTGTGCAAACCGTTTGGGAATAACAGTCATTCAAAGTGCGCTTGCACAAACGTGTCGGCGCAGACACATCTGGAGTGAAAGGGTTAAGGCAGTTCAGACTTAACTGCTGTTTAAACAAACAATAAACCATACATTATTCTATATTTAATGTTCTAAACCATATAATATTTGTCCTGTTACATGTATGATACAGATTTTTACAGTCTGTTTTAACCTCTGACCTTTTTTAACCATCACAGATTTTTGTACAGTGCAGAGATTTTTTTCTTCATGAGAGTATTTTCTTTGAACCTGTCACGACGAAACCCGCTCTGTTGAAGTGTTTCCTTTCCTTTCCCGTCAAAGCCAGGGCCTATTATGTGTTAAATTTTGCTATTTTAAAAGAGCGATTGTTCCACGATGTTGAACATTATGTTGTCACACAGCCGCTCTGTTTTCTTTTGTGCTTTAAAAGTGGTTCTCCATCCAAAGTACAGTAAGTGGAAAAGGTTGTAAAGGAAAAAGAAAAGCTACTCATTTAATAGAAGAGAGAAATAATTTACTCCTGACACATTTTTCAATAATGGACAGGTCACCATTTATTTCCCTCTCTTTGAAATAAACAAGAACCAGCCCAAAATGCCAACAGTGTCCTCGATTAATTTCACAGTGTTTGAATATTCGGAGTGAACACTTTTCGTTCAGCTAGAAAATGTCACAGAACTTACCTGAAGCTCGTATCAGGCCTCTCTCAGCACTGCCGTGTGATAACAACGGGAGTGTCGGTGTGTTTGCCGTCTCTGCTCCAACACTCAGGTAGATATACCTTTGGCTTCAGCCCCCCTGATGTAGTCCTCTGCATAATGAAATGCTGAATCACTTTAAGGCCGTCTGGTAAACACAGAGCAGCTGCTATGGACGTGTGCTGCTGCTTTACAACAAACATGTTTTATAATTTGACCGAGCAGACGTCATCAATCCATCCATCACCTGCTTCTCTGAGATCCGGTCGTGAGTGCAGCGGTCTAGCACCAGAAACACCAGATCCGTGTCCACATGCAAGCAAACCCAGACGTTCCTATCCCCAGCTACGTTTCGTAGCTCCTCCTAGGGTAACCAAAGGTGTTCCTGGACTAGATGTGATACATTATCCTTCCACCTTGCTCTGGGTCTGCCCTGGGGTCTCCTCCTATTTGGATACACCTGTAACCCCTCCAAAGAGAGGCATCCTTGTCAGATGCCAAACTTAAACTGACTTCCTTCAGTGTGAAAAAGCAGCAGCTCTCTCTCCAGGTCTCTCCTGATGTCCAAGATCCTGATCGTCTCTCTGAGGCTGAGTCCAGCCACCCTTTGGAGGACTCTGGTTAGAATCCATGGCTCTTGCAGCTCAGCTTCTTCTTCGCTAGTCCTGTACGACCCCTACATTACTGCTGTCACCATCATGACCCTTTTGTAAAGATATTTTAATTCCCTGGTGGTTGTGGTGCTGACTCTCATCCAAACAGCCCCAATGCCTGAAGAAGCCAATGGAAACACATCATCCATAAAAAGCAGAGACTCTGTCCGTGAAGATTACAGAGAGAATTAATGACGAGGAACAATCCACAGCAAACAAGCCAAGAACACGTCTGACTTTGGTTAGGCTCCAGAAGTAGTTGATAAGAATCAGGAAATGGATCAAGGTTTTATCATTATCCACCGCCAAGCAAATGTCAGTTTTAGACACATGTAGAATGACTGAAAATTAGACACAAACATGGAGAAGACGTGTTCAGCATCCATCTCACCAGATATGTTGGTTCCCCAGCCCTCGCTGCTCCCTCTTTCATTTTAGTTCCTTCTCATGTGTCATGCCTCATGTTACTTCCTTCTCTGGTGTATTTCTCTCCAGTTACATTACTCTCATTAGTTTCACCTGTGTCTTCTGCTCACACCTGTTCCTCGTTCCCTGTGTGTATTTTTTCTTTGTCTCTCTTCTCCTTCATTTTGCCTTCAGTGAGCTCCAGTATTTCTGCGTCTCATCTTTTCTACCTTTTTTAAAAATCAATCCATGTTTACTCTGTATCTGGGTGCTCTTCCCATAAATACCAGGTCCACTCCGGCTCTTAGCTCTTAGCTTAAAGGTGGGTTATAGTGCGTTCTCATATTGTAAACATGGATATAAAGTAAAAATGCTGGATGTTCAGACTATTTATTTGCAGATTTTCAAACCTCTATAAATTCATATGTTGTTGAAATTTCTGAATCTGTCTGTAAACTGATCAAAATACTCTGTACTAAAAATAGCACAAGACCTTCACTTGACTTGCTGAAATGATGACGTCATTGAATAAGATCTCCGAACTTGTTCATGGTATGTTGGAGGGGTGGGCCTCACTTCTGAGTCTGCAGCCTTCGTGGGCTACGTTTCCCTCTGCAGGTTTCAGAGTGATCTGCTCTGCCGCATCAAGCAAGGGTAAGTAGCCTAGCTTGGTTTTGTTTTACTACTTTAATGACACTTGCTGCGCCGTAGTGGATCACTATGAACTCTGAAACCTACAGAGGGAAACTATATGCTTCGACTCCAATTCCTCCCTTGTGATTGATTGATTCCACCGGTATACACACACGGGGGCACAGCGGGGCAGTTTTACAAGTACAAATCTGTTTTGCTATAGACATTTCGCAAAATGTGTTGCAAAACTCAAGCAGCGTAGAATCACACGAGAAGAGTAGTTTGTGCAGCTGTAGCAGCAGAGTTGTGGTTGTAAAGGATAACAGGCATTGGTAGTTAAAAAACATCTCAGAAATGTTGGATTTCAATTTTACAGCTGTCATTTTATCCGTGTAAATAATAGTCTCCACACATGAACATTTTTCTGACTTCAAGTTGATTTCACGCATGTGGATTTTATTTATACAAGTGAACATTTTCACATACAAGTTCACTTTAATTTCTTCAAGTTCTCACATAATGTTCTACAAGCTCTCCATTATCATGCAAATATTGATCAATACCAACGATGGTATCAATATTTATTTTCTAAGGTATTTTTTGGGGCTATTACTTTTTTGAGAGGACAGAACAGTGGATAGTGCAGGAAACAAGGTGACAGAGTGGGGAGCGACACCCGGGAAAGAAGCCGCAAGTCAGACTCGAACCCGGGCTGCCTGCCCACATGGAGCACGACCTTAACCACTAGGCCATCTGCGCTCCTAGTATCGATATCCTGGATCGATCCGCCCATCACTAGTGGCAATGCCATATACTGTGGTCTTGCTCAGTTTGCAAGTGCATGCATGTTCATAAATGGAGAACAATCCTGGCACTGAGTGAAACCCAGCCATGACTCGGATCTCGGGGATTTCATAAAAGCTGAGAAAATAACTTTGCTGACAGAGGTCAGTTTAACAGTCTACCACAGAGACCGTCATTTATTCCGAGCCTTGAAAGTTATAAACAGAATATTCAACCAATCAATTCACGTTTTATAGAAAACAATGCAGCACATGAAATGGAAAGCACCAAGTCCACTTTGCTTCTTTATAAGTCCTCTTCCACACCATGAAAATTCAGCTGTTCTGCCTGACATGTTTTCTAGCTTTCAGGCAGCAGATGTGAATGACAAGAATCCCACTGGCAGGCTGTCAGAAATCAATTTGGCACCATCAGAGCATCAGAAAGATAGAGGCTTAGGATCCTTTCAGATCAGGGCGCCACATACTTATGCTGTATATGAGGATCCTTTGGAAGTTTCTAAAGCTGGGTGTCTGAAAAGACAGTTTGTTCTAACACTGGAGGCGTAAACAGCACAATAAATATGAGGTGACCAGAGGTTCAAGTACTGCACTTCTTCGCGCCTGCACTCTCATAAGCAGCTGCTTTTGCCTCCAGAAGCCTCTTCAGCAGGTCATAAAAATATGAAATGCTCTTTGTTGTGCTTGTTGAATTGAACTGATAAACTTATTTGTGCTGCTATCAAAAAAACGACACTTTATCTCGACTCGTCAGGAGCTGATAGCCGAAGAAGGCTTCTCCCGGTAACGCCTGGCCATACTCGCTCAACCAGATCTCATTTTGTTTTACGCTGTTCAAACATGTGCCCTTTGAAGCAGTAACAATCACCACAGACCCCCCCCACACACCTTCTCTGGTGGAGACGAGGAATAAAAAAGGAGAAATGAAACAGGGCTCGGGTCTCTCTGCAGGATTGTCTGCCCAGCACCCGAGCTGGAACACCCAAAGAGCTTAAAGTGATATAAATGTCCCTGAATGACAGCATAAATCTGTATGATGACAAATAACCTCTTTGAAGCCGCACCGCAGCAAATAGGATACCATTTCTGTATTTTAAAAAGGCAGGGGGACTCAAAAAGGCGCCCTCGACAATGTCACAGCAGCAGTTTTAGTCATGTAGAAAGTGCGGGAGAGAGCGGGTGAGGTGGTTATCTAAATAAGAGTGTCACGCCTGCTTACTTTTATATTACCTTACAACAATACCCCCCGTGACAAGCCATCCCAGAGAAAAAAGCAAGGAATAAAGAAGCACAAATTAATACATAGATTTTTTTCTGTCCATACTCTGGACAACACGTGGTGTAATTCATCACCATTCTGTGTGCTGGAGCTGGCATAATGCATAAACTTAGCGCTCTGCAGAGTAGCAGAAATTGAAATGGACTTGTGAAGAAATAAGCAATTTCCCCGTGGAAGAATTGGAGATTTTGTGAGGCCGTTGGTGGCTGACCTGTCATCAATCACTTCACAGCAGCAGCAACTTAAAGGCTGGTGGGAGGCGAAAGGATGCAGGCAAACACCCAGCGGTTGTTGACAGGTGATACCCCGCCAGCCGACAATTCAAACAAAAGAAATAAAAATACCAGGTACTCAGGAATCAAAGATGCCAGCTGTGATCATGGCAGAAAACAAAAAAAAAAAGAACACTTAAATATTCAAAGGAGGGTTCAGAAGTTTTAGGAGTGTAACAGTTTTTGAAACAGCACACACAGTTTGTTTGATTCATTCCAAAACGTTTGTTTTCTACACCTGTTGGCGTAAAGTGGGGCAAAAAAAAGACGTGCAAAGGATTGAATGCACTGAAAAACTTGGCTATAGAGCAAATTACATCATCATGCAACAATTCCCTTGGGATTTGCGTGCATTCCCGTTCAATGGTTGCTCTCAATTCAGCGACGGTTGCAGGTCTCATTGCGTAGACTTTGTCTTTTAGGTATCCCCATAAAAAGAAGTCTTATTCAAGTGATGATAACTTGTGTTGGTGGTTCTTTTTGAAACTCCCTCCTAAATTTTCTTTACACTTCAACTGCGTTTTCATACTTCCAGTAGCATTTTTAGAATGAATTTTCTTTCTTCAAAGTTTAGTCTGGCTGCCATCATTTGGTTCAATGGGTTCAATCTGCAAAGAAAAAACAAACAATTGAGTTATCAGCTGCTAAAAGGTGTATACATTTTTGGACACCCTGTACTTTAGGAGACAAAATATCAAGATTAAGAAGTGGAACTCAGATTTGTGGTAATTCTCTGCAGAATCTTTGTTCTCCTGTAATAACGCAGTAAAATTGCATCAGGAAATAAATTTTTTATTGCTTTCAGTGCTTGCCTGCATCAGTGTTGTGGAAAAAAAAAGACCAGATTTTCTTGACTAAAAGTGTAATCAGAACACAAACAAAGCACTACCTCATTTGTGTTTTTGATGTATTAACTCCCCATCCTGTTCTTTTCAACCCCAGTGGTTCATTCCTCTCTCTATATGTGCAGTTTGACACCTGGAAAGAAAAACAGATTAACAGGACCGTCATCGCCATCGCTGTTCGGTGAAATAAGAAGAATATATGTGGGGGAAGGTTAAATAAGGTAAAGAGAGTTACAGCTCTTAGCTTCATGGAAAAATAAAACTGCTCATCTTTGTCACAGCTTGAACACAGTCACAAGTGTTTGATTCATTTGGCTGCTGCTTCTGTTCGGAGAGCTGAGTGCAGCTCCCTCCGAACACCAGGTGAGTGGAGTCATTGTGACATGATAAGACTGTGTGCATGTTACGACAGGATTTATCAGATTGCAAGCACGTGCCTCTGTGTTTCTGTGATGTCTTTCTGTAGCATGTGTGTTTGTGTATGTGTGTGTGTGTAGTGTGTGTGGGTGGTAATGGTGCTGGTGTTGGAGACAGTGGGCTTTCCCTATTGTGCAGAGACCTCTCCACCATCTGGCAGGCTGCTCCCGGCCTCTGTGCCTGATCGAGCCTGATGGAGAGCAGATGTTTTCCCTGGCTGCAGCTCCCCAGCAGGACCTCTCCTGCATCATCCCTGCCCACTTTGGCTACCACTCAGATAAACACACACACACACTGCACACTTAATTAAAACTCTTACTTGTACACATGCTGTATATATACACACATGTGTACAGATAAATACAATCAGTCTGTGTCTTTTTCCTCTACTGTTTTCACACAAGCACAGACACACACACACACACTGTATCTGAACAACACTTCAACAAACTGTGAAAGCATTTCAGCAGCATCAGTTTTTATGAGACCTTCCAGCTGATTAGTGTGGCAGAAACCTGAAATTCAGAGATGGACATGACTCTGAAAGCTTTTCTTACACGTTGTACAGTGGCTCAAGAACAGGAAGTCCTGTCGGGGACTCCTAAAACACATTCAAGAAGATCCACAGGGGAACATCCAGGCTGACAATCAGAAATCTAAAGTTGATCATGAATCAGCAGTTTTAAAAAATGCAGGAAAACAAATAGTGTCCAACCAATGTGGATTTTTTGGGGCTGATGCCAATTCCAATATTTGGCAAAAAAAGACAACTAATCAATTGGCTGATTAATATTTAAAACACATGATGAATCAATGATCCCTTAATGCTGACAACAACAAAAATGAATTACAGGCAGATTATTTCACTGTTTTACAAAACTTTTTCCTTTGGTGTTTAACTTTACAACAGAGAAATTTTCTGGATATCTGACATACATAAATAACGTCATGTAACATATTGTTTTGTTATGTTCCTGACTAAAGTAAGCCTTCTGGTATTCTTTCTGTCTTTTCTGTTCCTGTTTGGGGAAACATTTGCCTGTTAGTATTTTAAAAATATAGTTTTCAGTATTGTTTACAAAAAGTAACAGTGATGTTTCTGTGATGAAAGCTAAAATTCTGTTTTTAAATAGAACTTTTATTGATAATGCTAACCGCTAGCATATCAATGCAATTTCCCATATGCATTAGTATCAAGCTAGCGCTATTTTCAGTATTGTTTTTTGTAAATTAGGAAATGTATAATGTTGAATTGACTTAATAGGAATGTCTTGGGAGAGATAGTTAATGTGCATGTATTTGTGTGTTCAGTTTTACAGACAGAGAGTAACTTAAGCTATAGGTTAACACAGCTTCAGCAAGTTATATGGACGTATGCTAACCGCTTGCATATCAATGCAATTCCCTACAGCTAGATGTATGACATGTTGAATGCAATGAATGGGAATCTCTTGTGATTGAGTAACGTACATTTATTTGTATGTGCAGTTTTACAGAGGAAGGAACTTAAGCTAGGTTAGCACAACTTTAGCAGTTCTATGAAAAGCATCACCATCCCAACGAAGCATGCTTCACTCATCATGACACATGGCAAAGAGTGTTAAACTTAAATGGGAGACATGTTGAGTCATTGATAATTTCGGAATGTCATTATAAACTTACCTGTCAGGAAGCTCCACTCAGCCCACTCCTGTAATGTTGATTAGATGTAGCTGTATGTTACTGAAAGAGCTGCCGTGGACACTGAAGATCGAATGGAGTGAGAGCTCTATCCAGTGGACAAGAATATATCAGCGTTTAATCGGCAGAACTGCTGCCGATGATGATTATCTTGAAAAAGGCTATTATTGGCTGATAAATCGGCCTGCTATCGGCCATACTATTTTTTCCACAGACAACAGTCAAAAAGTCACATAAGAGTTTGAGAAACACTGCCTGGGATAAAAAATAAAAAATAAAAAATCAATCAGCTCAAAGTGCGTCAGGAGCTGAAGTATTGTTAACCTGATGTCTGTTTGAACTGGGTTGTTTTTAAAGGAATTTACAGACTCTGCAGAGGTCAGGGATGTCAGCAGAGTCTTTGGGTCATAAGCTCTACAGGCTGCATCACCACATGGTGCTGTGGTGTGAATGTGGAACAATAAATCTAACATCACAGATTTGGTTTGTAAACGTTTTCATGTTTTGGCACATTTATCACCTTTTTAACAGAGGTCTGTCCACCCCTGAAGATATGACCCATGTTCAATCCCAACTAATTGACTGTTAACAGACCGCATCAATTTGTTTCTGTGAACTTTACTTATATTTGTCAGCTTCTGTACCATCACAGGCAGAAAATAATGAACACCTCTTTAAACAGGAACATCATTTTATTTCTGCCGGTAGGAGCTGCCAGCATGAAGATACCCCGTGCTCCTCTAATGCTGACATCTAATCATCTTCTTCTGGGACTGGACTCATTTTAAATTTTTTTGTCCAAACTGGCACGAAGCAAAGAGCAGCGGTACAGGAGTAAATTGTATTTTTTGGCAGCGTCCTTCATTACTGATTTTAACCTCATAACTGCTGTTGAACAGTTTAGAAAGTAATTAAAATCTTCTCTGCCTTTGATTCTCTGCAAACTGTTACTCAGGTCAACAGCTGAAGCAGAGGATCTTATCAGTGCAATAAAACAGACTGAAGACGAGAGCCAGAAGAGGAATATTAAAAGATATCTACTGTATATGAATATGGCCAGCAGCTGGGCCTGTGAGCTCTTCTGCATAACGTTATGAGAGGCTGCAATACATAATATATATATACACCTCCAAACAGACCCTGAGAGATGCTGCGAATCATTTCAAACGCTTTTATTTCTTGCTGAAATTTGTCGTTCAAATAAATGACATTTCTGAAAAGTGTTATGAATTAGTTTGTTTTCTGTTATTTCAGCAAGTCTCATGAAGATCTCAGGATATTTTTTAGAGCAGAGCATTTTGATCAGTTTACAAACAGATTTAGGGTTAAGGTTACAACATATGAATGTTTAGAGGTTTGAAAACCTGCACACCTTTAGTCTGAACATTCAGCATTGGTACGTTCTATCCTTGATGAAAACACAGGAAAGCAGAATACCCCCTCTTTAATCTTTGGATTGGAGGGCTGATAATTTAAAGTCTTAAGGGTGAAACTCACAGTGAGCCATGCTGTTATTAAGATCCTGACATGTCCTTAACTTTTGTTTCTCAGATAGAGGAAGTTGTGTGACTGTGAGCTCATCACCTCACACCTGACCACCTAAACCTGATGTTTTTTTTTTCTTAATTCTGAGAAACATTTCCTATTTTTTTCTATCACTGATGCACATCCAAAAGTCATTCAATCCATTTAAAAAAAGAAAACTATCAATAAATAAAAACTATTTTTTGTTTTGTTTTTGATCACTCAGTCAGCATGTGTTGACCAGAGGCTGACCACACTTTCACACCGGGGCTATTTGGAGAAATTGTTCAGTAGAGGAGAGTTTTCCTCACACAGCAATCAAACTTTGCAGAACAAATCCCCAAAAGGAGGAGGAGGAGGAGGAGGAGGTGGCCTCCGCTCACTTTTGACTGAGCTCCAGAACTCTTTTTTTCTTGTTGCACTGAGCAACCGGAAAAGTGGCTCATCACACTCCAGTAGAAACTAGCTGGCTTAGAAATAGCGACAGGCTTACAGTTGTGACATCTCCATCAGTGTGACATCAGCTAAAACGCTTGTGCTGGGCACAGAGACATCAGAGTACTTATAACATCTGCTGCACAATTCGCCTAGATTTTAAAGATTTTTTGTTAAGCAACTTGTTTTCTAAAAATTTTTCTAAGTAGACTGAACTTATGGGTTTACAGTGTGGTTCCCAGAAATGTTTTCCTTCCTGAATGATTTTTTTTCCCATCTCATAACTGGACACCTGTAGGAGTGTTCTGGTTTGTGCTGCTGAGCAGAGTGATGGAAGCCTGTTTGGGGCAAAGCTGTAAACTGAAGTGTTTTAAAAATACACTTCTCTGCCTCAAGGAATGTTTTTTCATCATGTTTCTGCTTTAAGTCAACCCATGAATCATTTTGTAGCTTAGTTTGCTAACAATGGTGTCCTGCAACGCAAAGTGGGACTGGTATACATTGCATTTGTTTTCTTATGCAGTAGAAATGGAGGCTGGGGTGAGAGGACGTAAGGACAACCCTGCCATGATGGATCCTTCTTCAGTTATTTCTGCACGTGCCAGACTGATGCTATGGTGATACCTCTGTTTTTTGTTAACCGAAGCTCAGCTAAGCACTGTGTTAAGCCTGAATTATGCTCAACGTGTATGCGAGGTATGCACTGACAAATGACGTCATGTTAGCAACCACGCTCCATAATGCAGTCCTTTTCAAGCAGAAATTTTCACATCTGAAAATGTGTAACTGCCAGACAGAGACGCATGGATGAACAGGAGCTGCTATTGTCTGAAGTACAAAAGTACTGGCATTTATATGATTTATCACCCAGGGATCACCGCGATAACCATATGTTGAACAATTCCTGGCATGAAATTGCAGCCAAACTTGGCACAGAAGAGGAAATGGTGAAAGAAGTGTTGTAAACCTTGTAAACAAATAAAACTTCTTCTACTGTAGTTTAGCACTGTGGTAGATTGGCACTTGCAATATGCCATCCCTTGCAGTTCTGGAACGGATGCCACAGTGTTAAAAATTACAACCCCAATTCCACTAAGTTTAGAGAGCGAGAACATGTTTTCAGGCCCTCTTCATCAGTGTGGTGCTAATATGACTGCACTGAAGTCATATTTGTCTGAATATTTGTGCTGCAGCCTCTTTTACCATAGTTGATATTGTATGCATGTTTGTACACACATTTTATGTTCTCTTGATATCTTTTCTGCTTTTTCCAAACATAGTCCAAAGCTAAACAGCGATCCCAGAGTAGTAAGAAGAGTGCTCAAACTCTTGGCTGTAAAGCTGACGTTCAGTTATAAGTCTTGATGGTGTCATGGTGAGGCGAGTGTTGTTTGTTTACATGTGGATGAACACAGCTTCATGCAATAAAAGGCTGATTGACTGATGAGTTAATTTTTTAGAGAGAATCCTGCTCAGCTGAATGTACAACGTAGTTGATGTTCTGTGTATCACTGCAACCAGCTGCTGCCTCCACCAACTGTCCTCACTGCAGGAGAAACACTGGGCGAGCCGCACCAAGATAAGCTCGGCTCGCGTTTCCTGCCTGAAGGCATCATTGCTGCACTGCACTGCGTCTCGGACAGCCAGGCAGCTAAACGGTTCGCACAATGAACAGCGCAGATTAAATGACATTTTATGACATTTTGTCACAATCAAAGCAGATTTGCTGGACTCTGAGTTCACTGCTGAGGCAGATAAGCTCAGCGTGATGGTGATGCCGCTTCGGCAAACGGCTGGCTAGTGCCACTAGCCGGAGCACATGCTGCTCGGAGCTAATCGCTACGGTCAGCTGGTAGCATTCGAGCTCTGGCGCCGGACAAAACTCAGCAGTGTTCATGATTTGTCGGAACATGTTTGCCAACAGGAGTGCAAAGGACGCTGCTGTGCGATGATGGGAGAGTTGAAACTTTCTTTGAAACCATCAAGAAAACTGCAGCAGAAAAAGACACGATGCTGTACGGACCGGCAGCTCAACGGTTAAAATCTGCACGAAACTTTGGCACAGATTGGATGAGAGGCATGATGAGGGACGAGAGACAAAGAAAAGGAGAAAGTTAGCAGCAGATCAAAAGCTCATAGGCCTACTTAGTCTTGATTTGTTAACTTGTTTAATGAACTATGTTGTGTTTTGTAATTTGTTGATTTGCACATTGAAAAAAAAAAGCAGTGAAAGAGAGGAGTGTTAATGATAATGGTGGTGTTAATGATGATAATGCTGCCTGCGACAGCCGTGAGCAAGACATCTGTGGCATCAGCTCAGTTACCAGATATTTTCTCACTGACAGCAGGCTCTTTATCTTATTTAGCTAACAGCTTATAATGATTACAAATAACCCATGAAATTTTAATGAAACATGAGTAACCACGACCATTGTGTTCAGAACTGATCAGAAAACACGAGATGAATGAGCACGGCACGACACAACAAAGCACCACGGTTTGTACTTTTTGTTGTCAAAGAATTGTTATCCCATTCTGCTCAGAAGAAAATAAAGAAGAAAAAAAAAACAAGCCCAGCCAAGATGATCCCGTTTTAGGCTTTTAAAATCCCCTCTCTTCATCTCTCTTGAGGCTTTGGCGTATCTCCTCTCATTGGTTCAGAAACTGAAATCTTTTTCATGCAATTATGTGAAGTTCTTTCTTTCACCCTACATTTTCACACACCTAAGCATAAAAACGCCGCAGAAACAGATTGACCCTCACTTGATTCAGAGAAGACGAGTTTTCTGTGCTGTTTCACTGAAACAGCTGTAATCACATCAGTGCCGATAACAAGTTTAAGGCTGAGCAAATACTTGAACGATATGTACTCTATGAACTTTTTTATTGTCATGTCTATGGTGATATTTTCAAGTGCAGCAAATTAACTGTGCTTTCAGGCTTTTATACGATGCAACAGTGAATAATAAACGTAAAGTTTCCTGTGTGCAGACAGAAATCTCAGGCCCATAAAAGAAGGAGAACATACAGCCCACATAGCGAAAAGCAAAACCCAGTCTACCAAATATCGACTCACGCCTCAGTCACATCCAGGTGTGACACGCAGACTGATGCATTCTGCACAGTCTGGCGTTCCTACCACCCACGTCGAACATTCAGCAGCGTAAATAAGGGAAACAATACGCTGCCATTTGCCTGGTGCCAGCTGACGAGCGCACCTTGAATCACAGATTTAGAATCTATTCTGTTCACTGACTGGAGCTGACTGGGTGT
Source organism: Labroides dimidiatus (assembly GCA_030710495.1). NCBI lineage: Eukaryota > Metazoa > Chordata > Actinopteri > Labriformes > Labridae > Labroides > Labroides dimidiatus. The sequence goes on along the minus strand of CM061144.1, from coordinate 29,616,508 downwards.
CCACGGGGATTCAGCCGACCTCCCCATCACAGCCAAAGGTCACACAGCAGAGGTATGGCTTTCTAATGCAATGCCCTTTTGTGGCATCTGAACTGCCTGCATTGTATTCACCTCACATAGACTTCTTGTGGAGAGAGAGGCTTTGAGGAGGCGGATAAGGAGAATAGCACTGACAGCAGTTCTAAAGGGCAATCATACAGATAATTCAGTCCAATGGTCCTCTTTATTGAGATTAAGGCAGCAGCACCTCTGATACGCTATAAACAAAACAATGGGCATCGCACCCAGTGATGGCCCAAGGACTCTGGGAGACATGCAGGGAGAAGCATTTTCTACTCTGACAACAGCTCAAGCAAGGCTGCTTCTGATACCACCGGCCAAGCAGGGCTGTGCCGCTGCCAAGCTGGCACCGTCGCTCACTGAACTAAACGCCGAGTATGTTTTTGTGATGTCATGATAGTACATTTGGCAAGTTTTGGCTGGATGAGATTTGGCAAGAGAAACACTCACTCAGTATCTGTGATGTCTAGTTTTCAGGGAACTTTGCAAACCGATCCTGTTTATAGCTTAATTTTTAACGGCTCTAATGACACGGCTCTGTGGACAGCAATGCCAGTTTATTGGCCGGTCCATCTGTTAGGACCAGATCATGGACCGTATGTGAGGATGAGAGAAGGGGACAGAGCCTCTTGGTTTCAACAGTAAGGCTGTTGCAGAAGTGCCCACACCCTGCAGTTCTTTTCAAGACCAGCAGGGGGCAAAGATTGGAAGCAGACAAGTCTTCTTTAACACAGCAGGATGCTCACTTTAGTCCAACTTAAGAATAAATAAAGGCAACAGTATAACTGCCACAAATCATTTCCTCATCACTGCATCATTCATAAAGTAGTGAGTCAACATTAAATGAATGTGTCGACCAAAGTCACACATTTACAACAGTCGCAGTAATTTAAAGTGAACTGGGAAAAATAAATACACTTGAATGAACAGATCTGTTTAATGAGAAGTAACTTTAAATACACAAAAATGAGAAGATTCGTGATAGTACAGCCATGGTGTCGGGGACAGACAGCAGATCTGTGGCATGGAGCACAGACAGCAAGTCCACTGTACAGCACAGACAACCTCCTGCCCTCCTGCACATCATCACAAACTTCAGCAGGGTCTCATATCCACAGCGTTCCCTCCTCATTCACGTCCCAAATGCCGTCACAACAAAAAGGAGAGGAGCAGTTTTTTATCTTGTCAAAGGAACACACAATTACACACCTTTTCAACTCACATTTTTTAGTTCAAATAACTAACAATATTCAAACCAATTGGCTTTTCAGGTTATTTTAACTCATGTTTTTAAGACAGCAATTGAACTTTAAATTGCAAATTAAGTAAACCAATGTTTTAATTTGTATCCACTGTCTTGACCAGTAATGGGAAGTTCACCAGTTACCTAAACAAACTGAATACAAACACCTATCTTACATCACCATTCCTCACCTGCTTCCCACCTTGGCTCACTGTCCCTCTTCCAAACAATGTGCTGTGATGCTGCCAGATCTGATCTCCACCTTGCTAAAAAACAGTATTTATCCACCACTTCTCTTTTCACTGTTCTCAATCTGCTCAGTTTGTGTTCCTCATCTTCTGCTAACAGGCAGCTGCAATCAGGTGGAGCACCTGCTCAAGTTTTAAAAAATATTTTATCACAATTATCAGTCCCTTAACACATCAAGACAAAACTTCAATGAGCACTATTTTTTACAGCACAGTAATATTGCTGTCACATCACAGTCATGATCAGTTTCAGAGAGATCCGGTTAACACTGAAAACTCACATTTTTAAGTTATGTTGACACATTGAAATTTTCATTTCACTGAACTATCTTAAAACCCTGAACTGGCAAACCAAGAACTCATTAAATTGAGTTGAAATTTCATGACTCATTGTGTTAAGTAGGAGTAAATGATAGAAATAAGTTAGGATCACTTATTGAACTTAATTTTTTTCAGTGCAGTGTGTGTTGAACAAAGTTTGATCATTCAGCTTCAGTGTCAGTGTTACCTGACAGTAAAAAATAAATAAATAAATAAATAAATAAATAAATAAATAAATAAATAAACAAACAGCTTTCCTCCCTCCATGCCGTGACGCCACTCTAAAGCTCAAAGTTTTATGTTGTGGTCAAAACACGCTCTCTGTCCATTTCCAGCCTTCCTGGGTCAGTGACGTCCCTGTGAGGTACGATGGTGTTGTTTCTGGCCTGCCTGACTTGAATCATCCGTGCTTTTCTGCACGCCAGCCTCGCTGATATCATGTAAGACTAACAACATGTTTGTTACGTCAAATATTCCTTCAGTGTGATGCAACCTGTTGTAAGAGCAGACAATGAGAGCAGGAGACGGCGGCACGCAGACATGGGATTAGGGGAGAAAAGAGTAATTCATCCCCTCCTAGCAATTAGAGCATATTATCTTTGTAATTACTGTTATTACTACAGTTAAAAAGGAAAGCATTTTAAAAAAGCACTGTTCACAACGCCGCACATTACTCCCTTATTATGTAAAAAGTCTTATTAAAAATCTGAAAGTGCAATTATGTCAGCTGGCGAAGAGTCATTAAATCTAGCATGAAAGCCTCCCTGATATCAAATGGTGAGATTCAGCCTCTTTCTGCGCCAAACTCTCTCTCTCTCCCTCTCTCTCTCTCTGTCTGCCTTCACAATACAGCAGAGCTCTGTCACGCTCTGCAAAGGCTCAACAAAGGACACTGCAGTCCCATTAGTCAAGTAAACAAATCAGAGAGTGAAATTAGAAGCTTTTTACACTGAAACAATGGATTTCCCATAGGAGAAAATATGGCGAGAGATGAAACCCGGTAATGAAGCACGTGCTCTTCTAGAAACCCTGAGACGGGAGGCTTGAGTGAAATAGGCCGTCTCCGTGCTGAGGAGATGAAAAATCCTGATGCTGGTTTAGGGATTGAAATGAGAACACTGTGTTTGGGATTTACACGCAATTCTGGATGAGATGAGAGAGGCGCACTTTTGCATTCACTGCAAGGCACATTAATTCATCCGATCGTTTAAGAGGGAAATCTGATTTGGAGATGGTTTGGAGCGTATGCTGTGATGCATTACACAGCTTTCTGCCAATTTCAGCGACAAATTATGGGATTTTCTGCAAACAAGATTAATGCAAATGCAGATTTTTTTGAAGAGAAATTGCGAGCTCCTGTTGGGATGATAGCCGTCCCCCCTTTATATGTAGAAACACATGCTCCATACTAAGTGAAAATCAATTTGCCAGCAGATTGTCATATTTCCCTCACCTTCCCATCCGCCTGCAATTATTGTGCCGCAGCCACTTCTACAGCAAAGGAGCTCCACCGAGAGAAAAGACTTTTTTATTCTTTATTTTTCTTTTTTTTTTTTTTATGTGAGCGCTTGGCTTTTGGAGAAAATTAGACCTGGACAGTGGCGACCCTCATCTTCTAAAGGGAGCTCTGGGGGCCGTGAGGTTGGTGGCTCTGTCTGTCGTATGTGTGTCTGTGATGGAGGAGACCCTCCCCACAGCTGCTTTAACACAGAGGTGCTCTAAGTGTGTCTGACAGAGTATTGATTATCTCAGGTCTCATGTGCAGCAGGACTGCATTAGCTCCTGACAGCCACACACACACACACACACACACACACACACACACACACACACACACACACACACACACACACACACACACACACACACACACACGCACAAGCACACGCACACACACAGCCCCCGATGACCTGAAGACAGATGGCTGGAAAATACCATCAAAATACAAAAGGAAGTTTTTTTCAAATAATAATAAAAAAAATCTGAACCGTCTACAGCATGATGTTAGCCTAAACAAAGATGTACGAAACAGGGAATAATTGTGTGATGAGCCAAAGAACTGCCAGGATTTTGACATGATCTGAGTTTGAAAAGCCAACGAGAGAACCTGCAAACACTTTTAAATTTGATAATATTAATATCAGGCATCTTTCGTTCAGTTGGAAGGTCAAATTGCTCCTGTTGCTGTTTAGCTATGTGTGAATCTGCATGGATGAGATTAACTGATAATCCTTTACTGTAGCAGCTTCTGCCAGCAGTGTGAGGGCTTTCACACTGGCAGGGTTCTAGTTCTGGAACTGGTTCAGTTTTGGATTCTCAGAACGTTGGTGCTTTCTAGCGAACCAGCCCACGTTCATACCACTTTAACCCTTTCACACCAGATGAGTCGCCGGTGACAGAAAAAGTCCTACATTTTTTGAAACATTGTAACTCTTCGACCATTTATGCTATCAACGTATTCCAGTGGACTCTGAAAGCTGAGAAGCGCAGCTTTGCACTGATCTATGGCAGGTTACAGTAGAGGAGGTGGAGCCTGCACTGTGTTGAGTTTTGCAGCAGGCTGAGAGAAAGAGGATCAGAGGAGAGCAGAGACGAGGGAAGGTAGAGAGGGCAAACAGTGAGTGTGTTAGTGTGTTTGGAGGTTTCTTCTTTGTCTTTTGTCAGTATTTTTGTTGTTGTAAAGAACATTTGATCAATAAATATCTTGTATTTTTAGTGTATTCAGATGAATATACAGTGTATCACAAAAGAGACGACACCCCTAAATATCCAAATTGAGCACTGCTTGTCATTTTCCCTTCAAAATGTCATGGTCTGGGGCTGCATGAGTGCAGCAGGTGTTGAGGAGTTACATTTCACAGAGGGAAACATGAACTCCAACATGTACTGTGAAATACTGCAGCAGAGCATGATCCCCTCTCTCCAGAAACTGCATCGCAGGGCAGTGTTCCAGCATGATGATGACCCATAACACACCTCTAAGATGATCACTGTTTTACTAAAGAGGCTGAGGGTAAAGGTGATGGACTGGCCAAGCATGTCTCCAGACTTAAATCCAATAGAACATCTTTGGGGCATCCTCAAGCGGAAGGTGGATGAGCGCAAAGTCTTGAATATCCGCCAGCTCCGCAATGTCGTCATGGAGGAGTGGAAGAGCATCCCAGTGGCAACCTGTGAAGCTCTGATAAACTCCATGTCAAGGAGAGTAAAGGCAGGTCTGGAAAATAATGGTGACCACACTAAATATTGACACTTCAGAAACTTTCACTAAGGGGTGCACTCATTTTTGTTGCCAGAGGTTTAGCTATTAATGGCTATATTTTGAGTTATTTTGAGGGAAAAATAATTTAACCTGTTATATAAGCTGCACACAGACGACTTTTCATTGTGTCAAAGTGTCATTTTGTCAGTGTTGTCCCATGAAAAGATAAACTTAAATATCTGCAGACATGTGAGGGGTGTACTTACTTTTGTGATACACAGACTGCAGGTTAAACAGGATTTGCAAATCACTGAATTAAGTTTTTATTCACGTTTTACACAACTTCCCAAATTCATTGGAATTGGGGTTGTAAACAAAGACACATCAATAAAACCAACATGACTGTAGATGAATAAAAGTCTTTGAACATAAAGTAATACTCAAAAATATAAAGAGACTTCATTGTAAATGGTTATATTTGTTCCTGATTTTTCTTTCTGACACAGTTCTTCCATCAAAACTTCCATCAAACATTTTGTCTCCTCTCTTGAGCAGTGCACGCCGTTCTAGTGCATTTTCCTCGTCTTCCTGCTCATTTTATCAACACAGGGTACACAAATGATGTCACAGTTCGCAAGCTGGAACCAACTTTTAATTTTGGTTACAGCCATTAACCAACTTTTCAGGTTCCTAACCAGTTATTTTTCCAGAACACACCAGCCAGTTCAAAATTAGGATTGGGAGCTGGCATGGAGCCATGTGAAAGTCTTCTGTGTGAATGTAACTAGTAGTGTAAAGCACTTATGGTGGTCAGAAAGACTAGAAAAGCTCTTTATAAGATCACGTTTACTTTAAGACACTGCTTGTTTCAAGTGTTTCCACACTAAAAACAGGTGGCATAAAGCAGAGTGTACAAGCTTTTCTCAAACAGGGTCACATTTGGTTTTGTATCACACACTGGGGATTAAAGACGTCAGTGAAAATGGAAAAGATACATGGAGGAGGTGAGAACTTTTACCCACAGCTCACCTGGTGTAGGTAAGTGACTGAGCTAACACTGCTAACAGGAGTTAGAGGAATGCGTTGATGGTTTTTGACACATTGGAGACAGTGAGGGGGGTGGGGGGGGCGTCCCAGCTTTTGAATGTCTGCCCGAACAAAACCTACATTCATCAGTTTTTAGTGAGTTATCATGGAAAAACAAGTGGATTACAAACTTATAGTCATTTTTTTATTTCTTAAGAAAACTTACACTGATTCAGTGAACATTTAAATAATAAGTCTGATATCTTTAAGAGGAAGTTGCAGTCGTCTGCTGCTAAGTGCTCTTAAACTGAGTGTGGAGTTGGTGCCGATCAGGAAGCGTTTTTATCTGATGAAAACTTCTGCCTGCTGCAGCTTTGCAAAAATGTTGATGAGAGCAAAATTTGCATTTTTGCCCAGCAGTAGAAAAGGAACTTAATAAGTCACTTTGAGGTTCAATTTCTGTCACATTTTGGTATTCAGCACCGTCCCTGTAAAACACGGTGTCAAATTTAAGCTTAATAAAGCTTTCATAGAGGAGAGATGTAACCTCAAATGTCACACGTCATGGTTAATGTTCGCTCTGTGATATGAAGAGCAGCAGAGAGCCTTCTATAACGCTCTGCTTTCATGTAATGACTTATACAGAGCAACCGGGTGACATTTGCATGCTTTTAAATCACATAAAAGAGGAACTGTGGTGTGGCAGTAAAGTATGACACCTGTGCTTATTCCACAAACGAGGCTGTATTGTCATATTATTATCTATTGTGATGCTACTGAGTGTTGATATGTGTCTGCTTCTCTCCATTGTACCTGCACACACCTGCCCCCCTCCCCCACTGTCTTTATAACACATAATATTAATGCAGAGAAGGGCAGTGGTTGACATTTTTATTGAATTATTTACAAGGGAAAATAATGACACTGGGGTTCCAGCACTAAACAAATAAATAAATCAGATCTCTAATCAAATCTGGGGATGATGTATGTGGAGCAGGATGTTATTAGGTTAGGTGATAGGTGTCAGCACTCACTATGCCAGCAGAAGAGTGCATGCGTTTGTACAAGAGAAATAATTAGAATTTACTGCTTTATGTGTGTGTTTGTTTGTGTTTGTGCCTCTGTGTGTGTGTGTGTGTGTGTGACACCTGATTCCCTCTCAGGCAATCAGATGATGTGAGATTTAGTAAATCATGGGTGGAAGTTTTATTAGACTTTGAAAGTGAACACGAATAAGAAAAAGAGAAAAAAAAAATAAAGTGATGTGAAAGTTTCTTCCTCGTCCGTGTTCGTCTTCTCTTTGTTGGATTCTGAAGTGTGTAAATGACACAATTTATCATTTTTCTCGATTCAAAACTCCCCGAGGGCCAAATATGAGCATGCCAGCTTTTATTGATGGCTATGCTTAGAGTGGAGGGATTTAGCTCTTTCTTAAAAACATGTTATTTTGTTCTGCAGGAGGAGAGTTCTCCTGTTTTCCACCTGCACAGAAAGGCATCCCTCGCAGCAAACAAACAGGTTTACAAGAAGCTAAAGATCTCCTGCTCTTTTGTGAGCCTTTTAAGTTTTGATGAGCTGTCCTGTTCACTCATCGCTCCCCTCTCAGTGGTCGACCAAGAAAAGCTGCTCGTGCCTCGCCCCATGAAATCTCTCCCAGAGTTAAACCTGAGAGGTTTCTCTCCTGCTTCTTGTAGATTCTGCTGAAGAGCGCATGAAATATAAATAAGGACAAAAACATTGAGTTTTTGATGTTGCTGTAGAGTCGATTCACTACAAACCTGAAAAGGAAGAAAGTGGGGGGAAAGAGTTTGTTATGAATCGCATTTGTTCACTGTTCCATTTCACTCCAAGCTTCATGGACGCAAACCAGTGCATCTAAAATGCATTGAGGCTGGCTGCATGGTGACTAAAGAGATGAGAGACAGGAGCTTTCAGAAGTGAAGGGAACATAATGATAAAGTAGGAAAGATTTTAATGTAAAATGTTTTTATTTCATTTTTTAAAGTCTCTGTGAGGACTTTCTAAGTGATCTTGAAAAGGTTTCTCTTCTAGATATCTGCCTGATCTTAATCTACAGCTTAAAATGAGATCATCAGCACCAATAAAGGTTGTTTCTAAATGCTATTTCTTAGCTTCCTGATCGGGTTGGACACAGTAAAAATGTTTGGTGGCACCATTTCCCAATACAAGTTGACTAGAGATTTAGATATGGTAGGGTTATGTGTTGATTTTTATTACCGCTGTCGCACAGGAAGTGATGATTCTTTCGACCAATCGGCAAACTGCAGTGTTTCTAGCTCCACCTTCTGGGGTTTGTATGTTTTGCACCCCAACAGAAGGTTACCAAAAAGTGTCCCAGTTTTAGTCAAAGGAAAAGCCACAAAAGGCGTGCTGAGAGGAACTGAACTGAACCGCTTGGTGGAAACCATCCCTCACTGAGCATCAATTACTCTTGTAATAAGACTCTGACTGATCAAAATGAGGAATTAAATATTCTGTTCACACCAGACAAATGTTTTTTTTTTGTTCTTGTTTTTTAATTGCTCAGTGTGTGTCATCTGAGTTAGCCAACAATAATGTGAGTCGAACTGCATCTTTAAATTGAATTTACATATAATTCCCTTTTATTTGCATAAAGTGTGACCAACATAACACACAGCTGGGTAACAAAAAAAGGTTGTTAATCAGATGAAATAAAAAAAGAAAAGAAAAAAAAAAGAAACTGCTGTCTCCTGGAGTCTTTTTTTTTTCATTAACCATTTATCACCAAAACAGAGTTCAATGCAATAATGCAGATCCTCAGTAGTTTATGTTTAGGGGATGAGAGCCGACAGAAGCAGAGTTTTTGAAAAGTTAAGAGGGACTTTTTCTCAACATGCTTTCAGCTCTGGCTCCTCTAGGATGAGATTGTCACAAACTAGTGACACAATAAAAGTACAAATTATACAGTATATAATTACCACACTCAATATGTTAATTTTTTACAGCGACAAAATAACCAATCCTCAATCCTCTTTTTCCCGCCCACTTCCTCAATTGACATCATGACCTCTTCTGCCACGGCAGCGGTGGTTCACAATGAGATAATCCCCTCATAGAGGCAGTAATAAGAGCACGGAGGAGGTGAGGAAGTCAATGGACAATTAACTTCAATTGACACTGAATGGACAATATCTGTAAATGCATTTAAAGATGTACGCTGGCTGTACTGGAATAAAGGGAAATAAAATTAGCCCAGCTGAAGCCTATTATACAGAAGCACCACAGAAAGAGGAGGCGAGTTGGAGTGAGAATCAGAGAAGGAGACCACAGACGAAAAAGTTGAGAGCCATTAGTTTAAAAAAAAATAAATCCTTGCTCCAAAAATGACCTCAGGTGAAAATGAGATAACTTCCCCTCCTTTTCATGGTTTCCACAATGAAGTATTATCAGCCAGAAAAGGGCATAAGGCGGGGAAGTGAGATGGGGAAGAGCATGTAATGGTGAGGGAGGGATCTCGTTGATAAATCCATCCAAACTGGAGGGCCTGGAAGTGACAGGGCCCAAGAGGAGCTTCTGCAAAGAGCCGCAGAGAGATAAGCAGGTCATTATTCCCCAAACTTGAATAATCCCTTGACGGCAAAGCCCCAGCTTCCCCCAAGGGTTCGGAGACTTCTGAGAGTCAGTGGGAGGAAAAGCAAAGAGTGCAGAGGCAAAATGTTTTGTTTTGGGTTCTTCACGTAATGATCCTTTATTATATGTGTATCATCGTCTTACATGGATACCAAACGCCATTCTCATGTGAATATTCTACCAGATGAGCTTATGGATGAAATTAAAGCAGGCAGATGTTTTCAATGAACAGGTTAATAAAAAAAAAGAAAGTAAAGAAAAAATAACATCCAATCCAAATCAGCGAGACACTTGCAGACCTCTAGATGAAAAAGTTTTATCATCTTATTATTTTACTTTTGCCAATCACTTTGTTCCAAACTGCTTAATATTCATATCACTGTTTGCTTTAAGTTTCAATTAGCGACTTTAAGAAAAACAATTTTCTGAGGGCAGAGGGACCCTCGCCAAAAGCATTTAATTCTGTTTATATTCAGTTTATAGATGAAACTTTTTATTGAGTCCACATCTACGAGGGGTTAAAGTTTTAGGTATCACAAACTTTAGGGATGGTGCTGAAACTGCTCCTCTTTACAATAATTAGCATATCCCCGCATCCTCTCTCCTCGACTAACCCCAAAATTATTCCTGCTCAACTACGATAAAAGATCCTCCCATTTCTTAAAGGGATAGTTCTTTTTTTTTTTTTTTCTTTTGAAGGGTTTTATGAAACATTTTTCATTCATAAGATTGATTAGCACATGGGCAATACTAACTTATACACCCCAAAAAACCCACGTTTTTGAAAATATTGGAATTGATCATGCAGTCGTCCAACTCCTCCAAAACACCAAACTTCCTCCAGTAAACATTAGAGCTTTAGAGTTGGGAAGAGTTTTTCTTTGTGATAATATAAATATTGGTTAGCAATAATACTAACCAGTAACAGTGACACTAGTAATAAGTGCAGGGGAAAAGGCCTCAGAAATAACATTGGTTTAAAAAAAGACGTTTCAAACACACCAAACCATCACAAAACTGTCAAAGCTCAACCACCAATACACACCCTTTAAGGTGTGTATTGTTTATTCTTTTTAGTTCTGGTAATACCAAACAACACTGTTCAGAAACACTGTGTGAGTATTAAAGTTGAATATTAGCCTCAACTTACTCCCCACAGTAAACAAAACCTGGAAAAATAAAACTTTAGCGTTTGATGTGCAGGAACTTTTTTTTTTTTTTTTTTAGCTCTGAGGCTAGAGTGCTCACCACTGGACCAAACTTAACTTAAAACTTAACTTAGCAAATTTCAACAATCTACAACTGAAACTTTTTTTTTTTTTTTTTTGGGAGGGGGGGGGGGGGGGTACGTGTACACCATATTTGACATTTTTTGTAAAATATGCGCGCTGATGAACAGTAGCTGATGAACAGTAGCTGATGAACAGTAGCTGATGAACAGTAGCTGATGAACAGTAGCTGATGAACAGTAGCTGATGAACAGTAGCTGATGAGGTCTCCTCTACTTCCTCAGGTCTATGTCCTTCATGTTTTCTGTGATGAGGGTGAGGTTGTTGACATCACACCATGACACCAGGCTCCTTCCAGGTCCTCGCCTGAAGGAACTAAGATCTTTAGCTTCAGGGACAAACATATACTTAGCAAAGGTTAATATAAGTGTGTGTTAGTTTTGACTGAGTTTACAAGAGAATCAAACAGCCTTTCTTCTGCAGTATTTTAGTCCTCTTACGTGGATCCATGGAGGTGTCTCACTGAGTGGTACACTTTCCTTTCTCAACACCTCTCAGGAGATTTTCTTGAGTTGAGTGAAAAATGTGGTGATTTGGGGTATTTGTCTTCTTGCTTGCCCAAATTCTCACCAGAGCACGTCTTCCATCAAACTTGACAGAAAAAGAAGTTGCTCTCTTCTGTAAAATTATCCTCTTTGGGAAGCCAATTCTGAAATCCTCATCTTCACAGCACTTTCTCATTTATTGCACTTACATACTTGTTTTTGGAGGGGTTCTCCTCCACAGTCTTCCCTGCGGCTCTCATTGCTTTCCATGCACGGCTCACAGGTTGAAGGAGAGTGGAATCGGTGGTGTGCTGCTTTTTCATCATTGATTTGATTTTTAATATTCCTCTGTTCATTTTTTTGTGCTGCCAGAGAAAGATCAACTACTTTTTACCTCAATGTGTTATTCAGTGTAGATAAACACCCTGAATCTTCTTTATGATTGTAAATGATTCAAGTGAGACTTAACCAAATCCAAGAGCCTCAAACATCAACAACCCTGTCATGCCAACAGAAAATAAGTCACGGGCAAGAACTCTTCATGAACTCTCCCCTCATAAATACTTTGAGAGGTTAAAAAGGGTGCTTTGGGTTGGTTTACTCCAGTCCGGATTCTCCTTTTATCAATACTTTGGTAGGTCACCTTAATTTGCTTCAAACTGGCTCAGTTATTCCTACATTAGAACTCACACCGAGTGCACAAAGCCCATCTATGAACAGTTGAGCTGTTTGCTCTCATTTAAAAAAACAAAAAACAACAACAACAAAAAAAAAAAACGTGTTTCTGTATTTTAGCTTGGTTTTGATTGTTATTATAGAGAATCTGCTCTGCAGCACAAGAAATGACACAAACCTAAATGTGTTGCAAGAAAAGTTACTCTGTTTGAAAAGCTAAGTGGCAAAGAAGGGTTTTTATGCTTCACCATATTGTAATGTTCATACCCATTGTCTGCAGATTTTCAAAACTACATATTCATATGTTGTAAAAGTCCCAGAATCTGTCTGTTAACTGATCAAAACCCACTGTTCTAAAAATAACTCAAATTCTTCTTTAACTATGTCATCACATGAGGATCTCCTAAATAGTTTATGACTCACTGGAAATGTGGGCCTCAAACACTAAGGTCTGATCATAGCTCTATCTCTGACTGACCCCCAGAGGGCTGGCCAGTCAACGAGAAGGGAGTCTGTGGAGCATGAGAGTCTTAAAGAGACAGCAGCTAAAGGGCATGGTTGGTAGTCATGGAAAACTGGAAAACCACAGACTCAAGCCGGTCCTCAGCACATTGTTTTTGTTTGCACTAAGTTACCAGTAATCAGGGTATAGGTAGTTTTTCTGCCATTCTCCAGTGTACTTGGATCCCTCTTGGTTATGGGCATTTAATCAGGGCTAGAACACGAAATGTACTTGCAGGAGGTTGGCAGAACAGCAGGACAGGATTTGATTGGTTTTATAAATTGGATGCCAATTGCTAGGATTGGTTGGTATTTTCCCAGGTTTACTCCTGCTGAAGATAATTTTCACTCCATTTTAAGAACACATCATGCATTGATTGACATCTGGACATAAAGATCATTTTAACTAGAATAACAAAAAGTCTGTCTAAATCTGATTACCAACACTAAATTTAAGCTATCACAGGTTATAAGTTTAATGCACGTCTCTGGTCATATTTTCAGAGTTTTTCAGGAACTAAATGAATGAAATCTGACACATTACGTCTTTGCAGTTTATTTATTTTGACTCATTTATCTGAAAAATGTACTCAAAGGCAATCCTTTGCACTGAATAAAGCAAAGGAGTCTTTGTAATGGCTTACAGAAGGATCCATATTAGTCTCTCTGTTATGGTAAAGACTTATAGGAAAACAAATCACAGAACGCAGGATCTGAGGTGCCCCATTCTCTCCTCCTTCACAGGGATGCAGAATCAAATATTAGAACTGAATGGCATTTCAAAGAGATGCATGAGATACAAATCAGAGTTTAGACTTAATGTCATGTGGTCTCATCCTCTGCAGTTCAAGTCATTTAGAGAAACTGCTCCAAACTATATAGAAGAGAAACAGATAAAGTCAGAGGAGTGAGAGGTTAACCAGGGTCTGGGTCTTCTGTGTGTAGAAACTGCAGCATCTTTTTATATGTTTGTTGAGGCTTTAAAAACCAAATATTTATTTATTTATTTATTTATGGTATGAGTAATCTTAATCAAAAACATTAAGAAGAATATGATATGACAGAGGGTAAACATCTGATGCTAAAAACATGAGGAGCAGCGTACCAAGCAGCCTCCTCAGTCATGTTTGAGTTTGTGTTGGATTCGGTTTCTATGACCAGCACTCTGCTTCTACATAAAAGTTTTGCAATTTCTCATATCAGAGATATCAATCCTCCTCCATCTCTGGTTTTCACTGACTACCTTGGGAATATTCTGCCTCTGTGCCCCGCTGTAGTCTGTGAGATAGGTGGCTGCAGATCAGAATTAAGAGCAGCCAGGCAGAAAATGGCTACAGGGGCCACACGGGCAGCAGTGAATGAACAGCAGAGGATCATTTTTCAGAGGGGCCCTAAAAATTAACTGTGCTGTGCTGTTAAGTCAATCGCCCAACGGCCGCATGGTTAAGTTCCAGCGTCTGCGTCCACTCTGCTGTCCAGTTGGTGTTTGATGAGCGTCGGGCTTTTTGATGGGCTCCAAATTGCGCTTTAGATGTTGTTTGAGAGTTCAAGCTTCCAATTACGTCCTGAGCCACATGTACGTGACGCACCTTCAATTACCATCCTGGAGCCTGTTCATTCAAATGAAGAGAGTGAGAAGAATGTAGAACAGATGGATGGGTAAAGAGGAAAAAACTCTCTGGATGAGCTCTGTTCGCTTTTTTTTCTTCTTGTGACACAATGGCAGGTTTCTTTCAGCATACATTACACTTTGTCATCTTCCTGTTTGCAGATTTTAGATCTCACTTTATTTTATTTTGCTCATCTGTATCATCTATTCTTTTGACGGAGGCTCGAGGGCCTTGTGTCTTCGATATTGCTTACTTCCTTGTTGTCTTTATCCAAAACTTGCAGACTTACAGAGCAGGTTTTAGACCCTAACATGCTGAATACTCCAGCTTGCAGTTTACATGGTGTTTCAGAAAAATTCTACTCTGGAGGCCGTTCTCAAAAGTTTACGTTTTGGGCTGGCGAAAACGCCATTTCTGTGTGAAGGAGAGGCTGAAACGCAACAGTACCTTTGCTTTTCATCCCTAAACCATTGTTGTCTAAAGTGGGCCTTCTTTTATCTGCCTACATTGCACAGTCTGTATTTTTCTTATTGTACACATTTTTGCCTTTACTTATTTTCATGTTTTCATTTTTACGATTTTCATTGAGGATAGACGTATTTTATTTAACAAGTAAACACATTTCCTTATCATGCCATTGGACAATTAACTCTTTGACTCTTTAACCTTGAACTGTCCTGTGCACCCATGGCCACATTTTAAAATCCATATTTAAGTTTTTTTAATTGAAGAATAGAGGGGGACTCCAGTATTACCGATGATGTCACTGACCCACATTGACTTGACTCAGAGTATTTGATCAGGAGTACAAACATGCCAAAGGCCGGTGGAAATAAAGGTAGACTCAAACTCAGTTGTTGTATTGTGGACCAGGACTTGTACAGGTCCCTGGCCAGGTGTCTGGTGCTAGATTCCATTGAACCATAATTCTCAAAGTGGGAGATGTAAAAGGACCTCCAAAATCCCAAGCTATTTATAACTGCATGTTTCATCCATTATTGGAAAAATATAATCAAAAACACAAGAATTCAAGGAGGATACATTTACACATGGATAGCATGAAATTTTACCCTCAAGATCGTTTTAAGCTAGATAAGTATGTGAACACAGTGTGTAAAATAAGAGATAAAGGGAGGAGATCTTACACACAAAGTGGAATTATAAACATCTGTCTAAACATCAGAATACAATAAACTGAAACCAAGGCAGCCAAATTTAGAGCTGCTAAATACGTGATGTAGTCCAGCAGTATTACACCGAAGTGATAAAGTGCTCGTAGTGCAGATCTGTGTGCCAGCGGGTGTACAGAACGCCACCCGAATTTAGCAGTCCTGAGCCCAGGGGTCAGAAACTCTGAATGCTCTGCAGCCGCCATGGGAAAGCGAAAAATAAGTAGTGGGGAAAGGGTCAAGAAGTGTGTGTGCAGAGTGAATGAAGTCTGTCATGATGCACATGGCCCTTGTTTTACATCTGAAAATGTTTGATCTGTTTTTCCAAGTTTCCTTGTTGACACAAGCCCCCTGAGGTAAGAGCTCCAGGTTAGTTTAGAAACAGAAATATGTGAGCTTACGTTGTGTAATTTTCAACAGATCCACCAAATTGGGCCAGTCAGGCTTTTATTTTATTTATTTATTTTATTTTTGTCTGTTTTTTGATTAGTGTATTCCCACAGCAGGGGGTCACTGGTCTCTGTCACTGCCAAGTTGGGGATTGTGGGCTGAAAAGTTTAGGATCCCCTGCAGTAAACAGAAAAAGAAGACCTGGACTCTGAGACTAAAGACGAGAGAGTCCAGGATGCCTTTTTTTCATTCAGGTTGTGTCAGTCAGTTCCTTCCCTCCGACACTGAAGTCTTAGAGCGGGACATAACAGTCAAACAAAGACGGACTCCACAGTCACCAAAAGTACAGCAGATTGCTTCTACTTTCTCATAACTGCCGTATAAACAGAGCGAGGAAAGACAGAGGGAGCTCCACGCGATGGGGAAAGAAACCAGCAGCTCTGTCAGTTAATTTTCAGATCTGGTAATCTTCCAAGTTCATTAACAAAAGCCGGTGTCTGACTCGCTGTGGCTTTTGTACGCACTGAGGAGTTGTTGTGATACACCACAATGAATAAGTGATAAGCTGTTTGGGTAATTTGCGAAGTGACACAACTTTTATTATTTACGCCATAAACCCTGATGGGAGGGGTGGCGGGGTTGGTGGTTGGTGGTGGTTGGGGGGCAGCAGCTGATAACAATGAACGAATGTGACAGGATTGTGTGTGCGGAATCCACTTAGAACTATTACAATCAAGCTTCATTTACATGAGCCGCCGACAACCTTCAGTTGACTTTGGGGGCTGCGTTTGGGAATAGCGGACATGGGTATTACAGAGCATACTGATGCATTTGTAATGGGGGCAGGCAGTGGGGCTGGTGCTGACTATAGCTCTGCAGAAGAAGAAGAAAAAAAAAAAAGCTCCAAATGGAAAGAGATCAATTCCCCCTCTGCTTCACACTGTGTGATGGATTTGACATTCATCAGTGCCCTGTCAACTAATGCATTTGGTTTTATATTACACCTGAGAGATTTTCCCTCTCTCTGTTCTTTTATAGCTTCATGAAGCCAGATTAAAATGCTGAATTAATTTTTGGCATGGTGCAGAAATGTTATACTATAAGCTCATGATGGAGGGAAATGTGGTGTTAAGAGCAGAGAAGAGAAAGGAGGACATTATCACAACGATATGCACTCAAAACTAGATTAATGATGTTTATTTTATTAACATCATTCTGTTATTATCTCCCCACCCTCGGCTTCCGCTTTTTAATTTAGCAAACAGGGAAATGTATGAAATATTGCAGGACTGTGCAAAAATGCCAAAGTCCTTTTTTTTTTCCAAAACATAAAACCAGCCCCCGCAACAGAATGGTTCCCCCGTGGTACCACACGTCCCTCCTACAGGAAGTTCCATTATGTTTAAATCAAACCAGGTATTAATCCCAGCGGCTTTTGTGCTGCTTTCGATTATGAAATCCACATTTTTGGCAGCATAAGTCTTCACAGGGAATACGTTTCCTTTTTTTTTTTTTTTTTTTTTTTTTTTTTTGCGGGGGTGATAATTCAAGCAAGGATACATCATTGTGGGAGAGTTTGGCATAACTATACATGGCCCATCTGAAAATGTAGAACACACCTCTCCCCAAAAGAGACTCCCTCCAAATTCCTGGGACTAGACGCAGAGCGCTGGAATCATAAAACAAGAGAAGTGGTGTTCAGTCTTTTTCTGTAATTGTGAGCATCAGCTCTTCTCTCTGTGGCCTTCAGACTCGACGGGAACGAGCTGTGTGCATTTCAAACCTCCATCCTCTCACCATACCATGAGATAACAATAATATAAGTCATTCACAAACTGTCAGAGAAACACGTGTTCTCTAGTACACTGGAAGACGAGTGGTCTCTTTCCGGTTTTGTATTTTGACACCAAAGAAATCCCTCAAATGAAACACTAATGCGTGGTGTGTGTGAAGGCTTCACTTTCAGCATCCTTGATCCCGTCCCCTCTTTATTCAAAGGCAGATCCTCAGCAGTTCTCCCTCCTAACACTGGGGGGAGCTGTTATGTTACACCAAGGAGGAAAAGAGACGCACAGAAGCACAGTAGAAATAAAGTGAGACAGGTCATGCTTGATGAATAAGTCCCCGTCCCACACCGGTCCCTCCCCACTGCCACTCCGCCGTGCAGTGACCTCCGTTTGAAGTCACACTCACTGCTAAATGAAGCACCCTTCATGAAGGTGGACCGATCCAGCTCAGCTGCAAGCTTTGGGACAAACTCATCTCACTCTGGAGGAGGGTTAGAAACTTTATTCACCAATGGTTACAAGTCACATAAATAAAACGCAGCTTAAACACCCCTCATCAGCTTTAGCTGAACTTCTTTCATAACTGTGGAGGGGTGAATATGTTTTTAACTTTAAACATCTGCATGATTGTATTATTTTTATCTTGTTAAAACAGTTTATGTCAGTGCAGCGTGATAAAAGGAAATAATAGATGGTGTCAAACCCATAGATTGTGATACATCACTGTATCACTGTGTCGTCACCTGTTTGTTTCCGTTACAGAGTTTTGAAGCAAACTGTCAGCAGATGCCAAAGTGAAAAACTTTGACTCAACCTAGATTCATTCAGTGAGGTAAAAAGGAGGGCCTTTTGCCTCTAACAAAACCAGAACGTCATAAAAATATCTCAGTTTTTATCCTTGACCACAACACCATGAACCCTTTGAACCCTGAGCTGATTTTTCAGGACATTTCAGGGTGAATATCTCTTTGAAAATGATGCAGCTGAGGCTCTGAACCATAGGTGTCAAACTCTGGCCCGCGGGCCAAATCTGGCCCACAGTGTAATTATATTTGGCCCGCGAGGCAATTTCAAATTAATATTAGAGCTGGCCCGCTGGTATTATACGACAGTATTATATTTTCAAATTTATTAGCCTTTGTAAGAAGCTAATTTTGACATTTACCTGAGAAGGCTGCAAATAGAAAGGAGGCATTTCATTTTTTTTTTTTTTTAAATATGCCATTGATATGTTTTTTATTATTCTACAATTCTACAATTCTACAATTTCATTTAGCAGACGCTTTTTTTCCAAAGCGACGTACAAACCACACACACCACTGAACAACAGTGGGAGCAATTTTTTGGGGGGTTCAGTGTCTTGCTCAAGGACACTTCGACATGTGACTGCAGGAGCTGGGAATCGAACCCTCGACCTTCCGATTAAGAGACGACAACTCTACCACTGAGCCACAGTCGCCCATTATTATTATTATTATTATTATTATTATTATTATTATTATTATTATTATTATTATTATTATCATTATTATTATTATTATTATTATCAGTAGTAGTAGTAGTAGTAGTAGTATTATTAGCAACTCGATTTTGCACGCCTGCACGTTAAAGTTATATAAGCCTTGCTTGTTCAGTATTCATTGTTAAATCAAAACTTGTTTGGTTCCATATTAAAAGGTTCATTTGTTCAACCTTGGCCCGCGGCTTTGTTCAATTTAAAGTTTTGGCCCACTTCGTATTTAAGTTTGACACCCCTGCTCTAAACCTTCATCAGACCACAGAACAGCATATGAACATTATCTCTGCAAAGTTTGACTCTGATAAAGTAAAGGGGAACTAAATTAGAGAAGTTTTAGTGCAGAGAGTTCAGGCGAGCTTTCTTTGGGCACAGTTTGGCTCCATCTGTCATTTGAACTTCCTCACCTACAAAGCTATAGATTTCATTTGTCTATCACTGTGTGTGTGTGTGTGTGTGTGTGTGTGTGTGTGTGTGTGTGTGTGCGTGCGTGCGTGCGTGCGTGTGTGTGTGTGTGTGTGTGTGTGTGTGTGTGTGTTGACAGCTCTTTCTTTATCAGTGCAGCTCGTTGTGTCCGCTCATCTCTCTGGTTCTTTGCATCCTGCTCCACATCTTTTGTTGAATAATGCTGTGTGAGGTTAAATTCCTTAAGAACAACAACTTTATCTTTTCATGTAAGACAGGTGAGATTCACCTTAAACACCACAGAAATAATCATTCTCACACTTCTCCTGAAACAGACGTTGGCAGTGGGACAAGTGTTTTGTTTTTCATATGGGTTCACTCGGTGATTTTGCTGCATTCAGGGTCAACTTAGAAATCTGGTATTTCTACCCAGCCTGGAAAGCAGACCATACCATGAATTTCACTATAAACTGATATCAAGTGATGGCCTTATGAAATGGTTTTGTGGGCCGTGTCTGGCACAGGTTGTCTGAGCTCCACATGGCATGGAGAATCTACCTTTTATATTGAGTTTAATGTTGTTTATGTTGATAAAAGATGTGTTGATGGCCAATTATGAAATGAATTATGGCTCATATGAAGTCTTATAAGACTTTTTTTTTAACTAAAAATAAGACATTAACACTTCATGCAATGTGTATAAAATCTAATCTTTCTACATCCCTCTTTGTGTTGCACTTTTTTTTTCTTTCCTAACTTAGTTATCACTCTTTATACTTAACTTCCTCACAGATGGCTTTTAAAAACACATCCAGGCAGCACTTTTTCCTTTTTTTTTTGATTGGAGTGTCTGAATGAAGCGTGGCTCCGCTGCAGCAGATAGATGCCCCGAATGCCCTTTGTAGATTATGATTATGATGATTATGATTAGAGTTTGTTGAGTGTAAACAACTTGCTCTGATAAACACTACATGTCTCTCTTCCCTCGACGTCTTCCTTCATCTCTTCTCTGTCCCCCCAGAGCGTCTCACACCATCCAATTCACATCAGAAGAGACATTTGATGTCATAAATCACAAAAGCTCATGTTTGTCACTTTAAGATAAAGGAAAAAGGTTTTGTTTTGGAGAAAATAAAGGAGATAGCAGCATCTTGTGACCTCAAACGTCCATAAACTCAAAATGCAGATTATGAAAATCACTCCGACTGCATTAATTCATTTCTAACGGTGCATTTGTTTCCTTCACTCTGTCTCAGAGTGTTTGTAACACAGACCGGATCTATCTTGAACAGCCTTGCTGTGCCTTCACATTAGATTTCATTTCACTTGGGGTAAATTTCTACAAGTAATGAGCTGGACACAAGGAGCGCGGAGACGCCTCACCTCCTTGTAGACACGCTGTCTGCCTCTTTGTCCCCTCCTTTGTACACCTCCACAGAGCACTGTGCTGCCTGACAGAACATGAGAGCGACAGCCTCAGTCCTCCTCTCTTTCATTTTTCAACCAAGGTTACCAGGGAGAGTGCTAACAGCTCTTGAAGCTGGTTGAAAATCTGCAGAGCACTTTTAAACATCAGATTTTCAATGAATGACTAATAAATTAACAGATTTATTTATATTTTTAATCATGAAGCATGGGGACAGATGGGAGATGTCTTTAATCAGGGTTTTGCCAATTCTATCTGTGATATAAAAACACCTGGGCAGACTTCTCTCCCATAGGTGGGTGTAAATATGCAGTCATTTAGGTGACCTATTTTATTTTAATGATGGATGAGTTAATTGTGCAATTAACTCAATAACAGGTGTCCATAATTGCCCAGTGCTTCTGAGACTGGGGCTTAAAAGAGTGCTGTCCATGTATAGCTCAATGGATGGAGACAATCATTAACGTCTGCTACTGGAAACACGTGACCTCCTGTGAAAAACTGTTACATCAAGTTGTTACATTACAAATAATTTTTATCAATGTGAAGATATTTTATTTTAAATCCTTGATCCCAAAAGACCAGCATTTAAATCTCACTTTAAATAAAAATATTATATAATATCCAATATAGCAGGATAAAGACAGCGAGGCACTGCATCTCATTTTGGTATTTGACTCGGGGTGCTGCAAGAAGCAAGTGGCAGCTTGACTTCATGACCACTGTTTAAAATAATAATAGTAAAGGTAAATGACTGGCAGCTGCCGGACCAAAAATGGAAAATTAAAATAAAATATAATCATTCAAATGAAGTGCAAATATATTACATTTACACACATTTTCTTTAGTATCAGTGATATGGAGACAGTGCAGAGGCATGCATGTACCAAAGTCACCATTATCTAAAACAGGTCAAAAAAACAAAACAAAACAAAACAAAACTAAACAAAAAAAAACCCAAAACAAAACAAAACAAAACAAAACAAAAACAAAACAAAAAAACAAAACAATAAGGAGGGGCCACAAGCTGCTTTTTACATCGGAAGAAAAACACAACTTTCTAAACATTTCTAAAAAAACAACAACAACAACAAAAAAAAAACAAAAAAAAAACCAAACACAAACAACTTAATAGCCTCGTTCTGCATTTCTACCATCTAAAACTCTTTGATTTACTGCTGATCATTTAAAGTAATCAGGAAATCATACTCCTTTCTGACCACAAAAGATAAAGGCCTTTTTTTGTTTTAATGGTTGCTTTTTTGAGTGAAGTGTGGCCAGCACAAAGAGAAACCAAAGAGATGTGGACAATAATGCAACAATGATTAAGCTGTGAGAGAAATCCTGCAACACAGAAACTAAATGAAGATGGTAAATCAGCTGCTGATGGATATTCAGTGTTGTTGAACCTTATTTCAGTGTAAGGTGAGATTCATTGACTTTTCCTCGATAATTAATTCCCCTCCTGCTGCACAGATGAGTGCATGTTTGCAACCGGAGCAATTACTGGAGCACTCTCTCACATATTGATACAGAGAAATGGATTTTTGATGTCTCAGAGTGTTTGTTGCAGCTTAAGTAGTAATCTACAGCATACTCATAAAGGAGATATACATAAATTGTATACAGTATATATTATGAAGCCATTAACGCTTTTTATGTGCTGCAGTAAAAAATGGAGACCAAACAGAAGAATCTTTGGTTTAATGTGGAGGAGCATGATTTAAATTTCTAATCTCTCTGAATTAAAACAAATACGAAGCACACAGCTTTGTCAGAGTGAGCGGCCTGAAATAATTTGATGGATGATCTAATAAAGAGGTCGCACATTTCTTTGTTAATTTGTTTGCATCAACATCCCGGCCCTGCAGCACACACACACACACACACACACACACACACACACACACACACACACACACACACTGAGGGGTTTTTAGGGAACCAAACTGGGAAGTTGTGTGATAAATACCCATGAGCATGTTTGGGTTGTTTATTTCTTTATTTTCCTCCGTCCTCTCCCCCACGGCCACGCTGTCTATGTGCCTGCTGGACTGTGATTAAATCTGTGTGTGGTCACACAGCCTACGGTCTCTAAAGCCTGATGTGTGTGTGTGTGTTTTTCTTCTCACCCTTGCCTTAGTTGGCCCACTGCATTGACCTTTCATCACAGCCTTGAGTCAGGGCAGAAGTGCTTCAGGCTGACAGGAAACGCTGGTCAAATAAAGTTGTCAAGCAGAATAAACAATTACTAATGACCGACCACAAGCCACATTTATGTGTTACCCAGGAACAATGGGGGAAAGGTGTGCTGGTTCAAATCCTGTAAGAGTCATGATTTAGGTGAAAAGGAAACACTCAGTGGGATTAGAAAATGTACAGTGAGCAGGTTTATACTGCTGATTGGAAGAGTTGTTCGTCTTATCCTGATGGAGATAAGGAAGTTCTCAACACTGACAAGGCTGACAAGTCCTTAACGCTTTAAGTGTTCAGGACCCAAATGCAAGACTGTCCAACAGCGGGATACTCCAGGGATGTGGAGTTGATAGCCCGTTGTTTCAGGCTGTTTGATTTCTGTATTTCCAGAGCAGGTTTGGTCCGCATTGTTGACAGGAAGTCAAACTCCCATTTAGGGTTGGACTCCATCAAGGCTTCCCTTTGTCACTGATCCTGTTCAGTACTTTACAGGGTTTCTAGTAGCAGCCAATTGGTGGAGGATGTCAGGTCCAGGGGTCTTTGGATCCATCTCTGCTTGCAGATGATGTGGTCCTATTGGCCTCAACGACCACTGATCTCCAGCTCACACTGGGGTGGTAGCATTAGTGTTAGTGAACTAGGTGTTATTTGTAGTCTCCACTGTCTTCCCTATCTTCATGCCTGTCTCTTTGTGTAACTTTTTTCCTGCCTCCTCCCTCACCTCCGCGTCCATTGTCTGTCTCCCTTACGGCCTCTTTCTCTGTCGCTCAGATATTCTTCTGAATGGAAGAATTTATTCACAGTCTGAGTCCACGAGAAGCTTTAAGGCTTCTGTAACTGTGAATTGTTTCTGTGGAGACGGCATTTTCCAAAGTGCGCTGATAATATGTCCGCTGTCATGAATGACATACAGCATACGGCTGTGTGTAACTTTATTGCAACTCAGTTGTCCTGGATAAGGAGCTTCTTCTTTGTTTGTTTCGTGCACCCAGGAGTGTGTGGTAATACACAAAATGTGCAACAGTGCCCCCCACAATATGACAGTGAAGGCATGGAATGACAGAGAAACGTTTGACGAAATATCTTGTCAATGGCGGGGAAAGAGTTAGAACGAAAT
Source organism: Labroides dimidiatus (assembly GCA_030710495.1). Taxonomy (NCBI): domain Eukaryota; kingdom Metazoa; phylum Chordata; class Actinopteri; order Labriformes; family Labridae; genus Labroides; species Labroides dimidiatus. Next base: position 29,592,230 of record CM061144.1, on the reverse strand, counting down.
ACAAATGCAACCACAAGTACGATTTTCACTCAAGTTTGTAGTGAACAGGATTCTGAGGAGGGAGCAAGTCAGGACAAGAAAGTGAACCCAATAAAGACGTCCCTGTCCAAGCAGACATGGCTGCATCTTCACCCACTGCTTCTTTTACCCAACATGTTTAAATATTTGCTGCCTTTTTTCCCTTTACATAGCCATAAACCAAAGGAATGCACCATATCTGTGACATTTGGCCTATAATAGTGCAAAAGCCACAGTAAGCTAAAGTGTTCCTTTTAATTTTATTCTCATGGTTTGTGCTGAAAAAGATGAACATCACAGGCACCTCTTCTATAGGAATGAACAAAAGCAGGATACAAGTATATGCCATGGATATGGAGATATGAATAACCATGTTTCACTGTGTACATGTAAGCCATATGAAGCTCTCACTCTCAAAACATTGTGTCTCTCTGGGTCAACACTAATTCTAAGTTTCAGGTAGGTAATAATAGCAACCAAATCTTTGATCTCAGAGGATTTGATTCAAAACTAAAGCTGCAGTAATGCTCAGTCACTGGTGAAATGTAGGGAAAAGTCCAGAAACTATTTGAGGAACTGCTGAGTCATATCGATCAGGAACCCTCGAGATGCGCTTTAGAGGTACTTTGTGGATCAGGCAGGAGGAATTGTGTGTATTGACTCTGTAAAAAGGTACTGATTTAAGTTGCTTGATCTCCTCACTGATCTCCTGTTTGTTCCATAATGGCTGGATCGTCATTACAAGAGACCCTGAGGGAGATCCCCTAATGACATTTTGATTTTAGTCTAGACCTTGGAGATGCAGAAATGGCTGCATGTAAAGATCTGAGCTTAGGACTCTGCTTAGCTGAGGATTGAAAGTTCTGTGATGGAGGCAGGGGTACTCAATAAAAGTGTAAAATCAATGTACCCCAGGTACCTGGTGGAGACAGTCCTGATGAGGATGCTCTGGACATACGGGAGCTTTGTGTGTTTTAGGATAGTAGATTCACTTTTCTAAGAATAAGAAAAGAAACATGCTGAGAACCTTTTATCAAAGAAAGAAATATATTTTTAAGTTTAGAGTTAAAGCTCTAAAGACGAGGACAAAGGTTGTCCTTAAATCAACCTCTTCATTGTGTTGGTACCAGACAAACTTTTCATCCCTTTTTTTTAATTTTAAGGCCAGAACAAACTCTTTTCCACTGAGTGATGTTATCCATATGACAGGGAACATTTTTTGCCTTAATTAAAGTGTAATGACATAATGGAGTCAAGAAAGAAAAAGAACTGGTCTAAAGCCTCAGGAGGGTACTGTTGGAGAAAACTGTGGCAAGTTCATTTAAAGTTGGCACTTTTCTTTGTAAAATGAGGTGCAAAAAGTGAAGAATTGAGCACATCAACACTGAGAATGATACAGCGATGGCTCGTACAGAGGTTTTTTTTGTGGGCCGGTCCATCTGGACTCTGACTCATGCAGGGGTGCACAAAGTATGTGCAAAGTGACACATGAATAAATACTTTGCTAACCTTGTCTGTCATCATCAGTTACTACATCTTTTACTATTAACACTGAAACAGAAAGGGAGATGTTTACCTAGAGGCAACAGTTGAAAGTTTTGTGATATTAACATGAAAGAAATTTCTGACAATAGCCAATCGTAGTTTAAATTTTTGGGTGGCCAATTTTAAGGAAAGATCACAGCCGTTTACCAATACTACTGAATACATGTAATGTTTTAGCACCTAAACTTGGCAACTTGGTTAGAATGAGGAACATGAACATCTGATCTAATTGTCCAGTAGAAGAAAATCCTGCCAGTAACAACCACTCTTTGGTGTTCGACTCAATCAATCCCAGAAATGGCTTGATCCCCATTCATTGTTCTTGAGCCACAACTGCGAGCTAGCTTTCTCAGCTCTTTCTGCAAGGGCTCTTTGGAGCTTCATCTTGGATAAGCCCACATCCTGGAGTAGTCTGGTGTTTGAGGTGTTGATGACATCCCTACAGCCTACCTCCACAGGGCACATGAAGGTTGACCAGCCTGCCTCCCTGCACTTGACTGCAAGGCCCGAGTATGCCTTTTTTCGCAGAGCTAAACATCTCTCCCTCCAGTGAGATGTTTAGCTCCATGAGCAGGACCACTCTTGCAGTTATTGACCAAAGAACAGGGACAAGTCATGGAAATGTGCTGGTTGCAAATAACAACCCTCATGTCCCAGTACCTTCACTGGGAAAGGACGCTTGGTGTCTCTTGCCCCCTCTAATGACCTGATGACATGTTTTTTTTTTTTGCTGCTGGCAGGTTGTGCCATTTCTTGTCAGCGTAGCTTTTGTTTTGTTGTATCAGATTGATTGTTTCAAACTGTTTCATTTAAGTTATTTGTGTATTCAGCGTGTCTTGCCTTGTCCTGTAGCAATTCTTTCCTGTCGTTTTCTAGTTCCTGTACCTTTCCAGATTTGGTTCATGTCTGTGTACCAAGTTAAGTGTTTGGATCTAGAGCGTTTTGTTTGGGTTCCAGTCAGTGGACCTTATTGAATAACTTCCCTTGTTTTGCACTGCCAAAGAGTCTTGCATTTTGGTCCTTTTCTGCTGATCCTTGTCAGTTTGTTGCCTGCAGAGTTCCACTTCCTCAGCCAGCATCCTTAGAACTTGATCATGCTGCCATCTGTATCATCCCTTGTGCTCTGACAAGTGCTGCAGACTGGCATCTGGCATTAGCTGTGTTGCTGATGGGGTAGCTCTCCTCCCTGGTGAACCAAGGCAGGAGGTTTCTGGGGCAAGGCGGAGTGTCATAGGTTTCCCTAAGCCTGAAGCTGAGTCTGACTACTGGTCACTTCAGCTGAAGGATGTGCAGATGATACCATTACATGAAGTTGAACTTCCTTGCTGGCCCTGTGACACTGCTTCGACCTTGTATTGCTCCTGCTCTGCTTTGTGCCTTTGGACCAAAGGGCTTTCCCCTTGCTAAAAGCTGCTCACCCAAGCTGCTCCTTGACAACAATCTCCTGGTGCTTTGGCCTGTTAATGCCCTTGCTGACCTCTGTGTCTGCCTGCCAATTTCTTCTCGGTTGGATTGTCTGTCTCTATGTGTCAGCCCTATGATTGACTGGAGACCAGTCCAGGGTGTACCCCACCTCTTGCCCTCAGACAGCTGGAATAGGCTCCAGCCTTCCTCTACCCTGAACAGAATAAGCGGTATAGAAGATGGATGGATGGGTGGATGGATGGATGGAGTTGGCTTGCCAATCCGTGCTGTCTACTGCTAATGAAGGGATTAACATATTTTCAGTAGTCACACGATCCTTTAATACATTGTGAAATTGTAATACTACACATTGTTCTCCAGTGAGCTGGCTCTGGTTGATTCTGGCAAGGCCTTTTGAGAGTTGTTTTGCCTTACCTGTGTGTCTGTTTGAGAGCTCTGCTTGTCTCCCCAGGCTGGACTGGCTGGACAGTCAGGGCCAAGTTTGCTTTCCACAAAGATGGTGTCATCACTGCATATCTGAGAACAAATTGGATAGCAAACTTTCCATCATTGGAACACAAAATGTCAGCTTTATTGGCCCTAGAGAAAAAGTTCAGAATCAAAAAAATGTGCAGCTTGAATCAAAGATCACATAAAATGGATGTGTTCAGTATCAAAGGGTCGTTTTGAATCCGAAAACTTTATCTGAAGAGGCTCAACTCAAAGAGCTGCAGGTGTGACTTAGTTTATTGAATATCAAAACTTGTTCACTAACCAGTCTGACACCTCACACAGTCTGACAGGAACAAACCTTTCTAAAGCTGGGACACCTGAAAGAAATCCCTGTTTTTCTTTAACACTGATAAAGGCTGATTTTGTGGCACCCTTGAACATTCTTTTATCATTTCACAGTTTTACCCACTATGATAAATTAATATTGTGGTAAACCGGTGGGATGATTAATTCCCCAACATATTTAGGAAGTCAAAAAAAGTGAAGGTGACTGATAATAAACTGTGATTTCAAACAATGTAAAAATTGTTGCCTTTATAAAGCTTTTAAGGGTCATTAATTGTACAAATGGTGTCACAGAGGCATTGATTCAACTTCACAGTAAAATGTGGAACCTGTTGGCAGTGTTAAGCAGCATGTGTAAGCAGTGAGGCAGACTATGAGGGGAATTTAATTAGGCTACATTTTAACACCATAGTTTCTCTTACCAAGCTCTGTGCCTTGTAATTTTTCTTTTTAGATTTACTTACAGATGTTTTAAAATTACAAAGTATTACAAAGTGAGAATTTGCCTTGTGATACTGTCTCAAACACACTGATGATATATGATTTTTGTAACGTATTTTCATTAAACTTTACTCATCTGTTGTGTGAATGATCATGGAACCCCCCCCCCCCCCCCCCCCCCTCCAAAAAAAAAAAAAAAAAAGCTCACAATGAGCAAAAATATCCCAGAACAATGTGAGTGTGAAGCTACGTGTAATGTGTGTTTCTAATCATACCCAACAGCATCTGAAACTGTAAGACCTGCAGTAATGAAAAATCCCTGACCTGCTGTTTTTTCTCCTGCACTTGTAGCAGATGAAACTTGCTGACTCTCGATTTTCAAAGTTAATGGTGCCATGGTTCAGCTGCCTGACACTTAAATTAGAATAATCATGATGGCATCTTGAACATTACCATGAAAATAAGAGTATTGTAGAGGATTAAGCTGATGGGTGAAGCCTGTTTTATACTTTGAACTGATGCCAAAGGTCCACATGGCAGAAGCCTGTGCACGTAGCCTTACATGCACCTTGCCTGGATTTAGTCTCTGTTACACCATCCATTTGTTTCTGATACAGAGTTCTGAAGCTGTTTAGCGACCAGTGGTAATAATTGCAACCCCACCCCCTGTCAAAGAGTTCATTCATGTTTCTCATTGTTAACACCCAAAATCATGCAATCATCCAATCACAATGACCCAACAAACCCGGGCAGTGTGAAACAAACCCATGGGAAGTCCATTAGGGTCTCTAAGGGTGCGTCTCAAAGCGTTAAACTGCAGTCTCCTCTCTCCTCTCTCCTCCGAGGCACCAGAAGTACTTTCTGAGGCGCCATATTGAAGGATGTCCCAAAGCGCTAATTGTGCTAAATGAGCAAGGAGACATGAGAGCTGGATCCACAGAAGTCTTTTCTCTGACAGACATGCCCCTATATAGAGTACCACTCACTGATTGGACGCTGCAGCAGCTCAGCCTTGAAACTAAGAAACTTCACATCACCAAAGTTTAATGAGAGCGAAAAGACAGAGCTGAAAACAGTCAGTATCCAGAGGATAATCCTGACACAGGTCATAAAGCTGGGGTTAAAAAAGTTTGATGTGAGTTTAAAGCACAAAATACTGAACACAAGCGTCATAAAATCAATATAACAGAGGATCACTGCTGAGTTTATAAAACTGTTTAGGTCTAATAAGTCTGAGATCAAATAAATAACTAATATTCTGTGTTCCTGAGACATCATAAACTAGGTTATATTAATAAGTTTCAGGGTTCACGATCAGATACGCTCTAGATGAAGGATAAATAATTAATAAATAATCTAATAATGAGGCCTTTTACTAGTAAAGTGATCCGTAGGCTTCTAAACAGGACACAGAATGAACAGAGGTCAGGTTTTCTTCATGTAAAAGTGTTTGTTAAACAAGTTAAAAACACAGACGAAGCTCTGTTATTGTTTTTATTTGATCAGAGTTATTACTGCGCGCATGTGCAGACACACAAACAGCTGTTAGAGCTGACTGACAGATGATCCAGAGGTGATCAGCTGACGCCGTCATCACTGAAACATGTCGCTTCATGTGACGCTCCGGAGGACAGGATGTCTCATTTCTCTTGGAACAAATCTCCTTGTTTCCTCTCTCCTTCTTCATTTCCTTCATGTCTCCCGTGCATCTCTGGTGGGAGGGACTAAGACGCAAGTGAAAGATGCAAGTGGAGGAAGAACGGATGAAACTTTGGAGCTTTGAAATGCACCCTTAGAGCCGCGAATCTTTTGTTCAATGAAGGGTTACCTCGGATCTGATTGTGATAAAAAGTCTGCGTTATTGCGCCAAATAGTCGCAGGAGTTCATGCCAGGAGGTGGAATTAACCGGCAGATGTGTATTTCCCAGGTGGAGTTTTCCAGGAGTTGCTGGTCCCGGCAGAGCTAAGTCCAACACTGTAAACTTGACTGACTACTGACTGCTGACTGACTAATCCATGGTACCATGAGTACCTGGTGTACAAAAATAGAGTGTATATATTGTAAATAATTCCAGTATTGTCTGCAAGGACAATGTAGCTCATTGTTATTCTATGAGCCTCCAATGAATCATTCAATAGTTTTCCAACATTAAAACCTGAATTCATAAAAAAAAAAAAAAAAAATCCTGGATGTTTGTTCCAATTAAACTTGTTCATGAGACAAGATGACGCTCCAAACACATAAAGGGTTAAATGCACATTAACCACTGCAGAGGAAATCCTGTTGCTGCATTCCTGTACTTTTTTTAGCATTTCCACTGAATCACAATGCATATATGTATTTTTCATGTGAATGAAGCTCATCTTAAAAAACACTCAAAAAAAAGAAGTCTTGATTCACAAACCAATGAAAACATGCACAGTGTGTTTTTTTTACTGCCTTGGAGGACGTCGGTAGTGAGTGACTGAGTAGCAGTATTCACAAGTGGAACACTTAAACTTTGCAATGATTATGTCCTTGGACTAAATTGTCTCCAGAAAAGGTCTGTCAAAGTTTCTGAGACATGATAATGATGAGAGGATAACTCATCCTGAGGTCGATGAGCGAACAGTTCATCCTTTCAACCAGACGTAAGAAAAAGAGCAAACTGCACAGAGCAAGACAGCTTTGAGGGCCCATCCTCTCTTGAATACTGTAAGCCCAGACTCCTTTGTGATCTGGACCTTGGGATGAGATAATGATTCAAAGATTATGGAGTCATTAGTGGCCTAATCTGTTTTTAGTGAACTTGTCCATGAGTGAGAGAGCCATACATCTCATGAAGTGCAGACGTTGAAGACGGGCTTTAACAATGAGTACAGGAAAGAGAAGACAATTTTCTGCTGACGGGCTTTAGTAGAGCCTTCCAAACAGTCGTTCACAGATCAAGCCTCAAGTTTAAAGCTTTGATTAGTTTGTTTAGGGACAGTTTAGTCTGTTTTTTTCCACTCTTTTTATTGTTCCCTTCATATTCAGTCAAACCATGGGGTATTCAACAGCTCCCAAATTAAAACCAAACCCTTCATAATCCATTGGCCACCACCCACCAGGCCACCACAGACACAGGTTAACATCTTTTGCCTGCTTTACACTGAAAGCCCCTTTCTGCATTTTGTTATGCTGTAACATTCTGACAAAGTTATCAACTCAAAGTCCTGTTGCAGTCTAATAAATGTTCATGCAGCAATGAATGTCCATGCAGGAACAGGCCTCTTCTGGCACTTACAAATTCAAACCTGTCCTTCTCCTTATGCTCTCTTTCTCAGATTCAGCACGCTTCCCTCCCTCCTTTTTCTTTTTATCTCGGTCTTTCTTCCACTTTCCAGAACTCTTAAAGGGGTTTTCCTTGTGTCCGGGGCCAGCAGCTGATCCCCTAAGCTTGTGAAAAGCATCAACTTCATAATCATTATTATGATCAAATCAATACATCAATGTCAGATTTTGTCCTGTTGTGTGGTCCTTGCTAATATTTGATTGGTTAAAATAGCCCAATCTCATCAAGAACGGTTAATTTTTTTTTTTGGATGGATTGAAATGTTTAGTTTAGGAAACTCTAAGGAAACAAAGACATGAAATTGCAACGATTAAAGACCTGTGAGTGCAGAAAACAATAAACACATGGTATCAGGTGCTGAAGACAGCAGCTGGGCGTATGCCTTACTGCCTGACAGTGACATCCAACTTATAGAGAGAGTATTCTACTTTTATTCTGTCCTTGTGGTACACTTGTTGTATTTAAAAAAAAAAAACAAAAAACAAACAAACACACAGGTAAACTAAAAAATAACACTAATTTGTCTCTCAATGGTTTTTCAGAAAACTCTTATTTTAAGCCTTTCTTTTTTATTTTAGCTGCTGTCTCTTTAATGCTCCCTGCTCCACAGACCCCTTTCACTCTGATTGGCCAGGCCTCTGGAGGCCTTTTTTGGCACAGCTATGGTCAGACCTTGGTGTTTGAGGCCTGCTCCTCCAATGTGTCATTAATGAGAGCCTTATGTGATGACCTCATTATTTTAGCAAGTCTTTTGAAGATCTTGCGCATTTCTATAACATACTGTTTGATCAGTTTACGGACAGATTCAGAGATTTTTACAACATGTGAATATGTAGAGGTTTGTAAATATGCCCACTTTTAGTCTGAACATGCAGCTTTGTTACATTATATCCACGTTTGAAATATAGGAAAGCTATAATATATGATGATTTCCTCTTGTTTTAGTTAGTCGAGTGTATCACTGACATTCAGGCCCTGTTTGGGTTACACCTAAGTGGAACTTTAATGCCTAATAATAAGTAGCAGGTAAGAAAAGAAAAGGTGAAGGCAGTGGTTTATGTTTGTAGAATGATTTACAGAAAGAACTGAGACTCACAGCTGAACTCTTTTCTGCTGCATTTTTTAAAACATTTTACCTTTTATGCCTTTTTAATGTGAATGTTGTCTTTATTTATTTCACTGTAGTCTGATTTGGTGTTCTGGCTTAAGGGGTCCTGATCTTAACCTGAAACAGGCGCTGTTATATTTCTAATTCTATTGTACATCAGTAGATCAAAGACTGACTCTGAGTAAATAATTCACATCAAATCTGATTTTCCGTCTGATTTTCTCACACATTTGACAATTAATTTAATTAAATAGTAACCTACAAAAACAACAATTATTTAGAAACAGAAAAAAATGTTGTAAACACTAACTTTATTCAAATGTAATCAAATAAAGATGTATTCCTGCTTTAAAGGAAGTCAGACACTCTTTCATGTGGAATCAAACATCTGCTCCTTTTAACTGCTCCTGATGCACCTTCCCCTGAGGTGGCCTCCTGCCTACTCTGTACAAAGATTTGATATGCTAGACAGCTTAATGGATTGGCCTACTCTCAACTGTATTCCTTGGCTCACTAAATGTATTCTTAATAGTCTGTTACGCTCCCTTATATTGAATTTGTACGTGCCTTCACATCTTTATTCCAGGAAAGATTCAGGATGAGTGGGACACAGCAGGGGAGCGTGAAGGGAGGAATGTGGATGAAAATCTTTGTGTGCATGTGTTTAAACTTCCTGAAATGGCTCCTTGGATCAAACAGGGTTACACACAAGCTAAATATATATTTATTATTTTTTTCAATATTTAAAGAAGGGGTATTGTGTTTTGAAGGCTTTATTCTGGCCCTTTAGTGCCACTGTAACAGCTTCACATGATTTATAGCTTAAAAACATCTGTTTTTCTCACTCCGGTGTTTGTTTCATCCTCTGTCTGAAAAACTTTATTGTAGCTGTTGTCTTTTTCAGACTCCCAGCTTAGAAAACCCACTTCACTCTGATTGGCTGATCCTCATCTTTTTGGCAAAGATATGGGTAGACCCTTTTGAGGCCCATCCTTCCAATGTGTCCTGAAGCAGTTAGGAGATCCTAATGTGATGTGAAAGCCCAAAATGTAACAAAAAAAAAAACAAACAAAATAATAAAATAGATACTATAATTCATTTACTCATTCATTTTCTATATTGCTTATCCTATTCAGGGCTGGTGGCTGGAGTTATGAGTATGGAGTTATATATATATATATATATATATATATATATATATATATATATATATATATATATATATATATATATATATATATATATATATATAAAATGAAAAATTATAATTAAATAAAATGAAATAAGTAATGGAACAAAAAATACAAAATAATAAATAAATACTATATATATATATATATATATATATATATATATATATATATATATATATATATATATATATATATATATATATATATATATATAAGTAAATAAAATGAAAATAAGTAAAAAACCTGAAATTTGATAACTTTTTGTCCAGAATATTACAACTTGTTGTTGTGTGGGTTTTTATTACATTTTTTTTTTTTTCATTTACATTTCAGCATTTACTTTCAGTAACATCCAGACCAATTCTTCCATTTTTAAAATAACATTTTGGGTTTAATTTTTATTTTTTTTTATCATTGCATTTGAGGTGTTTGTTACAGTTTGGGCTCTAACATGTGATGACTGCATCATTTCATCAAGTCTTGTAAAGATCTTGTGCTGCTTTTACAAGGTTGTTCTAAAATTGTTATTAAATGCACCATTTAGCAAAAACAGGCACAAAGTCTTCTGCTGTGATGACATCTGTTGGTAACAAACACTTATCTAATGGCAAGTACAGCTGAAAAACTCTTCCAAATCAAACTTTTTAACCTGTGACAAATCTAGTTAAAGCTGTGTTCCAAACACCCAACAGCAGTTTGATTTCTGCCCACCTCAACGCCCCTGAAACACTCAAACATATGCTCCAGTATAGATTTGACACCCACATATCAATCCGGGGCTTGACATATGTGGTTCATTGCTTGTGTCCTATCATTTTTCTATCATGTGAGTCAATAAAACAACATTCAAAACCTTGTGAAATCATGCAGAAGAAAGCTTCCCCTTTCTCCACCTCTCTTCTTTTCACATGAGCTTCCACGATATGTGTAACATGAAATTTCACAGCAGCTAATGTCAGACATTACCACCTCAGGGCATCGAGGTCATGAGAACATCACCTCATTCAGCACCGAGATCTGACTCGTCCTCACCTTAACAGACTTCAGACAGAACAGATGTGTTGGCGCACTCAGTGTAACTTTAGAGAGGCTGCCTCCTCTCTCAGGTAAGTGTGTGTTAAGAGGTCTTAGCTGGGCGAGTCATTTGATCAACGCAGGCTTTAAGGCTTATTCAGTTCATTGCCGCCCCTGCTCCGTGCTCCTCTGTGACTCCAGAGATTAGGCTGGTGTGCACACACTGAACACTGCACCTTCTGTGAAAGAGCCCTCTGTTCGGGCTCAGCACATACATACGCCTTTCACAGGCGCCCTACTCCAGCTTACAGTGTGCAATCGAGGCAAAAATAGCTCAGTGTGAAATGTTATTCAGTCCAGATGAGGGAACACACTGGTCGTCCTTCGCTACCGCTGTCAAGTCCTCATCCCTGGAAATCCTCCCCCCACCCCCACTCCCACCCCACTCTGAAACTTTCTGAGGGGTAAGGCATGGTTGTCAATACGCCGTCATTCATTCCCGCACCCTCTCCTTAAACCAGCGGCTTAAAATGGAACCTCAGTATTTGCATTCCAATTAGCATAAATGTAAGAAAGTGGAACAAGTAGCTTTGAAAGTCATCCTGCAAAGCGCATATTCAACCAGCTGTGAAAAGGGAGAAAAAAAAGGCATGTGTAAAAGAGAGAAAGGAGAAAGGGCAGGGGGAGAAAAGGAGACAGAGTTCTGTAATATAATAGTGGGCCTGGGCTACATGTTTGGAATCACTGGTGTATGTCTTTTATGAGCTTACGACTTCACACTGTGTGGAAAATCCGCCCTGCTGCCAGGGCTCTTCTGCATTCAGACTGTCACTTTTAATCACATCCTCCCTCCGAGATGTGATCCCGCTGATCAAAGGCGCTCTGACTTTAAGTTAACACGTCAACAAAGACGGGTTATTGCGTATTCTTGGCTGGTACACAGGCCACATGCCCAAATACATGCAGGGGGACAGGAGAAGTTGGGTTCTATTGTCTGCTTTTTGGGGTGAGGAAGGGGTGAGGCTTGGTGGCGGGTGGCAGCTTAAGGGGATCTTCGGCTCCGAATGTTGGAGTGTGTAGGCTGCGGAGTTCAGAAAGGTCTCCCTCCTCTGCAGGACAATGCCACGTCTGATACAAGCATGACTCAAATTTAGCTGGGGCTGAAATCTGTAGTGGAAGAGAAAAATATATCAAACTGTCATATTTCATCTGATGCAGTGATTGTTTATTATAGTGTTTTTTTTTAATACTAAGTCAGAGTTATTTACAGTTTTTTCTCAGTTGTTGACACACAAATTCTAGTACTTGAGACACAATGACCACATCATGAAACCCATGCACCAACCCCCTGAACCAATTCTGATAAACCACAAGCACAGTTCCTGCTTTACACTCACATTTCAGTTTAAAACACACTTTTTCAAAACACTAAACCCAATTCTCTGCATTTGGCACAATTTTCATGAAGAAAATCTCTTATTTTCAGAATAAACAGTCATTCAAAACTCTGAAGTTAATCATCCTACTGTGCAAACTGCCTCATCACAGGCAAACACCTGTCACATAGTTTTACGATTAGAAATCAGAGCTTTTGCATAAAAGGGGACCAGGTGAGCTTTTCTGTTTAGGAGCAATAGATGCCAACAACAGAACCAGAAACAGAGGCAGAGGAGTGAGGACCGAGAGGAAAAGGAAAGCCAAGGACGGTAATCTTTGATGAGGTCTGAGCCACTTTTGTTGACCATGTGGTCAACCATCGTCTGACAATGAGGGAGGCTGGACAAAGGGTACAGCCAGATTAGAGCAGGTGCACTGTAGCATCCATCATCCAGGCTTTTTGAAATGAGAACAGGTAAGAAATCCACTCTCACTGGAAAACTGCAGTACTGCATATCAATACAGTACTCAATGAGTACAGTAGCACAGTATTATCTGTGGAATGTTCTGTAGGACTGTAAAAAATAATGTTTATTTGGGAAATGTATTCCTAGATTGTATTTTTGTTTTTGTGGGGAAAAAAATGTTACCATGTTTTTGTGTGTTCTGAGTGTCAAAACAATATTCCGAAAATATTTTACAACACACTTATGTATGTACTGTCTGTAGTAAGTGTGAAACTGAACAAAAAAAAAAGGAACAGAGAGGGAGCCTTTTCCATTCATCATAGTGTTTTACATTAAACACATCAGTGTTCAACTGGTTCCTTTAAATGTCTGTTCACGTAGTGGTTTGTGTTTGTCATTTAAAATAAAATGCCATTTTGAGATGAAATGACATTGTTTTGACTGTAAAGTTTCATTTTGTAGAAGAATTGAGGGGTTTTGCCCATTATGTGTGTGATTTTTGGTTTGTGAGTTCTGAGAGTATTAGGAGAGTAGTTCAGAAAATGTGTGTAAAAAAATCAAGAAAAACTGTAAACACATCAGTGTTCAACTGATTTTTATAAATGTCTATGCATATAGTGTTTTTTTCTCCTAAGTGGTTAATGACATGTTGGAGGAGTGGGCCTCAAACACCAAGGTCTGTCCATAGCTATACCCCCGAGGACTGGCCAATCAGAGAGAAGGGGTTTGAGGAGCAGGGAGCCTTAAAGCAACCGCGGCTAAAATGAAATGTTTCAGACAGAGGCCAAAATACGGGTTTTCTAAAAGACCAGTGTGAGAAAAATAGAGATTGTCTTTCGCTACTACAGGGGTACCAGAGGGACAGCATGAAGACAAAATTGAATTAAAGCAACAATAATCCACTCTGTCTTTTTCTTATTTCTTGTGAAATGTTCTGAGATAAACTCGACACAGCTTTAAGAAAAGAAGGATGCTTCAAAAATATATTATTTTCCAACACTTTGTTGTGTCATGAGCTCCAAATTAGAAGAACCCACATAATAGAAAGTAGAGAAGCGATGTCTTCTTCTTCTTCCTAATGGGATGAAAACAGGAAATGAGATTATTAAAAGTTTGTTCTGCCTGGTGTTTCTGAGCTGCAGTGCTGTGGTTGTTTTCCTGCTGTTTGTTGGCTGGCAGCCACTCTCATATGAGCGTCTGTGGTTTTTTGGGTCATGGTCCTGCTCCCTCCTCCATCCGCCCTCTACTTGCAGTGGTCAGCATGATTTGTGCATGTAGCACCTCTCCTCCAGCAGGACATCTCTCATTGCCTGCTCTCCAGCATCCTGTTACGTGTTTTACAGATGCTCAGAAATAAGCTAACAACACGTTTAATCGCGGACGGAGGGAGCTTTCTGGATTTCATGTGATTATCAGTGTTATTACTGCTGTAAACATTCACATTAAAGTACAATTACTCATTAAAAAAATCCATATTTAAATAAAACATGCAACAAGAAAAAAAAAAACAGCTGCACACATTATTAAGTCCCCTAATATCTACCACAGGATGTCTTAATTACCTTTTACTTTTTAATCTTGTGCAAAAATGGCAACAACTTTTACTTCTTGTAGAAAAAAAATGGCATCATTTATTAAAACTCCATCACTGCAGATGAGTTTAAAGCTAAATAATGAGGCATAAACAAGAATTTATTATCCACAAAGGCATGTAACGTGTGAATTAAATTTAATTTTCATGAATAAGGAATAAAAGAACACACGCATCCTACACTTGAAATAGTCTAACAGTCACATTTTCTAACCCTTTAAGTGTGGTGGCTTGTTTATTTCTCTTTACTTGTGTTGATAAATGCAGGTTCTTCACACTTTTCACCTTTAGCTGCTATCTCTGCTGCATTTCTAGACTCAAACGAATCTGAAGTACCTGCGTAAATAAGGAGAAATGAGGCGTAACAGAGGGTGGCTCTTTTCGTTGGTGCAATCTGGTGAAGGGCTTTTCACATTTTATTAGAAGGGCCCTTCCTTTAGGATGTGTAAACAGACAGCATCAAACACACTGTCTAATATATGCTAAGTGCGCACATGTCACCGTGGAGGAGAGGATTTTAAAAACAGTGGCCACCTGGACGGCTGGCTGAACACATTAACAAACTGAGAAAAACAAATACGAAGCCACTTTCCATCTTTTCAGCCCGAGGTTCTTCAGCACACTCCTGATTAAATGGGATTTTTACATGTTGTGTAATTAGCAGGCACTTTCCCCCCCTAAAGTAAGACAATGTGCAGAAGCATCATCATCACAGGAGCTACAGCGCGGAGGACAATATGAAGCCAAGAAGGCTTTTTAGTTCAACAAACATCTGCACTGCAGGCGAGAGGCTCCTGCTTTGAGTTAAATCTCTGCAGGCGGAGCTGAAGAACCACAGTTTTCTGATTAAGTAATTTTGACTTAAGCCCTGAGAAAAGAAAAAAAAAGAAAAGCATGAAAGAGAGAGAGAGAAAAGAGGGCTAATAAAGGAAGCCTTGAGGTGAAAAACAACAACATAATAATCAAGTGTTGTAGAGTTATTTAAGGTTATTCAATAAGTCTGTGTGACCTTTACTTGACTGTGGTGACTCAGTGTTACAGCTCAGAACCGTGTTTTTACTGTGGCTCCGCTCTGTTAACAGCTAAGCAGCAGATGGGAACTGATCCGGGGCCCCACTGCTGACATTTGTTGTCATTTCATTCACCCATTGCTGTCTGCTGGCCTTTTCGCCATGTCCCCTTCTCCTGTAACCATGTCTGTCCCCCGCTCCACCTCCCCATATCTCACCCCTGTCCCCTCATAATGACCTCCATCTAAGCCCTGGACAGCGGCCCCACCTGTCCCGGGGGCCCTGACCCCTGGAGGAGCCTCCTCTTCTTTGCAGCAGGAGACCGAGGGGGGAAATGCCACTGTGCGCTGTGCACTGCATATGAGATGTGTCCACGCTCATCTGGTTTGTAGGGAGAGATGTGAGTGTGTGTACACTAGCTGTGTAGGTATGTGCACATCAGTGCTGGGAGGGTTACTTTTAAAATGTATTCCCCTACAGATTACTGATTACATGTCCCAAAATGTAATCTCTAATGTATTCCTTTGGATTACTCAAGTTAAGTAATGTAATCTTAATACTTCTGGATTACTTTTATCTTGCTTCAAAATCACCTAACTAGTTAGTTAACACATGCCTCACGCCACAAATACACCGGCTGCGCCTGCGTTGCACCTCCGCTCCACTGCATGTTGACTGCGTTTGTCAGCTCACACGTCTGCGTGTTTAGTCCAACAAGCCGCAGGACTGACAGACAGCTGGAGTCCAAAGACCGCAGAATTCCTGCACTTTCCTCTCCATTAATAAACCTCTCTTCATTCATGTTGTGTTGTTAAACCTCAAACCTGTTGATTCCTGGTATCTTTTGCTCATTGTGCTAGTTTTTGACACAGTTTGTTTTATTTTGAAAGTCTCAGGCTCTTTTTTTGGTAGTTTCTGTGCACTACTTCCTGTCCTGCTTGATCTTCTCTTCTCTAAATAGACAAATCACAGCTCTGGCATCCAGCTAAAATAGGATGGCTCAGCCACGCAGCTGAGCCGCAATGGAGCGGATCATTGACTTGAATGGAAACTCATCTGATCCAGCGCCGTGACGGAGCGAAGCTGCAATGCAGACGCAGCCGGTTGTATTTCAGCCATTAGATAATGATCCAGCTACTGTCTTTAGAATTTCCACAGCTCAGAAATTAGGGAAATTAAAGTGCAACATAGCTGCTTTAACAAGCAGATGTAAACAAAGCAAAACATACTTTAATATGCATAAATTAAACACACTGTAAATTGCTTGGAGAACAATACAGGCGCAATCATGCACTTTGTGAACTCACTGCAAACTCCCTCTCTCTCTCTGTTTCTGTCTGTGTGAGTGTGTGAGGTAGCTAAGCTGGGCAGTACTGTTACTCACAGAGTGACTATAGGTTTGTTATTTTGGGGTTAGCTATGGCCCACAGTAGCTTGTGTTGAGTTTTGGGAAATAAAAACCCATGGGAACTGAATAATGTCTCCTAATTTCACTAAACGGAACGTTATGGTACATTAAAAAAGAGCATCTTTCTCTGCTCTGCGTGTCCAGACTACAGCCACTGAGCCTCTAACATTTATGCAGAAAGACCTTGTAAAAATACGCAGTTTACAATAAATGTGAGAGTAGTAGGGATGAGCCGGATATTCGTTTCAAACGAGTATTCGTTACGGATAATGCATTTTTGCCGAATACGAATACAACACGAGTTTTTTTTAGGATTATTCGTATCCGTGCTAAAAGAATCCTCATTGGGTATCAACAACTACTGTCTTCACTCTTCATGCTCTGTGATCGGCCAGTCACACACAGCACACCCCCCTCCCTGCACCCACATGCTGCAGCGAGGAGGTGCCTGCTCTCCTCTTTCACACACACACATACACACACGCACACACATACAGGCAGCGAGTGACAGCGACTGCTTCTCTTGCTTGCTTGAGTTGACTGTAGTTTACGTTGCTCTAATCTCTGTTCTTCTCACTCAGTTTTCTTCTGCTCGTCTCTATTGAGGTTTGTTTGGTATTTAAAGTTACTTCTTGAACTTATTTCGTGTCATACGCGATGCATGTGACAAGACGGGGCTGGAAACGGCTCGTGTCGCGCTGGTCAGTGCCTCTTGCTTCAATTCAGGACCGTTTTTTTAAGGTTTTCGTTGTCTCGCATCTCTTTAGTTCTTTTTTTAATATTTAAAGTTACTTGATTAACTGTTTTGCAACGTACACGCAACGCATTTGAAGGCTTAAAGCTGTAAACTCCTTGTGTCGCGTTTATTTTTTTTTTTTTAACTGGCTGCGTGATTTTAGTTTGGCTGGTGAGAAAGAAACAGAAACACTGTGCTCAGAATGAGCACAGTGTTTTTGAAAATAAAGTGAAAAACAAGGCAAATTTTTTAGTTTTTTGCCACTGAATGTTTGCACAAATCACACAGATCATAAATAAAGAGACAGTCTTTCACACCACTACATACACATTTTACCAATTGTACATAATACATAGCTGATCACACAAAAGCCTTTAAAAGAAAAAAAAAAAAAAGCCAGTTTCAGACTTAAAATAAAGTTCGGGTTTAAGCCCCGCCCATTTCCGGGCAAAAAACAACCACCTCCGGTTTAGGCCCCGCCCATACGAATACGGATACGGATAATATGGATGGGCAAACAGATACAGATACAGATACAGATAATGGTGTACTCGCTCATCCCTAGAGAGTAGGTCAAGCAACATGCGACCTGATGGATCCTCCTCTCTTTCCCCATATGAGAGCCCTCTCAGTCGGCACAGCTGGATTAACAGTTGCCCAGCTGGGTCATTTCTCCATTAATTCTAATTCGTCAATTTACTGCAAGATGCGTCTTTAAATTAGATGAGGACTTGATGCTGAGAGCAGCTTCATTGACGGTAAGCAAAGCCTGCACTGCACTGTGATGTTGCAGTCTTCTTGACCAGGGTTTTAGGTAAAATGTTCTCAGAATTTTCATGCCAAAAATACATTTTTGTACTCCTCCTGGTGGTTTTTCCTCATCATCTGCTGTTGTCATTCGGTTGTGTGGAAAGTGCTCTCACGCACTGACTTGCAGTGTACCTGAGAACGTTATACCACCTGCTTTTGCATCCACATAGTGCATCCTGTGTGTAGTGCCCGACAAGTTATCCTTTTTTTTTTTTTTTTTTGAGAAAGTAACTGTATTCCGAATACACCAATTCAAACTGTAACTATAACGGAATACCGTTACTCGTATTTTGTATTTTAAACACGTAAAGCAGATACATGTAATCCGTTACTTCCCAACCCTGTGCATATAAATCATGCACACACATTCAAACAGGTCCTCGATCGTCCCTCCAGTTTTAATCCGTGAATGCATTATAGATGACCTGGGAGGGAGTCTGCATTACTCAGTGGATCCTCCCGGAGGAGGTGCAGAGAGTGTGCAGCCTGCAAAATATTCCTAAATATTTAGCTCTCCCCAAACACAGCATATTAAACACAATCAGGAAACCTTACTCATTTATTGCACACATTGATTTCGCTCTTACTCATGGATCCTGCTGAGAGCTCCTCTTTAAACAGAGCAGCTCAAAAGAGATGAAAGTCTCTTTTATACTGCCAAAATAACGCAGGACGGTAATTTTCAACACAGCTTGAAAAAAAAAAAAAAGAAATATACTTTCCTTTCCAGAATGATAATAATAATTCTTAAAAGTTGCCAAGAAACTTTATCTTTCTGCTAAATGCAAACTGTCAGTCATATTTTGATTACTGTGTGCTATGGAGAGAGTCATGTTTGAGCACAATGCAATGAATATTTCTGATGAAAGGCCTTTTTAGCTCTAATATTCTATAAGTCAGTAAAAATTCAAACTATTTAAACTAAACCATTCAGTAAATATTTAATAAAAGGACCAGGCTTTTGATTTAACTTTTTACGTCATGTGTTTCTGTTGAAGAGTGAAGTCCCTGTGACAACACAAACCTGTTCGCTAAAAAATAAAGGTTTTATTTAGAGAGATTTCTATGATATTTAATCATTGTTTGTAAGGATAAATTAAGGCATTATCTGCCGATTTGTTAATAAAGAAAATGTGGGCAATGTTGAAATTAGAGCTGTCCTATGACAGATTTTTAAAATTGGTTAACTGCCATTGACATCGATGTTTTTCCACAGGGTAGGCCGAGGGGATGGTCTGGTGGAGCTCTTTCATCAAAATCAGGCGTGTGAACTAGTGAACTGATGAACTGGAAAACGTGACAGAGATCATGGAGAGGACCAAAGGACAAAGCTTCAGAGATGAGACAGTAAAAGTAATCAAAGCTCTTTTTTTCCCTCCATCTTTTGGTCAAAAACAGGTAAACAATCTAAATCACAATTTTCATTTTTTTTTTTTTTTTTACAGGTTTACACCTTTTTTTATGATACATTTTCAGCAACCACAGCTGCCAGTATTTTCCTATAAATTTGACAGATTTTTTTTAAACAGCGTTTATAAGCAATACTCCCTCCACAATCGCCATGTTTGTTTTTGAGTTTTTGTTGTTGTCATTAACTTTTGTCGAGACTGCGAGTCTCCAGCCTCTGTCACTAAAACACTTAAATGACTGAAACACGATCATGTCAGCTGAGTGAAGTTAAGTTGGATTTATAAACTGTTTTCCTACTGACAGAACATGAATAGCTAGTTCAATAAAATATTTGCTACTTCTTTGATTTTGGAGACTTTTGGGAGATTTTGAGTGACATGGGACTCCCCACCAACTCCGGGCTGCTTCAGTCATTCCGTATCACTGACATGAAAGAGGGAGGGAGAGTGTGCTTTGGCAACTCTTACGGTCTAGAGAGAGACACACAAGATGGAAGATAGGAGAATGCAGTTTAATTGGAGACCATAGACTGTAAAAGAAATGGACGTCATCTCGCTCAGCTCAAACTGAGGTCGCCACAAAAACTGCCCCCTCTGGTGGCTGGCTGCAGTACAAGGCAAAAACTCTGCCTCTCTATTAATTTCAGATGGGATGTGGTCAAACTTTAAAAAATTATTACACCTCGTAGAAACGTTTCTCACATCCGTATGCTGTGGTGATATTTAGATATTATCGGGCTGCATTGTATTCAAGACCTCTTTTTTCTGAAATGTTTCTTATTCATTAGTTATTAGACGGGGTTTTACGTCTTGTTTAACAACGATTTACAGCTGCTGTTCTTCTGTAGTTTTTTTGGGAATAACAAAATAAATCAGGAAGGAGAGTTAAGAAGAGATTAGACTGTCGAAAGAAAAAAAAAGTCACGCGCTTCCAGTCAGATTTTCCCGGGATTCCCTGTAAGTCTCTACTGCGCAGACTCTGGCTGCACAATGGCGGCTCCCGTAACGGAGGTTTTTTGGCTTCAAAACCGTACAATGGTAAAAGGCGGAGCCACACTGTCCATTGAATATACGGTCTATGTTTGAGACATGAACATATCTTTTCAGTAAGTGATTCAGTTCATTCACCCAGATGATTCGTTCATTTTGAACAAACCGTTCACAAACAACACATAGTGACTTCAGGATCATTGATGTAAAAGGCAAGAACATACATATTATGTGTACATTATGTCTCAGAACAAAACTAGCTTGAAAATCTAAATTCTTTTTTCATACTTGAAGGTTTTTCAAAAAATTATTGCATTTAACACTTTCCCTGGTAACTAATTACATTTATGAAGGAGTTATTCAGTTATGAATTCAATTATTTTAGGGGGGAAAGTAACGAGTAACTATAACTGATTATTGCTTTTGTGACAGTTTGCTTCCACTCAAACACTGATAAAGACGAAGATGTAAACAGAGATCCACCATAGACAATGGAGCAACAACAGAACTGTATGTTAAAAAGCGTTGGTGCTCATATAATATATTTTCACAAGACTGCACCCAGTGTAGGCAGACCAAAAGCTTATGTAGGCATTTGTGCTTTGGTCCATACATCTCCAGCCCATTCCTTACCCTCATCCATAAATTCTCTGTAGAACAACAAATACTGATCTAATTATAAAGAAATTAGATGTTTGAGGCACCCTCGTCTTGCAAATCACCATAAAAAGCCAAAACAAGACCCCCCACTGAAAAGCAGACACGGTTCATGGCACAGGTACGCTGTCAGGTCCATGCTGGTTCTCACACTGTTACTGTAAATGCTAATGCTCTAAAAATGTTCTTACACAGAAAATCTTGAATCTCCTTGGAGATGAGACCAACCATTATTACTGCCAGGTTGATAGAGAAAAAAAAACAAAACATATGCACCAACTCTAGGCCTGCTAATTATCAGCTCCCAGCATAATTAAGGCTTATAGATGAGCAAACATAATTAGTAGGCATTATGCAGACCTAATGGGGGGAGTGAACAGGTGAACATGTATTCAGTCCTTTGTTTATGAGCTAAGGGTATACTGTAATGAGGCAGGAGAATAAAAGTTGATTAGTTATGACCTAAATGTGTCCTCTTACTGCTTTCATGGAGAATTTGATGCGGTGGGGCTGCAGCGCTGGAATCAGCACCGTGTTATTGGCTAATCAAAAACTGCATGTTTCATCTAAAGCTGAGAGATCTGCTGATGTGATCAGGAATGACAGTCTGGAATCTTGTCTCAGTCAGCGTGCGGAATAACCTGTACGTTACAAGATATATGTGACACCAGGGCAGTGCACCGACTGCAGCACAGTACTTCAGTAATCAGACTAACAATGTGGCGCGTTATTGGCCTTTAGGGGGAAATCATTGATCATCCTGTAAGTATGGAGGCTGTAGCTGCTTTATGACGGGACATAGCCGGGCTGAGAAGCAAAGGAAGTTGTGTGGAGGACCTAATAATTGGGCGCATGTCATCACTGAATGAAATAGCGCTCCCAACGGCACAAGCAATCCTGTCCTACATGACACGCTCTAAAATACAACAGGAGTAAATCTGGCACACTGCTCTGTGGAGGTGTGTGTATGTGGAGCGGTGCTGCGCCTGGCAGCCAGTACTGAGGGAGAACATAATAAGATTGTCCCATAGAAAAGTTGGACACTTTGAAAACGAGGCCTAATTAAAGCAGTTTACCACTTATCTCTGAATTCAAGTGTTTGTGTCCTTGCTCGTTTCCCTCATGGGCAGAAGATGAAGACAGAGGGTTGTGTGGGCGGGACGGAAGAGGGTGGGGGTGGGGGCTCATTTGTGGAGAAGAATCCACTTCACTTGGGGTGGCCTAATGAAAGTGAGATCAAAAGATCTGTTAATATTCAGCCACGTTTATTAAACACAATGCCGATTGTGAGCAAACAGTGGCGTTACACAGAGTCCTCGCAGGGCGCTGGCTGAAGCCGATAAGCTTCCATTAAAAGGTTAGTCTCACACGGGCACCAATCAGGGCCTTGCTGGGAGCAGAGTAATATTTATTCTCTCTCTGTTTGAACTCTCATTCTCTTTAAACAAATCAGCCATTGCTTGCTCACAGACATAGCGTGAGTCTAATGGGCCAGCCTTGAGCCTCCCGCCATGGTTTGAAGGATTTGACCGCTGCAGCTTGTACAATCAATGCAGGAGGTTTGTTGTGTAGACCTTGCAGTGCCTCTGAAACAAAACGCCCTTGTCCGTGTTCACACATTGTTAGGACTATTTCTGGGAAGGACAGCGAGAACATTTTGGGTCGATGCTGAACAATCACACATACAGTTTATCACTGTGGAGCCGATTTGCTTTGAAGGTCAAAGGATCCATCTGTTTTCTGGTCACATATTCGATATTGCTCGAGATTTTGTAGCCTAAGCAGCCTGAGAGAGAGCAGAGCTTGGCCGCCAAAAAAAAGGAAATGAATCATCACAGTTTTTGTTGAAGCCTTCAAAACCAAAGACAAAGAGCGCTTTCAGGTGATGTAACACTCTGAGGACGTCAGGGGTTAGAAAACTGCTGGTGGATTCAACTCTCCACTATTGGAAACACAGAAATCAGCTTTAATGAGCTGATGAAGAAAGCCTGGACACTTTGACTTCACGCACTTGGTTTAATGTTGGGTTTATTTGATCTATCTATCTATCTATCTATCTATCTATCTATCTATCTATCTATCTATCTATCTATCTATCTATCTATCTATCTATCTATCTATCTCACTTGGAATTTACTGTTCTTGTAATAAACACATGTTAAGCACAACAGTTTAAAATATTTCATTTAAGTATTGTTTTAATTTAAAAGAGCTGCTTTTTGTAAGTTTGCTCAGGGTGGACAGTTGGCTTATTGTGTAGTGGAGACTGGGGTAAGGTGTCACACAGGTTGGTTGTTACATTCATTATATCTCGCCACCTGAGGGCACTGTCTCTTGAATTTTAGCATAGAAATTTACAGGATTTGGGATCAGAGCTCATTTACACAGTCTTCTCAGCTGAAGTTGAGGTGAGAGGACTTTTTGTGTTTTTCATGTCAAACTGTAAATATTCAGCTCCTCAGTATTTTACTTCAAAACTTCTGCACAACAAAGGGAATTTAATATATATGTATATATTAGTGGTGGGACTTTATCGCGTTAATTCGATAATTAATGCGGGGGGAAATTAACGGGGTTAAAAAAATAATGCATTTTATCGTATTTTATTTTGTAGTCTATATCACACAGAATGGTTCTCAGTGCACGAGTTTCTGGCAGACGGATTATAGCGACGCACTGAGTGATGGATAACACTGACGACAGCGCCTTGCTTAGCTCGGTGGATGGAAAATTTACTTTTAAAAAACAGTCACTGCGGTCCATTAGCGTGAGCCAATTCACACTGCATCCGTCTCAGGAGCGGAGCGCAGCTCAGCGTACTCATAGCAGCTGGATACACAAGATTACAGGAGAACCACATGTTCCCGCAGGAATCACACCCATGACAACTACTTTCATGATATTTAGTATGTTAAACTCACCTGCCCTCCCAGAACTTCATTAATTCAGTCCTTCCCTTTTAGTCTCTGTTGGTGTCCTTATATAAAGGATGTGTTGTATCGTATATAATTATCTGGTTTTCCGCCTCCAATATAAACTTTTCCTCGTCCATGGTGTCAGATTTCCTCTGGGTCTGACCCGCTGATGACTGCTGGCCCTGTGCCAGTGTCGTAGTTTTGATATACGAGGATAATTTTACAATCAACAGGCTGAACATGGTGCTTTATTTTGAAAAGACCGGAAACTCTGATCGTTTTTGGTGTCTGTTTTCCTGTTTGGTACGATCTGCTCTGCGGAAATTGACGGGTTTTCAAAAAAACATCTTTCGAGCAAAATAAAGATTTTGGTAGAAGACTAAATCATTGAATAGTCACATACAGAAGTTTAAACTACAAGATCTGTTTGAAAAGTGTTGCTTCTGATGTTGAATATGGATGCGATTAAAATGTGATTAATTACGATTAATTAATTACAAATGGCATAATTAATTCAATAAATTTTTTAATCAAGTCCCACCACTAATATATATATATATATATATATATATATATATATATATATATATATATATATATATATATATATATATACACTGTATATATACAGTGTGACAAACAACCCCAGAGTGTGTGAAAACTATCCTGTGATGGGATTGTTTGTCACAATGTGTCAGAGTGTCTTTGATAGTTAATGACCTCTTTGTTACAGTGAGTCTGAAAATGAGAGGGAAACACATTTCAAACCAACACCTTAAGCTTTGATTTAATGTAGGAATATTGAAAAATGTTTCGATAAGGAATTCACACTAGAGTAAGAAGTGTGATGGCTAACCCTTTTCTCCCCTACATGGATACAAATACAAAGGATGATGCTAACGGCTGGTTTCAGTCACAAAGAGGTGAAAACCCGAGCAAACTGCACAGAGCTGCAGAACTTTATGGACGTTTTTGTGCTCAAATATAAACCAGAGCAGTTTGCTTCATGAATTAGACGTTAAGATGGAGCTGATAGAGGGGGCAAATGATGCACAATTCTTCTTGCTGCCAGCAGCTACAACCTATTCTTCATGAATTCTCCTCTCAGTGTTCATTCATCTACTCACGATATAAAAACCCCCTGGTTTCATCTCCCTGCTGTGCTTGGAGCCCCTGTGGGTGGTTAACCTCATCTCTTCACTCCACCAACTCTAAATGTCACTCCTCAGTGCTACTGACCACTACGGCTGCCCCGTGTACATTATTAAAACCAGAGGCCCATTTTTAATCCGCCCTCCAGGCCCCTTTCTCCTGCTCTCTCTTTGTCTCTTTGGTGGATCCATACGCAGCAGACAGGACTCCTCTTCTCCACATTATCAATCTCACTGCGCCTTGTATGTGGGCCAGACTCTCTGGAAGCCTGTTGTTTTCATTCTCATTTAGCTCTTTCTTCTGGAGTATCAGTCCTCACAGGCGTGGCGTTTAAAGGGCTCGAGTGAGGGGAAAACATATGGCTTTAAAGGAGTCTTGCTGGAAGTCAATGCAGAGCCAACCAAAGCCTGGCTGTTCATAAAAACGATATTTGAACAGATTTTTTTCTTTCTGGATTTCAGCAGGAGCAGCAACAATGTCTAAAAAGAGAGTCAACACAGGACATTTTCTCACACTTGCCTTTTATGTTTGTTTCAAGTTAAAAAAAAAGTCATATTACCACAAAAAAAAAGGTTGTTGTTTTTTTTTACCAGAGAAGACTTTCCTCAAACTGCAGACTAATGAGCGAATTTTACCCCCATTCATGTGGTGACAACATCATTTAGTGCAGCCTGTGTGAAATTGCCTTTTTTGCTGCCGTAACTGTGATTTAAGACTTATTGAACACACACACCCGGACACACATAAAGACACACACAGCAGGGTGTGGAAGTAAACAGGGATGACAGGATCCGCACTGTCCTTCTTGTTTTCTGTTTGTCCGGTTCTGTGTGTTGACAGCAGCTTTAATTGAGAGCTTTACTGTGTACGTCTACAGAGACAGAAAGAGCATGTCTCTGTTTAAAAATAATGATCTATAATAAGGTTTAATGATATTTCATCTGAAGTCATGGTATGTGCCGTCATATGGCCTGAAAGACGTCATTCTACAACCACTTTCTTTTCAGTCTGTCTCTCTGTGTACAGCATGGTTTTTAATGTGTTATGTTGTGGTCTTTGCAGTGCATTTTCTAAATGCTGCGCATGTGTTATCAAACTGATGAAGATGTTTTCTCAATGTGCTTGTGTTTTGTCTTTTTGCATGTGTTCTCCTAAGTTGCAGTGCTGTGACCTTTCAGGGCCACCGTAGTCTTCCCTATCTAAACGCCTCACATTCGGGGGTGACACTGACGGGGTGCAAACCTCTGTATTAGTCATACTCGTGAGTCAGCGGTTGTCTTTAAGACTATCATGAATACAATTTAAGACCCATTTCAGATCTATACTGTCAAAAAAGTACAAAAGACCAAATGGGAGGCACAGAATTACTTGCTAAGTGTATGAATTTAATCACAGCTCTTTCCCATTGGAATACACTGATCCCTTTCATTAAGTTTTCTGCCTTGCGCTGCTGAGACTAACAAGCTAAAAAGAAATGCAACGCTAATGCAGTGATTATTTATTTATTCATTTATTTATTTATTTTTAGTTGTTTTTTTAAACTGGTTTTTTTTTTTTCTGTTTTTTTTTTTTTTGGTTATTATTTGACCTACACCCCAATGTCACATATTTACACACACATATATATTCACAATATCCTTATTCCTTTGGTTAGCAGTAGCAGCTTATCAAGTACATTTTCCAAAGGGAAAATGTTATACAGAGCAGAATTAAGTTCACATTATTGTTGGTGCAGCCTTCTGACACAATTCAGATCTCTCATGTGGCCCATCTTAAAAAATAGTTGCCCACCCCTGATTTGTGGTGATGATGGTGGCAGGTAACTAAATATCATTCAGACAGAGAAGTAGCATACTTTTACATTGGGGGTAAGGCAGGGCGTGTAAAGAGAGCCTAACATGGACCCCATCACTGGTGAAGATGAAGAAAGTCAGGGTGAATGTGGTGCCTTTGCTCTCACTTATTTAACCACTAGCTGCATAGTTAACTGATGTCTGTAAGCAGTGCAGTGTTCATACCAGGTTTGGCTCCAAGCGTCTCAGACTGCTAACACTAAATCAACTCTGGGGATAAATGATTCCAGTCAGGGTCCAGCGTGGACCATAAATCTCTTAGCTACTAGCTGCTAGCTTGAAGCTACTTTCATATTACTGTTGTCAAACTTCACATCTTTCCCAACCAATGCCTCAAACTTCAGCCTGTTGCAGTCTCCTGGAGGTCTGAAGCTCCTTTGTTGGTTTCTGTACTGAAAGAGTTTGACTACATGGTTAAAAAAAAGCTCCACTGTCCGATCACTGTACAGAAAACATGACAACAGTTTGGATCACATTCGGACACGACTTTGACAGAAGCACCTTTTATTTTCTACTCTAATACAAGTTCAGTGACTTGAGTACAAGTCCCCAAACATCTTTCTCTGTCTGCTCCTTCGTAAACGTCCTGGAGAAAGAGCAACCAGACCGCCATTCATCAGTTGCCTTCACTCACACACAGGTAGCTGGACATCACTTGTGTTCACTTGTTGAGCACTCTTCAGTGAGAATGAGAGTCACCTTCCTTTGTCACTACAAAATCTCCTTGACAAGACATTTTGCTGCTCCAGGGTGTGTTAGTTCAGAGGAGCTGCTTCTCTGCTTTCCTTGTTTGGCATCACTTATGGCTTCAGCCAACACCGCATGGAAAAGAAAAGCAGAACTGACAGACTAACAAATGATTTACAGGCACAGAAGTGACCAACATTTTTAAATTAAATATTTAAAGGTACTTTTAACAAAAATAAATAAATAAATAATAAAAATAATATATATATATATATATATATATATATATATATATATATATATATATATATATATATATATATATATATATATTTATATATACACACACACACACACACACACACACACACACACACACACACATATATATATATATATATATATATATATATATATATATATATATATATATATATATATACATATATATATATATATATATATATATATATATAGACGAGAGAGAGAGAGAGAGAGAGAGAGAGAGAGAGACAGAGAGAGAGAGGGGGGGGGAATAGACGCTTCAATTCCTTCTTCTAGCCTTTTGAAGTGAAGAGTTTTGGAACTAATAAAACCAGGAAAATGTTATTATTATTATTATTATTATTATTATTATTATTATTATTATTATTATTATTATTATTATTATATAAAAATATAAAATTCAAAAACATAAATAGATTATTAAAGAAATAAGATCTATACCACATGATTTAATCATGTTTTTTTTAGCAAATTTAAGAGAGCCTTGAAGCTTTCTATCCATTTTTTTTTTATTTGTCTTCAGTAACATTACAAATATCACATTTTCTTGATCTACATTTATCCATTAAATTAAGAGTTTGTTTTAATCCAGTAAATCCAAATTATTATCCTAATATTACCTCTTTCCTAACTCTTTCCTTTGAAATCCTTCACATCAGTTAATTTCTGAATGGCTTCTGGCCTCATCTTTCCTCCAAGCAGGTTGACAACAAATATCTTTCTTCCTGCCTAATTTGTTTCCTGTATTTATCTTGTCTCTTTTCTTCCCTGGGGCATCATCACATCCTGTATGGCATCACCTGACCAGCTTCAGTAAAGGAGGCCCGGAAAGCCTTCTAAGTGTGTACAGGGAAGAAAAATAACCTTTACATTCATGCCTCGATTCCTTACCATCCTGATGGTAAGCTGTATATTTAACCTCCACTAAGCTGATCTTACAGAGTTGGTGTCAAGGTTGCTCTCACAGCAAGCTCTCTAGACCAAATCAGAGACCAAACTCCAGAAGCTAACGTTAGTTTACCCAGAGTCCTTTGGACAACAGCTAACAATGACGGACGATCACCAAGAACAAAAACTAGAACAAAACAGGCCAATGAACTCCAACAAACAAAGAGACATGACGAACAACACAGCTAGGAGCTAACATTAGTGATGTTTAAGTTAACTTTATATTTCTTTCCAGCAAAGTGACAATATGTTTCTTCAAATACGATGTTGGCTTACCTTAGAACAGAGGTAAACATCCTTGTTTGTTTTATTAACATTGAATTGATGTTGTGGTCTAACATACAACTTTATCCAAAGAAGACACTTTTCTTGGTTGACATGTGTCTTAAGGAAAGGGTAAAAAATACACTCCATCGCCCATCCTCTCAGGATACCTTGTGTCTGAGTTTCATGTACCCCTTGAACACCATGTGACCATTTTCAAACTTAAAATCTCAGGAACAACCTCTTAAAACTGAACAAAAACTGACATTCATTTGGTTACTCTGACAGCTGAAACACGCCAGATGCGTCTTCAGTCCAGCTCTGTTCTGTCACAGCACCAGATCAAATACTTTTCCATTCAAGTCAATGTGTCAACCGACACTGAATCCATTCCATTCCTTTCCAGCAGGTCTCAGCTAATACACAGCCATCCCATTTTTGTGACCCATCAATTCAGAGCAGAGAAGGTTGAACAGGACAGGAATTAGCGTATGGAAACAACCTAAAAGGGCCTGTGACTTTCAATATAAAATTAACCTTGTCAAAAGCAGATCGTATTTAGGTTTACCAATGCAAGAAAAAGTCACAATGAGCAAAGACACCAGGAGTAAACATGTTTGAGGTTTTACAGCACAACATGAATGAAGAGAGGCTTATTAATGGAGTGGGAAGTGTGGAAAGTTCTTGGACCCACGGCTTCAGCTGTCCATCAATCCTGCAGCCTGCTGGACTGAACATGTAGCCGGTGTGAATTAATGAACGCAGTCAACACGCAACAGAGCAAAGCCGTACAGCAGACGCATCTGGTGAATTTGAGGCTTGATCATTTTTGTGTCTGTTTTTCTGTTTGGTACAATCTGCTCTGCAGAGATTGCTGCATTTCTGCTGTGTAAAAATAGACTTGCAGCGTAACAGCTGCGAGCAGCCGTTGGTGGCACATGCCAGAGATGGACCATGGAGAGGGTTGTGTGAACGCAATGATTGACTAGAGTGGCAGCTAAGTAAGGAGTAGTGTGCAGTGCTGACAGAGTACGTGTGAATCAGGTGTGAGTTTCTCTTCTTTGACTGCCACAGTAATTTTTTTTTTTTTTACTCCAGTGTGAATGCTATGTTGAGGTATAAGTTTGTTTGCATAGGCAGACTCTCTCCTCTGTGTGGGGGAAATGGAAAACTTAGGGGCAGAACAGGAGATGGAGGCAGCCAGCAGGGAAAGGTTGCAACTGGCAGATTGATGTACTGCTTCAGACCAGGGGCACGCTCTTCATTCACTCCAGCTTTGAAATGACATTGTCAATTTGCATTGCAAGTGGTCAAGTGCTCGCTCCAGATGATTGAGTTGACACATGTTCTGTGTGTTGTGATTGCATTGCATTGGGCTATGTTTTTTTTTTCTTCTTTGTTCCATGGCTGTAAGTGAAAACATCACAGATGCATAAACCTGAGGCATTTATGAATTTCATGGTGGCTTAGAAACAATTTCATTGCTCTTTGCTTGAAGGTTATTTTAAAGTGCATTCACCAGTGAACACTTGATGCTGAACAGAAGATAATTTACCGTAACAAAAGCACACAGGATGCACCTTCAGAGAAAACAGGACCAACGTCAGACTGAAAATGTTTTTAAAAAAAAAAAAACAAAAAAAAAAACATCCATGTACTTAAATTAATGTTTACTTTTGTTCTTCTATGCATGTGTTTACAGCTCTCTCTGCTGGTGCGTTTCACCTTTTGTCTTCCCTCCACTCGTGCCAGTGTGGTCTCTTACATTATTCTACTCCTATCATGCAGAAATTGCCTGGACAGCCATTTGGCTCGTGTTTGCCATCCATTTGTAATCCGCGTAGAGGGGCCATGACTGCTCGGGCCTCGGGACAGCAGCAAAATCAATTGGCTAGAAATGACATCTGCCAGAATCTGCCACTGGAGCGCTCGTAGGTACCATAAATGAAATCACAAGCCCTAATTGTGTGCTGATTTATTCACTTGTCTGACTGCATCACGGCTGGACCAGCTAGTAGCCCCAGAGCCCTGTCTGTGCGCTTGGTCATACATAACACATTTATTTATTTACCCACCCCTCCTGATTCACAGCATCTCTAGGGGACATAACGCCACCCCCCTCTTTCCCAGTAGACACCCCCCCCCCACACACTCATTCCTCCACATTTGATTAATTCAGTTTTCCCCTCTTTTTCACAGTGGCGTGTAAAATGAAATGGCTGTGAAGACAGCTGTCACTTGGATCAAGTAAGACAAATCTGTTGATGCCTGAAGAGGTTGGAGCATGCATGCTGTTTGCCTGCTTTCAGAATAAAGAGATTCTTTTAAAGCACTCTTTTTTTGTGGCCTTTTGACAGAAAAGTTGCCAGTTTTAGGAAAAATAGTCACTCTGTGTCGCGTGGCATTTAAAAAAAGAAGGCACAGCATCACTACGGGACGATGGATGAGACTTAAAAGGACCCAGGACATAATTTTCTCCTAAATTCCTCCACACCTCTTCCTCTGACCTCCGATAAAAGGCCACGGCTGCCCCCAATGTGATATTTCCTCCAGACTCCTTCGGTATTGGTAGTCTGCTGAAACTTTAACCTCACTCTTACACAGGCCTAAATAAAACATGAAACAATGCCTGCAAAAGTGTCTTTGAGGCAGTAGAACATCAAAAATTGATACAGCCTCCACAGGCCAGACCAAGAAATTTATCTAAGCCCGAGAGTTCATCTCGCTCTCCCTGTCACCTAGGCGACAGTCATGCAGGGTTACAAGCATGCCTGAGATGATACCACAGGAAAGAGACAGACAGGGGGGAGAAGGAGTTGTTTTCATAATGTCATGGGTATGGAGAGGAGGAAAACAGAGGAAGAGAGAAGCAGAGGGAGAAGGGAAATGGGCTTAAAGGGAGAACGAGTGAGAGATAAACAGAGAGAGAACAGATCAAATGTGAAAGCAATTTTTGTGATGAAAAAGAAGTAAATGACCTCTCAGAAATTGGACATATGGGAGAAAAAGAAAAAGAGAGAGAGAGAGAGAGAGAGAGAGAGAGAGTCAAATTAGTGAGCTGCAGTTGTGTGGCAAAAATCTGCCTTTGATGGAGCCGTCCTTAAAATATCAGACATGTCGTTGCCGCTCTCGCTTAAGTGACATTTTCCAATATTTGTCCTACATTGCTGTTAGCGTCATCAGAATGTGTGAACATGGCAGTGCAGCGGCCGGTGGGGAGATGGTGCTACGGTATCATTTAACGCGGTGAACAGCCCTGCCTTTTCCACCTCATTAGCCATCCCCTTCTTTGTCCCAGGCCATTTGATAGCAGCATTAATCTACGGCTCCACTAGGCTTCCTCTCCCTATTTACCGGTATTTCATGAAGATTACACCACTCAAGCGTGTAAATGTATGCTTTTTTTCAGCTTCCCCCACTAATGTGAGCCCCCCCAAACTCCACGGAGCACCTTGTCTAAACTTCTGCGACATACGGCAGATTAAACACTGCCTTCCCCCAAAAGCCCAAAGAGATGAGAGGCGAGAGTGAATGAAAGGCGATCAAAGTGTTTGCCAGTAAGCCCTGTCCCGCTTGTGCGTTTTGTGGGTGTGTTGTGTGCGGGTTATCAACCAACATGTGTGGCACACTGCCATGAACATCTCAGTTCTGTGAATAGGATCAGCTGCCATGTATGTTTGGTTTGTTTCTTTTCTGGCATTAACACTGGAGCAACCATGAAGGTTTGCATCATAAAAGCTTTGTTTAAAGAGGCACATTTTGAGTAACAGGACTTAAAGTAACAGGAATGAGTTTTTAGCAGAGAATTAGCAAATACATGAAATATAGCCACGTGGCATTAACTCATTTCCAGCAGAGGCTTGACCCGTTGGAGACAATCATAAATAATCCTCACTGCCTTTCTGCTTCACAGATTTAACATCTTCTGCTGGTTCACTGATGTGGATGTTGAATGAGATGCCAAAGAGCTGGTTTCTGGGCATAATAGTGGCAGGGAAGGAAACTTAAAAAAAAAAAAAAAACTTATTGTTCTTCAAAAGTCTTTCAGGAGGCTGTTCCATTCAACCCCCCAGATTTCTTGCAGCATTTTTGTTTGTTTGTACATAATAAATTGATAATTTAAGCATCATTTTTTCCCCTAAAGAGTTCACCTGCTGCTGGTTTGGTGACTGGTGGCCCACATCAGGGTCTTCTTAGGTTTTCCAATGATGTGCACAGCATCCCTCAGTCATGACTCCTCTCCCACACAGGGGAGGATGATGCTTGTTCAGCAAAAACCATCCTGAAGGAAAGTCATGTATTGGTCTTGTAGGAAGGTGACTAAACATGAGGTAGTTACATTTGAGTAATTATAATAATTTACAACAAACTTGCATATCATTTTTAGGATAATAACTAAGGGTTAGGGTTAGAACAGAATAATCTAGATAATCTGGTGAATTGAGTAAACAGATTACAAAAAATGATTGACAATTGAAAGTAGGGTTGCAAAATTCTGAGAAATTTTAAAAGTTGGAAACTTTTCATATGATTTTTCAGAAATGACCAGGAATTTCGGGAATTTATAGTAATGGCATTTACCATATGCATATATAAATATTTAAGTGTTTTTTTTTTTTTTTTTGAGCAAACATGCATGCAAACATGTCTAATGCAATATTTTAAATAGAGTTGATAAATTGGGATTTTTTTCCCCGAAAAATTCATTTAAATTTACGGTAACAAATCCAGAAAATTTTCAATGTTCCTGGGCTAAGATTCCCTTGGAAATTTTACGTAGTTTCCTGAAATTTAGTGGAAATTTCCCTGTCTTTTGCAACCCTTATTAAAGCCCACTTGGAAATCAAAACAAACAAAGCAATGTTCAAAGGATTCAAAGTTTTTCTTTTTTTCTTAATGGTTAAAGGTAACAAAAATGATTCACACAAAGCTGAAACTGAGTTGGTTTCATGTGCTGTACAGCACATCTGTTTAGCAGCCTTTACAAAATTCAGTACCAACACTGGTTCACATCCATCTGCTCCTGATAAACTTGGTCCTTTATCCAGCTCACTCTCCTCCTCCCCTGTAAAATCAAAAAATTGGATCAAAAAATTGGTCAAATTGAGACTAGTGGCTCCACACACCCCTCTCCGCTCTGCTCTGTGTGAGTTCAGCCTGTGAATCGACCAACGCTGCACATAGAAGCCTGTGACTTACTGTAACATCCTGGATATTTCTATAAAGCTGGTCTCCTCTTTTTCCATGAGCCGTTTCAATCTTCTCTGTCGCAGAAATGGTTGAGGAGTTACGGTCTTTTAAAAAGCGCTTGTAAAATGGAACAGTGGTGCCCTGATTGTAGATTGAGGGTTTTAAGGCTGCCTCTTTATATCAGCCTAACTTGTACAAAGATGGTTAATTCAGCTGTTTTAATATGGCAGCCAACAACTAAAGGGCTCAAAACTCAGCATCAGAAACAAATATGGCGTCACAGAGGCATCAACTCACCCAACTCAAGAACATTACTATCTGTGGATTAATATGCATAGTTCTTTTCCAAAACAAGTCATGAATCAGTTTTATTTATCCTCATATAACAGTTTAAACCATTCTTTGATTTTGTATTGGTTACATGTAGATCATCTTTAAGGGAGTAGTAAATGTAGTTAGTTCAATAATCTTGGGTTTTAAATGATGTTAGAGGTAATTCATGTCCTGTTTCAGCACTAAAGCTTTGTTAGCTCTTTCTTAGCCCTGTCATTATTTTTTAATAACTCGGTAAGCCAAACAATGTCAACATCATACATATTTAAAATGTGGAGCTTTTGTTTTAACCACAAGTTTTCTTTGTTCTCGTTAAAACAGCAGAAATAAAGAGAAAACCAGTCTTACATATGGGAAGCTCTCTCATGTAGAGCCAGACGGCGCTCTGAAGAGGAGAAACTCTGCGGGGAGACGAGCAGTTCTTTGCACAGCGTCACACCGAAGCCACATCATAAAGTACCACAACTGCTTTGTCACAGAGTTCTTAGAGCTCCCGTTTCTGTGGATAAAACAGCAGCTCTGTGATCAGCCTGGCAGACTCAATCTCTCATGAGGTGTCTGACTTTTTTATGGGGTAAAGACAGGAGACAGACTCTCCCTCTGCCTGAATCTCTCCATTCATCTACACATAAGAGGTGTGGGTGTAGG
This sequence comes from Labroides dimidiatus, assembly GCA_030710495.1. NCBI lineage: Eukaryota > Metazoa > Chordata > Actinopteri > Labriformes > Labridae > Labroides > Labroides dimidiatus. Next base: position 29,556,665 of record CM061144.1, on the reverse strand, counting down.
TGGTATTTAGAGAGTCAGTGGTGTGTTTGAAGGTGGGTCCATTCATCCTCTTTTCTCTTAAAGGTTTTTCACTGCATAATGAAACCTGAATTCAGAGGCGAATAAATGGCAAGTCCAACTTGTTTGTGCGGTGGCCTTTCAATGTGCAGCTTTTTGTTTGAAGACCTGCACCAGCTCTTCTGTTGGACTGTTGGAAAAGAGCAGCAAAGTCATAAGGATGGAATTTTTCTTCTTTACAAAACATTAAATAAATTCAAAAATTAAATAAAAATCTATGAGTGATTAATATGTTTTGATTCCAGGGTGTCCACGCACCCTTAAAAAGTCTTAAAATGTCTTAGATTCATTAAAAACGTTTTATGCTGGTCTTAAATACATTAATCAAAGGTTCTTTTTTGTCAGGGCAGAATTAGATAATGTTATATTTACTTTTTTTTCTTTTTACATGCTGCTTTTTCAAGAAGGAGATGTAAAGAGGCTACTAGCTGCTGATATAAATTATCTGCTTTTCCCTAGCTAGCCAGTTGCGGACTACAGATTTGTGGTCTGATACATGATGAGACTCCTGTTCCACCACATCCCAAAGGAGCTCTACTGGACTGAGATCTGGGGACTGTTGAGGCCATCTGAGTCCAGTGAACTCATCGTCTTGTTCAAGAAAGCACTCTGAGATGGTTTGAGCTTTGTGACATGGAGCATTTTTCTGCTAGAAGTCTCCCTCAGATGATGGGTACACTGTGCTCATAAAGGGATGGACATGGTCAGCAACAAGACTCAGGTAGGCTGTGAACTTTAGACCAGGCTCAGTTGGTACGTTCGAAAGTGAGCTAAGAAAATCTCCCCCACACCATTACACCAGCAGCAGCAGCAGCAGCAGCAGCAGCAGCAGCAGCAGGCTGAAGAGTTGATCCAAGTCAGGATGGATCCATGCTTTCATGTTGTTTACTCCAAATCCTGAGCTGACCATCTGAATGTGGAGCAGAAATCCAGACTCATCAGACCAGGAGAGGTTTTTCAGTCTTCCATGGTCCAGTTTTGGTGAGCCTGTGTGGACTGTAGCCTCAGTTTCCTGTTTTTAGCTGACAGGATGGTTACCTGATGTGGTCTTCTGCTGCTGTAGCCCATCTGCTTCAAGTTTGGACGTGTTGCGTGTTCAGAAATGGTCTTCTGGAGACCTCGGTTGGAACCAGTGGTTCTTTGAGTTCCTGTTGTCTTTCTATCATCTCCAACCAGTCTGTCCTTTCTCCTCTGACCTCTGGACTCAACAAGACATTCAGAGACTGAAATACAGAACAAATCCTCAGTTCAGCTGATGGTCTTCACGGTCCAAGAAGTCTCTACCAATCCGTTGAGACTTTGCGAGGACATGAGCCGAACAACAACTGGAGAGTGAGCATACAGAATCTATTAATTCAAGCAGCTCCTTAAAGAGTATGAACAGCACATTTTAATCGATTTAACCATCTGCTTGCTGTACATTATCCTGCTTATTACCAGGCAACCAGATAAAGACAAAAACAGGTTTTCTGGAGTTGCTTTGCTCAGAAACAGACAGTTACGCCTTTTAATCAAGAAAAGTTGAATCTGTATTATTACTTCTAGCAGTACGCTTCCCCCTAGAAGAAAGATGTGCCTATTTTCTCACAGCCCAACATTTATCATCACCGCTGCGAATATAGTGTAAAAAAGTATGACTGCTTATTCAAACTTTAGATAATTAGGTGCAGCACGTTGCCATTTGAACTGCTGTTTACTTTATAGAAAGCAGTACATATAAAATGAATCACTGTGTTCACATTTTGAGAGTTCCTCGAGAGATCCAAGTGTGCCAAGATGGAATAAGTTACAAAGGGAGCGTGAGCTTCATCTGTGCAGCTACTCTCAGATGTGATGCCTTTGAACTGAGGCGGCTCTGCAAGGATGCGTGGGCGAGAGAAAACGGACAAATAACAGACATCACAGAGGTAAACGGTCCAACGTTTGTTTAACGAGTTGCATCAGAGAGCCATCAAAGGCCTGTTGGTTCTGCTAACACGCTCTGCACTCGCGCTTATCGTGTCACTCTCGATTGTGAGGCTAACTATCTCCCCGCGAGCATCCTTTACCCCCGCCCATCCCACTCTCTCTCTGTCTCTCTCTCCGAGCAACAGATGCTGCATTGAAACAACAATTACAAGTGTGAGCGCCCTCATCAAATGTGAATGGTGAATGTCACAGCAGTGCCGTCGACCCACACACACTCCAAGTGTTGTTTACGCGCAAGCAAATTAGCCTGAGCCTCTCTGTGTTATTCATTTCCTCGCAGAAGATATAAAAACTCACAAGTGCCATCGCACGCTGGTCATGGTTAAAGCTTGAAAAATAAAAAAGAAAAACTCTTCCCATATTAAACAAGAGCTGACTGGTTTCAGAGAGAGGAGGGCTAATGAAAAACTCGGCTTTGGAAACTGAATATCCCTTATTATAAATCCAAGATATTGCCTTGGAGTGTTATTAAATTTTTAGTACTTTGTATTTCCACTGAGATGATTGAAAAGGGTCTCCTCCCAGCATGATTTCAACAGAACTATTTAGCATCATATTTATGTGGAAGCAATTACAGTGATAAAACCAACATATGAATAAGCTGCCCCTCAAACACCTCCACCCACTTCCTGGATGGAAAGAATAGAAAATGATTACAGACCGTTCCGCACAGCCTCCAACAGGCATGCCAATTCTGCTCGCCAAAAAAAAAGAGAGAGAGGGAGAGATTTAACTTTTGCACATTTTTTTTTTTTTTCGTGGGGGGGGGGGTTATTTTATTCATTTGCTTGAATCATTTTGTTTTGGAAAAGGGAAGTGGCTGTCAATAAGCACAGCCATGATGGTGTGGAAGTACTGCCAGTCCCAATAAAGCAGCAGAGAGATCACCACAATGAAAGGTGACCTTGGCATAATTGAGATTCATCACAGAGAAAGCCAGGCAGATGAAGTGACACGGTGGGGAGTGAGGAAAAAAAAAAAAAAGGAGAACATAAATATTACTTCTGTTTTATGAGGGAACAGCCAAATGTTGGCAGGGAAACTGGACCTGAATCTGAATGTCAATGACGGTATTTATTTAGGCCAAGACAACCAGCGTAAAGGCGACTCTGAGCCTGGCTGCTTTTATTCTCTGTTTTTGCACATGTGAAATGATTCAAAAAAAAAAAAAAAAAAAAAAGGCAGGCGTCTCTGTACCGACAGAGAGGCATCGCTGATTTAGAGAGGTCTGTACATCTCTGGGTGAGATAACAAGCGGGCTTCATGTGGGGAAGCACATGTTTAGACCACAGAGGAGGACAATGACAGCCCTCCATCACGTTTTAACTCGTGAAGCAGCGTGGCAGCACACGGTGCTGAAGGCACTCTGGAGAGATGCAAACACAGAGAGCGATGAATGGAGGTTAGAAGGGGGTGTTGGCACATATAGGGATGGATTATAGTGTCCTTTCAGACCTGCACAATATGCATGTTTGGGTCTGAGCTGGAGCCGTCACATAAGCAGCCACACAGAGGGGTCCCCCCTCCAGACATCCAAGGTTTTCTATGAACCACAACAATGGCACACATTCTGGGTCCACAACCCACCTGGCCTTGTCTGATAAATGGTTTTGAAAGAGGACACACAACATCTGGGCCAGCATGCAGTCCATGTGCTCGTACATGTTCACCAACATCACATGCACACCTGGCACCATCATTTTCTGGAAGGACCGTTCACTTCCTTACACAAGGCCTTCATCTTTTCTGATAAAGCTTATAGTTAGCATTCGATCAGGTCTGGACCAGGTCTTGGTTCTGCTTCATAGTTTTAGACTGACACACTGAGCTCCTGGTTCCCTCCCTCCTTTGTCTGTCATTAACTTTAAATCTTAATGTCCCATTAAAGCTACTGACCATGGGTACTTCTGGGAGTCTTTCAGCTCTCTTGTCTTGTTGGCACTGGCAACGCCAGGATTTTGATTGTGGGTTGGCCTCCAGAAAACTGGATGGAAATCCAAAAGGAAAGAAAAGGATTCCCTTTCATCTCTGTTTCAGCGCTTTTCTGCAGTACTGAGGACAGCGACTCAGTACCTGCGTGGCTTATGTGTCGCTGTCCTAAACTCAGTGCTGTAGTGGACAAAGACACACAGCTTGGCAGTAAACCTAACTTAATTTGTCTCTCTTAAATGTTAAATATTGAGTCAAAATGGGTGCCTAAAATGGGTAGACCCAGGCCCACCCAGGCCCAGTAGCACTGCTGGGGGTTGTAGGTTCCTCTGGATTGCAGCTGTAGCACGAGGTCATCAACTACACCTGAGGCCAACATTTTTTTTTAATATATATTCAGTTGAATACACTACAGAGACAAGATATTGATTGTTCACATGGATAAACTTTGTTGTTGTTGCTTTTTTAATTTTATTTTTTTCAAATATTCACTCATTTTGAATTTGATGCCTGCAACATGTTCTAAAAACGCTGGGAAAACAAACAAACAAACAAAAATGTATGGAAAATTTCATAGATTAAAAGGTTCATTGGAAACAGGTGAGTTTCATAATTGGGTATAAAAGGAACATCCCCGAAAGGCTCAGTCATTCACAAGCAAGGATGGGGCAAGGTTCACCACTTTGTCAACAACTGTGTGAGCAAATAGTCCAACAGTTTTTGAACCTGCTGGCCTGTTGCTGTGGACCTGACAGACTCCAGCTGACATATTAACAGTCTCACCTTCATCATCATCATCATCATCATCATCATCATCATCATCATCATCATCATCACTACAACACAAAACTACAATCTTTATCTCTTTCTCTCTCTCCAACCCCAACACAGTCCCAGCAGATGTCTTTGAGTTTGGTTCTCGGGATAATATTTATTGTGATTTGGCATTGTATAAACAAAGGCTGATGATTGAAGCGGAAGTTCTGCCATAAGCTAAAACAAACAGACCTTTTGACATCAATTTGTCAGAAAAAAAGCATCCCTATTGGATGACCTGGGTTAAGAACACACTGACTCAATGAGTCCACTTTCTAAGACTCAATTCAAAATATTTTTCCTTGATCTTTTCTTCTCTTTCCCTTCTTGTCGGGACTCAGGTTTTCAGGTCAGACTGTAACATGTGACCCCAAAGGTCTGGATAGTCTATTTTTGTTCTGACTTTATATCTGTGCTCTTAACTTTGTTTATAATCTCAGTGATGGTGCACAAAAAAAGGTGACTTTTTTGTAGGACGCTGGCTGATTGGCTGCTCATATATGTGCTTATGTGTTTTTTTTTTTTTCAAATATCAAATAAATAAATGATCTGTTTTGAAACTAGTTGGACTGAGTAAAGTTGTTAATTCCACCAACAAGTGCCCTGCTCCTTCCTGTGCAGTGCGTGAGAGCAGCAAGGCTGATAAACAAGAGTAAACAACCAAACCAGTAATGCAGCATTGTACTCTAACAGCCAGGCTTAGAGGTGTTTATGTATAAGTGGTACATGATTTTTAAAGGGAGAAAAATGTGCTAACACTGAACAAACAAGTAGGTACTCACATTTTTCTGTAATTAAGCAGCTTTATAATCTTTAAAGGATTTAAAGGCCAGCTAGAGAGCAAAAACAAATGGGATTTGGTCAAATGAAAAAGGATTAATTACTTCTCATACTTTGCAAGGTGACAGTAATTACTTTCATCCACTCCTACAAAAAAGGGAATAAAATAATTGGCAGACACTTAATTAAGGGTTACGGCTTTGACGTAATTGTGAAAGACAAGACAATTAAAAGTCCTATTATTCAATCAAGATACACATGGAGTAATTGGTGTGTAGCTCTCTGGAGGACCGACAAATGTGCGCTCTGTGAAGGGTGGAGAGGGTTTGGTAAACATCAGGAGGAGAGAGAGACTGTTACATCCTTCTAACCCATCCAGACAAGGTTATTGTCAGAGTTCAAACTTCAGAGGGGCCCCGGAGGAAACTCAGCCCCCTCTATAACAGATTATGGTGAGCCCCATAAGAATTGAGAATGTGAAAACCTCCCATTAATGTCAAGGTTATATCAGTGAGACGCCTCAAAGAGTCAATGGGCGTTCTCCCAAGAGGCTTTTTGTGATTTGTTACCTGGGCTCTGCAGACAGCACTACCTCACAGACATGGAGAGTTCAGAGTGATAAAAAAAAAAAAAAAAAAAACATGTCTGACAGAGGGTAGAACTTTCTCAGTGAAGCTACAGTAAACAGATTGACCAAATCTGCCTCAGTGTTGCCTGGTTGGGGAACCTCACTCTAAAAACTCTGGACCTGTCAGCATGTGCCTCTGCAGTTATTTTATGTTGTTTTGCTCATCACCTGATGGATTTATGCTTAATGGAGGGTTCATCTTATGGAGTTACAGTGGAGGATGGGACTCAACTTTCCCCCAGGTAAAAGTCAAACTTCTCAAGCATTTATAGCCATGCAGTGTGCCGCTCTCTCTCCATTTACATTACATGTGGATCGCCCATTGGTGACCCGTCTCCCTCTCTGCATTGAATACTCACAAACAGGATGATTGCCGACATTGAAAGTTGTGCTTCGCATAGCCAGCAGGAATCCTGGATACTGGAGGCTAGAAATTGCTTCAAGACCACTATGTCAGTCCAAGACCTATGAGACCAGAGACCGAGACCAGAGACTGTCGAGGCTGTGACTTTTACAAAAGACTTGTTCAAGCCCTAAATAACCATTGTTTTTGCATATTTTGTCTTCACGGTAACGCATAAGCACAACGTTTGCCATCCTTTAAACAGCCTAATAGGTGTGGTAATCCTTTTGTTAGAGCCTGTAATGGCTGGGTCTACCTCAATTAAATGTAATGCTCTGTTGAGGTGTTAACTTGGCTCATGCAAACCAATAATGTTTTTTTTTTTCCCACCATTTGTACAAACAGTCTGTTTTCGTTGCTAATAGCCCCTGCTCACTTAAACCCAAATCATCAGAGTCCAGGTTGGAGGGTCCAAAACCTCTTTTGGCCCTTTTCAAGAGGCATGCTAAGGACAGAGAGCAAAAACAAGTTTAATGGATGGGTCGTAGACTGAAGACTTAAACTAGGCTTTAGATGGTTAATGTGGGTCTGGACGGCACAGTGGCTACAAATTGTAAAACTGTTTTGGTGCATGTGCTGTAAAGACACAGTTTATATGGATTATTCCTTTAAATGTTTCATCTCTTCTGCTGATTTTCTCTTAAACTGACCTTGCAGACATCCGTCCATTATCTTTACCACTTTTACCTCTCAGGGTCGAGGGGTGCTGGAGCCAATCCAGTCGTCATTAGGCGAGAGCCGGGGTACAAGCCAGCCTATCACACGGCTAACATGTAGAGCAACACACACACACACACACACACACACACACACACACACACACACACACACACACACACACACACACACACCTTCGGGTGCTTTAGAGTGACCAGTCAAACTGATGAGCAGGTTTTTGGACTGTGCAAAGAAGCCAAACCGGCACAGCTAGAACATGCAAACTCCACACAGAGAGGCCAGGGGTTTCAACCAGCCAGCACTAACCGCTGTGCACCACCATGCACCCTACATAAGAGACAGAAAATCCTACCTATAGACAACAAAGTGATTTAGTTTGAATCTCATCTAACTCACAAAAGTTCAAGTCTACCTCTCAAATGAAGTGCAGATATGAGAGGCTGGGACTTCTTGTCTCTGATATCTGGGTCAGACTTAATCAAACGTCAAATGCTCAACCCAAATGACTGATTCAGAGAGCAGCCATCACTCAGGCCTGCCTCCTTATGGCTTCCTCGTACACTCAATCTCTTTCTCTCTATCTGCCCCTCCAGTCTAATGGAGCCTGAGTTTGGATCTCTGCTCAGGTGTGCCAGCTGAGGCAATATTCCTCAGGTATCCTTTAATTACCCATCATTTAGTATTCATGGCCCAGGTATTCATCACCACTTTGCTCATTGCTCACTGGTGAAGGATGAGGATTTTTTTTACTCCATGAATGCAGCCCGAATGGAATTACCCTCCCTGAGATGAAGCAGGAGGAGAAAATGAAAGATTTGCCGGGACTGAAAAGACAAGAGGAGGTCCCGCTGATGAATGACAATGAAGCTAACTCGAGTCGACACCTCAGAAAAGTTTTAAATGGGTCACACTGAGGCCTCACTGTGCCCATTGAGAGGAACGCATTCCTTATCAGACCAGGCAGCGGTTCCTGAATGCATCCTCGCTATTGTGTTTCCTCTACATGACATCAATTAACAATGATGCTGAATGTAATTGCAGAGGGTGGAAATGAATCCGAAACTGTCTAAACAAAACCCCCCCAGAGCTATTAATCTCTGACTGCCTATGCATCCATCAAATTCTTAATTATGAAGTTACATTTGTTAATGCGCACTGTCAAAACACCAGTGTGTTATAATTAGCTCATTGTTTGGCCCCCTGTTTTCTGTAAACAGAATTTAACATCACTTTTTTCCTGCTTTCACTAGATGTGTGTTTAATCTGCTAAACGACATGATCCTGACCTTTTAAAGACACAGAATAACACAGAACCAATTATTTCTCAACAGTTTTAATATCATTAGAGTTCAAATCAGCGTATTGTATGAACTGCAAAAGCTCTAAGATATGAAATCCTATCTTGGCTGTAGCGGTAATTGTGCATGAAAAGAACAGAGAGCAGTGTTTTTCCTGTTCAAACGTGGAAAATACAAGAGTGTGAAATCCAGCGCCTCATAAGACGCACCAGTAAGCCTTTGTTCGGCTGGATTTGCCTTGAAGGAATGAACAATCTAATCAAAGCTTGTTCCCCCTGAAGAGTACTGTTAATGAGTTGAAGTATTCTCGACGTTTCTATCCTGTCTTGTGGGTATATGTTCTAATAATTCCTGATGTCTAATTACCACCAAGAAGCTGTAAAAGGTTCTGAAGATGGATGGTGTCAGTATGCAGGCTGCATTAAAACAGAGGTTCCCAACCTGGGGTCCGCAGTCCCCAAGGGGGAGTGGGCAGGACTTTGACTGATCTGAGGCTACAAGGTTGTCAAAATTATATTTGCACATTAAATAATAAAAAAAAAAATCATGACTCAGTTAATTGGGTTATCAAAAGTTTGTGTAAAGCCATTTAGAATATTTTATTGTCCACATTTAAAAATATAACGTTATTCAGTAACCTCAACTCCGAAACCTCTGTACCTCTGACTGTGGCAGCGTGAGCGACCTCATAAACGATGGGGACAGACTCGTCGGACACTGTCGGAGATTGTTTTCTGCTTTTCTTGTGTTGGTTTCACATTATTTTTCCCAGGCGACTCTCTGTCCGCTATTCAGAGTGTGCTCGTCTGTGTGCGCACGATTTAGTGTGTCTACATGCATCTGAACGGAACTCTGCCGTGTGCGATACAGAGCGATAAAATGTTTTGATCTCATTTAAGTATACAGTATAAGAACTATTTAAATGTTCTGTCTTTTTTTTTTATTTACTTATTTATTTTTTGTGTCTAATTATACAAAAAAAGGACCAAAGAAAGACATAATTATTCATATACATGGTAAAACAAACAGAAATGAAAGAAAAAAAGTATCATTTTCAAATCAGGACTTGTAGTTACTTTATTTGTTTGTCTCACACTTAGGTGGGGGCTCCAGGTTAAAAAAAAGGACCCACTGAATTAAAACATTATGAGTCTATTACTGACAAGCAGTGATTGGACAGCTGACATTTGTGAGTGAAAGTGTTTTGTGATGTTAGATGAAATAATGGGCGGTGGTGAGGACACATGCAGCAGATGTTTAACAGGTCAACAGTGACAGCATGTTGTTGCAGCATTTTGCTCCAGTCTGACACCCGCTGTCTCCCCCTCCTCATGCCAGACTGGGGAAGGACCCAGCAGATGGAAATGGAGACAGAAATAATTATGCTAATGTTTTCTTTTTTTGGTGATGCATTTCTCCACTTCACATTCCAGTAAATGTAACAGAGTCCATTGTTGGTCTTGACAGCCAAGAAGACAGCCTGGAGCGCTTCTCCCTGCTAGAACCAGACCCACAAAGTGCTGGTTTCCTCTGTGACGCATTATCCCAGCCACTTGGGATGAGTGGTCGGCATTTTTTTTTTTTTCATTAAACTGTTAAGCCTTGATGAGACGATGTGATAATCCCCCTCCTTTCGGTCTTTTTTTTAGGCTAGACATCTCTCTCCCCACCAAGAAACATTTTCCAAGCAGAGAACATTTGGCCAAAGTCATATGTCAGAATGAGAAACAGAAGAATCAGGGAAGGAAAGCCATCAAGGGAAATAAAACAACATTTAAACATGCCCAAACAATGGTAAAAAGATTCAAATATCATCTGTTTTGTTTGTTTGCTGGGGTCTATTAAGCTATCCTTTAATGTGCTTTAAAAGTGTTGTAAATGGGCAGAAAGAGGGAGAAATACGATATAAGAAGCAGCTTGGCTGAAAGCAACAGGGATAAATAAAAACAAACTCAATTAGTTTGGAGGAAAATTAGGATAAAATTAGAAAATATTGATGTTCTACATGAGCAAACACTTTATAAAGTGCTGCCCAAGCTGTGATATACATAACACAACTCTGAAACTCAACAATCACTGGCTTTGTTTGAGTCTCCACTTGAAAGGTTCACTATATCGTCATTTTCTTTGCTGTTTAAAACATGCTCTTGTTGTCTTAAATTCATCTGCAATAATTCAGCTCCTCTGGAGGACCTGAAGCCTCTCAGTTTGTCAGCTCATTATCAGCGTGTTATTTTCTCGGAGGCAGAGGCTACAACCAATGCATCCTCTGTTCCGGCTCCACTCTATCACGGCACCAGATCAGATGGGTTCCCATTCAAGTCAACGTGTCAACTCTCACTGGATCTACTCCATTGTGGTCCAGCTGCATCCCTGCTCCAGCAGGTCGCAGTAGATACGCAACAATCCTGTTTTTGCTGGAGGCCAGCGCTATGATTTGTCAATTCACCGTAGGGCAGATCAAGGAGGGACAGGAAGTAATGTGTGGAAACTACCTTAAAAGAGCTTGTGACTTTCAAAATAAAACAAACCCTGTCAAACCAGACTGTATTTAGCTTTAGATTTCAACAAAATGTCACAAGAGTGAAGACAGGAGTCAACAGGTCTGCGGTTTTGCAGCAGGAGAGCATCATCATTAGGGTGGGAAGCAACGGAAGTCCTCACTCTGTGAATCCAGCTGTCCAGCTGTATCCAGTCAACATGCATTGGAGCAGAGCCAGACCGGAGATGCATACTTTTTACTTAGTATTACTTACTATAGTGGTCACTGACCCTGGTAGGTTAGCAGCGGTGGCTTTTCTTTTCGAGTTTTCAAGGTTTTCAATTGATGCATACGGAATTGTTGTGTCCAATCAGTTTGAGAGCAGGGATCTGCTGCTGTTTTGTTTACATACACCGCCTCTTTGCCTGTCAGCTACACGTCTTTCCGGAGCCTCGTTCATTTGCACATTTGGTGTTCTGTGTGGGCACTTCAGCTTTAGGTTGCTGACCTCGCTTGGCCATAGTGTTCGCTCATTTCATCTGCTTGCAGGGTATGCCACAGTGACCCTGTTGTTGCTGGCTGAAGGCTGGAGGTCATCCCCACAGGTGGGACCACTGCATGCTGCTGCCCTTCCTCTGTGGCTCTGTGTTTGAATAGGACTATTTTCCACTTTTTTTGTTTAAAGGGATGGACTCTGAGGGTTTTTTTTTTTAATCTGATTATGTTTTTCCTTCTTTAAATTGATTCACATTTACATAAAATTGAATAGTTGTTTTTTTGTGTGTGTGTGTGTGTGTGGGGGGGGGGGGTATCAGCAAATAGAATTGTTTTCACTTAATTTATGTTTTATTTGTTTTGCCAGTTAAATGTAGTATTTCAGTTGTTTATTTTGGTTTAGTTATCCAAAGTTAATTTGCTTTAGTGTTTTCTGTTGATAAGTCATTTGTCTTGATTGCTGCCAATTATATCATTGTGGTTATGTGTTTGACAGTTATTTAGTTATTGTGTGTTTTCAGTCCAGTTTTTTTTTTTTTTCTTTGTCTTTTCTTCTGGTGGTGGAGCTGGTGATCTGGGTGGTGGTTCCCTTTGTTCTTTGTTATATACATATTCAATTCAAGTCAGATGTCATCTTACACTGGATGTGTTCTGTTGTGGTCCCACTGTGTGGCTGGTCTGGCAGGTCGCAGCTAATATGCAGCCACCCTGGAGCTGTGACATGTCATCTCAGTGTATGGCAGATTGAGAGGAACAAGAAGTTGTGCTCAGAAACTACCTAAAAAGAGCCTGAGACTTTCAAAATAAAACAAACTGTCTCAAAATCAGATTGTATTCCGCTTTACCTTCGCAACAAAACATCACAATGAGTGAAGACGCACCAGGAGTCAACAGGTCTGAGGTTTTACAGCCCAACATGAATGAAGAGAGGCTTATTAATGGAGAGGGAACAACTGATGACTGTAAGAGCTTCAAATGAGGAGCGGCCGAGCTGTTGGGAGTGGGAACACGGAGTGCATGCTTCTGGCCTGAACACAGCAATTACCCCAACATGTAGCCTGCTTGTCTTTTGTAGCTTCACTCAGTGTTCTTCACTTCCCTTTGTGTGCTGATGTGAGGAGAAAATCTATATGAAGCTAGTTTCTCTGCACAGAATCTCTTTCCAAACATAAGATTAGACCCTTACTGCTTTTCTTCGACGTGTTCAAACAGCAGGATCAGGGTGTTTGACAGTGAATCACTTTACTGCACTCATACATGGTCTGACTGTGGTCTGATAAACAAAAAACCCTCAGAAGTTACTCCAAAGACAACTGAATGTATCTAAGACAGCCAAGACAAATATCTGTGCCACAGGATGTTTGAATCATGAAGTGAGACGGTTGGGGAAAACAGCCCAAGCTTCCTGTCTGCCTCTCGTGTTCATACTGCTCTTACCCATCGTCAGATATTAATGTTTACTTATGGTCCTGGATCAGGTCTGTCAGTCTTTGCTTTGTGTCTTTTGTCTATAACAGATTTTGTTGGTCTAAAGTTAAACAACGTAAGCTCAGGAGCATGCTGTTTTCAGCTCTACAACAAAAGGAAACCTTTAAAATCTACGTGTTGATTTTGTGTTTGTAGTAGCCTATAAATCGAGAGAGTGCTTCATTTTTGTAATTTTTGACGTTATTTGTCATTATTGCTCTTTGAATACAGCAATCTGAGCGGGCAGCGATGCAAAACACCAAAACAAACAGTGCGTGCTCCAGGAGGAGTCGTTGAAGTCCTGTAGAACACCATGTCTAAAAACAAGTCTTATTCCTACTCCCTGCCTTCTGTGTGACACTTTCCCTGGTCGGCCTTCGCTCCTAAAGCAGTCTGAGGTGAAGTGGTTAGCAAACAAACAAATCATCGCCTTGACGGCAAACAGTATTTTTAATGGTCCTCCAGTGCTAGGACAGAATAAAGACTTCTGTGTTGTCTAGACACCTTTTGTCTACAACACCAAAGCAGAACTATAATAGAGGAAGCTAAATGCTGAAATTTGGAGGTGTTCAGTTTGCATGCCCATGCTAATCCATCCTGTTATTATGTTGCTGCCATAGACTGTAATTATTATAATTTCTTTGTTGTAACTGCTTCTTGGTGATAAGTCTTATACCGTTGGTATAAGTCTGTTTATTTCACTTTTAACCTTTTAAAGCCCAGTGTAGTGCAGTCAATACAATTTACGCATCAAATTTTGATTGGCTATAGATTTGAAACGAGATAAGATAGAGTGATCTTTCTTTCTTTCTTTCTTTCTACGTAAAAAATCTGGGGAGCTACACTCTCATATTGTGTTTTTAACACATCCCAGAAAGCTGTTTTCTTCCACTAATTTGTTTTCAGAAATCCAGTATAAAACGTAAACAACAAAAAACATTACATGTCAGACGACTGTTGTTTGCATCGCTTCCTACGTTGAATTGTGTTTGTTTGTGTGTGTGTGTGTGTGTGTGTGTGTGTGTGTGTGTGTGTGTGCCTAACTGAAATATATCGACAGCGTCTGATTACATCTTTTTTGCACTGCGAAATTTTGCAATTAATCGAAAGATAAATGCATCAGATTTTATGTGCAAGGTGTCTTTGCGTGACATTTTCTTTTTCGGATTACAGAGCCAAAAAATGTATATGAAAATGGCAGACTCGGTGTGCAAAGACGTTAAGGGTGGTAATGATTTATAGCAAAAGTTTTATGCAAAAAAAATGACTCTACAGCATGTGAAAATGTAAAGATATGCTCTGGCAGACTTGGTATGGCAGGTCAAAAGACGTGGCTTGGATGTCAGCATATGTTGCTCCAAAACCTGTATGTACCTTTCAGCATTAATGGAGCCTTCACAGATGGTCGAGTTAGCCATGCCATGGGCACTAACACACACCCATACCATCACAGATGCTGGCTTTGAGACTTTGACCTGAGAACAATCCGGATTGTCTTCTTCCTCTTTGGCCTGGAGGACACCACGTCCATGATTTCCAAAAACAATCTGAAATGTGGACTCGTCAGACCACAGCACAATGAAGTCGGTTTTTAATGCAGTGCCAAAGCATTGTTCAAAAACTGTTGGACTGTTTGCTCACGCAGTTGTTGGATTTTATTACATATTTTTTATTTCATTTTGGGTCAGTGTTGCGTATCAGACTTTAGCAGGGCTTGTTGCCTTTATCAATTGATTCAGCCAAGTTTAATTCATAAGAAGAAAGTGCACACAACTGATCCCCAATCCCCATGGAATCAGTGATTATAATTATATTTTTTAAATTGTGATGTTAGTGGTTCAGGTGTGCTCCTGAGCTTCATATCCCTTGGCTTTAATCAACCTGGACTCTTTTTTTTTTTTTTTTTTCCCTTACCTACATACAGCATCTCTCGCTCATCCATCAGACTCCAGAATGTATGATCATAGCCAAAATAAACTGGACACGGATAATTTAAATGTTATCATTGAACCCAAACTCTTCCTGTTTATCAGTCACCCTAAACTGCTTTTCTACCCATCGACAGATGAAATGAGACAAAGTCATTTTCACACAGTTTGAGCTGCACCCTCACCGCCCCACACTAGATGAGAGTCCCCATCGACAGAGATTACAGAAGCACGATGAAGAAAAGCCTCAAGCTGTCTCCAGGCTTTGCACAGAAGACGACATGGGACATCACGCAGCGTGCCACCATGTTGTTCCTTTTGTGCCGTAAAGGCTCTGTGCTGCAGGAATAGATGAAGAGTGAATAGCTGTTAAAGTCTACAATGAAGCTCTACGGCTGGCTGTTTAGATTTGTTTTAATTATACTGCTGCTGCTGCTGGGGGCTGAATTCAGAGAGTCCTCCAGGGTTACTGGCTGTCAGCATTAATACACATTACAGCCTTGTTTGCTGATGTTCACTTGCAGTAAGTTTCTTTAGATACTTTTATGATAGTCAGTGGACAGCCTCCCCATGTACAGGGAAACTTGATAAACTGTGGTGGAATGACACTTCTGATACCCTATTTCTCAAGATCTGATACACAGGCTTGGAAAACCAGTACAGGATAAAATGTTGAGTGAGATATTTATTCCTGCTTTGTTATTTAATGCAGAGGATGGCACACACAGTCAGTGTTACAGTGTTACTTCATGTGCACAGTTTAAAGTCTGTCATAAGGGGAATCTTTGCTATATTTTGAATAAATAATGGAGTCAGCAGGTGGCCTTCAAGAGACAGAGGTGGTCGTTTTGTCAAGAGGGCAGAGCTGAAGAGTGAAGATGATCTTGGACAGCGTGTTGGTTAGGGCTGGGTATCAAACTTGGGTTCTTTTATGACATCGACCAAAATGCTTTGGTAGAACTGAGTATTGAATTATGTCTAATTTTTCTGTGCCAAGTTTCAGTACCCAAAGGGTTAATCACATGATCATGATCTGATAATGCCACCGCTGATTGGCTGTAACGTTACACGTGGTTGTGGTATACAGGACGTTGTTGCCAAGTTATCATCTCTGTCGCTATATTTAGTGACTTGTCTGATGATTTACAGCTGTCGATCCTGTGTAGTTTTTTTCAGGAATAATAAGATATGTATGTATGCTGCCTTAAAATGTTCTAGTTAGAGACATCTAAACGTTAATAGACAATAAAATCGACAGGATATTTTTTTTCTCTTGTATAAAAATTGTCCATGCATGCAGAGGACAACAGCAAAACTGACACAAACCAAAAGTTCCTTGCAGTTATTTAGGCACCAGTTACACAGGTTAAAATTAGCACAGAGATATGCAGAGATGCTATCTATGAGACAGCTTGAAGCTTTCATCTGTCACTCTCAGTCATCTCAGCTTGATATCTTTGGCTGAGTCATGTAAAAATTCCTCCTCCTGAAACAGTTTTTCTTCTTTTTTTTCCGGACTTTTTAGATGGACAGGAAGAGTGTTGGAGAGGAGACAACATTTATATGGACTTAAAACTATTTTAAATAGGCAACATAGGCTTTATCAAAGAGTACATCTGCACTCTCAAAGTGTTAACATTTAACTCTTAATTTGAAGGTTATATTTTACTTTTTTGACGGCTACTCTGACTTTGTACATGAGGTTATCAAGGCTGGCAAGTTTGTGAAAGAACCTTGAACTTTGACCTTGTCTCATGGCCACACTCTTTGAGTTACAAAAAAGAATTGTCAGTGAGCAACTGGCATGTGGTGCTGATCAGAACTCAAAATTAACTTTTTTTGATCACCAGGAAATGTGGCTGGTAAGTTTCTGAAGCTACCAGCCAACCAGAGTTTCCACTGGCTATTTTTTTTCCCTGCACAAAAAAGACAGTTCATGTTAGACTATTATTTTATAGAATGTGTATTATTTTGGGAAATATATTAATCATTGAGTCTTTTTTATTTGTACCTGCCACACTGCATTTTTTTCCCGCGTTTGGCAGGTTGGCAGGTTGGCAGGTGTTAGTTTAGAGCCCTGGTGCTGATCCACCGGGACATGGCACTGACTGACTTGCATGTGTCACTTGGCAGCTAGCATGTGGCTCTGGCACATGCTGCTGAGCCATCAGCATGTGGCGCTGACTGGAACGTGCTGCCAAGCAATGAATGGCACACCATAAGCCACTTTTGGACCTCAGTGTCACTCCTCATTTCAGCTTGTGGAACGCTTCCTTTCAGCATCTGTCTCTTTAAGGCTCCCCGCTCCACAAACCCTCTTCCATCTGATTGGCCAAACCTCTGGAGGCCATGAGCAGACCTTGGTGTTTGAGGCCTGCACCTCCAACTTTCCATGAACCAATTAGGAAATCCTGATGTGATGACCTCATAATTTCACTTTGAAGTAGTTTGAAGATCTGCACATTTAGTCTGAACATCCAGTTCTGATTCTTTATATTTGTGTGTTAAATGTAGGGAAACAGAATACCCCTCTTTAACTGAAAATCACATTGATTTATCCAAAAGTAAAACAAGTATCAAGAGCAGAGATTATTATGAGTTACAGAGTTAAATGTTGATTTTTTTTTTTTTTAATGAGCAATGATAAGAATATCCATGTTTAAAGCCTGAAAAAGCAGAAAATGTTGGATTAGTCACTATCACTCTCTCCATCAGTTCATGTGGCACAGGTGGTGATGTAACTTGGCAGCAGCATCCATGAGAATGACTCACTGTTGTTTTTTCTTCTGATGTTTCTTGGTAAAACTAAAAAGCAGCAACTTTACAGCCAGTATTTCTCCCACTGTAGTCTCCAACCAAACTGTTGTTGTAATAAAAAGTGTATATACTTAAGAAGAGAGCATTTGTTAGACTGACTTGGCAAGGATTATAAAAAATACACATGAAACCACTGAAACAAATTAATGTGGGCTGAGATTTGGAAAAGATGCGGCGCAAACTTACGGGTGAGGGATGACAGTAAATCAGAATGTATGAGTGCCTTCCTGTGGGTGTTTAATAGCATTCTTGTGGGTGTTTCTCTCACTCTCAGTCTTTTTTTCCCCACATATAATTCCACAGGCTTTTTGTAAAGCCCTTAATGTCAAATAAAAACTATATTATCAAATTGAATGAGGCATTTAATAGAGTCTGGAGCTGCAGGAGCACATTGGCCCAACATGATTTCTGGGGTGAATTCTAATAAGGAATAGATCCTCACAATGCTTGCTGTGTGGGAGAAGGAGAGTAAGAAGGAGGGAGACAGTGACAAAGAGAAAGTGTCTCCAATAAAAATTTGAGTTCCCTGACAGCTATAACTGTGTGTGCGTCTCTCCTGCATATGAATGTCTTTCTCATCCCTCGTGCTTTACTAAAAACTTTGTGGAAATCCTGCATGTTTGACTCTGCTTTAAAAATTTTCGGGCTTGCACATGTCCAACCATTTAAAGATAAGAATTACACTGAATAACTATAGTGCTAGCAAAATGCGAAAAAACTCAAAACCCAACCAAAAAACAAAGAAGCATGCTGAAGTTACAGGGCTGTTTAGCTAGCAACAAGCTAATGGCAACATTAGCCTCTAAATGAACCGCTGGCTGCACAATGTTCTGTGAAAACTATGACAAGTAAGGTGGGTCACAGCCCTATAAGGTTCTCTTTCACAATGTTAAAAAAAAAAAAAAAATCAAAGACACTCACTTTTATCTCATTTTCCAAAACCACTGACAGAAAGAGAACCTTAATACGGCTGTGACCCAAAATCTGCATCCAGACATGTGCATCACTTTGAAGTGTCCTCTGGAAACACTTCCCCTGTGTCACAGTCCATTTGCAGTGCATTTTTCTAAATGCTGCACATGCATTGTCAACTTGATGAAGAGTTTTTCTTGATTTGCTTGTGTTTTGTCTTTTTACATGTGTTCTCTTAAGTTGCAGTGCTCTGAGCTCTCAAGGCCACCATACTTTTAAACTCCCTTTACTTATTTCTATTTATCCATAACATGTCATTGATATTCCAGGCACAGGAAATTCTCCTCACCTTTTACTTGCTGCATATGGCGACAAACACAAGGTATACACTTCACAAAGAAAGTTAATAAAACTATTAAATTGTAATTTATTGAAAATTGCCCAATTTTTAGTTTTTGCAATTTTTCTTTTTACCTGAAGTTTGTGTCAAAATAGCACTTTAAATTTTTCCCTGGCAGCAGAGAAGTACCAATGTGTGTGTGTGTGTGTGTGTTTTTTTTTTTTAAATGTTTATAAAAATGACAGAATGACAGAACATCTTCAATGCAACAATTTTATCCAATTTGCAATGTGTGTCCAAATTACCAGAATTAAATATTTTAAAAGAATTTTTCAGCCGTTGTTTAGGAATAAAGGAGAGTGAAGTAATCACAGAATTGTTTCTCTCATCCATATGCTGTGGTGGTATAAGGATAGTTTTAGGCTGCATTTGTGTTCAAGTCCTCTTTTCTCTGAGAAGTTTCTTTTTCATTAGTTATATGACGTTAAAAACAGGGTTTTCATCACATTTTATGATGATTGGCAGCTGCCTTTCTTGTAGAGATGTTCCGATACCATTTTTTCTCCCCTGATATTGATTCCTATACTTGTGCTGTGGGTATCGGCTGATTCCAAGTACTGATCCAACACCAGTATGTTTTTTTCTTTTTTTAAAATCACACTACGACTGCATGACTTTGATATGATCCTCCTCATCCCTCTGAAACAGCAGGCTGCAGGATGCATCACAACGCTACTGTTTTAATAGCAGTGAAGAAGAACTGTGCCTGAGTTTTACAGAGATTAAAAGTAAATTGATTACGGATATAATAAATTACGAGGTATCGGATTGGTGCCTGGACTCCTGTTGCTGATACCAATGCCAGTATTCTCAGCAGTATCGGAGCAATTCCCGAAACTGGTATTGTAATCAGAACAACTCAACTTTCTTGTGGGTTTTTTTTGTTTTTGTTTTTGTTTTTTTCGAGAATAGGAAGATACATCAGGATGGTACAAAAGACAAGAATGCCAATGGATTTTTTTTATGCAGTTATCTCGTGCTAATGACTTATTACTTTGGCATCTTGATATAACAAAGATCATTTTCTCCTTATAACAATTTTTTTTCATTATCTCGACATAAGATTATGAGATAACAAAATAATTAGTTGTTATCACGAGATAACTGTATAAAAAAGAAAGAACCATGGCCACTCTCGTCTTCTGTAGGATTGGGAATTTTTTTTTTTTTTTTTTTTCAAAAGAAAACAAAAATATTTTTGTTGTCCCATTCTACTCAGATTCTCTACTGCACAAACTCTCCTGATTAGTTTTCATCTCTCTATATTCAGCTTTCTGTCATCTTTGTGGCTTCTTTTTAATCAGGGCGCAATGACGACAACAGATCTTTCTTTATTTTTCTTTATCCTGTGGTTTAGAAACAGTCAAATCTCCTAAATTAACAATGATAAGAGAACACTTGTGTATTTCATATTCTTTTAACATAAAGATGAACAGGGAGGCTGTTTTCAATCTCAGGTTTATAAATCCTCTTTGTCTCTGCTGCTCTCTGCATCTTTCTTCTGCTTTCTTACTCTCCTCTTTGCACTTTTATGACTCAACCGTCATAAGGCTGTAGTGTAATTGGAGATAAACAGCATTTATCTTCTCTATTGTCCCTGAATAACCCTCTGGCCCATTTCAGGTTTATTAGCCTCTTTATTGCAGTAGTGTGAGGGTAAAGTACTTGACATATTCATCTTCCTGGTAATCTTTATACTGCGTTTGTAATGATAGCACCCCTCAGAAAATGAACTTTTATTCATACCAGCAATTAAGACCTGGTGCAGTTTGTCTTGGCCACCAGGGAATGAAACAACCTGAGGAATCACTCTGCTAATGATGGCCTGTCAACCATGCAGCTGTCTGGAATAAATCGTCAAGATCTGCTCATAAACAGCTATTCCCCAAACACACTCTCTCTCTCACACACACACGCACACTTGGAAAAAAAAACTTTGTTTTGTACTCAGCTCTGTACTCCATCTCCTTTTCAAGATGAGAGAGGAGCATGAAACTGTGAAATCAAGAAGAACTATCTCTGTGTAGAGTTTAACTAACAGTGAGCAGATGCTTTAAAATAAGTCCAGAAATGTTGATGAAACCCAAACAGACTCACTTCTTTCACCAAGTTTCTCCTTGAAGTGCTCTGAAAAGTTGTGATCACATCCTCAAAGGACGCCCAATCATCTCCGACCCCCCCGAACAATATCATATGTCAACTCTGATGCCATTTGCTCTCATCAGATCTGTTTTGTGATTGTTAACCAAGACCATCCATCTCGCACTCATCTCTGCAGCCTTATTAGTCCTTAATTCAGAAAATTTGAAATGTTTAATATCCCAAGATGGATTGTAATGTAGCTTTGTCAGATTCAATTCCACTGATCATATTTAACCTTCAGCCTGCGACTCACTCACATGTTTGAGGACTGCATTACCAATATCAATTGTTGGACCCCTTTTCAGAGGCCGCTCAGAGTGACGCCTCTAATCATTTTTTTCTGCTCCCGCAGACTGAATGGAAATTTCTCATTTGTCATTGTTAATGACAAGTACGTCTGAGGCAGCTCTGTTTTTCTCTGGCATTAAACGAGTATCTGCATTCAGATCCGCGGTTATCGTTCAAAAGCACAAAGAAAGTTGAGTCGGAAGCTTTCTTTGTGTAATTGTCAACTGTAATGGCAGCAGACGCTAAGCTAAATGCTCCGAATGATAGTCCTCTTATTCAGAGTCAGTCCCTCTGTCACTTTGGATAAAACTGTACAGTGCACGCCGCACTTTAAGAACAGTGACGCGTTGTAACACGAGTGCTTTTCTGCTCTGATGTTTTTTTCTTTGTGTACATCATCACGGTTAGAGTTTCCAGCAGGCTGTTGATCAAAAGAGTGTGTGTTTTCGAATTTATAAAGTTTGATATACTTTAAACTCCTTGAACGCATGACAGATAAAGCCTTTTTACTTTCATGTTGTGTTTAAATTGCCGTTGCATAAAGCAATGCCTGTCTTTAGCCATGTATGATGTAAGATATGTATGTAGTATATCAAACCTTCATGAGAGATCAAAGTTTGTGTCCTAAAAACAGAGAAGGGATGTTTCAAAAAATGAAAGTAGAAGTTCTAGTCGGCTTGAGAACAACCGTCTTCCAAACAGTGATGCTGAGCAAATACGTTTGTTTTCCTCACAGTGAATATCACATGATCACTGCTGAACCTCAGAGGGTTTCAGATTTGCTGTTTGGGGTCTGAATGATTTATTGTGGATGGTTTAGGCAGTGCACAGACACCTTTAATCTTAACTCACCCACTTTTTGTAGACTTCAGTAGAGTCATCTGTCCTCTTTTTTCCAACTGCTTGACATTTGAAATGTGACTCACACTTTCTAAGGATTACTGATTTTGTCATTTCCTGCTTTTGGTCATTGTCCCTTTAACAAACCTGTAGTTTAAACTCTAAAATGTATGTGCATGTCCATTTGTGGGGTTGCCCTATGGAATGGCCTTGAGCTGATGACGAAACTGAGTGGGAACATTATAAAATTTCAACAATATTATAAACAATTTTTTTATGAATCTGTATTTTGTCGTTGTTGAAGCATGAGCAGACTGTTCCTTTAGCACTTTATGTATACTGTTTGTATTTTTCTATCTGGAATAATGTAAACCCTAAGATGGAAAAGCTTCCTCTAAATTCTATATTTGGTGTTCTTTATTGTATGCTGCATCTGTAATTTTTGAATATACAAGTATTGATCTTGTAAAAGCATTGGTGTTGCTATAATTCAAACACTGGAAGGTTATATTTGCACTAGAAAAAAGGGGGCAGGACACGATAGGCTATGCTTCTTCCTGTCCCTCCTCGAATGTTGTTTTATTATTTTGCCTACTTTCGTTTTTTTTTTTAGCTTTAGACTTTTTTTTTTAGTTTAACCATTTGTACCATTATTGTTGTTACCCAATCGAGGTAAATAAACAAACAAATAAATAAAAAACAAGAAAGACCGATAATCGGTCTTTAATCACATGGCATTAGAGTGTACAGTGTGAATTACATTTAAATAAAGTTTTGAAGGTAAATACAACTGGACATTAAAAATGTTTGAGTTGCCTGACAGAGAAAAACAAAACATGAAAATAAATACTCAAGTTTTCATGGTGTCTTGCAAATAGAAAAAAAAAAAAAACATTAAAATTTTAATAAAATGTAAGTAATTTAATTCTGACAGTATGACTGGAAAAAGAAAATCTCTGAAGGTTAATCTGTTGGAGACTGATCACATTTTGTGTTTATGTGACTATCTAAGCAGAGTTTGTGTGAACTATAACACCTGACAAAAAAAATGACCCAATTCTCTGAAAAGCCAAAAAAATAAACAGAGTATAAGTCTAAACATAGGAGCAGCATCGGTGCAGGTTGTAGTCATAGAGACGCTGTATGGGACTGTCTGTGTTCTGTGTGAGCTCGGTGAATCCGAAGCTGTGAGCAGGTAAAGGGGAGGACCAGAATTTACGGTGGATCCTGCCGGAGATGCTAAAGGCTGAATTCAATTAAAACATCCGTGATGGGAGGTTCTAACTTTACAGCCCCAGAGGTGTAGCTGCCATCTGATCCCCCATCCCACTGCTCTCTTTCTATCAAAGCTGTGTTCCTCCCGTGTGAGGCTTCTGTCAGTGTGCTGTGGTAAATAACAACACAGGTGTTAGTGTACAACATGGTGCTCTGACTCCTCCAACAGTCTCCGTCATTTCAGTACAGATAAAAACAACATAAAATCGAATAAAAAAATACACCCATTGTTTTCTATTTATTACTATTATTTCAAACATGTAGCACTTAAAAGCTGATTTGTACTCATATTCACCCAGTCCTTATTGTTTAAAGAGAGGGTATTCTTCTTTCCAACATTTTAAACATAGATCTAAAGAAACAATGCTGCATGTCCAGACTAAATGTGTGCAGATTTTCAAACCTCTGCATATTCATGTTGAAGAAATCACTGAATCTGTCTGTGAACTGAAAACACTCATGTCCAGTAATGGCATGAGATCTTCTCAAGAGCTTCATAAGAGAGACTTGCTGAATTGATGGGGTCAACACATGAGGATCTCCGAACTGTTTCATAACACGCTGGTAGGGCGGGCCTCAAACACCAAGGTCTGCCCATAGCTCTGCCTCCAGAGAGGCCTCCAGAGGGCTGGCCAATCAGTGTGAGGAAAGTTGTGTTTATAAAACTGTTAAACATGTGAAGCTATTATGAAGGTAATAGCTTCATTCTGTTCCGGAGAATGAAGCCTCAAAGAGCCTCAAAACAAAACGAAACATAAACACACAACAGCAACAACAACAACAACAACAACAACAACAACAACAACAAAGGATAAAGAACTAATACCCCCTTCCTTAGTGTTTTTACCATAAACTGAAAAAAAGGAAAAAGTGGACATCATCTGACTCGACTCAAACTGAGGTCGCCTCAAAAACTGCTCCCCCTGGTGACTGACTGCAGTAAAGTTCAAAAACTGCTCCCCTTTTTTCTGAAAAGTTTCTTTTTCTTAGTTATTAGACGTTAAAAAACAGGGTTTACGTCTCGTTCAATTATTATTGACAGCTGCTGTTCTTGTGATTTTTTTTTTCAGGAATAGTAAAATACAAGCTATATTCTCTAAACTAATTTGTTAGCTTGATTTGTTGTTGGTACTTTTATATTTTAAAATCTGATTTCAAGTTGTCTGAAGCTCTATGGCCAGATACTGTGTTCAGGCTCTGTTTATGAGAAATGTCACTTCACACTAAACTAACTAAAATGAAAATACTGATAAAGTTCTTTTTTTTTTTTTTTTTCAATTTCCTCTGAAAGTCTCATAAAGGTATGCTATAATTTGTTTAACTGATGTGCAGTTGAGTCAAGTGAAGCTGTATTTCCAGCACTGATATTAGCCCAGCCCGTCAGACTGCAGATACGGATTTGCATAAGCAGTGAATGTTTTCATTCCTGCACATACAGTAGAGTGTTGGTATTAAACTCTTCAAGTACTGTATGGGGGTATTGTGGAAAAACTCCAGCTAACAGGGTTGTCTGGGTCTTTGGGGCTTGCTATAAGTAGAGTCATAGGTTAAGCCTGTGCAGGGCTTAAAGAAACCTATTTCTCTTATCTCTGCTGGTCATGAACCATGAGCAATAACATTATCAAGGGTCTGTTGTTACAGCGTTGGGCAAGAGAGGAGCAGAATTACAGGCAGTGAGGAGATTTTAAACACTACACGTCTCAGGGATGTGGCCAATCGTGCTTCTTATCTGGCCATTGTGTCGGGCCTTATCAGCCGTCAGAGCTTTGAATAGAACAAAGAGCGGTATCAGCTGATCCATAAATCATAACTTCAAACACGGCGGTAGGTCACCCTTTTATGCGCCCTCCTGAAAACTGCCCCAGCCTGCAGGATCCACTGCCTCTTGTTGCTCTCACATTCATGCTCCATTTTCTCACAGAAAACTTGAAAAGAGGACTCAACAGGCAACACAATCAGGTGTTGGGGGGTTCTGTTCTAATCACATTTTACCAGGTAGTATCAACATCTATCGATATTCAACATGGATTTCTTTGGCTTGTTTTTGATTGTTCAGACAATCTACTGTAAAATCGTATTGGTCATGCCCTCATGCATTTTCTTAGATATGTTCTTATGATTTGTGTGTTCTGCATAAATGCATTCATGTTGTTTTAAAACAGAGGTTCACAGCGTTTAAACTGCCAAGAACTAATATTGCAAATATCAATAATTAAACATAGTGCTTGAAAAAAAGAATAAAAAAATAATTGATTTTATTATTAATCACAAATATTCTTCTTACTATGGAAGAGACTCAGAGCCACGACAATAATAAAGGAGGTCAAGACAGCAAGTGTCCGTTTACTGGTAAAATTAGGGATTAATTTCTTAATTTTCTTACAATCCAGACTAAAATACTATTTTTTTCTACAAGCCTAAACCTAAAAATGAATAAATAAATAAATAAATAAATAAATAAATAAATAAATAAATAAATAAATAAATTCAGTGGCTCAGTCCTTTCCTGTATGTTTTCTATTTGTTTAATGCAAAGTATTATGCAGTTATTTAAAAGTTCAACCTTCACTTCCAAAAAGATTTTGCTGGTGTTCGCTGTATCCCTAACACAATATAAAAATGTGCCACTCACAAAAACACAGCAATCATACATAAAAAAAGATTGAGTGACAGTTTGTGCCCGGCTATGCTCGGTAGTATTGTTGATGTATGGACCTATCAGCTGTCATAGATAAATAACCTAATGCCTTGAAGACTGAAACAGTAACGCTCCCCCCCAAAAAATAACCAGAAACGAAAGGATCTTGGTGATCTTGGATGAGTCTTTCAATACAAAATGTGGTGCGGATTATTACTGCTCCTTAGTCGACTATCTCTCAAGGAAGGGAGCACTCAGGGAGGGAAAGTGTCTTGAGACCTGGCTGTTTGAAATAAATCAGCCCTGGAGCAGATTTAAAGGCGCGGTCACAATAGTCATCTAAATCGTGCCATACTCAAGCACAATTGGAAGTTGCTGGCATTCACAAACCGTTTGTCCGATCCCCCCCCCAAAAAAAAAAAAAAAAAAAATGGAGTACTCATCAGATTCTCAAGTTTCCCAGGGTACCTGAATGTATCACACGTGATGTTGGCAACATGTATAATCAAAGCACAGACATCAACATCACTTTGATTTTCATGCCTTCTTTGAAGATTTACAGAAAATAAACCAGTTGCTGTAGATAAATTCTGTAAAAAGCAGATAATATAGTGGTTTTAAATGTTTTTGTCAAACCCTGAATGATCAACATACACCCTGTAGTTGCACTTCAAAAATTCTTTGAATTTTGCTTCCCATGGCGTTGTCTTGCAGGCATAAAATTGTGCTCAGAGCTGCTCAGCACTCTGTCCCATTAGTGACAGAAACTTTGCAGATCAGCATGATGCCTCTGCAATGTGGACTGTAACTGTGTCAATAGTGACAGTACCGACTGTAGATAGTTAATAAAGAGTAAATGTCTTGTGATAATGTTGTGATAATTCTTACATTCTAATGATGGTAGGCTATACTATTCAGGAGACATTGTTGAGTTATCCTGAACCCACAGAGGAGCAGGACTTCATACTGCAGTGAAAAATGAGACCACAGTCAGGAAAAAAAAAATTACAAACATCAAAATTCGTTTATTCTTTGTGTTCCTTAGACGTGAGCTACCTAAAAATGTGTTGTATGTCCTGAATCTATAAAGGTGCAGGACTTCACTTTGCTGAGAAAAATGAGAACACAGTGAGTAAAAATGTAACAAAGGAAAAACATCCAGAAACTGCTTGGGATCCTGAGGGCTAACAAAGAATCTTCCTGATTTTGCTAAACCTACTCCTGGATCAACCATGAGGAAAAAAAAAAGTTCATGCTTGACAACTTAACCTCCAAACTTTTCCAGCAGAGCTCCTAACAGAGAGCTACAGCGTCTGCTGTTATCGCTGTAAATCTACATCTACATTAAACACATATAAAACGAGTACAATGCTAAACAATCAATCTCATTTACTTTGTAGGTCATGAGGAAGGATAAGCTAAACTCCTCCTGGCAGTGCCTTTATAGCTTACACTTCAATAAACCTCAGTCCCTTTCTGTAGTGGTAAAACAGTGTTAAGTATCACGTCGTAGCAGGTTTCTCAGATTTGTACAGGAATTTTTAAAAGACAAACATTTATAGCAGCATGTGATTTCATTTCATGGGTGATGACTGGGCTTTGAGGATCCAGGGTTTGTCTTTGATTTTGTGAGTGATGTATATGGTTCAGCTGCTTCATACTTCCACTCACAGGTTGAGGCAAATATAGACACAGCTAACATGTTTCCATGCTATATACACAGAGTTGTCATGTAACATAATGGCTTTAGAGCATGCTTCATTTTTCCTTTAACCCCATACATCAGCGGTGGGTTTGATTTTTACATGGCTGTCACTTTATTTCCAGGCAGCTGTTTCTCTTTTCTCTGAAGTCATTGTGCGCCCGTCTGCAGCGTTTATTTATAATTCTCACTAGCATGTTGATGGCCAATGAATCACTCTGGCCTAATTCCTGAGCTTTAGGAATTATAATAGCAGCCATTATCCACTCTGGTCAAAATGAAGTCACAGGGGACGGTGCTGCTTGAAGGCTAAAACTGTCATTTCATAGAAAGTGTTCTGTGCTAAATATCAAAGAAGCAGAGTCCATTAAGGCAGTCTGAACCTTATGTGAATGTGAATGCTAGCTCATGAAAAAGACGTTTTACAGAGCCTTTTTGTAAAATTAAAGAATAATGCTCTACAGTAATAAATGATATTGTTAAAAGCTGTTGCTTGTAGGGACAGAACCGGAGATAAATAATGAATCCTTGCAGAGCTTTTGAGCGTCCCTCAGTGCATCGGTTTAGTTTTACAGCCTGTTTTGGTTCACTCTTACTTTGTTCTTACTTTAAGAGCCCTGATACCAATCTAAACCCTCCACCTACAGCTATCAGCTGGGTACCAAACTCCAAGGTCGGCCTGATGTTCGGCCCAGATTATCTTCTAGTCTTAACCAGTGACGGATCAATCTAAGTCTAAGTCTGTCTTCCTGATTGTTGTTGCAGTTACCACTTTGTTTGTTTCAGCTTCCTCCTCTTGTCACCTGTGTAAAGGTGAAGGTGATGACCAAGCATCACTTCGTCGGAGTAAGTTTTCCTCCTCCATTTTATGAAGTTTAGATTTTCCACTAAAAATTTGAAAACTAAATAAATGTTGGTAAAGCTCCAACACTTTTTATAAATGAACTACGCAGACAAAATACATTTATATAGTAAAAATAAGTCTACCCCATATGGACAAGCTCAAAAAAAGAGTACTTACATTGTAATTACACAGGCTTACCGACAAGGTGGAAACGTTTGGCTAGTGTGAGCATTTTACGAGCACATGATGGACCTTAACTGTACTGTTTAACAATCTATTTTACATTTCTAAAAGGTTTTTATATCAGCTGATATTTCATGATGACAGAGTGGACACAATAAGACTGACAACATCCAACTACACACATAAATTGATGAAGATTACAAAACATGAGTGTAAATACGCACTCTGCAGCCAGCCACTGTTTCAGCCTCCATTAAAGTAAGATGTCACTGAAACCATCAGAGGGTTTCTTAAAGGGGCAGTGACCCCATAATGACAGGATAGACAACAATGTCAGGGACACCTGCAATGTGTTCAATATGATTATGAAAATAGAATAAACATGATCAAAATGACTAGTTTTTCAAATAACTTGTTATGGAGGATAAAACGATTTATTTATTTATTGGTATCATTTAACCACTTATCACACACAGTGTCTGGGAAATGCCAAAACCAGGTACATGCAATGAAAATAAATAAATAAATAAATAAATAAAGAAGCAGTATGAAATGAAGGAAACACATTTTAAGAGATGTTTCGTCGTACTGATACGTGTGCAAATCTTTGTCCACTTATAATAACACCCCAGAGTTTCATTATTCTGCTACATTTTCATGATTGAGTGATTCTGATGAGGACACCAGAGGCACTTTATACCGATACTGACCCTGGCACGTTCCGCAATCCCAAACAAGGGATGTCATTGCAGCACACAAGCAAAGTTGTTCTCAAACAGGTGAGTGTTGTAGGCGACCATTTAAAACTTACTTTGATATTAATAATTTTCATGTGTTCATTTACTGGACTGTTTAGGGGATGGAGCAGCAGCTAATCAGGTGTCACAGGTGGAAGACTGTGTTTAGCGTGTTGGGAAAGTCCAACACCAGGATCACCATCCTCTCTTAGGCTTCTTGAAAGTCCTCCTTCTAGTCCCTCCTTCCAACTGTTTATCACCTTGGGGGCTCTCTTAAGGGCTTAGATAATTTGTGAATATTTTTTATCTTACCAATGAGCAACGGTAATACCTAATTCCCTTCTGCGATAATAAAGTAATTCTGATTCTGAAGAGGAAACTCTAAGAAAAATCTTAGAATTTGAAGAGCTCCAAGATTTTTCTAAGATTGACGTCACATAGAGCTACTTTTAGCCTCAGGACACTTTGTGAATATGAGCCGAGATCTTTGAATGTGACAAAAAGCTGAAATGAATTATTAGCATGATTCAAAGATCAATAAATCTTTATTTATATAGCTCCGGGGTAACAACAAAGACAAGAAAATGAAAAGTCTGCCTCCTTTATCCTCCATTGTTGGGTCACTTCACAATACATCAGTGTGTGTAATGAACTGACTGTGGGAAAGAGTGTTTATTTCTGTGCGAGTATTATCTCTGCAACTTCTTGACTGACATGTGGATGTCCAGTGAGGAAAGATATTTCTGTGTAGCCGAGAACAGACAAGGTGATAAAATCGCTATTCCTGTCAGGTATGCACCAGTGGATTGTTCATCAGTTCACCACCTATTTCCCTATGAGGTTTCTCTTTTTTCCCATTTTCCTTCTTTACTCAAAGCTGGGTTTGAAAAGAGAGGCTTTGGTGTAAGCAGAGAGGCCACAGGGGAGCAAATCCCAGTGGACACTCAGAAAAAGAACAGCTTCAAAAGGCCCTGCAATACCATGGTGGATTGTATAAGGGGGTAAAAATGCAATGATTAAAAGTGCAATGTTTGTTTGAAGATAATGTTATTTTGGAAAACCTCTCTTAAGAGGATTTCCAACTTGAAAAAGAGACAAGAGAAAGAAAAATAGAGCGAATGTGGGAGAGGGACCTAGAACTAATTCCCACAGTTATGTATTCGTGTTTCAGATTTTCCACTCTCAGTGGAAGAAAGAGGATGAATGATTGAGGTGAAACAATCTCTGCTTTCTAATGTTGCGTCTAAAGAGAAAACATGAGTAAGAGAGAGCAGAGACCACAGGATCTGACTCTGAATGGATACAAGACGTCTATTTAGCCGGCGCAGCCATTAGCAGGTGTACATTAGTATTCAGCAGAGGAGCCTAGCAGAGAAGAGGCTCACTGCATGGGTCAAGTCAGCAGCACATCTGGGCTGGGGCGGCTCTGTTTGACCCAGAGACGGCGAGTAAAAACCGATCAGGTGTGTCAGGGTGAAGGGACTGGCAAATGGTACGGAGGATGATCACAGGTGAAGGTTTACTTTTGGTATTCAGAAGGTGTGAGAATAGGTTTGAACAATCGTCTTGTTCACTGTGCAAAACAAAAGAAGCAAACAGCATCCAAAGAAGCTAAAGCCAGCCAGCTGTACGTCTACAAGTGGTGGGCGGATCCATCCAAAATATTGATATATCAATACCAATGTTGGCATCGATATTGATCAATACTTGTGTGATAATATGGATACTTAAGTTTCAGTTTCTCTTCTCTATGTGTGCTCCTCTCACTCACTTCACTCATGCATACTCTGCCCCCCCCCCCCCCCCCCCCCGTCAGGTCATTCAGACTCTTGTAGGCCATGCCCCACAAATTTGAACCAGGCTGTGACAATCTAAAATCGTTTTGATTAGTTGTGTTTTTGGTTTCTGGTGCTCCTGCAGCTAAGTGGTATGCAGAACTGCAGATTTTAGCACTTTTGCATGGGCTTCTTTTCTCGAAGCAGGGGGTTGTCGCTTGTTACGATTTAGGGCTGTTGAAATTGTGGAAGTGTTGTCAAAAATAAGCATAGAGTAATAATATGTAAGTAGTTGGTTCAGAGTGAGTGGTGGAGATGGATTGATTACACCGTTTCATCCATAGGTGTTAATGCTGTTGCATGTTGCATTAATCCATGCAGTGCACTCGCGTCCACTTAAGATAAATGGAAGTACATGGTGTTTTAGCAGAGAAAATATCCGTGCTCTGAAAAAGACTTGAGGGAGCATCACTAATGTGCTGATCGACAGTGAAAGCATGGCGCTCAGTCACTTGACGTGACACAAGATGCAAAAGCTGCCAGTTCTTCCTCTCTACCCACAGCGGTCCACTCACCAACGCTTTGAAATCCTCTGGCTGCATGACTTTGCATAGCGACACCTAATTGAATATTAATGTCCTCTGATGGTATTTGATTATCTGTTTTCATTTGGAAAGATTATACAAATGAGATTCATTTGCATGTTGACATACAAGGAATGAAATGGAGTGTGTCTGCCAGATTAATATTTCTCCTTCTAAGGCTCTCAAGCACAACTTCTTTAATCTCGTGAATTCAGGATTAGTTTCACATTTTGCTGTGATGCTCCAATTTGGTTTGTGCGAGGAGGTCATTTACGCCGGGGGAGAGCTTTTGTTTGCTCTGGTAGGTGAAGACAATAGATATAATAAAGTTTCACTCGGCTTTGTTATTTCTCCTCAAAGCTTGACTGAGCCTCAGTATTTGTTGGATGGCATCCATTCTCCGGCAGGGAGGGCAGGTATGAAGGCAGATGCCAAGAGTGGAGAATGATGAAGAGTTTAGTCCTATTCAGTCGGTATGAAGTAAATGGAAGAAATGAAAAGCCTGTAATAGGAGTGGAGGGGAGAATTACTGTCCTGTCTGGCTCCCAGGCAACAGCTTTATCTTCACAGCAATTTACAGTAATCCAGGGTGGCTGTGAGGGCCTGAAGTGAGGGCGCGCCGCAGGCTGCTGTTGGCTGCTGCAGAATGACATGTGAGTACACGGACTTACAGAAAGACAAGAAAATCTGGAACAAGGCCTAATCATCACTTTAAGTCACATATTATACATTTAGATGGCAACTATAACTCAAGCGAAGGGCACTGTGCGCTCCTTTACCGCCTCCGTCGTACATATGTCATAGATAATAGTCCTCCTGCACTGTGGAGTGGAAAGACAAAACAGGAAGGACGTTGTGTTTAGAAAGATTAACGTTTTACCCTTCAGAAGTCTGGCAGCAAGCCTCAGGAGTTCTCCTTTCAAGCACAGCTAACTAAAACGACCCCAGGAATTTAAAACGACTCCATGTATCATATCATGTTGTGTCGAATTGATGTTTAATCCCTGTTAAGGCCAAGGTGTACCTGTCTGTCAGTGTTACTGTCCACACCTCATATCAGCACATCAGTCCTCACTGCTGAACTTGCTCCTGCTTTGGATTGGACTTTGAGCACAGAGGCTTCCTTTGGATTCCTGTGCAAATCAATTTTCCTGGTGGTGCCACTGATCAGATAAACAGGAGTGGCCATGAGAGCAGAGTTTTGCCAAGCTGATATTGAATCTGAAGTGAGTGAAAAAAAAATCCATAAGAAATATCCATAAGTATCGAGTGACTGCTCGAGCAAGTCAGTAAATAACCCTCGGGTGAATGCTCTGTATGTGGAGATACGCAGACGTCAGTCAGAGGACAGCCAGCTTCCACAGGTGAGACTTACTTGGGTCAAATTTAAGTGTCTACACTTTACTCTGGATTTATATTCCTTTGGCTGCTTCTTACATTTCAAAATGGACTCATTACTAACTTTTAGCATCTCTTACTCTGAGTGAGATACTTGACTCTGATTGGTTGAAAGTCCTGTGA
The DNA here is from genome assembly GCA_030710495.1 of Labroides dimidiatus. NCBI lineage: Eukaryota > Metazoa > Chordata > Actinopteri > Labriformes > Labridae > Labroides > Labroides dimidiatus. Next base: position 29,523,078 of record CM061144.1, on the reverse strand, counting down.
ATAAAATGTAATGTTTCATGGTATTGATATAACACTGAGGAAGACAAATGTTAAGACTTAACCTGAATGAAAATATTAAGTTTAAAGTAGATTTGACCATGAACTAGGATGATAAGAATACTAGAATACCACAGCTATATACTCCTATACAGCCCATGTCATCATAAAGATGTGCATTTATTTTTTATTTTTTTGCAACAGAAGCGTTGTTTAGCTCCATTCATTCAGACAAGTTAGAATTCTTTAAAGACTAAATTCAATATATAAGCAGCATAAAAATGATGGGCTGATCTGTGACTGGTTGTCAGAAACGACACTATACCATGGGGTCAGCTTCTATAGAGTTCAGAGATTACTGGGAGAATACTTATTGGCCTATAGTTTGCTACATTGGTTTTATCACCTACCTTAAAGATGAAGGTTATAACTGCTGATTTCCAAGCACTGGGAAATTTACATTGTTTTATTGACAGACTTTAAAGTTGACTAATAGGAGCACATAGGTTACTTTTGTTCTCTTCACAAATGCAGGATCACAATCAAAAATATTTTTGGCCTTGGAGGTTTTAAATTGGTTCAAGGCTTTAATCATAGAGGATTCTGACTCTTTAGAAATATTAAATAGAGGGAAATTACAGTTAGGTGAAGTAATAATCTTATTTCTTCAGCCGAATTTTTGTGTCAGATCTTGGTCCGAAATAATTGTTAAATTCTGAGCATTTTTGATTTTTGTCTTGTGTTAGAACTCCTTGAACTTCTAGTTCAAGTCCTTTTGCTCTTTTGCAGTCGTCTTTCTTTAAGACTTTGTTAATGTTTTCCAATGTTTGCCAACTGTTTCCTTTTGCTTCATTTATCATTTCTACTCTATTATGGAGATGCTGAAAGGTCCTTTTATCACGGTCTGGTCCTGATTTAAGAGCAAATTTTAAGGAATGATCCCTTTGTTTCACTAAGTTCCACAGATGTTTAGTTATCAAGGCAATTATTTATTTATTTTCTGAGAAAATTTTACGGGTTTAGAAAATGCATCTTTATTTCTGTTGATTGTGGACATAAAACATATTGAAGGAGACTCCAGATCATCTGAGGACAGGATATCAGACTAAGTTAGTTGTTGAAACTTCCTTTTGAATTCACTGACAACTCTCTTAGGAATAATTTTGATCATATTTTTACTTTCTTGCTGGTACATGAACCTGTGCTTTGTTAGTTTCCTTGCTGTCAGTGTCAAATTATGATCTACCATCCCAGTCACTAAACTAAATGATTTTGTTATTCTTTCTGGTTTGTTGCTAAATATTAAATCTACCTGGGTTTTGGATGATGGAATAATCCTAGTAGGGTCTTGGATAAGTTGTTTTCCTATTTGGACTGTCTGCCCAATTTATATTAAAATCCCCAAGTAGGATTAACTCCTTATTTTTATCAAGCTCTTTTAAAATATTTTTGAACTTTTCATAGAACATGTTATTTGATGAGAGAGGCCTGTACTCTCCAACAACAGTGAAAGACGTAGATGAGGACAAAATCAATTTTACAGCAATGCATTCCATTTCCATAGCAACACTTATTTCAATTTCCTTACAATTAAAACGGTCTTTTTCATACATAATCAGACCTCCACCCCTGCCAGCTTTACAGAGTCTTTCCTGAAGACATTATATCCCTTCATCATATATGCAGAGCTGGGAGATGAGTCTGTCAACCACATTTCAGATAAACAAAGGACATCAAGGTTTTGAGTCAATAAGTTATTTTTCATGTTGTTCAGTTTTGATGAGACACTTCTGATGTTTAAATGTCCTTCGAGGAATCCTTTAGGCTTTGAACGTGGGTCCCACAAAACGTAAGCCTGGGTCGTTGTTTGAAGCAGTGGAAAGCTAGGTTGTTCGAGCGCAGCGGGAATGTGTGGACGCGCCGGGGATAATTGAATAATTCTCTGTCTGGATGTAGTTTTCTAGTTTCATTTATTGACACAAGTTCATATCTTTATGTATCACAGTCGAGTCAGTGTTCACAGATAATGTAGTCATAAGCATCAGGTGACTTGTGTGTTTAAACTCCTCTGGGGGGTACACGCTGGATTTCTCCACGAAAAATGTCTGTCCACTGACGGTTCACTGAGCGTCTGTCCACTTGTTGATGTTTTCCATCCACTCACTGATTTCTCACAAACCTTTGAGTTGTTTACCATCTGTCAAATTGGTGTTATTTGGGCAAAAATGGTGTTTTTTGATGCTAACACCCTCATGACGCCAACCATTGTGCCCCGCAGTAATTCTGTTGCCAAAATGCGCATGTAGCTGTAATTGTTCACCAACTTCAGAGGAGGAGGGAGGAAAAATAATAGACAAGATGATTACTTGGTGTCTACATCTGTCTGTGTCATGCACAAACCCAGTGGCAACCTCTAGTCTAAAAACATGAAGCCAATTCAGAAATGTTTAAAAAAAAAAAAAAAAAAAAAAAAAAGTTCCTCAAGTGTCCATTTGAGGTCCGCTGCAGAAACACCAGAAACCACAAACACAACAATTTAAAAAGTTGATCTCTGCAGCAAAAATAATCACATTTACAGCCTTGTTAAAAAAATGGTTTGGCATGAGTACCACATTTCTCCATCAGCACACAATGTGCAGAGAGTGATTTTTTTTCCACATCTCATTTTTTTGAAATTATTAACCTTATGAGTTTTGCTGATATAAGGGCATAGCTGATTTGACTGACAGGTGGTCACCTTGTAGCTGTAGCTGTCTGCAAAGAGGCTAAAGGCCCAACTCTTCACCTCAACCTAACTCGAACAAAATTAGGTTGAGCCAGTCTTTTTCAATATGGCATCTGCTAACAATGGGCTTCAAAACTCTGTAGAGGAAACATATGGGTGATGTCACAGAGACTACATCGATTCCCAGCCAGTGATTCAAACAAACATAATAACAATATGAAACCAAATGAGCGCAGGAAGACAATTTATATAAACTTGGTAGATTTTAACAGACTTAAGGACACAAAGTCAGACTATCAAAAATTAAAGTCTACTGTTCATGCTTATTCATTTGAATTTACTGAAGTTAAATACTATAATAAATTCTAAATGAGGTTTGGTTAACAGTGCATAGAAACAGCACAAATATCCATCGTTTACTTTTATTCCGATAATCTGTTTCAGAGCAGGTACTTTTATTTTGGAAAGTGGCACTGACTGAACTTCCTTCACAGTTTTAACTAGTGGTTAAGTTACCAAACCTCCTGGCTGAGTCAAGCTTTGAGTTTGTACTGCTGCCTGAAAGCGAGAAGGAAACCAGGTGGAATCCCAATTCGCACGGCGTTCCTTTCTGTGTGGAGTTTGCATGTTCTCCCTGTGCTACGTGGGTTCTCTCCGGGTACCCCAGTTTCCTCCCTATTCATCCCAAAGAACTAACTGCACAAACCTGGACTGTTTTTGTACATGTAGAAAACGTGAGTAAAACAAAAAGGAGTAGGACTCATGGGCAGAATACAGAAAATATGTTCAGGAACAAAACTAAAAGAGAACAGAGACTTAAGACAACAAACTGTCAAAGCAGCAAGAAAATACAGAGACTCCATGGGGAGAACAGGGTTAGTTGTCGCAATTTTTACTCCACTGTGAATTGCTCATCATCAAAACATCTTATCCAATAATGTTATTTTCCCTTTCCAGTGGCTACCCCGATTATTTTTTCACTTGACTTTTCTGTTATGTTTGAGTAACTCTGAAATAGCTGCCTGAAAAAAAAAAAAAAAAGACTTTTCCTTATCGCAGACTAGCACACCAGATTTCTCTGCTTCTTAATGTGGAAAGTAAAGTTCTTGGTATTAAAATCGAGGCTGCTAATGTTTTAAATGCCCCTGAATCCAGGACATCACCCTGAAAACCATTCTGCACACACCGAAGGAGGCTGTGTGGTAAAATGCTCCCCGTTATTATTGTGGTCAAGAGACTGTGGAAGAGGAGGTATTAGGAGTGCTCTCTGTGGACAGGCGCAGGGAGTTCGGGGGCCTCAGTGTAATACAGCATGGGAATAATGATGAGACATACATCCCCGATATCCACTTCACTAAATGGCTCATTTGATCAGCGAGGCATTACTCCACAGTTCCTGCTTGTCATGACAAAAGGCTCTGCAGCTTTTTGCTGCATGTTTAAGAGGAAGTGTAGAGTGAACAGTCGAAAACATGTTTAATAAAAGCCCCAGAATCATTGAGACTAAGAGTTAAAGTGCTTGTGATTGTTGGATATGTTGAATATTTTTTAAAAAAAGGACTCTGGCAGGAAGGAAGCAGACAGTAATTCCTTTTTATGATCTACAAAAACAAGCAAGACCATCGACAGCAAGACAAACTGTGCAGATGTAAATCGAAAAGGTTGTTTATTTATGTATACATTCCCACAATGAATCTTCATAGCAGGTGTACATTTTATGATTATAATGATGAAGAATAAGATTTATATTTGTTTAGAAAACTTACCCCAAACATACACAGGAAAAAAATTGAAAAAAGGAAAACAACAACAACTCTAATTCCAACTTGCACAAAGGAAACATGCAAACTTCTCCAGCCTGGGAATCAATCCAGGAACCTTCCTGCTGTGATTTAAAATATGGTTCTTTAGGTTGATGGCCTGCCGTAAATTGGAAGGCGGACAAAGAAGAAGCAGCAGGAGAAAAACATGAAAGTTGTCAGCTGTTAGCCAGCTAGCTTTTACCACAGCTTGTGGCTTCCACACCAATTTGGTAACTTTTTGGATTAGGTAAAAAAGACGAAACTGCTTGTGGAGACTAAAAGTGATTTTAAATGCAGAACAACAGTTGCCATGTTGTCCTCAGATGTTGGTTCTTGTAGAGTGGTACCAGTTTATCTAACATTCCTTCAGAATTAGTATTCCTCTTCTTTCTTTATATTTTCTATTGCTCTCTTCAGCTTTAATATTTTTAATGTTAATTTTTGGGTGGACCTGAACAAAAGTAAAGATCAGTGCACAGGACACTATCAAAGCTGAACAGTAAACACTTGTCTGATTCAATGGTAGATGAACATGTTGAATGAACCCACCCAGACAAACACACAGAGTGAAGAAGGAGCCGTTTCTCTACCCCACTAAATACACAATGACAAGAGCTTTTAAAAAACTGACTCTCCTCTCTACAACAAACCTTTACCACAGTCTGTTAGTGTGGCCAGCAGGTGTAATAAACCACACAGACAGAGAAGTTATTGGTGCTTGTAATAATTTTTACTTCAGTACCTTCATTAACTGCTTCCTTTGCATATAAAAATGACTTCAACAGAAAAAGCAGATGTGTTAGGAGACAACAGAGCCCTGGATGGTTTGTGTGTAAATTAATATTCCTGCTGTCCACAAAAGACAATTTATGCAAAGTTCCTAATTGCGGTTGGTATGTGTCTTCGATATGGCTCATATCCAACAGTAATATTAAGAGACAGAGTTATCCAGAAGACAAACACATGCGCACGGCACAGCTGCTTCTGTTTCAGCATAGTTAAAGTTCACAGTGTTCCTCCCTGTTCTGACTGAGATGTCCCATCTCCCCAAATAGCAGTCACCTCAGACATTTGGCATCCAACGATCTTTCTGTGCTGGATCTTGTTGTCCTTCATGTCAGTCTGTTTTCCTTCATGAACAATGAAGAGCTGCTCTCCCTATAGCAAAGTTAATGTTTTATCTTAATTTAACAGGTAACAAGTGATGGGAATTAGGTCTTGAGTAAAAATCACATGCTTCCATCCTGTCCTACAACCCAAAATTTCAATGAAGTTGGAATGTTGTGTAAAATGTAAATAAAAACAGAGTAAAACGATTTGCAAATCCTTTTTAATCTGTATTCAACCGAATACACTACAAAGACAAATATTTATTGTTCAAACTGATAAACTTTATTTATTTATTTAACTTTTTCAAATATTCTCTCGTTTTGAATTTGATGCCTGCAAAACGTTCCAAAAAAGCTGGGAGAGGGTCAACAAAATACTGGGAAAGTTAAGGAATGCTTCAAAAACACCTGTTTGGAACATTCCACAGGTGAAGAGGTTCATCAGAAAAAACTGAGAGTCATGATTTGGTATAAAGGAGCATCCCTGAAAGGATCAGTTGTTTACAAGCAAGGATGGGGTGAGGTTCACCCCTTTGTGAACAACTGTGTGAGCAAATAGTCCAACAGTTTAAGAACAATGTTTCTCAATGTACAATTGCAAAGAATTGATTGATTTCATCACCTACAGTCCATAATATCATCAAAAGATTCAGAGAATCTGGAGAAATCTCTGCACGTAAGCAGCAAGGCTGAAAACCAACATTGAATGCCTGTGACCTTTGACCCCTCAGGCAGCACTGCATTAAAAACCAACATCATTGTGTAAAGGATATTACCACGTGGGCTCAGGAACACTTCAGAAAACCATTGTCAGTTAACACAGTTCATCACTACATCTACAAGTGCAAGTTCAAACTCTACCATGCAAAGACAAAGACATATATCAACAACACCCAGAAACACCGCCGGCTTCTCTGGACCCAAGCTCATCTGAGATGGACTGAGGCAAAGTGGAAAAGTGTGCTGTGGTCTGACAAGTCCACATTTCAAATTGTTTTTGTAAATCATGGACATTGTGTCCTCCAGGCCAAAGAGGATAAAGGAACAACAGTTGGTCAAAGTTGTAAAGCCAGCATCTGTGATGGTATGGGGCTGTGTTAGTGCCCATGGCATGGCTAACTTGACCATCTGTGAAGGCTCCATTAATGCTGAAAGGTACATACAGGTTTTGGAGCAACACATTCTGCATGTGCTACAACAGCTTGGCTTCGTAGTTAAAGAGTGCAGATACTAGACTGGCCTGCCTGTCCAGACCTGTCTCCCATTGAAAATGTGTGGAGCATTATGAAGCACAAAATACAACAACATAGACCCTGGACTGTTGAGCAACTGAAGTTGTACATTTTGTATGATTGTGTCCCCATTTTGGTTTTCTGTTGTTGTGCTAGCTCGGCTATTTTGTTAGAGGCCACTACCTCAATATACTTAAGCATTTAAAATGAACTGTTTTGGTGTCTTGTAATCTTTATGAAGCTACGGTTTGAAATACACAACTCTTTTTTAAGAATTATCAGACACCTCAGGTGTATTTGCAAAAAGTATGGATGACATAGACAGTAAAATATTACATGACAGACGTGTCGAAACATTATGTTGTTATTCTGGACATTGTGTTTACATTAGGTTTATTTTTTATGTGCAATAACAGAAGAAAACTTACAGAAAGTGCCCAGACTGTTCACCTCTGCCCTCTGCTCTGCATGCAACCCATGAAGACACTGGAGACACGGCTGCTTGTTAATGAGGCTTTCCCTCGCTTCAAGCAAACAGTGCAACAGATTTTACATCGTTGCATACAGACCTAAAGAACACATCACAGTACAAGGTAAAATGTGTAACTTTATGCCTTTTACTATGCAGACTTGGCTACGGTATCTTAGCACCGTAGCTGCCACGTATCCATCACAAGCACATGAAATTACATTTTGTTTTTTTACGGTGTGAACATGCGTCAGTAAGTGAAGGAGACGCAGTAATTAGAAAGTTGCAGGTGAGGAAAGACGTAGCAGAGAGTTGTCATGTGATTTGAAAAGTCTGCCTTTGTCTAAGTGTGAGAGAAAAGAAATAACTTACTGTTTAAATCCTGATGGGTAAATGTGTTCCTGTTGTTGTAAACGTCACATGTGCTGTGCTCCGTTCATCCCCCACGGTGCCATAATTCAAAACCTGCCTGCTCCAATTCAGAGAGAAAAAAGTGCTGATCATTTCCAACAGCGTAATGATCATAATGAGCGGATTTTTAGAACTCTTTCATTTAAAGTTGATCACTTAATTAGGCCCTTATTAGCTTTTATTTGTTTAATTTATTTACTTTTTTAAATTCAAATAACAAGTCTTACTTTAAGATATGTACCCAGTCTGAATAACACCATTAATATTTCTTTTCTCATCCAGTCTTGGACATGCAGTATAAGTAGTACACTGCGTGCAGCGCGAGCGGTCAAAGTGTACCCAGCTTAAGTGTACAGTGAATGAGTAATGTATATTAATGCCAGTGGTAAATGATAATCACTGTGACATGAAGCTCCCTGGCAGACCTTGAATTACAGCGATTACACATTGTGGGGGCCCTCAGACCAGCGCAGCTGCACGCCAGAAGGTCAGTGGATGAATATTTAAATCTCATTAGCATGTTAGATGTCCACTCATGTAGAAACACTTTGTTAACAACTTATGGAGTACAATGTGTAACAGTACAGCAAAGACAGCTGAAAAAACCTGCAAGAGGAGACCGTATCACTCTGAATGGAGATAAATGATGCTGATGTGTTCATACTGGATTCATGGTGAGAGGCAGATACAGTATTATTATTATACCAGATAGGACCATCCCGACCAGAGTGAAAGAGCAGAGGAAACAATAAAGCATAAGGTTGACCCTTCAAAATAAAAAAACAAAACATAACATATGCTTACACTGATACATTATGTACACAACACTGACCCCTACACTGTTAAAGAAAATGTATTGTGCTTTCCTGTATTTTAAACATGGGTATAAAGTAATAGGGCTGCATGGCGGTGCAATGGTTAGCGCAGTAAGAAGGTCACCAGTTCAAACCAGGCCTTTCTGTGTGGATTTTGCATGTTCTCCCCGTGCATGTGTTGGTTCTCTCTGGGTTCTCCAGCTTCCTCCCACAGTCCAAGAACATGCTCATCAGGTTAATTGGTGATTCTGAATTGTCCGTAAGTGTGTGTGACCGTGAAAGGTTGTCTGTCTCTGTGTGTCAGCCCTGTGATTGGCTGGAGACTAGTCCAGGGTGTACTCTGCCTCTTGCAAGCAAGATAAAACATGACTTAATAATGTCTCTTCCTCAGCCCAGGAAGAGACCAAGTCTAGGGTGACAGATTTACACCCTGGTCAGTTCTAAAAGTAGCACCAGATATTCATGAGACTTGCTAAAATGATGAGGTCATCGCATAAGGATCTCCTAACTGGTTCATGAGATGTTAGAGGAGTGGGCCTTAAACACCGAGGTCTGCTCATAGCTCCATCCCACTGGCCAATCAGAGGGAAGGAGGTTTGTGCAGCAGGGAGCCTTTATTTCGAACAGAGGCTCAAATAAAGGTTTTCTAAAACAGCAGTGAGAGAAATATGGGGATATTTTAATGTTCTTTTTCTCTCAAGTAGAGCTACCAAGGAAGCACCAAAATCAAAAGGAAAAACAAACTTTTAAATAGACGTAGGAATAGATAAAGAAACAAAAGAAGACACTTAATGCTTTTGAAATCTGAAGGAAAGTGGAAAAATAATTTGAATTCAGTGATGCATTAGTGAGTAACTTGGAGTTTAGGTTTGATCTTATGTTGACATCTGATGACAAAATGGAACTTATCATGTCTTTTCAAATCTGATCTTGAACATGCTTCATTGGTTTATGGTGTAAAAAACTGTTTTGCTGTAATTTAAAGTCAAACATCTTCCTCAATGTTAATCTTTGCCAAGAACATTGAAAAAGCAGCATGCTGTGAGTTTCCTGGTTGGACAGTGACCTGATGGAAGTATTTCCTCCATTAGGTGTCTGGCAAAAGTCATTTTTATTTCTAAAAGTTCAGTTTTTTTGGTATCTTGTGGCATCACTATTTATTTCAGTCATGTCATAACCAGAGGCCTCGCTTTGAAGTCAGTATCTTTTGATGATCTGGCTGTGATTGGCTGGTTACGAGCGATGTGACCAGAATCTGTTGTTTGATTCAGCCCAGACACAGATCAAACAACATTTCTAGTAAATACAGTTGGGGACATGCAATGGTGACATTTTTTTCTTGTTAAACTAAAGTTAAAATTAACTTTAACTTTTTTTTTTGTTTTGTTCTATTTTTTTTTTTTTTTTTGCATGCAGCTTGTCATAGTTGCTTCTGTTATTTCTTCTTTTCATACTCATTGTATTACCACTTTTTTTTAAAATAAACTTGTTGGATCTTTTTCTGGCAGTTTCTTAGGGAGGGTCTCTCAGGATTGTCAGTTGGAGGCCACTTAAGGCTTTTTTGTACATTTTATTCATAGAGGCAGTCAGATTTAAATTTCTAAAGCATCAACATTGGTTTCAATTTCTGTGATTCTTGTTTGTCTTTTGTTTTTTAAGTTTCTGTGTTAAGCGTCCGTTTTCCCTGCCGTATTTGTGGGCTTCCCCTGGGAATCCAGCGTTTTATGTCACATTGCTATAAACTGTGGGTAATTTCCTCAAGCTAAGCCTGCAAATATGCCCACTTACAGAAAGGTTGCATAATGGGCCCCAGAGAATTCTGCAGATCTCTGGATATTTAGGATGCAAAGAAGGCAAAAACTATGAGGGAAAACAAGAGCTATCTGTCATTACGGACAACGCAAGATCTCTACTAGCTAGCTAAGTTGGAGGAGCTAACCGGAGTCCAGGAGTCTAACAGAGTTTGGGGAATGTAGTATACACCAGTCTCCTCTCCGTCATGGCACCTGATCAGATAGATTTTTATTCAAGTCAGTGTTGCTGTCCAGCTGCTACCCTGCTCTGGCAGGTTGCAGCAGATGTGCAAACCATTCAATTTTGCCGAATGCCTGATTTGTGGATTGTCAGTTCACCATAGAAAAGATTGAATGGGACAGGATGTCATAATGAGAACTACCTCATATCAGTGACTGGTCTGGGGGACTCCTTTCAGAAAGAGGTCCTTGAAACAAGCAGGCCATTGACCTTGGAGTTTTTATTTATTTATTTATTTATTTTTTAAAAAGCCAGTGTGAAGAGTTGAGAAAGCTCCTCTGGGCCTCCTTGTGAAATATTGATGGCAAACATGTCAAAACTTGTTCTGCAGAGATTTTTGTGAGACAGACAAATGAGCGGATTTGCTTGACATTGCATCATAAATATGACATTTTTTGATATTATCAAATAAGCCAAAAGAAATGTGCTGAGGGAACCAGAAGACGTGACCATAATTTCCAATCTGTGAAATGTTTGAGGTTTTGTTAATATATAATAAAGACAGGATCTGCTGAAAGTACCAAGAGTCTTTTTGCTATTCCTCTGATGAACCGAAGGCGGAGCTGCTGTTCGCAGCTCATCCAGCTCTCTCTCTCTCAGGGGTGTGCTAAATGTTAAATGCATGTTATCCCATGACTGAAGCAGTAGATTCATGCTGGCAACATCTTCAAGAAACTCTTGAGTGCTTTCATGTCATACATCATTATTCACAGTCAGCTGTGTTCAGTAATGGAGTGGTCCGGGCTTTTCTCCTGCTTGCTCTTTATGTCTTGCGTTCTCATTTTCTCCTCGAACCCGGCTCAGGAATGTTCTGTGATTGATGAAAAAATCACTCCAAAGTGCTTTTAGAAAACTTTGCATTCACTGTGGGGAAATTGGTCTTTTCTGCTCTGCGGACTCCAGCGTGGACCAAACAGGAGGAGCTGTGCTCACTTCTCTGCTGAGCCTGGCGATAAAATGATGATTAATATTGGTCCACATCAGCATCCAGTTATTTCCCTCTGACTTTGATGCTATGGGCAGGCGGCAGGGTGAAAAAAGACACGTTTTGATTTCTGATGGTTAACTATGACAACAGTGGTGTGCAGATGAAGTCTGATAATTTGTTCATTTATCAATCTGTCACACATCAGCTCTTTGGAAAATGTCCTGCTTTAATAGCTTTTGAGGGTTTCTTGTATCTCAGCAAATTTCCGTGATAACCAAGACATGAGTGCATGAATACTGATCGGCATAAATGTCAGCAGGCGAGTACCAAGCATGGACCATATGGGCCCAGGGAGCTCTCCAAGGTAGGACTTCAGAGTCCTAAGGCAGTGCTTGCCTTTTTATGCATAACTAACTGACTGCATGAGTAAATAAACATAGAACCGTCACTGGTTCAACATTTTCGAAAGCATCCATCTCTTCCATCCATGATTTTAACAGTTTTCCCTTTTCACGTTCTTGAGGGGGCTGGAGCCAATCCCAGTGGGCAATGAGAGGGGACATCCTGGACAGGTCTCCAGCTGATCCCAGGAAGCTGGAGAGAAACCACACATGCACGGGGAGAACATACAAACTCACATATGGAAAGACAGGGAATCAAACCAGGAACCTTCTTTCTGTAATCACTCCTACACCACTGTGCTGCTGCGACCGAGATCACTCTTTCTCTGGATGTGATTAACTTTTGTGTCAAACTGGACCTTCAATAAATTTTGTTTTATGTTATGAATCATTTAAAAAATGTTTAAACAATGGTGATCATTTTAGACCAAGCACAAGTTTTTTTTTCTTTTATTCTTTTTTTTTTTTTTTTTTAGTATTTTTTGTAAAAGTGTCTCCAGGCTTCATCATAAGGCACTGTCTGGTAGGAAATGAATGACACAACCTCAAAACAGTGACCATTGAGGTCAAAATGATCAGCTCCTCTATTACATTTATTTATAAATTTTCCAAGTGCTGTTAAACAGATAAACATTTTTTTTAACACAGCTTTTTCAAACATCCTTGTTGCAGTTTTACATGCTATTTTACTGTGCACACAGACACAAAATTAATTCACAAAATCAAATTCATCAGCCCTGTTTAAGAACTGACCTTTTTATTGAGCCAAAGCACAAACCTCTGTTGTGCTTTAATCCTGAGCTTTAACTCTATAATGCTCTCAGCTTGTAATCAATCAATCAATCATGTTCAAACTGAGGGTTGTGCTCCACTTTACACAGGATAAAAACCTTCAGCTCAGGTTTTCAACATCAAGAACTAAAGAAACCACTTCAGACTGGACTTTAGAACGAACTGTCGATGCTTCCAAAGCAGGAGAAGGATAAACAAAGTTATCACAGCTTTATTTATTTATAAGGGACAAGAAGTGGAGAGAGAAAAATCATCAAGAAACTCAAAGAGAGAGAGAAAGGCACACAGTCCAGAACAAGTCTAAGAGAGGGAGGAAGACAAAGACCTCGAACTGGACTCTGGAAAGAAAACTAGAAAGAGAGAGAGAGAGAGAAAGAGAGAGAGAGAAAGAGAGAGAGAGAAAGAGAGAGAGAGGGAGAGAGAGGGATGAGAACCTCTAAAGAGCCTAGAATAACGACCAAACTACACGAGTTCAGGACTTAGACAAGTCAGGAATCATTAAAGTGTCAAAGAGCCACAACTAGAGCCCTGATGTCCCAGGAATGGACTGCTGTGGAGGACACAGGCCAGAGAGAGAGAGAGAGAGAGAGAGAGAGAGAGAGAGAGAGAGAGAGAGAGAGAGAGAGAGAGGTATACAACCCTATATTCATATTAAATAAATTTAAGAAAAGTTTTATTTAACCAGGTTAGTCCCATTGAGATTAAAAACCTCAGATGATACTGAGTGGTACGTCTCTGCATGATAAAATCACATAAATAGAGAAGGAGCACACCCGGGTTCTAAATTAACACCCGCCAACCCATCAAATGTGGGTGAAAATTCAGTTTGGCAGATATAAAAAAGACTCACTAGCCAGCTTGGCTGGTGATAAATGAAGCACTTTACCATCTATTTCCCAGGACGCACGAGCACGGTTTCTATGGAAACGCATTGTCACACCTTGGTGTACACAGACGCCTCCCTCTCAGGGTGGGGCAGGCTCAGTGGAGAGTGGCCCTCTCCTCCTGTCTTCACATAAACTGCCTGAAGTTGTCTTTGCTTAATGGGAACATGCTCAGTGCTGCCCCATGAACAAACAGGAAGCTCCGCTGCTGGGAGAAGATGCGTTCTTTTGCGCTGTCTCAGCTGGATGGGGAGATTCAGCAATGCCCCATGTTGGGCCAGCATCTGTGGGCTTGACCTCTGAACGGCAAGGTCATAAGAGACGAGGCTGGCCCCCCGCAGTGGTAGGAACCATACGGGACATGAAGGCTCAGTCCACTAAAGCCTGCTACACAGCAAATGTGTTTAGATTTTTTTCTTGGAGGGTGGGGCAGCTAGGAGCATGGACAATAGAAAGGTGGCACACTGAAAATAAACTTTTTTTTCAAATGTCATAAATGGATCATAATAAAAAAGTGTGCTAAAGCATGATCAATTTTTTTCCCACAAATAATTCACATTCTGGACATTAATAGCCTAACATACTGTTTTTTACATGGGGAAAAAAATGGCCAGTGAAAATTCTGATTTTGTAAAATTCTGAGTTTGTAATGAACCTAAAAGGACACATTGTGGGCAGTATCAATCATATGGAGACACTATGCAGAGGCATGCATGTACAAAATATCACCATAGTCTAAAAGAGTTGCAGCAACAAGCCGCTTTTTTATGTTTAAAGAAAACACACAACTTGTTTCTAAAATAAAACCCAAGTTTTAGCCTCAGCTCTTTCACAAGACACTTTAAAACTATGCTGTGTGGTTGTTGAACAGTGTTCTGCGTGGTAGGTGCATCACTCGCTCAAATGTTGTAGTTTCAGTCTGAAAAACTTCAGTCGGTTGTGTGATGTGGCTCCATCTATGTCTTTGTTCCTGTCTGGAACAATGCTCCAGACCAGCACATCCCAGCAATGCACTGAAGCATTCAGTGGCTCAGAGAAACCCCCAGAGACTTCCTGTGGTGAAACCAATTCTGTTGGCAGCTTCATGCATCAGTATGAACAGATATGAAGACAAACTACCCAGAAAGCTTTCAAAGCTATTGTAAAGACGCCAAACACTGACTCAGTTTTTACAGAGACTAGTAATGTTTTATGTTGCTCACTTCATATCTATATTCTAGATTCTTCTCCGATATATCTGCGTGTTTTTCATGGTTTGAAAAGATATATTGAGGCATTAACTGTAACCTCCAGCTGTGAGATATGAAGCCGGTGCAGAAAAACTGCAGTTTAACAAGAATTTGCATAAGATAGTTCAAGAAGTACCAGAAACTACGAACACACCAATTCAAAAATGCTGATCATTACAACAAAAAGACACATCCTGGTTCAAAAAATGAGTATGGTCTTTAAATAGTTCCTTTTTTATCAGCACACACTGTGAAGAAGCGCAGCAAACTTGACGGACAGGCAGCAAACAAAAATCTGCATTTATAGCCCGCAGTAAATATTTTACAATTCGTTTTTCTTTTCTTCTTATATCTTTCCAAAGAATTCAAACTTTTCTTTTGTTCATGATGGGAAATTGCTGTATTGGACACTCTGGTTCTTATTTTTTAAAAAAAGGGGTATTGTGCTTTTTCAGTTTTTTTTTGTCCCTCTGGTGCCCCTGTAGTAGCTTCACATGATTAAAAAAAAAAACAAACAAACAAAAACACCCTCTATTTTTCTCTCCTTGTTTTTTTTTAGAAAACTCTTGTTTCAGCCTCCGTCTGACACACTTCCTTTTAGCTGCTGTCTCTTTAAGGCTCCCTGCTCTACCAACCCGCTTCTTTCTGATTGGTCAGCCCTTTGAAGGCCTCTCCGGGCAGACCTTGGTGTTTGAGGCCCAACCCTTCGACATGCCATGAATCAGTTAGGAGATTCTCATGTGCTGACCTCGTCATTTCAGCATTTCGATTCCATGAAGATCTTGGGTTTATTTTTAGAACGGACAGTTTTCAGTAATTTAAACATGGGGAAGCTTTCTGTAATGCATCAAAGTATCTATAATTTGACATCTCATAACAACAGGTATACGAGAAACAAAAAGCAGTCACTTATCTAACAAACAGAACATTAAATTAACAAAAAATTTAAATAAAATACTAAATTGATTTTTAGAAGACTCAATACAGACACACATCATTAACACGGTTTATTAAAAATATGAAACATCGATGCAGAGTGCTAACAGCAGGTTGCTTCGTCACATATGGAGATCCATGCACTGACTCAACGAGCTGGCTCTAACTCATCCAATAACGCTGAAAAAATATCTCTTTCATAGCCGCAGACATGGCGAATTGCATAGTTTGGCATGTGGTACAACTGCATCAGCAGCTGCCATCTGTTGGTTCCAGAGGCAGTGTCCCCTTTTCCCCTCTGTCTGCGTCTCACTCTGCTCCTCTCAGCACCGCTTCCTCCTCCTTTTAGCTGCAGCAGTAATCTCCTATCTTTTCTTTTATTGTAACTGAATTTTCAGGTGATAGCATCATTTTTTCTGTGGAATGGTAATCATGTAACGGTAGCTAAAAAGCTCCCTGAACCATGTCAGTGCAGCATCACGTTTTTTTTTTTTTTTTCTTTTTTTTTTTTCCCCGCACTCATTCCCAGACCCGTCACGAAACAAATGAAAACAGGAGGAGACTCTCTGCACAGATTTCCTTTGATAGCCGACAGGGCATGATACAAAACAAATCATTTTTAAAGGCTGTTTTTAATTGCCCATGAATCAAAGAAGTCCAGCCTCTCCAACTGCTGCTGCAACCTCAGATAAAAACAGAGCATGCAGCAGGTCTTCTGTGGTCGTTCTAGCTCTCTCAGTCGCAGCGAAGGCACTCACTGCATCTCTTCAATTGTTTTCCAGAAGCCGTTGGGAGACCTGGAGTTGTCTCCCTGAAGAGCTGTCATGGCCCTGAGCTGGTTTTATATGATATGAGATATATTTCACCAGTCAATCGATGTGGTACAGCCCATCTGGGATGCTGGGCCTGCTCTCTGCTTGTCTTCCAAGTATGCCTCCTCCTTTTTCTTGTACATTTCTAGGGAATAGCCATGATGAGAACACTGAGAGGGGGGATTTGTCAATGCATCAAATATGTTGAGAGGCATCTGAGAGTGAAGTGCAATTACACAGACACAGAGAGGAGAAAACGTGTCTCTGAAGTTGCAGCAGGGGGAAAGGGAGAACAACTTTTTTCAAGCAGAGAGAGGGAAAAAAAAAACAGAACAATGCAGCTCTTTTTTGTTTTTTGAATAACTTAATGCATTTTTATTCCCTCCTTATTTGTTCTGTTTGTTTTGTTTATGCAATATGCAAAACACCTGGTGCTATTTATGGCTTGTTGTAAGTGATAATTGTGTAGGATCCTCATTAGAGGTGTTTCATCAGCAGGTATATTATCTTCAAACAGTTGTTGTAGCTGGTTTCACACATTAATGGTCCACAGTGGCCAAAACAAAAAGTAGAACAACAAACACGTACTCGCAGATTCAGTATTTGGGTTTAAGGTGTAATCCTCTGTGTGTAGAGGTCAATTTGCTCCTCATGCTCTTACATTTGTGTTAAGGACCTGATGACCTCCAATCAGCCTCCTTGTGAGCTATAAGCCGGTCAAAGTCAGTGAGTCAAAAGGAGGGGGCAGAGACATGAAAATAAATCTCCAAACGTGCACGTGACACTTTGTTTTGAAACATGTATAGTAGTTACCAGGAACATCCGATGGGAAGTGACACTTGCCTGCAGCGATCTCCGGGCTCCCTGCATGGTCCGCATCAATCCAAAAACACAGCCGCTCTCCAGAGATTACTGGCAGGAGCGGCAACACAGACAAACAAACAGACCAAAGAGATTCTGTCCTTGAAACAAGTCACGTCCTCTTTGATCATTATTACCGTGCAGACGCGCTCATTGTTTGAGCTGTACGTTCAAAGATTCTCTGCCTAATTGTTTCAGTGCACAGCATCAGGTATGAATTTGTCCAAATAAAGCTGATTTAAAGTGTGGCCCTGAGAGCTGGACGTGCTGCTGCTGCTGCTGCTTAAGGCAACATGTAAATACACAGAAAATACAAACCAGAATATCCTTCAATAACACAACAAAGGCTGCTTTCAGAATGAAATTAAACACAAGCACGAGCATGGATTCCTCAACGATGTAGCGTCTTAATAAAAGGGGCACCAAAGAAATACGAGAAAACTCAACACACACAACGTTCAACAGAGCAGAAGGAAGGGAAACAGAGACATCATGTTATTTAAAGACACTTCCTAAAAATATTAACTCTCACTCTGATGATGATCCTCTCCTGGTTCATGTTGGGCTGTAAAACCTCAAACCTGCTGACTCCTGAGGCCTGTACTATGAAGCTGGATTAACACATCCGGAATCCCTCTGTTACCTGGGTTGACTTAACGAGACATTTGCAATCCTGATAAGCGGTACTACGAAGCTGGATATCAACTCGCTCAATGAATCCAGCCTTGATCAGTGTGTGCTCACATTAAAGGGGTGGAGTCTGCAGCGTCTGACAATCACAAACATGAAGAAACAGGAGAAACCCTGCCGTGCAGCCTACTTTACCATGAAGGAAATACGAAGAATTTAAACACTTCAACCAGGCTAAGAGTGACACTGTTGCCGCAGCAAAAGCCAGGAAGGAATGCTGACAGATGCCTCATAGGCCTGTACAATGGAGCTGGATTTTCTCTTAGTGAGGTAACTTCAGGGTTAATCCTGAATTTTCTGTCCTATGAAGCTGGTTCACTTCTCACCGGGATGAATCGCCGTGGTAACATATGCTGAACGGCTAACCTGCTCTGGAGCAGGTTAAGATCTTAATAAGAGATCAATGAGTAGAAAACCAACACCTCCAGTCCAATCAGCTTTCTTGTATAATACCCTGCCCATTTTTAGAAGATCCTGTTGATCCTGGTAGGTGGAGCACTTAGGAAAGAGAGAGTTTTTGCAATGTAAGAGAGAGAGAGAGTTGTTTTTGCAATCCTTTAGATCTCCACTATGACATCCTGTACAAGAGATTCAGATTCTCGTCAAATGGGCTGAAGTATATTTGACAACTGATGGATCCATAAATAAATTCAGTTGATTTCATCCAAACATCAGAGACAGAGTGAAGAAATAAAGCCTTGTCACTGACCGCTTTGAAGGATGTTTTTGTACTTGTTCCCCCGTCTGTTTAGCTCCACTGTTTGCATCTGAAATAATGATGTTAATAATAATGGTCACACATGGCAGAACTGTAGAAACAGGGATTTATGGAATGCACAACTACGTGGGAGTTGAGGAATAAATATTAATATTATTTATTAATATTCCAACACAAAACGCCCTCATACGAAGTGCTGAACCTCAGAACTCAATGGCAAATATAAACCAAAAGAGGGCACTGAGGAAGAGCTCTGCTCCAAATGTCTGTGCCATAATTAAGTCAAATTGAGTCAGTGAGGTAGTTCAGAAAAGCAATAAATGGTCAAAAGTGTCGAAAGCCTTGCAGAGGTCAACAAAGATGGCATCACAAGGCTTTTTTCTATTTTAGGTATTGATAATATCTTTCATGTACGGTGATTTTTCCACATCAAGATGTCTCTCAAATCAATCTCAGTCAAATGCTGGTGCTGGTTTCACCACCTTATAACTGACCCGGTTGTTCAAGCTCTGGACTCTGTTTAATTGTGTGTTTTATGCAGTAAACACCACAGCACTGTTCAGAAACCATCGCTGTAATCTGTGCAGTGAATGTAGAAGATGCCAAAAGAGTGTGATAATGATCTTATCCATCTGAGACGTCTTAATGCAGGAGCAGAACAGTACTGAAGGTTTTCCACATCACGCTCATTATACCCCGTATTGTCCCAGCTCATCTGAAAGTATGATTTTCTACAGCGCCCTTGTGTTGTGAGAACCGTACAGATTATCTTATCAGCATCGTCTGATCATCATTGACAGCGGCTGTGATGTCACCTGCATGCCCTCAACTTGAATTATTCATGTTCATTTATCTGTTTTAGGTAAAGAGACCTTGAAAGATAAATATTCACACATTTTCTGTTAAGGAATCAAAGGACATTGATTTATGTACATTAAAAAAATCCACTGGATGAACATGATTTCATGTTGGTAACTAAAGTCCATCTGAAAAAAGGAGGTAATATCAGCATATTTTGACTGTTGTTTGAAAAGCCTCGACATTTGTGAGTCCAATTCATTTACCTTTCATTGAATTAATATGCTCTGCCTCAGTCTAGTCTACATTATTTAAACATCAGTACAACATTCACAATACTGTATGAACTACTTCAGGTTTTGTCTGTTAGATTAAAGTGCTGATGATGAACATTTTGTTGTGTTCATCACTGGTGCAAGCATTCTTTTCTACAGTTACAAAGAAAAAAAAAGGCAAGCATCCATCCATTAGATCCTCTGTTACTGCTTTTTCTGGTGAACCAGGAATGTCTGACCACAGATGCGTGATGTCGCGGAGGCTTCATCCATTGAAATCACATTGGGCTACACTTCACTGCCTCACTACACCAACCTTAAAAATATAAAACTGATATATTTCAATGTAATGCCACTCCTATGGCATTATATTGATTTTTTTAATGTATAAAACATGGTTTAGAGTAGGCATGTCCAGCCCCCAGCTTTCATTTGGCAATGTATTTATTATGTCTCTGAAATGAATCATTTTCTAAATCATGTGTACATTAACATTATATGTCAAGGTCACAAACCAAATCAAAGTCTATCTTGTAACAGGATAAGAAATATTTGGGTCTAAAATTTATGTTTTTGAAGGTCAAAATAGTCTGAATATGATAGGCCTCACTTTAAAAAATAATAAATGGTGTGCCTCAGGGTTCACTTATGGGACCATGTATCTTTATATTAATAAATCAGGCACAAAGGTCCAAATGCAAACTTTTACCCCTAAACAGGTGGCAAACATGCATCTTCACAATGCTTTCACTCTCTGGATACTGTATATCATGGGGCATTGAGGTTTATTACTCATTGTTGTGAATTGTATACTGGAGTTGGTCGGCCTGCATTGTCTGTTCGAAGACAAGATCATTGGCATGGCATACTTAGGAAGCAATTCTTATCTTGCCTCCCTCTTACTTAATGTGGTTATACGACCTTACAGTCATCCCTCAGTCTCTCATTCACAAGACCTATTTTTTGTTGTCTGTTTCTTAAGTGTATCTTGAAATGGAAAATAGTTTTTGTATGCAGCTCCGGCAGCGTGGAACCTAGTGAAGGAGACATGTTGGAGGATGATGTATCAGGTTGTAAATGCTTTGATGGCTGATTTTTATGATGTTACATAGACATGCTGATCTGCTTTTGTCTCTGTTTTGGTGTTGTTAGTCTGCAATGGTGCTCTATGACTTACTGCTATTTTGGCCAGGACACTCTTGTAAATGAGATTTTGAATCTCACTGAGGATTTCCTGGTTAAATTATTTTAAATGAATAAAATAAATTAAATATAAAAATCAGTCCTGATCAAATCCAGATCCTGATCCTGCCATGAAAACATGCATGCATATTTTCTCCATATCGCCCCCTAATGGAGAACATTTTCCTTGGTCTGAAGCAGAGTTTGCTGATGTTTGCGTAGCACGTACTCTGGTATGGAGAGACCCCTGAGGGATTAGTTTACAGTTTATTGTTTGCAGTATTATAATAAATCTCAGGGTATTTGTGTTAAACTATCCTCATACCTTTGGATTTTGTTATGAATGCTGTGCTGATACATTTTCTGCCATGAGTACAGAAATATTATTTCTAAAGAAAAATATCCTAAGGGTTTCAAGAGGGCCGTCGCCATCCTGTGATCCAGTGGTCAGGCTCAGGCTCTTCAGAAACATTCTTCTGGTGGAGTGTTGAGTATTGAGTCTGGAAAATCCATCACGAACACAGGCTCCAAATCTGAGAATAAAGGAATAATCAAGCTGAAGCTGATTGGCTCATTTTACTGAAGAGGCAGTGGTAGATTGAGGCTATTTCAATCAGTTTAAAAAAATCCTCACACAACCTTTAGTTACACAGCTAAAAGGTTGAACAAAAGATTCAAATAAAAAGCTGTTTTTTTCTTACTTTATTTTTATTCAGTGAATCAGTCACATGGCCCATTATGTCCTTACACTGTTATTTGATCAGGTGAAGTACGAGTAGGCTACCTGAGATTCCTTCAAAGGGGACAAAAGAGAGAATGTAACCAGTAAGCTGCCTGCGCACTCATCACTTGCTCCATATAATTACAGCTTCCCCACACTGCCAGGCCCTTAGCTGTGTTGATACTTGACCACAGAGGAGGCAGTCTGTGATTAGCCAGCTGAGAGCCTTTACAGCCTCTCTATATGTTGAAAACATGGACACACAGCAGCGCATAGAACAGATACAACACTGTTGGAGCGTGCATTTCATTCTGCTCTTACTTTTGATATATCTCTCCAGCCTGCCTTCTACCCTGGCGTGCCTCTTATTACAAATGCACGCCTGCTGCACGCGCCCACATCCGCCGCCATCCAAAGCTGTGGGTTTTCTCCCTCCTCGCCACAGAGAGGAGAACAGGAGCAAAGAGGCAGAGAGGGAGTTCTGAGGCTAGAACAAGGCTTTATGGCTTTCAACACCATTTGCATAATTGTATGCATCTCATGCAGAGTGAGTACACAGTGCCAGCACGGATGATCAGTTCTTATCTCCAAACTGCACCATAAAGATAAGAGAAATACATGCCGATATAATGTAATCTTACTTCCTACTGCCCATGTCAAATTATTTAGGAGGACTCGACATCCCTGGAGCTGCTGCGGCTGCATGAATGAGCAGATCATTGCATCATGATTTCTCAAGGCCAAGAGCCTCATTTTAGTTGAAGAGGGCTTTATTGGTGCTGCTTAATCTGGTGCATTTATATAACACAATGCTTTTTGTATTGCTGTCTTATTGATTTAGGTCTTAAATGTTTTTTTTTTAACATGATTTTATATGAAAGACTTGCGGTAATGTTTTATATATTTCACAGATAATCATCCTTCTCTATGAAGCTCAATGTTTTATTGAGTGTATCGTGGTGGAAATGTTTTTCTGTAGATTTCAGTTTGCATTGTTTTTATTATATAGCATAAGCCAATCCAAGGTTGTTTAACTATGAAAAAAAAAAAGATAAATTATGATGATGCATGCAGAAGTCAACAGTGATCTACAGTTTACCTCTGACCCATGGGCCAATCACAACCTGAGGTCCATTTTTACACAGCCCCAAGCTGAAGTAGATCCAGAAACATCTTACCAAACAAAAGCGAATATAACTGCTAAAGCCTTGAGGATTCTTCAGGGCCAGAACAGATCAGAGCTACAATAATTCTCAAAGTTAACATATTCAAAGTAGGGATGTCCCAATCAGCATTTTCTGGGCCTGATCCCGATTATTTAATACTAAGTATATTGCGTCCTGATCTGGTTCTTGGGATTGCAGAGATAAACTTGGCTGAAAGGGTAAGAAAGTGAAGCTGCACACTTTTTCTTTTGTGTTTTAACAGGAATGAATAGTAAAAAAAAATAATAGTTAAAATATGTCTTGAGCTTATTAAGTGTATTTAACTTAATGCAGCTAGTTTTGATGGTAAAACCCTCAAGATCCCAAACTGCCAGCGGGATCAAAATACCACTTATTTTTAAATGACTGGGATTTACAAACTATTTGCCCAATCCAAAAACTGGAAAAAAACAAAAACTGGAATCATAAGATTCTCAAGTTTCCAAGGGTACCTGAATGTATCACAAGTAAAGTCAGCAACATGTCTGAACAGGCCAGAGAAGACGGGGAAATTACAACATCTCTTTGATTCTCATGTCTTCTTCAAAAATTTTTAGAAAAAAAATGTTTGCTCTAGAAAAATTCTGTAACAAAACCAAGCAGCAACCTCCAGTCTGAAATTATGAGACAATGTGGAAGTGCTAAAAATCTGCAGTTCGTCGAGTGTCCGGTTGAGGCTGGCTCCGGAAGTACCGCAAGTCACAAACACACCATGCTGAAAAAAAGTTGTTTTCACAGCAGAAATAAACATGTTTACAGCCTGGTACAAAAAAATGTCTCCTGTCTGAATTGTTAATTTCACAAATGGCATGCACTGTATCGGAGGGGGGGGGTTAATTTCTTTTTCTAACTCTGCAGTTTAGACAACACTAAGATCCCCAATTCATCCAATCAGAGGCACAGCTCAGCTCATGTGGGTGCCCTTTTGCTGTTACTGTGGAGACTCAAAGCCCGCCTCATTTCCAATATGGCCACATCGGCCATCGTCGCAGATGGGTGACGTCGCGGAGGCTATGTCTATGAACAAAACCAGTAATTATACGCTTCTTACTGCTTTCAGCATGCCCTGAATGATGGACACACACTCTGGTTCCATGCAGAGAAATTCTTGAGTTTAAATCTGAGGCGGCCCTGAATGTAACTCTCCAGAGATTCTGCAAGACTACACTCAAAAAAAGTCAACTAATTACTTTTCTATATGGTAAAGTACCAATTGTATTCTGAAAATTCAACTCAGACTTACCATCAGAACTTAGATTTAAAGTCTTTATTGCTTCTTAAATAAATGTTTGTGTGTGTGTGTGTGTGTGTGTGTGTGTGTGTGTGTGTGTGTGTGTGTGTGTGTGTTTTAGATCAATGATTTGCCTGATATTGAGAGTAATGTGCTTTGGGACTCCTTTAAAACTTAGCTGCGCGGACAAATAATTTCATTTATCTCTAACTTTAAAAAAGATTCAAAGCGAAGAAAAATATCAGAAGAGATTTTTTAAGTGGATGCCTAGTATGCATCTGATCCTTCTGAAAAATGGTTCAAGAGACGGGTACACCTTCAATCTCAATATGATATACTGTCAACAGGAAAACTCGAAAAGAAGCTGTTGTATAAAACAATATTTCTTCGAGCAAGGCAGGCAAGTTCCTTGCATATCAAGCCCGAGCGGTAGGTGCATCTTGACTTATTTCTAAGATAAAATTACCCTCAGGGGAAACCACAACAGATCCTATTGAAGTCAGTAATGTTTTTTTTTTTTTTTTTTTTTGTTTTTTTTCTCCAGATTACTGCTCCATGCTTTTTTCATCTGAATCATTGCCAAGTGACTGGGATGACTCTAACCCTCTTGACTTGCTAATATACCTGCAGGTAGATTAGGCTGTTTCGGCTGATCTAGGTGTGCCCGTAACAATTTCCATGAGGTAATAAAATCCTTACAGAATAACAACGCCTGGGCCGGACAGCTTCACCTCAGAATTTTTCAAACCTACTCTTCAATTCTTGCCACAATTTTAGTAAGAGTATTTAAAGATGCCTTTAGCAAAGGACAATTGCCCCAAACTCTGTAAGACGCCTCAATTACTTTACTTCTTAAAAAGGGTAAGGATTCACTTATATGTGATAGCTACAGACCTATCTCTTTGCTGGATGTAGACTTTAAAATACTTGCTAAAGTTCTGGCAGGGTGCCTCTAAAGGGTTATGCCAGCCCTGGTTAACTCAGATCAAACTGACTTTATTGAGGGTAGGCACTTGTTCTCCAACACTAGAAGGATCTACAATAAACTCTTCTCTCCCTCTACAGACTCTCCTGAGATTGTTTTGTCTTTAGATGCTGATAAAGCGTTTGATCGCATAGTGTGGAAGTATTTTGCAGGGGTACCCGGCAGGTCCTGTCTCCTTTATTTGCATTAGCAAATGAGCCTGTTGCCTTATGGCTTTAGAGTGAAAACAAATTTGAAGGTTTTACTCAATATGAGACTATTCACAAAGTATCATTATATGCTGATGACCTTTTATTGTTCATTTCGAACTCAACTATCAGTCTTCCTGAAATTTTCAACGTATTAGAGGATTTTGGCAGTAACTTTGTAAAAAAGTGATAACCTCCCCATTAATCAAACAGCAGACCTTCTTCCTCAGAAACTACTTGCTTTTAGAAAAGCTACAGCTGGCTTTAAATATATTGGAATCCAAGTGACAAAATCAGTCAAAATCACCCTCAGAACTTCTCAGCAAAAACTTCAATCCATTACTACAGCAATCTAAATTGGACTTTATCAGGTTGTCTTCTCTTACACTTTCTTAAGTGGACGGGTCAATCTGACAAAGATGAAAACTTTGCCCAAATTCCTCTCTTTTTCAACATATCCCTATTTTTATAAAGTAATCACTGTTTTCTAAACTAGCACAATTATTAAGCTCTTTTCTTTTTCTGGGGGATCAAGTGTGCTCGGATCAGTAGATCAGTTCTCCAACTCCCCAAAAAAAAACTAAGGTGGATTAGCACTCCCTAACTTTTGTTATTACTGGGCTTGCAATAATATCAAGCTTCATTTTTGGGACCTTAACAAAGTATCAAATGAACAGCCCCGGTGGGTTGATCTTGAGGTCTCCTCTCTACGTTGTTCACTTTGGTCTTTAGTTTGCTCTTCACAACCTGTATCAGCAAAACACTTCACCTTCAACCCAACTGTAAAAAACACTTTAAGAATTTGGTTTAAGAAGGGGTTTGGTATGAATACGTTATCAAGCCTAACTCCAATATTTAATAATTTGTTCACTCCCTCCCTTTCTGATCAGATCTTCCAAACTTGGTCAGACAGTGGATCAAAAACTGTAAACAACCTCTTTACTGAGGATATTTTTTATTCATTCGCTGATCTGACTTAAAGATTCCATCTTCATGGTTCCCTTTTTTTTTTTTTTTCAGATTAGGCATTTTGTTAAATCACAGTTCCTCCACTTTCCTAATCCTCCTCCTGAGTCAACTATGGATATTTTTTTAGTCTTGAAGCCAGTGCAAAAAATACTTATTACGAATGTTTATAACCAGATTTTCAATTTATCTCTTAACTCTCTTGATTCCCTACGAGTGGCCTGGGGCCAGGACTTGGGACCCCTCTGACTTTAGGACTGTACATACCTCTTCAGTGTGCGCCAGACACGATCCTCTGCAGTGCAAAGTCTTACATAGAGTTCACCTTACCAATGCCAGGTTGAGTAAAATCTATCCTGACAGAAGATATTCATGTAACAGGTGTAAGCAGTCACCTGCTGACTCTATGCATATGTTTGTATTTTGCCCAAGGCTAGCTCAGTTTTGGGTTGCAATAGTCAATACATTAAGTACAGTCTGAGGGGTTATTATTGAACCAGAGCCCCTTGACGTCCTCTTTGGGCTTGCCTTCACCTACAATGTGCTGAAGCATTCTCTGTGAATTATAGCTTTTTGTACTTTATTGGCTCAAAGGCTTATTCTTTTGAAATGGACCCACTCCTGTCCTCGGTGTATTCCATTGGTTAAAATAAGGGTTTCTCTGAAAGGCTCCACAAAGGAATTTTATAGGACATGGCAACCTTTCTTGGAACATTCAGATTCTTTAATCATAACCACTGAAACTGATGAGTAACTGTCCCCCTCCACCTCCCCCCAGTGTGTGTGTGCCTGTGTGTGTTATTTTTCATCTTTTTCCTTAATTATTTTTTTTTTTTTTTATTGCATTTTGTTCTAAATTTATATATTATATATTCAATCCAATCTATTTATTACCATTGGTATTATTTTACATCTACATTTATTATCATTATTTTCAGTATTATTATTACTTTACTTTTTATGTGTTTTTTTTCCCTTCACTATATTTTTCTCCGCCATGTTGGTTTTCTTTTATTACTGTTCTGATTCTCTTTACTGGGGCGACTTAATCTACATAATGTTCAGGTTGGTTCTTATTTATTTATTTGTTTGTTTTTTTTGTTTGTTTGTTTGTTTGTTTGTTTAGATTGGATGGGTGAACCTGAAGCTTATTGCACTGAATGTTTCCTTGGCCTTTGTAAGCCATCTGTAACATTTGTTTGATTCTGTGATAAAAGGATAATAATAATAACAAAAATAAAATGTTTGAAGAAAAAGTCAACTCAGGCATGACTAAGGTTTAATTGGTTAAATTGTAACATGTTGGAATCACATGATTCATTTGTGTTTATGTTGCTAACATGATTTGTTTTTCTTTGTTAAACATGATTTTGAGAAAACTTTAGTGAATGAAATCCGAACATGTCAGGGAGTGACGTTTGGATTTCATTCTGTCCGCCAACTTAAAATACAAACATGTGCTGGTGCTATGCCAGGCTCTAAAGGCTCTAAACTTCTGATTATCCTCATAATAGTAAACTCAAGTAATATTAACAGATTTAATGTAAATAATATATAATATAAAATATAATATAAAATATGAGATTTTTAGGACAACCAGAAGTTTCAATGGAGCTTATTTAAATAGAAAAGATCCTATTTTGCTTCAGGTAAATATATAACAGCTCATTCAAATCATTGCAAAACACACTAACGCTCAGGGACGTAGTTTGCACATGCTTTTTGAAGCAGACAATGTCTTTTTGGTTCATTTGCATTGGTTTTGCAGGTGCAATTCAGGCTCTTACAATGCTAAAGACACAAAGTAGGACACAGATTAAATATATGATATAAGTTTAGAAAGGAGAAAAAATGAATGTAGGAAAAAATGTTACCTGTACAAAAAATAGTCAAAATAATCTTCACAACATCAAAAAGGATTGTGATAAAATCCAGATTTTGTCCTGCTTTGAGAAAACAACTCATCACCTGCCCCTAATGAAGTTTTATTGTTTTGTTTCGTTTTTTGAAAAGAAGAAAAAGTCATTAAATCTTTACGTGGTTTATAACAGTTAACAGGACTGAAACATCATTTTTCATCAAGACGCATGAGGTTTTATTTTCCTTAGCCTGTGATGAAAGCACAAATATATCTGACTTGACAGATTTTCCAAGACATCATTAAAAAATAATCTGTTATAAATTAAAGCATTCATTTACAACTTTTATGTTTGAAGTAAAAAAAAAAAAGTAAGCAGTCATTTGTGCCCCTGTTTTTCCAGAGAACCAAACATCGGCCTATTTGGAAATTTTTTTGTCACCCTTTAACCAGTAAGATGCAACATTCATTGATAAAAAAGGACTGGCTGTTAATCCATCACAGAGGAAGAAAGTCAAATATCTCTGCATTGATCTGATCTTTTTCCTCCTGACTGAGGAGTGAAACAGATAATATAAGAATGGATGAGGCTGTTTCACAGCACACTCCGGCCACTGAAAGATCTAAGACACCATGAACCAGCCACAAACACCTCACCTGATAGTCACCTGTGGTCTGCTGTCACTCTCTGCTAACCTTCTGTCAGGCCACAGCTGGTTTGACACCACCTTGTTGCTCCTTTTCTGTCCCTGTCTGACTAAGTGCCTGCTGCAGAGAGGAGTGATGAGATAAGTGCTGCTCAAACGTCCAAACATGAGGTGCACCATGCTTCCCTTCAGATAATGGAGAAATCTTTAAAATCTGCTCTTAAACTAAAATATTGGCCTCATTAAAACATCTCTTTGCATTAAGCTATAAATGTATTACGATTTATCTTCTTGTTTGTTTTACTGACATGTCTTTAACCCCGTAACACACATCACACACATATTGCACAAAGAACATTTAGTCAGCTGTTCTAAAAAGGTTAGCACACAACACACGCCTCAATCTACACAAACAATCACATATTTGAAGTAAAGACTAGACTGAGAGAGCTTCATTCATCCCCAGATTCAACCCATCTAACATTACCTTTTTTCACATGAAGCTGCTCCTTCAAATGCTCCTTCGGTCTTAAAATCACGAGGAAACCTCAGTGGAGGTTATATAACCCTGGAGGAGCTCAGTTTGCTCTGTGCTTTCATTTATCCGTCTGCTTTTTTTTTTTTTATCCGTCCCTTTGTGTATTTGCAAGCTTCCTTAAATGGAAGAGCAACATATCAGTTTTCACAACCCATTGGAATTTTTATGATCGTGCAAACCGTTTAGGAATAACACTCCTTCAAAGTGCGCTTACACAAACATGTCAGTGCCAACACACCCGGAGTTAAAGGGTTAGTCAACAAATGCCATGTCCTCTTTGAGTTGGAAACTTGTGCTGCTGTTGTTTCTTGTCAGGGAAACGTCCCTCCAAAAAGCCCAATGAAAGGATATGGGGCAGTAAAGAGGCAGAAATCACATCGGATTGAAGAGAGGAGCAACAAGAGGCTGGAAATGTCTGAATGAAAATCACTAGACTCCAGATTTATGAAGAAAAAAAAAAACGTGTCATGTGTTCCTCTTTGCTTTGATTTTCTGTTTTTATAGCTGTATCTTGTGCTTGATGGCTTGTTTCTGTGTACTGTTATTAGTACACTGTAACAGACTGCTGTAAATTAACGATGGATTTATGACAGTATCTTACTGTTTATCATAAACATTGTAAATAACTGTTATATGTGTGTCAGCCATGTATATTGACGGTGATTGCAGTTGTTTATGGATAAGACGTTTATTGACATGACACTTAGGACACATCACTATGTGTCCTCATTTTTCACACACCTTAGCCCCTCCCAGCTGTTCAGCAAAACTAGAGCTTTAAAGTTATACCCATAATGCCTTTGTGAATGTTATCTACACTCTAAATCTATAACTACGCTCTACTCAATTTAATCTGTGCAACATTTAAAATTTATAATCCTGAGTAACTTTAAAGCCGTGAAATCATTTAGATTTGCCTGATGAATGAAGTAAATGTATTTAAAAACGGAAGCAGATCTGAACAACCACATTGACTACCTTTAAATATAAAATTTTAATTTTATCAACTTAATTTAATGTCTATGCAAGAGTAACCCTAAGTTCAAACCACTCAAAAAAAAAAAAAAAAAAAGGAAAAAGAAAGAAAAAAAAAGGTACATTTGATTAAAATGTTGGTTTGAAAATGAAAATGGGATTTGGTCAAACTTAATAAATTATTTCAACTGGTAACACAAATAGTTCAAGCTTTTTTCAAATAACTCTTTCATGTCGGACTGAAAGTTGGTTTAAGTCTCATTGTGCTCAGTATTTTGATTCAGTTTAAATCATCACCTTGTATAAATTAAACTCAAAATGTAGACAAGCTGACCTAAAATTTTCCAACTTTTCAATTAAATATTCTCTGTAACCAGACTTCAAAAAATTGCTCCTTCACATTTCAAGAAAATTGTTTCATCAAAGTCATTTTTGTTGTGACAGCGTTTTGTAACCATGAGGAAGGAGGGAACCCAATGGATATAAGACAGTGCTGTTCACTGAGATGACATGTGTGTGTGTGTGTGTGGGGGGGGGGGGGGGGTACAGGCTGTCTGTGCTCCAATTAAAATAACGTTCAAACCGTAAATGAACCATGAATCAGCAATAAACACTGCTGGTATTTTACTGTTAACATTAATATGCTGAAATCCAACACACAGTATTATCATGTAAAAATAAATTAAAGTTCATGTACTCTAAAATAACAGTGAAATACTGGTATTTCTGCTGCCAGTATTTCACAGTAAATTCAGAGTCAGAGAGTACAGTGTAATCTCTGTCTTTCCCGTTTATTCCTTTGTATGTTTCCTTGTTAGGTCTTAGCGAGGCCATTTTTTCTTTGTGTCTGCTTTAGTTTTATGTCCTGCCCGTGTGTGTATGTGTGTGTGTGTGTGTGTGTGTGTGTGTGTGTGTGTGTGTGTGTGTGTGTGTGTGTGTGTGTGTGTGTGTGTGTGTTTCTCTCTTCTTTGATTGCCCTTATTATTTCCACCCATATCTCCTGTCACACCAGTTAGACTACCCTCTGAGTATTTAGTCTCCCACTTAATAAAAATGTCCTCTTTAAACCTTAATTGTCTTCCGGTCGAAAGTGATCAAGTACATGAGGCTAAAAATGGTAAAACTGGGAATTGGATAACACTTCGACACTTCTCACATAATCTGCATGTCATCATAGCTAGCTCACCAAAGTAGCATTAGTAACTATTGTTGCAACTGAATGTAACCATTAAACGTGATACTGCACCTAAGTGTTCAAATGAACATGATTTTATGCGTTAAGCTCAATATTTGTCCATAAAAAAACTCCAGATTTCACATGATTTTTTAAAAAGAAATAATAAATGTCTCAACATCTTTCACACAGAGGAAAAAGGAAATAACTGAAATAAGGGAGAGGAAATGTTAGGACTCAGGAATAAAAGTGATGAGTAATCAACACTGTATAATTGGATTCTGCTCTGAATTCAGATGGACAACCCTGTTTGTGTGT
Source organism: Labroides dimidiatus (assembly GCA_030710495.1). Taxonomy (NCBI): domain Eukaryota; kingdom Metazoa; phylum Chordata; class Actinopteri; order Labriformes; family Labridae; genus Labroides; species Labroides dimidiatus. The sequence goes on along the minus strand of CM061144.1, from coordinate 29,491,172 downwards.
GTGTGTGTGTGTGTGTGTGTGTGTGTGTGTGTGTGTGTGTGTGTGTGTGTGTGTGTGTGTGTGTGTGTGTGTCCCAGCCATCATTTTCATTCTCTGTTCTCTCCTTGTGTCCCTTCTCCAGTGAAGACCTGCCAGGTGCTTTTTATCCAGCTGAAGATGGCTCAGGCAGACAAGGTTCAGTGAAGAGCACCCAAGCTGAGCGTTCTGGGTGAAGCCACTTCACAAAAGGTTCTCTGCCCTTTTATTGGGCAGGATTTATTAAAACGGCCAGCTTCTGACAATTCAATTGAAAATCCACTGCTGGGTCTGTTTTCTCTCCAACTGCAGTGACCCCTTCAGAGCAGAAGCAGGGAGAGGGAGCGGCGGGTAGACAAGGAGGAGAGCGGCTTTTAGAGAGTGTGAGATGACTGGCAGGTAGAACTGACTGATAAAAAGAGCAGGAGGAATACCGGAGAGCGCTGAGGAATGATTTCAAGTTGTAGAAGCCTGTAGTTCAGAGCAGAAGAGGCCTTTGTTTACAGGTGTGGTGTTTTACATTGGAACAGCAGCCTCTCAGTGTGTGTATTTCTTCATAAATCTCCTGTTTGGACCCAGGGTGTGTCTCATTTTGCCCTTTCACCGTGTCTGTCGGCATCCCTCTCATGGTAATTGCGTCCATGGCCAGTTTTCATTTGCTTCGCCGCTGTTCTGGCACACTTTGTGCCAAGCGTGCCAGCATGTGACATTCACAGCAGCTTGTGTAAAGGACAGTGGTGCAGGGATTCTCCATCCCACAAACCTATTTGAGCCATGAAGCCCCAGCTCCCATAAACAATAACTCAACAAAGCTCCCATGTCATTCACAGAATGATTACCAAGTGGGTGTTAAGCCTTGGAAAACAATGAGCCAAAAACAAGCATGGAGGCAAAAGGCATATGTAACACAGGCACTGTTCAGTCAGATGATGCATGGAGGACATTCCTATTTATAGACATGATTTTAGGGATTTTATTTCCAGCATAGAAGCAAGTTTTAAATATGCAAAATATAGTAGTGAAATGATGTTTTCAACACACTGCAAAGAAAAAAAAGGTCTTTATTTTTAGTAAAATCATTTAGGACTCAATAGGAGCTTCATTTACCCGCAACTACCTGACAAAACCCCCAAACTCCAACAACCTACATCTCTGGTATTGCTCAGGAACAAGCTCTGTGGCTCCAAGTTGACCAACCAATAACCAACCATGGTTGGTTATTGGAATGGTATGTTATGTGGGGTTAAAGAGAGGGTATTGTGTTCTGTTTTACCAACCCTCCGGTCCTCCCATGGTAGCTTTACATGAGTTACAACTTTGAGGTGATGTCTCTTTAAGGCTCAACAACCTTCCCTCCATCTGACTCGCTAGTCCTCTGGAGGCCTGTCTGGTTGGGGCTGTGGGTATACCCCAATGTTTGAGACCCCCCGCTTCAAACATGTAGGAGATCCGTATTCGATGAGCTCATCATTTCATCAAGTCTCGGGAAGATTTTGTGCTATTAAAAACCAGACCTTTTTTTTTTTTTTTTTTTTTTTTTGTGCTCAATTAACAGACAGATTTCTGCATCATATGCATTTTTTGAAGTTTTAAAATCTGCACGTTTAGTCGGAACATCCACTTTGTTACTTTATATCTATGTTTGAAATATGGGAATGCTCTCTAACAACCCTGTAAGGGAAAGACTTAAGTCATTTAAACAGAAATGTTTGGAATTTACTGTACTGTAGATAAAACATGCTGTGATTCTTTGATACTGGTCATAAAGTGAACATACAGCAGCAAGTGATACAGTTCCAACATAGAGCTTTAAAAAAATAAAATAAAAAAAACAAACTCTACTTACAGCTTTTTCTCTGGTGACCTTTCCAGATGCATACAGTACTGACATAGCTAGAGAGGAGGCAAAGGCCAATTGGCCTCCAGATTTCTGTGCCGCCAAGTGCACACTCCAAGCCAAGGCTCAAGGCACTCTGATTGCACAAGTCTGTATTTATTCAGGCGAGCTGTAGGCTGACTCACATCCATTAGGTGCTGCATGGAGCCTGGTTACGCCCTCTGATATGATAACTGCTCAGGGCCATGGTGTGAGAAGCAGGTTGGAGAGACTCTGACATGTTAAGAGGAGCAAAGGTGGAGTCAGCCGGGGCCGTTGGGCTGCTGGCTGGCGGTTTTAGGTTCACTGGCCTGTATTTGAATGCTGAGAGATGGTGAGCATCTGTGGACAGTGAGAGAAGCCAAAGATAAAGAGATAGTCATGCTCGACTCTCTTTCTTTTTTTTGTTGACTGTGAGGAATAGTTAACCTTTGCTGCAGTTCTGTCTCTGGAGGGAATCGCCAGAACTGGATGTTTTTCTTGCTCTTGTTTGTCTTAAAGGTCCCATATGATACAAAAATATACTATAACTATACAAAGTACTTCTTTAAGTCATCCTCCAGCTGAGCCACTGTGGGAATGTGGAAGCAAATAAGCCTCTGCATCGTTTCTGTATCCCATTAAAATGGGGAAACGTGGATCTTACGAGGCGATTTGTGTTTGTGTTGAAGAGTCACTTCAGTTTCTTCATGTGACAGTATTCAGGGTAATATTTCAGCTGCATCCCAGATGATACGGTGATAATAACAACAAATATTAAAACATGATATAATGTTAAAAAAAGGGTGATTTCACATCAAGTAGGCCAAACAGCTTAAAGGCGCAGCTTTAGCCTGTTTAGTTTCTGCATGATGAAGTATGATGTCTGGAAAGCACAATCAATAACATTCATAAATATTTAACATGTAAAATTATACAGGTCAGGGAAGTGACCTGCTGCTCTTCCTTCCTCCTCCCTCAGTAGAGAGACTGTTCAGGAAGCTGAGTTTTCTACAGATTCTGCAGCTTAAAATTCGTTTGCACCACTGCGACCCCTCTTCCTTAGACTACATCCAGGCAGCCAATCAATGAAGCAACCATGATCACAGCATCCCTATCAAATCGGAGCATAGATAATGAGGTGGGAAACTGAGAGGCTGGAGAAAGGAAGTCTTTACTGTTTTATTTTAGGACTAAATTCTTGAAAAATATGACCCAAATTTACTTTAGCTTTAAATCCAACCCGTTTCCTGGAGTGAGCTTTAAAAAACCCAGCTTGTTCAATTAAAAAAATAAATAAATAAAACATGACGCCATGTGTATCGAACAGCTGGTATTTGCAAGGATTGATCCTCAGACAGATACAGGCTGATTTAACTCCTGATTTTTATAATAACAGTAATGTCAGGGTAATATTAACAGACTATGTTCAGGATCCTTTTTAGCTCACCAAGTGGTGAACTGTTGTTTTGGTGTATGAAAAGTTTTGGCACAGTTACCACCAGCTCTCATCAGTGGGTAAATAATTCACTCTAACTGTTCGGGACTATGAGCTCCAGTGTTTGTGAATCAGATCATTTGATTGGACAAGGGTCTGTCTTACTAAAAATGAATGTGCCATAGCTCATTTAAATATATTAAAAAAAAAAGAAAAAAAAAAAGAAAAAAAAAAAAAACAGATGCATAGAGATGCTGTTTGCACTGCAGCTCAGTTTGTTGAGCGTGTCACCTTTTGTGCACTTTATGAATTAGACTTTGTTGTTCATTCACTCAGGTTTCACAGGGACAAAAAAAGCAGCACAGTTCTGTACCGAATCAGCCCCTGTGTCTGATATGTTTATTTACCTATGTGAAAAAAAAAAAATTGTGGCACCATCCTACTGATAAATTAATCTATAGACATCAGTAGTTGGGTTAGATATGCCAAAACTAAACTCATATGTTAAAAGGAAGACCTAACAAACAAACAAACTCTGAAAAACAAAGCTGTTAAGTATAAAGACAGGAAAGGGTTCAGAGCCAGTGTGACACAACATGAAAGTGACAAAAAAAGTTTTTTTTTTTTTCCAGTTTCTGGACTCCAGTGCTATTTAGTTGAAAGCTGTGTTTCTCTCTTTTTTTTTTTTTTTAGATCTAAAAGATGAACATTGAGAGCAAAGGCATTAAGCCAGCTGAATGAAGACTTTGCTATACTGGACATAACCAAAAGTAAAAGGAAAACTATATATATATATATATATATATATATATATATATATATATATATATATATATATGTATATATATATATATATATATATATATATATATATATATATATATATATATATATATATATATATATATATATATATATATATATAGCTAATGAAGCTTACTGCCATCTCGATCTGTTGATTCAACAGTTCAACCAATAAAACCAACGAACAAAGGCAACATGCTAGCTAATAACAGATACAGATGAAAACTAGCCTTCTGTGTAATTCTGGCTTTTTTAACCATGTGTAATAATGTTTTATGGAATTGCACTGTCCCCTTTTAAATAAACTAAACTAAACTAAACTAAACTAAACTAAACTAAACTAAACTAAACTAAACTAAACTAAACTAAACTAAACTAATAACAAACAGAGGCAGGCCGTGGGCGGGACACTAAGTCATACTGAGTTAATACGTTTATGGTATTTTTCTCAATAGATGGTCACAGCTGAACATGATACACAGAATTACTTCCAGAGGAATGAGTACTAAGGACAAGTGATGACAAGAGAGTGAGTAGGAAGCAACGCCACACAGCTTCAATTCTACTGGAAACATAAGCACAGAAGTCAACAGCCACACTGTAGGAAACATTCATGCCCGGAGAGACACGAAGAAGTTACTCACATCACTTGTAGATAGATAGCTGCTGTAGCTGCCTCTCCTTGTATGAAGGTTTACTCCAGCGTTCAGTTTGACATCAGTGCTCATGTTTCTAATGAAAGTGAAGCTGTATGGTGCTGCTCTTTGCACGCTGCAGCACCCGTTGCTCTTCTTTGTGACATAAAAGCTTTTGAGTCAAATAAATCAACACAAAGCACTACACCACTGCTTTTGTTTGATCTTTTTATTTTCCATTTTGTAATGAACTGCCCCTTTTAAGTGAGAGATTTTTTTTTTCAGCACTGTAGAGGTGGCCAGTAAATGAAATTCCGGTTAGAAAGATCCAGAGACATGTAAATATGAAATCACTCCACTTCTATAAGTACTGCAATGAAAATCACTGAAAACTACTGCTAAACTACGACTGTTATAAAGTTAATTATCATAAATTCACCACGGATATGTGATGTGTCTTCTGCATGAATCACAGTGACCTGCAGGATCACCTCTCTCCTCCTCTGATGGTGCCAGCATGAAGTTGACCTTTGTGGATGAAAAACCTCAGCAACAGCAGCATGGATCAGCCTGACATTTGGTTCCAACATTAATGTTCACCTCAGGATGGATTTTACCAGTGTTGATGAAACTCAAATACCTGTAAAAATAATTCAGATCAGCATGAGATGATATTTATTTGAGTGCTAATCAACACTGTTTTCCTCTATCCTGCCTTGTAGATGCCACAAGATCGACTGGCCCTCTCACCTGCGTCCGATTCAAATTATTTAACACATAAATTGTTTGAAAAGCTTCACATTTAAGATGAACATCCAGCATTGTAAATATATATCTGTGTTTTAAAACATGAGGAAGCAGAATATCCCCTTTTGAAGGAGTTTAAAGGTAAAATCAACTTCACCCTATTGATCCGTTATAGCAGTAGTATCCGTGATGTACTCATTGTCTGAAGTGCGGTTTTCTCCTCCCTGGCTAAACAAAACCATCCTCTCATTGGATGATGCAGCATTTCAGCTGGAGATTTGTGATTTTCAAACAGGCTCCCTCGTCAGTGATGCTCAGAGGAATAAAGGTGGATAAAGAAACTTGACGATGTTTCCCTCTACCTGTACTTCTGAGCATAGGAATGCCATCAAGAGGCATGAAGAGGAACAGACTGATGCACAAATATCTGGAGAACTGCATGCTTGATTTTATTTAAATAGTATTTTTTTTTCTTTTTGGAGCGCTGCACATATGTCCCAGTTCCCCACTAAAAGCCAGTGTGCGTCCAAAGTCAAGCAGAACTTGCTGCTTTTGTTTTTTCATTTGATCTTTAAGCCAAGTTTGTTTTTTGTTTTAATTCAATAAAACAGATTTTGCAGTACGTCCGTTGCAGTGACACACAGAGAGTGAGTTTTCTTTTTTCCTCTTTATTTTTTCAGAGCCCACGTGCCAGTTAAGTTCTTACCTCAAGCCCATGTGCATTTAAAGTCAATGCTGCTATATTTTATTTGATATATTTTGTATTTTTATTATATTTTGTTACAACTTTTGTTATATTGGATGGGCCAGTTTTGGCCCGCAGCCCCCCAGATGCCAATCACTGCCCTAGATGATATCAAACATTTCTTCATAGCGCTGTTTACTGATGGAAAATGCCATGAAAGTGATGTCACCTGCTATTAATATAGAGATCATGAAAGTACATCCAGTCCTCTCTTTGCTAAAGCTATGAGTACACAGTTTAATGTCAGACAGTCCCAGGCCTGATTTTTCCAGATAAACAGGGTTAGAAGGACAAAGATTTGGACAAAGAGGATTCAGAAGATTTGTGAAGCACAGAAGCATCATCTCCAGATTAGTACATTATCTAAGATGCTGCCAGTGAACTAAATCCCTATAAGAAACAGAAAGGGAAAACACAACTCCAATCCCAATGAAGTTAGCACGTTGTATAAAGCATTAAAACCCAATACAATGATTTTCTAGTCCTGTCTAACAATATTTAATTGAATTTGCTACAAAGACAATATATTTATTGTTCAAACTGATAAACTTTATTGTTTTGTTTTTGCAAATTCTCACTCATTTGATGAATTTGATGTTTTCAACACATTCCGAAAAAGTTGAGACAGGGTCAACAAAATACTGGGAAAGTTGAGGAATGCTCCAAAAACACCTGTTTGGAACATTCCACAGGTGAACAGTTTCATTGGTAACAGGTGAGTGTCATGATTGGGTATAAAAGGAGCATCCCTGAAAGGCTCAGTCATTCACAAACAATGATAGGGTGAGGTTCACCACTTTGTGAACAACTGAGTGAGCAAATAGTCCAACAGTTTAAGAACAATGTTTCTCAACGTACAGTTTCAAAGAATTTAGTGATTTCATCATCTACAGTACATAATATCATCAAAAGATTCAGAAAATCTTGAGAAATCTCTGCATGTAAGCAGCAAGGCTGAAAACCAACATTGAATGCCCGTGACCTTTGACCCCTCAGGGGTCACAGCCATCTACAAGTGCAAGTTCAAACTCTACCATGCAAAGACAAAGACATATATCAACAACACCCAGAAACACCGCCGGCTTCTCCGGGCCCCAGCTCATCTGAGATGGACTGACGCAAAGTGGAAAAGTGTGCTGTGGTCTGACGAGTCCACATTTCAAATTGCTTTTGGAAATCATGGACGTCGTGTTCTCCAGGCCAAAGAGGAAAAGGACAATCCGGATTGTTGTAAAGCCAGCTTCAGTGATGGTATGGGGGTGTGTTAGTGCCCATGGCATGGCTAACTTGACCATCTGTGAAGGCTCCATTAATGCTGACAGGTACATACAGGTTTTGGAGCAACATATGCTGCCATCCAAGCCACGTCTTTTTCAGGGACGTCCCTGCTTATTTCAGTAACACAATGACAAGACACATTCTGCATGTGCTACAACAGCGTGGCTTCGTAGTTAAAAAGTGCAGGTACAAGATTTGCCTGCCTGCAGTCCAGACCTTTCTCCCATTGAAAATGTGTGGAGCATTATGAAGCACAAAATACGACAACAGAGACCCTGGACTGTTGATCAACTGAAGTTGTTCATCAATCAAGAATGGTAAAGAATTCCACCTCCAAAGCTTCAACAATTAGTGTCCTCGAATCATAAACATTTATTATGTGTTGCAGGCATCAAATTCAAAATGAGTGAATATTTACAAAAAATAATGTTAATGATAAATAAATGAATAAAGTTTATCAGTTTGAGCAATTGTGTATTATTGTAAGTATTATCCAATATAATCTGTTTCATTAACTTGTAGTTTTGGTTTTTACTTGCAAAGGTCATGAGTGATACTTAATCTTACAAACTGCTAAACATGCACACATCCCTTGTTTTTACATTATTAAGATGGAGGTTTACACGTTTACCTGGTATCTTTTAAAACGCTAACAGCCGTAGAGCCAAAGTGGGTTTATTTGTGTTGTACTTCTATTATCTTTCTCCTTCCTTCTGTGCCCTCTTCTGTTTAATATGACTCCACCAATCAGTGATTTGTATCTGCTGTTAAAGTTTCCAGTCAAACAAAGACACCTGAAGAAGGGAAATGGAAGAAAGGGATTAAACATCTACATTTCCTGCCTGTTTGTTTCATTTCCACAAAAAAAAAGCGAGTAATTGAGACATAAAAAGACACACAGCCAATGAAACCCATATCTTTTCCCCACAGACTGAGCATAATGTTGTTGACAATTTCACATTGGGATGATGTGGATCTATATTTCAATTCACAGCTCATAATTACTCTGCCTCTATGCTGCCTTTACACTGCTGTTTGTAATAAATGCAGAGCAGAGATAATCTGTTTTACTGTGATAGAAGGGTTCATTAATATGGAGAATGCATCGCGGGGAGATATCAGCGCTGGCAAGTAAAAGCACAAATATATATTTTTTTCTGAGTCCTCACTGCACTGCTGTAGAACTCTCTTTGGTTGATGTTTGTTTGATTTGGGGGAAGACTAATGATCTTTCACCATCAGGTCTAAAGGGTTCTGCTCTGATCAAGGTTACCACCCTGGGTCTTATAATTATCAGCTCGTGCATGATCAAAGGAGGTTAATCCTGTGTTTTATTTAAAATGAACCAGCCAAAAAGTAGCTCATGCAAAACCCCCTCAAGGTAAGGCTCCGTTTTACCCATCCACAAGCATCCAAAACCTTTGAAATCCAGCAGATACACTTCCAAATGTCCATATTTTTCCTACCATTCAGCATGAATTCCAGGCGAATGAACAGACACCCTGCAAAAGACGCGTGCAGTTGAGCCGACTAATGATCAATCAGCAGACCACTCTCAGCCTTGCACTGTTTTTTTTTTTTTTTTTTTTGCTTCAACCAGTGGCAGCGATGGCGCAAAAGAGCTGATGTTAAAGCTTTGGGACTGTGCAAAGGGAAAAACAGCAGTCAGATGAATATGCCTTCCACCATTGTTGCGATGTTATGACCGGTCTAATGAGATCTATGGAGAGTTGAGCCTCTCATTTTGTTGTATCACCCATACTCTCTCCTGCACGGCAAATCCACTGTGGGGCTGTCCGCAGACACATCCACTCAGATGGATGGATGCTTTTGCTGATGTTCCAGACTAAAGAGCATCATTCAGAGCCCGTTTTTACGCCTATTTTATGCAGAAAAACATCAGAGATCTGTGACGACTCTTTGGTTATTCCCAAACGCTGTGTGTTGAAAGAGGAATGCATGTTTTTCAAAAGAGTGTCTTTGCTGTCAGTTGTTTTCCTTTGCTGTTTTCGGGCATGGTGATGAATCACTTCGACAAACACTTCTTCTTCTTCTTCTTCTTTTTTAAAATCTCATCAAAGCAGGATAAAATAATCCTCATCTCTGACCTCAGGAAAGCCACAATCTGCTCCCTCTGTGTCTCCTACACACATGCAGGTGCACACTCGTCACACAGCGCTCCTGCACTTCGCTACAATGCAGCGGCTGTTTCTCCTAACTCAGAGGGAGCAGAACAATAGGGAAGCTCGACAACAGCACAGCGGCTGCCACCGAGGTCACAGCCACAACACTACCTGCATATTTGTTAGCAGTTTAATTTTAGTGCTGCCAGACCATCTGCTCGGCATTTGTGGATGGCAGAGCGAGCAGTGATTAATCAGTCAAACTATTGCTTCCAATGCTGCGGCTCTTCATTTCCACTTTTAAAGCAGGCGAGTGGAATCGCTGCTCCTTCATCAGTCAAAGGTAAATGAATCATTCTGAGCCCTCATATGCAAAATAAAAAATGCAGTCGGATGACTCTGTGAAAGATTTAGTAGAGAAAAGAAGCGATGCAAATTCATAGGTGATAAAGAAGCAGCTCATGCAGCTCCAGATCCTGAATAACTGTCCTCACTTTGCAGTCTTAATACAAAGGTGATGTAGTTATTATTTTGTCCACAATGGACAACTGTCCCTTTAAGACTCTGGCTTTTATTCCATTCGTCCAAAAAAAAAAGTACAAATAATAAGCAAACATTGCAGCCTTAAAGGTACGGTGAGGATGTTTTCGTGTTGTGATTCCTCCAAACCACTGATTCCCAAACTGGGGTACTCATACCCCCAGGGGATAAACAGTGATGTCGGGGTTTGTAAAAAATATAAATAAAAATAAAATTGAAAACAGCCTCATTACATTTTGAAACTGTTGTGCAAGATGGTTCAGTTGAAACCCTCAGTAAGTCTCAAAGATTGTCATCACTAAGTCTGGACCTTTTCTTTGATTTTCCTTCTTTCTTGCTCTCTGTTATACATTTTGTTGTGTTAAAATGCCACATGAGGTTAAACTCCTTAAGAACAGAAACTTTCTCTTTTCATGAGATGGGTGTTTCACCTTAAACTCCACAGAAACAATCATTCTCTCACTCTTCTCCTGGAACACTCTTGTGCTTGTCATCAACCTTTCTCTGGGCCTTTGAAAGAGACCTCTTGATTTAACAACATTTCGAGGACGTTGGCAGCGTGACAAATGTTTGTTTGTTTCCATTGATATCAAGTGGTGGTCTGCATGAAATGGTGTGGTGGGCCATGTTTGGCCTCGAGGCCATGAGTTTGAGACCCCTACCCTACTGCTTGGAGAACTGGTGGCAGAACAAGCAAATTTCTATCATTTTGGGGTCACCCTGTAGCTGCAGCCTACAAAGACTGAAACGCAAGCAAGTGTTAGAATATGATATTAAAAAAATAAAATAAAATAATGAATTTACTTTGTTAATCCCAAAGGGAAATCAAGAGCTGTTTCTCAGGATGTGTACTTCAGCATACTTATGGACTTACAGACTTGTGATATGTCATCAATCAAAGCCAAAGTTCTGTTCCAATTCAAAACAAGTCCGGTCAAAGTACTCGAAGGTGGACTCACCCCGTCCCTTTTACTGAGTCTGCTGCTAGATGTATCATGAGCAGAATTTTCCCAGTTAGAATCCAAATGCAATCCGTGCCATTCAGTGAGAAACTCAATCAATGGTGGAGAGAAAACACACAACTGTACAGAATTACCAAAAATAAGATATAAATACTTGCTTAATTCCAGTTGTTTCTGCATAAGAGCAATGGGAGTGGATGTAGCCAAAAAGCCCTTTTTTTTCTTCCACTTTATCACTCACACCAACTCTTTCAAGTCAATCAATCTCTGTTTAAAAATGGTGGGGTTGACAAGCTTGGGCTCGACGTGGAGCTTTAAAAACTGCCTGACCTGCACTTAAGGACTTTTTAAGATTTATCCTTTAGTTTTTAAAGCTCATTTTTTAAAGGAACAGCTTCTTCTTATAAATTCTGGGCAGGTTGAGGACTGCAGAGTGTGAAGCTGCCTCCAGAGACAAGGTGGACATCATATCGCAGCTCAATCAGAAATGTCAGTAAATTACAGACTCCTTATCCACCACCTCACGCTGACATCAGGATGTGATTCACTCGCTGCTGAGCATCACAAACAGAGTCCTAAAAATAACCTCTTCAGGGTGAGAACCAAATATGGACGCTGCTTTTTTTGAAATCTGACCTAAACACGGACACTAAAACACATCCTGATACTCCGATTTACCCAGAAGTCATGGAGAGGCTTCAGTGTCAGAGAGTGTCTGTGACACAACTCCTAACAGTGCCTTCAGTGTGTGTTTGTTTGGTGCAAACTGCTTTTTTCCCGTATTAGAAACCTACCTTATATGCTTTACATATGTTGTAGGATATTAATATGTTGTTTCAGAATAGTCTGCTCCTGCTAATTAGTTTTAAGTAAACAGCAATCAAATCTGAGAGTTTTGCTCCAAAGGTGTGTTATCAGGTATTCATTTGGACAGTTTTACTGGAGAATTTGAACCCATCTCTGATTTCTAAAAGCCCAAACTCCCAGAAACAATCCATGACCTCAATATGAGAAACCCAGGCCTGCTGCAGACTCGGGGATATGTGTTATGCTGCATCTGTCCAGGCTCAATAACTACTCCACAACTTAATATCCTACAAAAGACTGAGGCAATCACTCAAGTTGCACCCCTGATTGCAATGAACTTTCCCACTAGAACTTCCATTCTCTGTATTTTAATCAGCTCATTCTTCAGATGAAAAGGGGTGGGGGAGAATAAAAAGAAGCCTTTCATATTCTGTTCCGAAAAGGAACTCAATTAAGAGGTCCCAAAAGGGCCCTTTAATGGCTTATGAGGAAAGCAGTGATGAAAGAGACAGAGGTTATAAATATTTCAGGTAATTTTGTTATCTATTCATCTCTTCTTCCACATCTACTCAGCGTTGGTCTCATTATCTCACAGTCAGATTGTTTTACCCGCCTGCTCACGTTTCTGCCGCTGTGGACAATACATTAAGTGTACTTTTTTAAAATTTCATTCATTTCATGTTCGATGTGGTTACTCTAACATCTCCCACTGTTTTCCTGTACATGAAAATGCTCCTGCCTGACAGATTGATCAATTTACAGATTTGTTTAATCTACAGTATTTCAGTTTCTTTAGTGAAACAGTGGGTGCCAGACTTGTTGTGGAACAGTAATAAACAATGCAAAGGCTCTGCGCTGTAAAGAGGTTCATGTGCACAAGAAATATTTGTCTAAAATCGACTTTTTTGGTATCTTGTAGAAAGATGTTATCTTTCCTTTCAGAAACAGACAATTCAGGCGTCATCTTTGCCTTTTAATATCTTGAAACATAACCTCAACCCCAATGAAGTTTGGATGGGTAAAACGTAAACAAAAACAGAATACAATTATTTACAAATCCTATTTAACCTTTATTCAATTAAATACATGATCAAAACAAGATATTTATCTTTCAAACTGATAAACTTTTTTTTTTTTTTTTAATATTCACTCATTTTGAATTTGATGCCTGCAACACATTCCTAAAAAGCTGGGACAGGGTAATGTTTCCCACTGTGTTCCATCACCTTTCCTTTTAAAAACACTCAATAAGCGTTTGTGAATTGAGGACACTAATTGTTGAAGTTTTGGAGGTGGAATTCTTTACCATTCTTGCTTGATAAACAACTTCAGTTGCTCAACAGTCCGGGGTCTCCGTTGTATTTTGTGCTTCATAATGCTCCACACATTTTCAATGGGAGACAGGTCTGGACTGCAGACAGGCCAGTCTATTACCCGCACTCTTTTACTATGAAGCCACACTGTTGTAACACGTGCCGAATGTGTCTTGACATTGTCTTGCTGAAATAAGCAGGGCAGGGATGCTGGCCTTTCAACTTTGACCTGATAACAATCCAGATTATCCTTTTCCTGTTCAGGCCTGGAGGACCCGGTGTCTATGATTTCCTAAAGCAATCTGAAATGTGGACTCGTCAGACCACAGAACACTTTTCCACTTTGCGTCAGTCCATCTCAGATGAGCTCAAGCCCAGAGAAGCCGGCGGGATTTCTGGGTGTTGTTGATATATGTCTTTGTCTTTGCATGGTAGAGTTTGAACTTGCACTTGTAGATGTAGTGATGAACTGTGTTAACTGACAATGGTTTTCTGAAGTGTTCCTGAGCCCACGTGGTAATATCCTTTACACAATGATGTTGGTTTTTAATGCAGTGCTGCCTGAGGGGTCAAAGGTCACGGGCATTCAATGTTGGTTTTCAGCCTTGCTGCTTACGTACAGAGATTTCTCCAGATTCTCTGAAACTTTTGATGATATTATGGACAGTAGATGATGAAATCAATCAGTTCTTTGTGATTGTACGTTGAGAAACATTGTTCTTAAACTGCTGGACTATTTGCTCACTCAGTTGTTCACAAAGTGGTGAACCTCACCCCATTCTTGCTTGTGAATGACTGAGCCTTTCAGGGATGCTCCTTTTATACCCAATCATGACACTCACCTGTTTCCAATGAACCTGTTCACCCGTGGAATGTTCCAAACAGGTGTTTTTGGAGCATTCCTCAACTTTCTTGTGTTGACCCTGTCTAGCTTTTTAGGAACATGTTGCGGACATCAAACAGTTCTAACAGTACACACTTTTCAGTTCAATACAGATCAAACAGGATTTGCAAATCATTGTATTCTGTTTTTATTTCCGTTTTACACAACTTCCAAACTTTATTGGAATTGGTGTTGTAAATGTAAATTACCAAAGCATTCCTTGATAAATAAGCCTGAGCCATCTGAGTCCTTTTGCAGCCAGAGCTCAAGTCCGAGTCATGACTTCTATATATCCAGACTCGAGTCAGACTTGGCTGTGGGTCCTGGACTCAAGTAACACAGCACTGGTTGAATGTGGCTCATATTAAGTGTTATGAGACAGATTTTGGGGACTTGAGGAACTATGTTAAGGACTACTAAACTTATCAGCAGAGGCAGGGGTTTCTTCACTTTCTTCACTTCTCATCTGTTCTTGAAGCAAATTTTTTTACCCAAATTAAAAACAAAACAAAACTGTATTTTAGTGAAATATCTTCGAAAACACCCGTTCATTGATCCTCAGTGCAGCGAGGTCTATTTGCAGCACACACTCTGTCTTTAATTCATCACACACATACCCGCAAACCATCATCATGGTAATATCTCAGTCCTCATCATCAAGTAATATTTAGGTAATGGGATTATTATTAAAATATTTTTAATGTTCTTCATTAAAAACTACAAAATGTAAATCAGGAACATGAAAAAAGGGAAACACAGTAGAAAAAATAAGTCTTTCCCTGTAATATCCTGTGGTGCAGAACACATGGTCTGCTTTAATTTACTCTTTAAGGTTTTAGAGAGCAGATTAAAGGAGGGCAGAGAAAACAATCTGGGATCTTAGGGAGCTTTGTCCATAAAGAAAATTGAGATTTTGCAGCTATAACTTATGTCTGTTTTGAAACTTTTGAAATTATTTTTTTTTAAAGTTACTTATTCTTGAGAAGACATTATAAACTCTCTGAAAGAAGAGGATGTAGGGAGCATGGTTTTTACTTTTCTTATGAAGCCATCTCTTAAAGACTCAAGTCTACCTCAAGTTTTAAAGATGGCCATGTGATGTGTTTTCAGTGCTTGTGAAAAAAGCTGAAAGGAAGCAGACTCAGATGTAGACCATATAATCACTATGAAAGCATTTACTGGACTCATATTTTTCTTCTAGTTTCAGGCTTCTATTCACTGGACGAACCCCCCCCCCCCTACACACACACACACACACACACACACACACACACACACAAACCCTCCCACTCTGGTAGAAAAGATGGCACACTGACTTTTAGACCAGTGATGGAGCAGGAAACAGCCCATAGTTGACAAAAGTGTTGAGCTCTTACACCGTGTTTAACTCTTTAATAATTAATTGTCAAATCCCATTAATAACAGGTTATATTTTTTATTAATTTTACTCTGGATAAATAAAGCTGTTTTTTTTTTTTTTATTATTAAATATGATGCTATATCGACAGTGTACATAGATGTATCATAGGTTATTTAGCTTATTCTTTTTAGATGCAGTATATGACCTCAACCATTTGGGGGCCACGTTGGAATTTGTTTCCTGACCTTCAACACCTTTCAACTTTTGTTGTAGAAATAGTTGAAAAAAAAAAAAAAAAACGTCTTGACTTTTAACCTGAAAATGTTTTGACCGGCACCTTTCTCTCTTGCAGCTGTCTGAAGCATTAAAAATGACAAAAGAGACGTTTTCTATTGCTTTTTTTTTTTTTTTCCAATTCTCTTGTTTTCTGTAGTTATTTTGGTCGACCACAGGCTTCACTGTTAGTTAATCTGTTTCATTATCAACCTAAAAACGTCTCGTAGGAGCTTTAAGCCCCCTGAACGTCTTTGTTCCTCAAAGACAGTTTAAAGCTGAACATCTTTAACCTGCTCCATAAATGTCAACAAACAACAACTTGTGGCAGATTAGTTCCTAAATACCCTGAGTGGCTTCAAGTGTGTTGTTCATCACACTGAGGTCACTCTTTTCCTGACGTTACTGTACAACATCGATACTACACGATGAAAGGATTAGCCCCTAATATCACTGATAAAACAGAGAACAATACTGAGCTAAGACAAGGACTTCATACATACCAGTTTAACCCTGTAATCTCCAAACCCTGATACAGAATCCTGTGGAGTTTATCTCTCTGTATGACAATCAGCAAACTGCTGCTCCTGCAAAATGATAAATTATTGTTACAAGATAATGATGCTGAACAGATAAAAAAAATGATTTTAATCTTTAGCAATTGAAAGTTCTTCATTTTGTTGAATTGAGTATTCTCCCTCCTCCAGTTGCCCATTCCCAGGCTTAGGCACAGAGCAAATAAAAAAGCTCCTCCACAATTATTCTCAGAGGGCCGAGGAAACAGCCAAAGGCTGAAACGCTCTGAGAGGAAGCTGGGTGAGCGTATCTTTAGCTCAAAACATACCCGCTGCTTTCTGTTGCCTGTTATGTAAGAGCAGTGTTTGCAGCAGGTCAGAGCACCTGGGGACTCTGCAAAGGTGTTGATTCTCTGATTGCATTGTGAGAAGCAGACAGCTATGCACAGCCATTCTCCCAAACTAAAGAGGCCAAATCACAGAACAAATGAGATTAATAATAATGTTGAAATTCTATGCTATTGCTAACCAATGAAGCAGGTAGAAATAAACCCATTAGGATTCATAGTTCAGAGTATACATGCATATTTCATGTTTAATATCTTACTATACACAGCAGACACACTGTATAGTTTGTTGTTTGTCCCTGTTGCTGCTTAATTTTGCTTTGGCTCACATGAAGTTGGCTCTTCAAGCTAACGTAAACCCTTCAATTCTTCTCATGAGTCAAAACTTAGGAGTGCATGTATTCAGTCTGTGTGATATGAACCAGAGTGGTGATGACTGACTTTTTGGTCACTAGCAGGGTCGTCAGGAGTCGGGGTTTGAGCTCAGCAGAGCTATGGGATGTGATAGATGCTGTGTAAGAATGAAGAGGTCAGTTCTAGAAAGGGAAAGTGGTTTTTTAGTAAGCTATATAAAAAAACATGTCAATGTCTAGGCCCCTTTGTTGAGTTACTGACTGGCTGCGGTCCATCAGGACCAAAAACCTCACACCTCAAAAACAGTTTCTTTCCATCTGCAGCTGATCTCATCAACAAGGCCCCCGATCCTCACTGCCCCCCCCCCCCCCCCCCAGAGACACTTGTCATTTATTTACATCATGCACACTGTTTATTAGCACTGTCATGCACAATTCCCACCTTAACAAACAGATACTCTTTACATATGTTCATCTCATCTGCTCTATATTATGTACTTATTATTACTTTATTTTAAATATTCTATTTATTTTCTGATTTTCTAATGATTTGCACCAACAGACCAAGACAAATTAATTTTAATGTAAAAACTACTTGGCAATAAGTCTGATTCTGGTTCTGAGAACCAGAATAGAAGCTGGGCTATTGACCGCTGTGGATTGGTCAACTTTATCAAGTAATTTAGCAAATTTTAAAGAGGGCATATTGTTCTGTTTTTTTTTTTTTTTTTTTTTTTTGAGTCATTATTTTATTATTTTGTCCCTCTGGTGCCCCTGTAGTAATTTTAAATGATTTTCAGCGAGAAAGAATAAAAAAAAAATTACCCTGGTTCTTTATTTCTCTGATTGGCCAGCTCCCTGGAGGACTGTCAGGGGCTGAGTTATTGGCTAACCTTGGTGTTTAAGGCATGTCATGAACAGGTTGGGAGATCCCTATGTGATGACTTCATCATTGCAACATTTTTATTTTTTATTATTATTATTATTATTTTAATTTTACAACAGACAATTTCATCAGTTTACAGACAGATTCAGGGATTTCTCCAGCATATGAATATGTAAAGGTTGGAAAATCTGCACATGCTCAGTCTGAACATACAGCTAATTTGTTACTTTATATCCATGTTTAAAATATGAGAAGTAGAATACCTCCTCTTTAAGACAGGCTAACCCACACATTAATGTCAGTCCAAGTTTGAATTAAAGAATGAGTTCTAGCATTTCTAAAGTTCACTTTGTTGACTGCTCTGGCACAAACTTCATTGTGGCTACACTAATTTATTGTTCGACCTGAAAAAGCATGTCAAGATATAAAGCTAAGTATTTGTTTTAATCAAGATGGACTTTTTAAAGTAAGCTGTTTCTTGTCATAACTCAGCTGCCATTTTTTTTCCGTATTATACTTTTGAGGGGTTTGAAATAATGTTTTAACTCGTGCACTAATTTGATCCAATAACTTTCACTTGTATTGGAGCGACATTTGACCAAGAGTATCTTTAATTTGACCACTAACGTGTATGATTTGCTTCAATATGATCTGCCTGCTAGAGCTGCAGTATTGACGTCTCAAACCTCTTGCTGACCAAATCATAGATTCAACACACATCACAAGAACATCAACGTAGCACTCTCATGTAAGAGAGATCAGACTCGTGTGTTAGTGTTTGTTCTCACTCTGTTCCTTTCCTGCTCCAGTATTCCTGTGAGGAACATCGCAGCAGCCGTATTTCATGATAAAGCTGTCAACATGACGTCAAGTTCCTCTTTGTGACATCAAATCAAAGAGAAATATGAAGAAGATGACTTTCAGATCATTGTGCCATAAAATAAAAGTGAACATAAGGAGCTTCTTCAACGTGCCTGCAGCTGATTGGCTGAAACCTGTGGTCGAGTGATCAGGAGAACTGACGTAGAGGGGAAGGAGAACATGCTGAAATCACAAAAAAATCCTTCCACAGGTTAGTCCTTCAGGTCAACAATTACTCAGAGAAACAGAAATCTGATAAAGCGGACTCCTCTCTCCAACACAGTCTGCTCAAATGTGAGCCTAAACCTGAGCAGAACAAGCTGTCCTGCAATCCGGACACTCTATAGTGAACTTTGTGAACTCACAGCAGGCTGTGACTTGATGAAGGGAACATCTGCAAAGATCAAAATAGAATAGAATAGAATAGAACTTTATTTGTCATTGCAACAAGTACAACGAAATTGCAAAGAATTGTCGGCTATAGGTGGTTTTAAGACTGCCTATAAGTCTGTTTTCAAGGCACTGGCTCGGAGAGCAGTTAGCCGCAGCTGCTGTGAGCGCCGCCATCTTGGAAATCAAAAATAAAAACAAAGAGGAAACTCAGATATTCAGTAACTTCGACCTTAATCTGTGTTATTTTCCTGGTTGAAACATCCTTTAAGTAATGTGATGCTTTGGATCCAGGCTCTGTTTCACCTCCTTTGTTTCCATTTCTACAAATCTTTCAAAAATTTGACTGAACCTTCAGGCTAGCTGCTAATTTTAGCAACACTGCTGTTTGGTGAGAAGCTAAAAATGAAATAACATTCTCCATGACCTATTCGAGGTAAACAAGCCACCCTCCTAAAGCATTTGGGAAGAAAACTTTAGGAGAGCACAAAAAGTTAAGCAGAGGCTACAGCAACAAATAACAAGGTAAAGAGGTAAAGAGGAAACAATGTGCTCACAATTTCAAGAGTCAGCTCAAAATTATTCAAGAACAAAGGGCCTAAAGAAAGTTTCACACTCAGACACTAAAAATACACTTGACAAGAACCATGGGTAAATCACTGCTCTTGTGGTCTTTACAAAGCCTACGAAAAAAAGAGTAACATTGAGTAAAGAGCTCCTTTCTTATAACTAATGGATTACTCCAATAGGGGACAAAAATGCTGCACTAATTACTGAGAAAAATATGATCGGCGAAGGGAGCTGTTCTGCTTTGGGCCCTTTTCTGAATTAGTGTTACACAGTGGAAAGTATGCTTAATCACTGTTCACAGTGGCAGGCTGCTGCAGAAGGTGAGCCAGGCTAATGGAGGATGGTTCATCACTTTCTGCACAGCCAGGGTGGAAATAAAGAAAGAAGGGAGAGAGGAGATCATAACGCCAAAGGATAGATAGATAGATAGATAGATAGATAGATAGATAGATAGATAGATAGATAGATAGATAGATAGATAGATAGATAGATAGATAGATGGATAGATAGATAGATAGAACTATCTATCATTTTGGGACAATGTATAAAAAGTAATAGAATAGAATATATTGAATTTGAATTTGATGGCTGCAACATTTCCCTAAAAATCTGGGACAGGGTCTTGTTTCCACTGTGTTCCATCACCTTTCCTTTTAACAACACCCAATAAGCGTTTGTGAACTGAGGACACTAATTGTTGACGCTTTGGAGGTGGAATTCTTTACCATTCATGGATGATGTTCAACTTCAGTTGATCAACCGCCCTGGGTCTCTGTTGTCGTATTTTGTGCTCATAATGCTCCACATATTTTCAATGGGAGACAGGTCTTGACTGCAGGCAGGCCAGCCTAGTACTTGCACTCTTTTACTACGTAGCCACGCTGTTGTAACACATGCAGAATGTGTCTTGACATTGTCTTACTGAAATAAGCAGGGACGTCCCTGAAAAAGACAGATGAGCTCGGGTCCAGAGCAGTGATTGTCACGTAGGGTTGTAAGATGAATGTAAGGGGGCTGAGAGATGAGGTCGTACAGAACAACACAAAGACAAAAACATGCTGATTTTTGCATCAGTGCTTGCTTTGAGCTGAAAAGTTCATGAAATGGAAAGTTATCAAAATAAAACTATTTGTTTATCCATGTTCATTTGACTGGACACAAGAAGCAGACAGATACCGTCTTTTTTATTATTATTTGTAGACTTTAAGGTGACATTTAATACCCTTTGCAACAATTCAACAAAGGCAGGTATTATTATAAATACTCACCTTGAGATATCATGATTTGACCAGGACTGGGTTAATTTATGATCCAAACAGCAAAGGACATGAAATAAATAAATAAATAAATAAAATTTTTTTTTTTTTTTTTTTCCAATAATACGTCTCTTTTAAAGAGCTGAAAAATTCTCCAGTCAAACAAAACAACCTGCTGAGTCATGTGATATTGGAGTTTTGAAACTACGTCAGCCAGTTGTAATGTTTAAGATACGTCTCCACAATTCCCCAGAGCTCTCCTGCAGCGAGAACCTGAACTCGGCTAAATATTTTCCTTCTTTTCTGTGCTGACGGTTGGCGAAGAGCAGCGTTCATCACATCACTTTCTCCCGTATGTGTTCAAGTGGTTTGAGATTTGATGACTGTGAACATTACACACATTTTCATACTCTTCCACTGCACAGATGGTGTTTGCAGTTTTGGAAACGCTGACTCCAGCTAAACTTCCAGCTCTCTCTTCAAACTAACAAAGTGGAAGAGTCGAGGCTGCGGCCTTCCTGCCTGACAGACGCAGTCACTTGTCTGCTGGTTTCTTGTTGTGGGGGATGAAGGAACAAAGAAACTTAATAGCAATTATTGTCAGTTTGACAGAAACAAAGTGAGGAATGTTTGAGTGGGAAAAGGAGCAGCTGTCATTTATTTTTATTTATTTATTATTTTTGTTTATTATTTTGGTTGAATGGAAATGACATGCATGATGCGTTCCCTGATCTGTTCAAATTAAAAATGAAACAGTTAAGTTTGCATCCAGTGTTTTCTATTTTTATCAAAATATAGATTGATATCAGACATATTCTCAGAGAATTTTACTTCTTTTACCTGCATGGTTTCATTCACTTAAGTCTCACTCCATCTCTGTCACAGGAAGTTTGTAAGGCTCAGGATATTTTTCTGCAAACAGTGTGAGAAGCAGTGTTGGGTAGTCTCCAAGTGCCAGACTTTTCAGGGACTTCTGACTCTATGTGGACTTGTGTGCAGAGCAGGTGTGCAAACTGGCCCTATTAAAACAGAGTTCCTCCAGGTCAACAACTGGAAGAACTGTGATTTTTGGAAAGAATAAGAAAATACAATCTGGATGAAGAATAATAACAAGTGTACTTCAATGGGTATTTCCCATAATGTATTACAAATGTTTCATCCTTTTATCTTCAGTTATTAATTTTGAAATGTTCTGTACTGTTTTGTTCTTACTTTTTATGTATTTGAATATTGAATTGCAATCGAGTATTACATGTGCTATACAAATAAAACTGCCTTGCCAAGAGTTAAAGGCACACTATTATCAACCTAATAAGAACTAAACAGAAGAAGTAATTCAATGGCAGTGTTCCTACATTAATTTGGGGAGTCCGGTTACTTTTTTTTCCAATAAGACACCAGATCACAGCAGAACTAATCTAAGGTTACCTCTCTTATAGATCAGGTCTGCACCTTCTTCTTTTATTTAACAGCCCTATGCCAGCCCTATGCTTTTTTTATCTTATTATCTTATTAACATAACAGGATGTCATTTCTGCCTCTCCCCTGCTCCTTGAATTGCGCACAGCAGTTCCGCCCTGATGCACACAGACACATAAACGCGTGCATGCACACACAGAGAGACAAGCACACTCCGTATAGCAGACAAAGAGTCGGGAAAAATAATGTTATAACCACCAGAAGTAACAAGTAAAATTTTAAACATTCATATCGCCATCTCTGTGAAGATGGCATGCCCCCCTCCATGGCCACCACCCCAAGGCTGTAAACCTTGTAAGAGACATGTTCATGCAACAGCAGCAGCAGGACCAACACAGAGAAGTGTGCATCGTGAATGACAAGAAAAAAAAGGAGAAGAAGCTTGCACATCAACCAAACAAGCTTATACATATATACAAAAAGGCGACGATATTGCACCCCTGGCTGATGTCTTGAACTTGTCCCCAGACTCAAGCATTTCTTTAACTTTTAAAAAAAAATTTCTAATATAACTGATTCATTCAGGGCTGACAATCGGGTTTGCCTGTGTATATATTCACACAAGTTCTTGTTCTGCTGTAGTTACTTACAGGGTAAAGAGATTCTTCACATCCTGCATTTTTTTTAATTTAAGTTTTTAAAGTGATTGAAATTTTTAAAGCCGATTTATGTGTTGGATATCTAAAAGAAACAACAAGGAGAAGACAGAGACAAGCTTAAACTTTGACAGACATCTATGTGGAATGAGCCCATAAAAGTCAGAGAGAAAAAGTTAGAGAGAGAAAAAAAGTTAAAAGAGAAAAGATCCATCAGATGACAAATGTTGTTCAGTCCATTTAAAGACAATCTGACTCTCTTGTACAGGATGTCATTGTGAACATCGAAAGGATTGCGATAGTCCTTAAAAACTCTCTCTCTCCTCTAAGCACGCCACGCGCCGACATCAACAGGATCTTCTAAAATTGGCAGGGTCTTATCCAAGTAAGCTGATTGGTCAGTAGATGTTGTTTTTCTACTCGTTGATGTCTTATCCAGATCTTAACCTGCTCAGAATATCCAGGGTTAACCCAGAAGTTACCTCGCTAAGAGAAAGTCAGGCCTCTGGTCAATTTATTTAAATCAAAACTCAAAAACAAACCAGCAACCGGGGGAGTGGATCATATAGGGGACCAAAGAAAGTGTAGATGTCCAGATGAAATATTTGCTTTCTCTGCTGTTTATTAACAAACATGTTTACACACATGGAACTATGGAAACAGCTCCAACACCAATACCAATAAGAGAAATCCAAAATGTCCCACATACATAAGTCCTGATGAGGTTTAATGTCAGCAGCTACAGGTTCAGTAAGTCTTGTGGTGATTCAGGTGTGGGTGAGTTACAGCTGAGGAAAATATACTGTACAGCATTACCGCTTTGAGCTAACTGCTGTGATTTAATGTGTGCATCTCCGTATCTCAGCCTGTGTGATGGATCTTTATGTATGTGTATGCATACTATGTGACACAGAACTGTATTTACTGGTTAATAAAATCACAATGTCTTCATAAAAATTGGGCGGAGGAAATAGAAAGTAATCTACAAAGGCCATGGTGTGTAAAATTGGATTTTCCATAGGAGCCACAGAGAGGAACAGTTGTCGATAGAGGTGGATGCACACTACTGTGTTTATCATTTTGCCTTTTTAATGCAGGGAGGAAAAAGTTCATGAAGAATAATAGTCCTTCATATGTTGTCATTTGCATCCATTGTTTTTTGGAATCATTGCTATTGTGCAACATGCCACCCATACAGTGCACTGTTTACGTGAGTCAGCACATTCCTGCAGGTCTGATAGGAGCCTTAATTCAGAGCGAATAAGTAAGTCAGGATCTGGAGGTAGAACAATCCCAAATAGGTCCGCATTTCACAGACCGTTACCACTACATTAAGGCAACTCTCATTTACTTCCTCATAGAATCAAACCTGAATCCAGCATCACACTTTCACACATCGTATCAGGGTTCAAACACAAACTAGACTCTGTCTGACGAAACAGAAACATACTGAGCATCACATGGGGTAACGGAGGATCTCTTCAAAAACTGCTTAAAATGCAGAGATTTATTAGGTCACATGTACAGACTGAGTCCAGCTGGTGCAGGGCCATCTGTCCAGGTGCCCTTTTGAATGTAAAACCAGTCATTTTTCAGGACTGCTGAAGAAAAGGTATGCATAAAAGTAATGGATGTGTATTGCCTTAGAAGACACATTCACAGACACATGGTCTGTATTATAAAAAAGCTTTTTAATAACTCTGTATACCCCCCCCCCCCCCCCCCCCACCACCACTGGTGGAATTTACAGACTGAAGTTGTTTCAAAGAGACTGATAGAGAGAAATGGTCCACGGCTCTGCTTTTCATTCCTGCAGTAAGAATTATACCACAGGCCGAAATTGTATACGAAGGACTCACATAATATCAAAAGATTCCGCTCCTTTTCTGTCCACAGAGATGTCTCTGTGCCATGAAACTGACTGACAAGGCCGGTTCATAATCA
This sequence comes from Labroides dimidiatus, assembly GCA_030710495.1. Classification (NCBI taxonomy): domain Eukaryota; kingdom Metazoa; phylum Chordata; class Actinopteri; order Labriformes; family Labridae; genus Labroides; species Labroides dimidiatus. Next base: position 29,466,197 of record CM061144.1, on the reverse strand, counting down.
TAGAGAGAAGTCCTTCTACTTGTGACATAATAAGTCTGTAATCTTTCTCATTATTTCTTTGGTATGAAATTATTCTGCTTTCATGCAGTAATAATCCTGAGCTGTCACTCTGAATGTTTACAGCAAGTGTCACTCAGACCAGTTGGAGTCGAACTGTGAGGAGCTGAGCATCAGTTTGTATCAATCTAAAGAGACCCAGAATCAGAATCAGAATCAGAATGGCCTTTATTGTCATTATACAGAATATACAACGAGATTGGGGAGGCGTTGGTGAGATACACGCTCAGCAGGGGTGGCTTATGTGGGTTGTTTCGTAGCTGTAGCAGTGGGCTGGGCCTGCGGCCCCACTTTTGCTTCCTCTCCCGACGCCGCCTGCATCTCTTTCCAGACCCAATCCACGGAGCACCCGGTGGTCTCGCTACTTCGTCAGGTATGCCTGAAGCTGCCTGAAGTCCAGAGGAATGGTTCCAGACTCTGATGGTTTTGGGTGGGTCTGGGGGAGGGCATGTCATCTGCTGCTGCTGATCCACAGGGTTTCTTGAAGTTCAGAGTCAATGCAGACGTTTACCAGGACATTTTAGAGCTCTTCATACTTCTTCTGCTGAGGAGTTTCATGGAGATGCTGGTTTCATTTTCCAGAAGGACTTGACTCCTGCCCACAGCACCAAAGGAACCAAAAGCTGCTTAAAAGACCAGGATGTGACTGTGATTGATTGATTGATTGTTTGATTGGTGTAGTATTTTCAGGAGGGAGAAGAGAGACACTAGAGTAGAAAAACAAACAAGCTGAGATCACCAAGGAGAGGAGGTTTCAGCTCTCTTCCTATCAAATCCTGGAACATTCATTCATTCATTCATCTTCTATACCGCTTATCCTACCCTGGAACAGTTCATTTATTTATTTATTTGTTTATTTATTTATTTTTTGATAATGAGCTACACGTGTGAAAAGACCCTCTTTACTGCAGCCTACATTTTCTGCTGCAAGGCTAACCGAGTTCCCTTACTAACGCGGTTCCTGTACTCAGGGCCTGGCAGCTGGCAGAAGCAGCTAATAGTCGACCAACTACACTGTTAACATCGGTCTGAAGCCTTCTGCAGCTACCCTGACTCATCAGGCTACAAGCACACATTGAACCTGAAGTAGCTGAGAGTTTTTGGCAAGACAAGGCTAGTTACAAAAACAAGGTAGGCTTGCAGCATCCCGATAGCTTCCATTACCCCCCACCCACCCACCCACATTTAGAACCTGAAGAACACTTCACTCCAAATAAACGATAACATGTGGACATATACCTGAAATTGTTACAATAACCACTGTAAGAGTATGAGGCTATACTATAAGATTGATCTATCATTCTACAAGTTATGGACTGAAATCCACTACACAGTATTGTTCTGTTCAAATGAATCACAGTTTCCCATTTTTTAAGGTGTGTTCCTAGCAACCACAGCTTTCAGTATTTAACCATAAATTTGGAAGTTTTTTTTTTTTTTAATCTTTTTTTTCAGAGTACACTCCAAGGCATTAACAGCCAGTGTCCTTTATGGTTAAAGATGACGCCTGTACATTTACAGAATGATCACTTGGAAATTGCACACTTTAACTCCAACTGTGTTAATTCTTTGTCACAGTGCATTTGTAGAACACAAGACACTGGTGTAAATTTCAGCAGAAAATGAAAGGACACCAACAAGTGTTCATTTCACACAAGGTTCAGTGTAATTTTCTTCTTGTCCTATGGTGTTATTGATGGAAGAACAATATACACCAATTTTGAAGTCTTTAAAAAGTGTTAAGTTGTTTTCAGCGGTTTCCTTGGAAACACCGGAGCAGTGTTAATTTTAACTCTGATGGAGTTAAATTTGTGATTTCAAATTTGCAGTGTAGACCGATGTAGAGCACAATTGCACTCTCAAAGTGTTCACATGCATCTCTTTTTTTTAGTATTCAGTTAACACTGAAGTCTTGTACAATATACACTGTGATTTGTGTTATGTGCGCTTCATTGTGCATTTTTAAAAACCCATCACTGCAACAAAAAAGTGCTCTGAGATATGGTGAATGTGTGAAATGCTAGTCTAACTCCCTAGATTTTATACGCAACAAAAAAAAAAAAAAAAAAAATGAGCAGTCTGTCATATTTGGTTTCACATCTACCACCAATCATAATATGAACATGCATATCGTACGCTGGGCGCTATAGAGTGAAGAAGATAAACCAAAACATTTGTAATGTCAAACTTGAGGTGATGCTGATTGAATCAGGATCTCTAAGTTCTGATAGTTTTATCCTCTGGTGAGCATGAAGGCATGTAAAAAAAAAAAAAAAAGAATTCATGGCGTTGCATTTACTCGGGTCTGAGATATTACAAAGCGCAGCTGACCAACAGACAGGGCAAGACCTACAAGCTGTGGTAAAAAAAAAAAAAAAAACTTTCTGTGATGATGAAACCAAGTTGCTGAAACTTCCAGGAAGTAGTTACTTTATAAAATAAGTACAGTATGTGTATCCTCTCTTTTTGTTACCGTGTCATTTTCAACCCTTCCGTCTTGTGCCAGACGTCTCCACAGCTGAGTGACGATCAGCATATTCTATATTCTCAAAGGAAGCTCTCTGCAGTGATAGAAACCATATCTCCGCTGACTCCTGCAGCGCCTGCGTCATATAAATTGACATATATAGTTCAGCGGGCTGTGTTGACAGTGTGTTTATGGCCAGTAATAAAACATTAATGTCTTTGTCAACCATTGCTTCTGACACCAAAATCTGCAGCAGTGCTGGAACAACAATGTGCAGCAGCCCTGTCAGGCTTAGTTGTTTAGCCCGGAAAGGATTCAGCAAACAGCGCAAGAAGGTTATTTGTCTTGGCTAGCCGATGCCCCGGGCTATAAAAGGCGAAGCACTTAATGGCAAACAAGTGACATCTTTTTTCAAATGATTCAACAGTCATCTAAAAACAGAGCTGACCAGCAGCCCGGGGCAATAGTTAGTGTCGAGTGTGACTTATAGCATTATGTCAGTGCTCCCGCGGAGGGGCAGATCCATGCTTAGCATAAATTAAAGTCCCCTAAAATAATCATGTAGAGGTTCAAGAAAAAAAAAAAAAAAAGAAAAAGACAAAGCAGGCCGAGGGCGGGCTCTGTCTACAGAGAACACTGAACAAAGTGATTCTGTTTTTATTTTTATGAGCCGACGAGAGTCGACAAATCGATGTCAACCGGACCGTTTCTGATGTCAGAAATTTAACACTGTGAAAGAAAGTGTTCAAATGCAAACTCAGGTTTAAAATGTTACATCAGTCACATTTTAATAAATGACCATGTGTTGTTCCATTCAAGGCTGAGTCTCTACGTGAGGGTTTGACAAACTGCTCCTCACCTTATTAATGACTCTCCTCTTCCTTTTATTCTAATCTTGCAGTAAAGTCAGAAATAAAACAGGATCTTCCTGGCCAGTTGGTCCATTGCCTGCTCACACAATCTGCCACTGGGAAGAGGAGCAGCCCCTGACCCACTTAATGTTTTAGGGCCTCAATGAAATCCATCACAACACACAGTCTCTGATCCGGGACTAAGGGGAATAACATTAAAGTCATTCAGAAACAGGTTTCTGTCCATAGCATGAACCTGAGATGTGCGTTACCTGTGTGTCACTGCTTTTCTGCACTGTTTTAATTATTTTATGAGGTTTCAGTTTGTTTATGCTGCTCAAGGTCTCCATTAAACAAGAAGCTGTGACATAATCTAGATGGTTTGTGTTTTGCTGTTAAATCCCTGAATAGAGCGACACTAAGTCTCTTTCAGCTTAGATCAACTTAGACTGGATTTCAAAAATTGTGTCTCTGGTCCTCAGTTGAACCCTTAGACTGTATAAAATATGGATGTAGTCTCCGCAACGTCACCCGTCTGTTCCTGATACAGTCGAATGAAGCCAATCGGTGGCCATCTTGGATATGACACAGACTTTGAGCTTCCGTTCTAACAGATATAAGGCGCCCATCAGTCATGTGAGCTGAGCTGAGCCCCTGATTGGACAAACCTGTAATCCTAATATCTAATAAACCGCCAAGTTAGAAAAAAATTCACTTACCGTACAGTGTTTGCCGATAGTGATATTAGTGTTTTAGACCCAAGCAGGTTTTTGAACCAGGCTGTAAAAATGCTTTTTAATGCTGTAAAAGTCTGTTTTTTTTTTTTTTTTTTGGCTTGACGTGTACGTGACTCCCAGTCTATCTGCAGCCAGCATCTAGTGGATTCTCCATGAACAGCAACTTTTAGCACTTTCTCATAGGCTTCATTTTTCTCTACCGGCTGTTGCCCCTTGGTTGAACCACATGCTTATTTCAGATAGCCTGTAACTCCGATGGGTTCGTAGGCTGCAGAAAAAACGCTTGCTTTAAAGACACACTGCTGGAAATTTGCTGTCCAAACACAAACACTCACACCCCGTTTGTTTCAGCCAGACTGATTGCAGCTTCTGTCACTGTGATCTTTCTCGTAACTTATCCTTCAGTCATTCTTCTCATGTTTTGTGGTAGAAAAGTGTTTGCATGGTCCTTAGCTGTGATATTTGTTAGTAAATCAGAGGCTTTTTTTTTTTTTTTTTTATGTGTCTGTAATTTCATAAACAGAAGAAGTGAGTTTCACAGTGGACTGACTGCTATGATTGGAGAAACTTGAGGGGGCGGGTGAAACTATGATTGGGTAAATTTGTAAGCCAGTTGCTATGATTGAAAAAAAAAAAAAAGTAGGGTCGCCTGGATTCATGGGGATTGCTTACTTTGAGTTAATTGTTGTGATCGCAACTTCCTGGACAGAATGGTATTTAATCCCTGTGTGACCTTCCTTCTGTGCCAGTTCATCTTGTCCAGCTTGTGTGTCAGCTTTCCAGTTTGTCACTTTCCTTGCGTGTGACCAGCTTATGGTGTTTTTTTGTTTTTTTTTACTCACTCTTTAGCCTGCTGATTTTCAGATACCTCTGCCTTTTATGGATCTCATGTATTCAGACCATCGCCTCAGTTAAATGGACTTTGAATTTCAGAACTGTGTGAGCCTTGAATATTGAGTGCTTCCCTGTGGATCAGTCTGACAGATATAAAGGTTCTAAAAATGTACAAAACTGTAATAATAATAATAATAATAATAATAATAATAATAATAATAATAATAATAATAATGCATTTCAAAAGTGGTTTGTAGTGATGTGAGACAAACACATTTCTTTGTTTGAATGAAATCTCTCTGTAGTTCAACCTTTAAATAATGAAGGATTAAAAAAAAGAAGAAAAAAAATCAGAATGAATATTTCATACAGCTTTACGTTAGCTCTCCTAGTATAGTATGGTAAAAGTGAGAGGTGTGAACATGGTATTACCTTAAAATAATCCAGACAAGCTCTTTACAGATCTACTGAAATAAACAGAAAAAGGATTTATTTTCCCTGAATATATCAAAGGAAACCTGCTTTGCATAGGATTTATACATGATATTCTCCTGAAACACGACAGCTGGTTGGCTAACTCGCACATCCTCGTCGTCAGCTGACTGTAAGGTTTGCAGATCTCGGGTGTAAAACAGTGTAATGAATATAAAGCAGAGGCAGGCACTCAGATGAACCCAAAGAAAAGAGCACTGAAGCTATTCCAGCGTGATATTTGCTCTCATCCAGTGCCAAAGCAGCACGTGGCTGCAGCCAAAGATTCTCTGTACTCTTAGCAAAGGTTTATAAAAGGAGATTTGTTGAAGCCTGTTGAAATCTGAAGGTCTTCCCTGGTAGATAAGAAAGCTCTCTGAAACTCACATGGTCCTACTGAGAGAATAATGCAGAGGTACCTGCAGAGTGAAGGGTGTGTGTGAATTACATTACAGCCATCAAACATTCTGTTTTATCTGATTGTGCAGAGAATTTCTTTAATCACCATGTTTCCCTTTTCTTTCCACATGGGTGTATAAAGGGAAAAAAAAGGAAGAGAAAATGTGTTTTTCAGAGAACATTTTAGCCTCTTGGTCTGAATTGAGCTCAGCTTCATTCATTTAATATAACTCATTTCCTCTGCAGCTAAATGTTCAAATCATACAAGTAAAAAATGGTTCAAAGCCAAATATTTTACAACATTTTTGGTACCACTTAGAAGAAGGTTATCTCTGCTCACCGTTTCCTTCTTTGTCCAAAATCTCTGCTCCTTCAGACTTTGTTAAAACCTCTCAGTGAATGAGCAAAGATGGACTCTTCAAAATTAAGTCTGAAAGAGAAATAAAAGAGTACACATGGTTCTGATGAACATTTTAAGTTGTGCTTCTCTTCCTCTGCAGAACTTTCCTCCCATGTCCTTAACACAGTGAGGTGGAAACAAAGGTATTTGTCATTTACTTTATAAAGATTTCAGGGTCACAGAGGATAGACCCTTGATGATTTGGATCACTTTCTGTGCTGGTCTGAAACTGGCAGAGATTTTACCTGAAACAATGTTGTAAATGGACAAACAAAAAGACGTTTCATAGTCAGTACTGCATAGTTGAGGTAAAATATTTCTGAAGACCTGTGTTTTTTGTTCTGTGCTTTTGTGTTTATACTTAAAGAGAGGGTATGCTGCTCTCCCATATTTTAAACATGGATGAAGTATAAAGTATCAATGCTGGATGTTCAGACTAAATGTGAGCATATTTTCAAATCTCTACATGTTCAAATGATGGAGAAATCCCTGAATCTGTCTGTAAACTGATCAAAACACTGCTCTAAAAATACCCTATTGACCTGAATACAAGACAAGGTTTTTTTTAACTGGAAATCAACTTGAAAAACAAACAAACACACACACAAAAAAGTATGGGCTTCACAAAAAATAGTACTCCCCCCAAAAAACAGTAAATTTTTGTTTTTTAACAATAAAAGAGACCTTAAGAATTTGTTTCATTTTTTTTTCTACACACACGCTGACCAACATGCACTAGGATAAAAAAAAAAAAAAAAAACACAGGACCCTGTGAACAGGCGCTGATGGAGAGATGTGAGGGAGCTTACACACAGAGGAGCAGGTGGGGCTCTGCTTGAAGGCCCAGGATGTGAACCAGCGCCTCCCTAACTATCAGCCCTGTGATGTGACATGACCCTCCGCCCCCAAACACAAGTTACTGCAGTATCAGAAAGTCAAATATGAGATTAGTCGTGTCCCTTGTGACAACTTGATTGATGTTTGGAAACATTTCCACTCACCTGTCATTACTTTTTTATGTGAAGGTAAGCGCCAGAGCCACTGTTGACCTCTGCTGCTGAGGTCCACTCCTCACACAGGTTTTATTACCCAGAGCTGCCATGGTAATTTATGTTGTCAATTTACAGCTTCATTGTACACAGCTGTGCACTCCCAGCTTTATTTAGAGAAGCATTTGACACCTTCCTGTTAAAGTATTTAGAGTGACAGCATGCTGTAGAGCTGCAAAAATATATCCCATTATCTTTTTCCATGGAAAGTCAAGCAAAACAGTAATTATTAAAGAAGAACTCCGTCATGTTTAACTTTAGTTGTGTATAAAAATCTCCCACATGCAGACAAAATGAAAACTGTAAGTTATAAATCAGAGTTTTGAGGTAATAACTGAACGCCACAGTATTACCCTCTTTCCGAAAAAGTTGTCTGTTTTGTGGGAGAAAGATTTCACTCCTCCTGTTTGGTGCTCTCAGCGCTACTCTCTCCTCAGCTGCTCGGGACGCATTGTGTCCCCTCGGCTGATGTTGCCACTGATTTACGCTCTTGTTGAGGGATGTGAGCAGAGTGCTTTTTACCAACAGTTGCGAATCACAGGGGCTTTTCATGCGTTCCTTTCATCTTCGCGGCAGAGCAAAATGTATTCCATTAGATTACCATGATTTCCATTAGATTACCATTAGATCACTGTGCAGACGACTGCACTCCCTCTACCAACGCCGTCTATAGGGAATGAATAGAGTTTTGTAAGCTTTATATAACGAACAATGGGTTTCTACTGACTGTGAATACTAAGTTCTATCAAACCAAAGGTTGTTTTATTGTATGAAAATACCCACACTCAGACCATGGTGGTGTTTATATAATCACACAGAAATAACTGAACACTAACCTGCAGATATCTAATACAAATCTGAATGTGTAATGGTCATACTGTTTATCATCTTTTATTGTACCCAGATAATTAAAATGATAATTTTTAATTAATGCAACAATTAAAAACTTTTGTTTTGTCTAAATCATGTCTCCATGATGTGTAGTGTAACGGCAGATGTCTTAGGCTGCCCCCAGAAAGGATGATGTGGATTCAGTGATGTCTTAGGCTGCCCCCAGCCCCATCACCATCAATGAATCCACATCATCCTTTCTGGGGTTCATCATCACCCAGGACCTCATGTAGGAGCTGAACACCACCTCCCTCATCAAGAAAGCCCAGCAGAGGATGGACTTCCTGCGACAGCTGAAGAAGTTGCCAAAGACCATGATGCTTCACTTCTACACTGCCATCACAGAATCCTTCCTCTTCTCCTTCATCGCAGTCTGGTACGCTGCAGCCTCAGCAAAGGACAAGTGCAAGCTGAGAATGTGATTGGCTGCAGTCTGTCATCTTTCACGACCCTGAGGCATTCAGGTAAGACTGTGGCCAACCCCTCTCACCCCACACATGGACTGGTTCAGACCCTTCCTACTGGTAAGAGGCTGCAGTCCATCAAGACCAAAACCTCATGAAACAGAACGGTTTCATAACCCGTACTCTCCCCATGGGACTGTTTTTTCTTTCCTTTTATGTCACATTAACACCCACTGGACTTTAAATTGCATCGCTAAAAATTGCACCTTTAATTTTTTTTTTATATTTCTATATTTTTACATTTTATATCTTAACTTTTTAATATTCTTTTTAATATACTGCATGGCTTCTAATTCTGTATTATTTAAGTTGTCGCTAGTCCCATGTTATTTCCTTGTGAATTGTTTAGCACTAATAAATTCCTTGTTTGTGTAAATGTTCTTGCCAATAAGACCCCATTCCAACTCTGTCTCTGATAATTTGCCTTCGTGAGGAGAAAATCCAACTGAAACAATATTATGAGCTTTTAAAGGTGGTGGCTGCTTCAAGAAGTACAAAAATCTAACACTGAGATTGGTTTCATGACAAGTTAACTACAAATGGTGTGCATTTTTTTTTTTTAGCAGCAAAACTTTAAAATTGCTTTAGTCAGAAAGACATATTCAAAATTATTTCCCATGATACATAATTGATGAAAATCATCAAAACTATTTTACTTTTCATACATATTCAATATTTTGATAATTTGATCATTTTTTGTGTTTTCTGAAGTGAAAAAAATAAAAAAGACTGAGTCCATTATTCTAAGCTCCTGATATGTCTGGAAGTCACCACAGACCCCCATCCCTGATCCTTTGTAATGAATCCATCAGCTCATCTCTTCTCTCCTCAGCTTTATGACGGTCTGTCAGAAACTGATTCTGCCTGAAAAAAAAAAAGTCACGTGTATTACAACCTCACATAAATATATGTGTTTTACATCCGTGCAATACTTCACAGCCAGCAGCAACCACAATGAGTTGTGACTACATGTGAAATCACAAACCACACGTCCTTCGCTGACTGCACGAGCAGGAACTTTGCCACTAGATGTAGCTGAAGCACTCAGGTACCAGGAGCAGAGATGTCAGCCCAACTCTCTGCAGATGTTTTCTTTATTTCACTCAAACACAGAGCAGAGATAAAACACAAAGTCATTGTCTTTGAGCAGCATGTTAACTCTTCTCTCCTCTTCTCACAGCTCCTCTCTGCTCAGCTTTTTTACACCGGCTTCTGTTCCTGTGATGTTTAACGTCACATGTTGTTAAAATGTTTCTGCAGTTGTTCCTCTGTAAATAAAGTCGCAACATGACTCCTATGTGCAGCGTATCTTCAGGGGAAGTGCACTTCTTCTGGTGTTACTTTCTGTCTTCCCAGTGTCTCCGTCTCTGTCCTCTGAGTGTCTGGATTACTCACTCTTGGGCAGATTTCAAAGAGGCAGTGGGGGTGTCGGGCTGGAGGTTAGCACACTGATTATGCCGTCTTTGCCTCCTCTCAAATCACCAGCTCCTGCTCTCCAAAATCCAGCCGTCACAGAGAGGGTGGGATGGAGACGCCGACATTTGACCTGATTTTGCACAGATCTATTACTGCTGGCTCGGCGCCTGGTTTTACGTGCCGCGTGTAACTTAAAGTGACACTTGCCTGAAGCTGCCTCGAAGGCGAAAAGCTAGGTTGGCGCTCTGAAACCACATATGACAAGCAAGGGGGAGAGAGCAAGAGACCGAGCTTGCCAGGGTGAGGGGTGTTTGTCAGAGAGCTGGAGAGGGAGAGCAGCTGAAATGGAAAAAAAAGGAAAGGAGAAGACGTAAAATGGTTTCACTCTCCTTGCTCTCTTGCTTCTCCTCTGGGTGGGTTTGTTAGGCTCTCTGCTTCTCTCACTGGTTTCTTCACCTGAGCGATGGCCTTGGATAGTTGGCTCCTTGAGGGTAAGTGGCTCTGCGGTGAGAGATGACTGTGAGGAGAAAAAAGAGAGGATGCTGGGAGAAAGGAAGTGAGCTCACACGGGCACCTGCAAAGTTATTATTCCCTCTTTAAGTCATCTTCACATAAGCAGCCTTAGAATCCATCTTGGACTTCAGTTGGGTCGTGATTGAAGCTTAGACTTCAGCTGATGTGATTTCACTCCGACAGTTTAAGCATGTTGACTGTCAGAGGCTGTTTTCTGCAGTCCTGTCCTCAGCACGTCTCTCACTGGATCACCATCAGCGGTGTCAAATTAACCGCAGCGTCTTTGACCGTTCACTGACCCGCCACCCTCCCAAACTGAGACTGTCATCATCATTTCACAGCAACCACATCATGACATGCAGGCCTGTCCAGCTTTACATTTCTCTGTGTGATGAATCTAAGTGTATGTGCTTAAAGAATCAGCAGAGTATCGTTCTCTGTGTCATGTTTCTGTTAGGATGTTGGGTTAAAGAAGGGTTATTCTACTTTTTTTTAACTTCATTATGACCCTCAGTTGTTGCCTTAAATGCTTTCAGTTAATTCATTCTGAATTTCAGAAAACTCTTATTTCAGCCTCTGTCTAAAACACTTTATTTTAGCTGCTGCCTCTTTAAGGCTCCCTGCTCAACAAACCCTCTTCACTCTGATTGGCCAGCTCCCTGAAAGCCTGCAGGGGTTGGAGCTATGGGTAGAGCTTGGTGTTTGAGACCTGCCTTTCCAACATGTCATGAACCAATCATGAGATCCTTATGTGATGACCTCATCATTTCAGCAACTCTCGTCAAGATCTCGTGTTATTTTTAGTACAGAGCGTTTTGATCAGTTTACAGACAGATTTGGGGATTTCTACAACACATGAATATGTAGAAGTTTGATTATTTCACAACAACCAGCTCTTAAACATCTATCATTCATATACAAGAGGTGGCTCAACTGACTGCACTTGCTGAATCAACTTGCGTAAAATCATTAATGCGAGACAGGGCTCAGTGTAAACTTTTTTTAAAAACTTATCTATAGCAAATAACAATCTATGGATTACTGTGGACTGCAACTATGGACTTCTGGGGTCACAGACACTTTCTTTTCTGTTTATGGACTAAGTTTTTTTTTTTTTTTTTTTTTTTTTTTTTTGTTGTTGTTGTTCCTGTGTTCATTAAGGGGTTGAGGAGGGTGCCATCCAGGTTGGATGTGTTTCGTGTTCAAGTGATTTTTCTGAAATATATTTAAGTTTTCTCACTGAATCTAGATTTTAACGCTTGTTTAAAAATGCCGCTTAATAATCAACAGGTTTACAGTAGGTTGTTAAATCCAGACAGTCTTAAGTTAATTGTTTTTTAGTTGTTCTGCACTCACTGATTGCTGGTGAGTCTATCTGCCTGCCCTAGCATTGCAACAATTCATTTATTAATATTAAAAAAGTTGAATTGTTACATATTTGTCTCGAAAAGTTCAAAACAGATCCCGTATAAGAAAAACCTTAGCCCTTGTATTGTGTGTAAGAATGAAGATGTTAGCTTTTTAGACCAAAACTTTTTTTTTTTTTTTTTTGTACCAGGTAAATGTATATTTTTCTGCTGAAAACTGGATCTCAATGGCCTCTGCTAGGCTTCTGGTGTCAGCCTCAAATGGTCACTTTTTTTGCACTTCCTTCTGGCTTCACATTTCCAACACTGCAGGTTGCTGCTTCCCTGCAGCTGATGATCCAAAAGTTTTCCTCTGAGCTGAACCAACTGATGGACAGATCACTGTAAGGACACATTCGGCGTGTTTGCATTTTAAATTTGATGAGGAACACAGAGCTGGATGAGTCAGTGACCATGAGAGGCGAAATGTGGATACGATCTAATGCAGCATCAGTGAATCCTGAAATTAATTATGCATATTGCTGTCTGTCAGCTGTGCCTATAAGGCTTTTTTTTAGTGACTGGGGGAGTTATAGACAGGAATCTGCAGTTTTAGTGCACAGACTCAGAAACTCAGGCATCAATAATTGACTGCAGCAGACAGACATGATGGATTGTACGTGATGGATATTAAAAATACAGAAGCTACAAAGACATGTTTATTTTTCTTTGATATCTGTAATTATTTGATGTGCAGATAGAATTATTAAATAAATGACTGTGCACACCTTGTAGACTCTTAACAATACCGTAATTACAGCAGTTTGTCATCATTTAGGACGACTTTACGTGGTTCAGCGGCTGCTGAATATTTGAGAGCTAAGATGAATATTGTACCCTTTTCAAAAAGGGAGAGTGGGAGTTCTTCTTTACACACACACACGCACACACACACATGCACTCATCCAGCAGCAGAGAAATGCATCTCTTTGTGGTGTGCTCTTATGCATCAAGAGGCAGCTGAAGGCCTACATGGCTTACTGACCTACAAGGACAACAGGGTGGGCTCATCCATAATGTGGATCCTGTTTCATTTGTCAGACTCATATCATTACCCAGCAGGAAAGATCATCTCTTCTTATGTGTGTGTGTGTGTGTGTGTGTGTGTGTGTGTGTGTGTGTGTGTGTGTGTGTGTGTGTGTGCTTCATCTGCTTATTATTCACACGGAGAAGGTGTCTGACCGCGCCTCCTCCAGTCCCACCTGTATGCTGTTTCGTGACTTCCTTCATCCCCTTTGGACTCGATCGTGAGTCAGCCTTCGGATATCGTTTGAAGTAAGAGCTCTCTGTCTGCCTGAGTGACAGCACGCAGCGAAGAGGCGGAAAGGGCTCCTTTAAGAGTCATCCAGTGGCTTCCTTTCTAACGAGGACAACGACCCCATCTGCAGACGATGGTATAAGAGAGGAGAAGGCGTTGATTTTAACACACACTTCATACTTGTTATGCTCCAGTTTCACATCCGCTGATGTGTAATTTAGCAGCTTTATGTCAAAGATTAAAAGGATAGAAAGATTGAAAATACAGCTCAAAAAGTTAGGTGAGTGATGATGTATAGTGAGAGAGCAATTATGCAAATTAGAATCCCAACGGGGCAATCAAGACCCTGACGTTAAGTGGAGGGTTTGTGACTCAGCAGGCAGGGATTCTCATTTGCAAAACCACCTTTCTATTAAACATTGTGTGCTTGTTACTCAGCTGCCAAATGAAGACTGAATCTAACTGAAAGTGCTGCATTAAAGTTAATTTAAGAAGGATTATTTAAACAGTTCCCAGTTAAAACATTCCCCCTGATTAACTGGGAAGACTTTTCATAACAGATTCCTTTCACTCTGCTTTGATCCGATGTGATCATGTTTCCCCCAGAGTGACTTTTGCTGGTTAAGAAAATCTCTTTAACCATGAGGCTCTAACCAATCAGACTCAAGGATTGGACACAGCCAGATGTAAAGAGGGGGTTTTCTGCTTTCTTGTATTTTAAACATGGATATAAAGTAACAATGCTGCATGTTCAGACTAAACGCAAGCAGATTTTCAAACCTGGTCATATTCACGTTGGAAAAATCCCCAAATAGGTCAGTTTTAAAAATCTTCACAAGAGCTTTACAAGATCTTCATGAGACTTTCTGAAACGATTAGGTCATCACATAAGGATCTCTGAGCTGGTTCATGACACACTTGAGGAACAGGCCTCAAACACCAAGGTCTTCTCAAAGCTTCACTCTCTCAGGCTTCCAGAGGGCTGGCCAGTCAGAGTGAACGGGGTTTGGGGAGCGAGGAGCTTTAACCTGTTACGCGCTCCTGGGTCGCCGGCGGGGGATTTGCCCTGTTTTAAGCTTCGCCAAAGCATAAATAACGCCCCCTTTGTCAAATATTGAAATGCTACACCTTGTTAGAAAGCTTAGTGTCTCCACAATCGGCTCATTAAGTTTTTTTTGCAGTTTAAATGACCAAAAAAACGTTATTAGTGAAGGAATCAGTCAGAGAGTGATCACAACATCTGGGACTTCCTACCTGTTTGCGGGTCATAACGTCACATCTGCAGCTCGTTCCACGATTATTTACACTCCGTTTGATCAGAGGAATCCAAGGCTCAACAATATCAAAAGCATTGCTCCATAAAATTAATCCAAGTGGTGAAATCGCTCCTGTAACGTCCAGTCTGCAGAGCCCGTTCACAACATCAACAGCGGCTTTGCCTTATTATTGCGTTTCCTCGCCACTTTTTATCCAACAAAACTGGGTATGTTTGTTTTCTGTAGGCTTCTAGCTGCATAACAAAAGTATCCCCATCGAAATCAGTCCAGTATTCATCCGATGACAGTGTTTGAAAGACGAGGGTTGACTGGCTGATGACGCACGGTGTCCCGGCGTAATACTTTTATAAGTTGCTCGTTTATTTGAAGACAGACCTGTCAATCACTCGAAGTGTAGCCAATCGCTTTACTGTTCGAACGGTGTCGGCTGTTGTCACATAAAGAGTGGATAAGACCGTCTAAAACCTCTGCGTATTCAGTTCTGTTCAGTCACATTTCATGAGCGCCACAGGAGAGGAGCACCTGGTGACCGCTAAAAGACAGGATTTTAGGGTTTAAGACGAGCTTCTTCACGACCAGCGAGAGAGGACGGATGAAAAGATACATGCGGCTAACGAAGCTGGTTGTGTGCAGCTGCTACGTAGGAGCTGATGTAAGTACAGTCACGATTTAGATGCGCTGTTATGAAAGTGTCTGGATGCTGTTTTCTTCGTGTTTTCTCTGGGCTGCAGCACATATGATGAGCGCTTGTGCTTGGTGTGAAACATAAACTGAAGCAGAGCTACTGAAACTGCTAGCACTGTATGATATATTTACAGTCTGCCTGACGCTATCGTTTGTTTATAGAACGGTTGTGGTTGGTCGCTGTGGCCATAGAGGCAGGCTTTGAGCCTTCATACGAACAGCTACAGGGAGCCGTCTGTCACGTGACATAAACAATGCCTCTGATTGGGCGAAATTGCGTGTTACAGAAGAATGGTTCTTTGTACAAAGTGTGAGCTGTTAGAGAGATGAACCGTTCAGACTTGAGACATTTTTTGAACGAGGTTGTGATCATGTTCATTTCTGCTCTGAAAACGTTTATTTTGCTTGGTGTGCAGAGTTTCTAATAGTTTGTATAAAGTTTCATTTTTGTGCAAATATAGTTTTTTAAAACGTTTTATTGTAAAGATTGTTAGTCTTGTGCAAGTACAGTTTGTATATAATGCTATTTTGTAGAATTTTGGTTTGTATATAGTTTTATTAAAAATTATATTTTAAAATAGAATATTCATATTTTGGCAGTGGCAGTGGCAGTAGTATTAGTAGTTGGTATTATAGAAGTGACAGAAGTGTTTCCTGAATCACAGAAATGAGTAAAAACCTTTTGGCACTGTTTGGCACAGTCTGGCACAATTTGGCACAGCTCAGATAGATTTGGTCATCTGAGATTAAAACCTCTACAACTCCTATAAGCTCTTACCTTGAAAGCTTACTTTTCAACCAGATGTAGTCGACAAGATGTAGAATTGATATGGTGAAGGGCTTATGTCTCGCATAAAGCATCATGAAGTTATTTGTTTTCAAAAATGAGTAAAAAAAATGAAGACAAAATTTTTGTGTTTCAGCCACATTTAGCCTTATATAGACTTAAGCCACATATAAACAAATGATATTTTCTGAAACTAGAGGTTGTTATCTTTCAAATGAGGTGCCACCGATGAATTTTGACTTTGTGGTTCTTCAGTTATGAGCTTTTAAAAAAAGTGTGGTAAATTGGCCTCCACTAGGTGGAGTGTAAAGGGTTAAAGAGACAGCAGCTAAAACAAAGTGTTTTAGACTGAGGCTGATAAAAGGATTTTTTAAACACCAGTGAGAGAAAAAGAGGATTTTTTTTTGGAGCTGTATATCATGTAAACATACATGGACACACATACGGACACACGTCCTCCTGATTTACTGGGACTATAAGAGGTAGCAAGGTAACTGAAGAACAGGAGGACTATTATTGTGTCTCAGCACACAGTAGAGAAACATGTCCTGGTTTGTTTCCCAACAGTGTGAGGCATATGAAGAGAAGAGCTGAGGAAATGCATACATCAAAGATAATCATGTTTCATTAAAGTGGTGTTATACAAGCATCAAATATACTGAATGGATTTGTCACAACGGGACCCAAATAAACACGAAACGGCAGAGAAATTCTGAACCCATAATCCAATAATGTCTACTGAAATGATATGTACATTATGTTTGAATTACCTGCCACTGTAAATATACAGTAGCTGCTGCTCAAGGCAAAGCGGTGTCTTTTGCAAGCTGTTGGCAGCCGCAGAGATTTTCAGCAGCATTAATGGACTGTTAATATGTTGATCTGCTCATTTCCACGAGGCTTTTTCCTGCCAGAACAAATAGGCATCAAGTAGCGAGACTGATAGAACCCTCAAATGACAACTACATTTATAGCTGAAGCCATTTATTCTCGGAGCAGAATGAATTAGGGGGTTTTTAAAGCTGAAAAGCCCAAAATGGGATAAACCATGATGCACAAAGCAGTCAAAGCCTCCGTCTGTCTTTTCCTTTTCCTGTCTCCACCTTGCTCACGCTATCAGGGGACAAAACATATCAGAGTGTCAATGAAGCTTGTCATGAAAATGTAAATTGGATTTGGGAATTTCATTTCCATTTTACAAATTATCTGATGGCTCTGAATAATACTGATGACTACCGAGGATTAAAGTCAGGAGCAAAAATAAACAGGCGCTTTCTGTGTAGGCCTCAGTAAAGAGGAAACTAACCCACTCCGGTGTCTGTGCATTCAGCCTGTTTCATCACAAGTTGGTGTTCTCCGACTCTCTGGAGAACAAAGACAATGAAAATTTATCTTAATCTGGAGGATTCTGGCTGGCAGCCTCCCCACTCTCAGCCCCGTGGGGGACAATAATTAATCAAGCGAGCATTAAGTAGGTGGGGTGCAGGGGTAATAGATCAATTGAAAAGCTGATGATAAGAATCGATGGTAGAGATAACCTTGGCTGAGGTGAAGAGCCTGGAAGGTGGGACAGGGAGGGCTGAGACTTTATTATGTGGCTTGTACACCATTGTCAAAAACAAGATGTGTTGGTTTAATGTTTTTACAAAACATGAAACTACTATCCCAAAGAAAGGACCGCTGACCTCACTCGCTCTCTCTTCCACATGAACAAGCCACTAAACTTCTCATAGACACTTTAATTTTGGTGCAACAGAGTTTGTAAAACCCAAACCATGCTCTCAATCCAGGCTTCAGGATATGAAAATCTTCAACTCATCAGTGTAGCTTTTGCATTTGGAAGGATCTGTGGTCAAGTTAGCCTCAATAAATAGTGCTACAAAGTTTTCAGAGTAAAAACTGATGTATGACCTCTGATGTCAAATTGCTGTTAACACTCAGTACGTTTACATGTAGCTTAAGAAATCAGACCATGAGCTCAATCAGCAGTAGATTGGGTTATTTAAATGTATGTAAACATCTTAATCAGACCCAGAAAGGACTGAGCATAGCTGTATCTATACATTGCTATCTGATTCAAATGAACTGGACATGATTCATCAGGTCTCAGTGTTCAGCACAAGCAAATTCCACCCAGAAGAGGAAGCAGATGACAATAATAAAATGGATCTCTGCGCTCCAACACAGCAATGAAACACCATGACAATGGAGAGCAACAAGTCTAATTTTTTAAGCAAATAGGAAACAACCTTCCTTTTAATACAGCGTAAGGAACTGAAAAAAACAACACAAAACGGTGATCTGTTTAAAACAGTTTGACACACACTAAAGCCTGACAGATATGAGATTTTAGGGGCTAATGCGAATACTGATACTGCAAGAAAGAGAGCAACATCTGATGTATTCTCAGATAACCAATATATCAACCGATATATGAAATAAGATGATAGATATACACAGATTATATGTTGTACATTAAAACAAATTCTAATACCCAAAATATAATTCAAAACAAAGAAGCAGAAAATTACTAAACTAAAATAAAGAACTTGAATAAGTAAGGACTGTAAACTTTATCTTAAAGTCCCTGTGAGGATTTTCTAAGTGATCTTAAAAGTCTGTCTTCAAGATCTCTGCCTGATCTTAATCCATAACTTAAAATGATATTATCAGCACCATTGATTTACATCATGTTGAAGTCTCTATGACAACACCATGCCAGCTAATGAAGTTTAGCAGTGAGAAGAGAGATCTGTGTTTTTCTCTGCTGAAGACTATGTCTATGATTAATTTAGAAGTGATGGTGGACACTGAAGCTGAACTGTCAGACAGAAAAAAAGGACAGAAGAGAAGAAGAAAGCTAAACAGGAGAGTGATAGAGCATGGGCTAAATGCTAAAACATGAGCTTAAAGCTAAACTGTTTGTGATAATGTTCGTTCCAACCAACATGCAGCAGTTATTCTGCAGTGGTCTGTTTAAACTTGAGAGTCTGACAATAAAATAAAAAGTGAGGTTACGTTAGCTCTGATTGATGGATGAGCAGGACATAAGGATTTGCTAACGTTACACGTTAGCCTTCAGATATGTCTCAGAGCACTGTGCTGCGAGTAGTGCTAAATATAGCAATCTACCAACCTACAGTACAAATTGACAAAGTTTACTTGTCGAACTTGTTTAACTGTTGATAAATACCTTACCTCGTCACATTGTATCTGGTAAAAAGTTGTCTTGAACAAAGAAAAGTAGTGTTTAAAAGATATGATCTCCATTTATTTCCAAAACAAACACACGCCTTGTTAAGAGTCATGTCATCACAACAGTGTGTGCATGATTACAGCCAAAAGGTGTCGCTGTAATCCAGGTCAAACAGATAGTCCTCACAGACCCTTTAAATCTTATAACAATGGTGGACATAGGAGTTAACAGCTGCATAACTCTTTGTTTATCTCATAAAGACATATTTACACAACTTATAAATTCTCTGGATCCAAAACCCACTCACAAAACAAAACAAAACAAAACAAAACAAAAAACCCCACTTATTTTTAAAAGCATCAGGATCTCAACACAGCAAAAGATGCGCTATAATCGGCCTGACTGAGTCATGCCAATTAAACGGCAGTTTCACTTAGCGAAAAAAGGACCCAGTGCCAGGACCATGAGCAGAAGTCTGATTCTCTGTTCTGCATGCATACGCAGACAAGTCCAGGTCTCCCACTGTGACTTTATGATTGATATGACCTTAGTTGGACCGCTGTGTGCACGTACTGACTGATGACAGTAAGGTATAATGTACAGACCTGAAATAAAATAAATTAATTAATTAAAAAAAACATTTTGTGTGAACACTACACTGAAACATTCAGCTTCCTCATAATCTGTGTAAAGGATAACTGTGTGCTTAGAGCAAAAGAGGCAGAGCACATTTTTTAAGACCCTGATCCACTCTCTTTGCCTCTGTTGAAGAGCTGTTGTGTGCACAACACTGTAAAAGAAATCTGTATGAAAGTATGCCCAACATTCTGCTCGTGGATGTTTCCCAACTCTATGTTTGCCTCATAATCTGGAGCACAGCGTCCACAGATGACCTTAAAGCTGTTCCAACAGTGTCATCCTTGATGTGTTTGGATGCTGACCAAGCTGTTATATTTGACGACTCTGAACTGAAAACTGCTGAAACTTTGACTTTTCTGCTTGGAATCATATTTCAGTGCTGGAGATTGTACTTTATTATCAACAGATTGCAGCTACACATCAGATAACACGTTTACCTTGATGTCATCCTGGGATAGTAACAGACTGCAGGCAAGACTCCTGCAGAAATGTTAGCTGGGACCCGACAGAACTGATGCATTTTAGGGTATCATGGAGGAACATCAAAGCTATAAATCGTGTTGCGGGTGATACTGTGCATGCTAGTTAGCTGCTACTTCATTTGACTTTTTTCACTTTACTTTTTCTTTCTAGTTATTATTTATAAAGCTGTACTGTAAAAACTTTTGGAGCTATGCCTTGTTTTTTATACCCTTGACCCCAGAAATGGACTTTCACTGGCGTATAACCAACTGTTGATGAGAAATGATGCCATGAAATAACGAATCAGAGTCATGAACTTATAGGGAGGTGTTCTGCTTCCCCATATTTTGAATATGGGAATAAAGTAACAAGCTGGATATTCAAACTAAACATATGCAGATGCTCAAATCCCTCAATATGTCCATAACAATGGCTCATTGTAAAAACAGCACAGGATCTTAATAAGTTCTGCAACTTCTGATGACAATATCACTTAACTGGTTCATGACACAATAAAGGGTCGGGCCTCAAACACCAAGGTCTGCTCAGCACTCTGCCCCTGACAGTTCCCTGGCGGGCTGGCCAATCAGATGGATGGTGACAGACAGAAAATCTGTAAAATCTGTTTGCGTTGAAAGTGGAAAATTAAGAATTTACAAAAAAATCTCAGCTAAGCTAGTAAAATACTGGACAAACAAAGTAACACAAATTAAACACACTAAGCAAGGACTTAGAGTAGAAGCCAAGGTTGTGACACAAACGAACAGATTTGACAAGATGATCTGGCACAGGACGAGGGGAAGACAGACATAACTGTGTACCACTAAAAGATTCAGTTGTAGAGCTGCTGCGGACTGAAACCAGTCATAATGTCACCAAGAAAACATGTCTGCTCACATCAGGGAGTCTTAAACAACTCTGTTTCCCCATTCTTTTCTTACAGGTAGCTCCATATTGCTTCTGAACCGTCCATCCTGAATTTCGATCTGTGCTGAATAGAGCCCAGCTGCCGTCATCCCTACTGTTTGATGTGAGTGTGAGCTCTCATCAGCACACTACAGCTCACAGAAGCCCAGAGTTTAGACTGGCAGTGATGTTTCATGATGTTCTGTTTTAGTCCATTTAGGGCTGTTCGATATACCATGTTTTTTCAGACCAAAAGCAGTACGAGTACTTCCTCTTGAGTACTCACTGATACCACAAGTTTTGATACATAATATTTCAATTAAGACAATGACAGATCATTTTGAACAAAAACTTTTATTTCTAAAAAAAAACAAACAAAAAACAACAACAAAAAAAAAAACGTCAGCACAGTCACTTTGCCATGACGTCCAAATAAGATATGAAGATATGTAAGCACTGACGTGAGTATCGGTGGCTGGCATCGGCAGCCTTCACAAGTACTCGATACATTGAAATAAGGCTGGTATCGGCCGATACCTGGGCCTATATCAATACCTGGTATTATTACTCGCCCATCCCTAATGCCATCAATGCAGACAGTAACTTACAGAAGCTGAATGTGAGGTGACCACAATGGACTGCTGTTTCTTATTTCATTGGCACAATGTCAATTTAAAAACAACTTACAAATGGATTAACATCTTCTGCATGAGTCCTGGACAAAGAAACTCAACTCTAGCAGCATTAGCACACCATAGATGTTGACATCTTGAAAAACTGATTTGTTTTTTCTGCCATGTTTATTAAAACTGAATGACGATGTTTCTGAGAATGTAGCCTTCTAAATAATTGGAGCAGGTTATTAAAGAAAAAAGTTACAATCACGCAAAAGAAAACGTAAAAAGCCGCAGTCCTCGACTGTAACTTTTAACGGTGTCAGATGTCTTACAGCCTTTCTCCTATGTTGTCTGTGAACCCGGTGCTGTTTGCCAACTTCCCTCTCTTTAAATTGAGTTTTCTGTCCTCAGTCCAGTCATACTCACAGAAAAGTACTGAAGACACTGATGCTGGCAACTGACCATGGAAGATAAGAGAACACATGTGATAATGATGTGAAACCTCACTGATCTTCTGCTCCTACTCCTACTGATGTGCAACTACTGATCTTCCATCTTAAAGAGAGAAAAAAGAAAGTACACGGAAGAAAATATTGGTTTTTTTTTTAAAAATGACTTCTTTAATGTGAGGGGCGCAGCTTCCATTTCAGAGGCTCACTCCAAAAGATATTTATTTGTTGTCAAAGACGCTCTGTATGTGTTCTCCTTGTAATCCTCCGCCGGTTCAAAGAGGGAAAAGTTCACAAACAACACAGTGGCTCCTTTGCTTCTTCAACATTTATCACACTCACACACAACTAAACAGAAAAGAGAGGACTGTGAAAGCATGTGTGTGTTTCAGCTTTCTGTACAACTTTGTTTACTCTGAGAGACGCTGCTGCAGACACAACTGAGTGAAATGGAAGTGGATCAGTTCTGGTTTATTAACAACACATTACTCTCTCTGCATGCAGACCCCATGATGGCTGAAGTTACAGTAAATGAGTGACGAACCCATGTGAGCCGAAAAGTGAATATAACCATATGGTTTTATCAGTCATCTACACTGTAAAAATAAAATTTAAAATGATTTTCAACTGCTGACCCAAAAATAGAGAGAAAATATCAAGATTAGAAATGAAATATTGCAAATATACTTAGAGATGATATTTCATAGCAACTGATTTCATCAGTACACTGCCGTAGCTTAAATACTTGTCATGCTTTTGTGGTTACATCATATGACAGTTTAATGGGCCTGATTCTTTAATTAGTTAAAAGTTGATAGAAATGTCATATAAAATGCTGACATCAACAGAAATGCAATCTAAATATTTAAATGGACATCACAAATGTTGTTTAAACATGATTAAAGTGTGATTGTTGATACCAACCCCGATTTGTCACTGTCCTAGCCCTCTGCATACTGAACGCAAACAGGATTCAAAAAGTTTTGGTTGCTTCTCGGGAGAATTGTGACCTAAATTATTTATTTCTTTAATAATTAATTCAAGAATTCAAACTAAAAGTAATGAAAAAAATGATTACAATAACTTTCTGGATTATGAGAAACATCTTTCCCCCCCCCCCTCTCTTTTACTATTACAGACTAAAATAAATGTCTAATTTTAGGATGTGCTCGACCAGCACTCATAACATATCTCAGTTTTCTGGCTGACACAAACTAAATCAATGCTCTGCAACAGGCTGTCACCTCTGAGACTGACAGGAAATGTAAGAATGGAGCAGAGGAGGCTGAAGGGTGTCCAAGAAAGATGCAGAAGCTAAGGAAAAGGGGGGAGTCGGTACCTGAAGGATGAGGCTAATGATAAGTTCTACAAGCAGCATACATTTAACGTTGACACCAAACCAACGTGGTTTCTAAACTACTATTAAATCAACCAAAGCAAGCAGCTTCCTGGTTGAAGATGTACACATGTGGGAATGTGCAGGAAGAGATTTATTGCAGTGTAAGACGGGAGGATGGAGGAAAGTGCGCCTCAGATAAATTGGGTTGGCAGTGAATGAGTGGTTGATGGATAAGGTGGATACATTGGACCTATTCTGTATGAGCTTGACACATGTACCCTCTGCCCTCCCTCAGCTCCTCTCCAGCACAGCAGATGGATCCCAGCAGCTGCCTCCCCCTGCACCCTGCCCTCACTCCCCATCACAGGTCCACAGGGCCTCCTCCCACCTGGATTCAGCTGATGAGGATCATGTGTTCAGCTCCACAGAAAGTCAGATAGATTTTTTTGTTTTTTGGTTTGTGAGTCTTAACCGTAATACGCACATTTCAGTATGAGGTACGTGCCAACAGAGTTGTCATGTGGGAAGGAGGCAGTGTGAGAGGAAAAAACCAGGATTTAGATTTCTCTATTGATTCAATTTCTTTTATCCAGGCCTGCAACCAAAACAGGAGATACAAAAATAGCTTAATGGTCCCCTGTGGGAAGATCAACTTAAGAAAAATGGTTAGAGTTGGCACACAGGCTCGTCTCATAGCCTAAAGCGGAGTCCCAGCTGCTGTGGATCCACAGCTTTTGTAGCAGGTTACCTGCTAACTGACTGACTCAGGCAGGAGGAGGATGTGCATCTTCATCATCTTGATCTGAACATCAACATTTATCATTGACTTTAGGATCAACCCTTATTTCAAATCTCTTTAAGGACTATTTTCATTAGATTTTCTGACACACACACGCAAAATAATCAACAATAATTTAAAAAAGTTCCAGCCAGACCTTTACAGACAAGTCCTCTGGGATGTAAGTAAGTAGCTCATGGGCCAGCATCTTGAAGGATGGTGGGACTTAAGCCTGCTTAGAGGGACTGGCTGTGTTGTGGCATGCAAGATGTGCCAGTGGTGCTGCTTGGCTTTCCTTGCCAGGGCAAGGGAAGCTGCCTCTCGTGCTTCAGGCAGCCAGTCACAGTCCAGACGTCATTGATGATGACCACATCTACCTTCTTGGTGTGCAGGCTTTTGCTCCAGGCTTGGACTCAGTACTCTTCCACGGAGAAGACAAGGGCTTGTGTGGAGATATGGAGAACCTTGATGGAGGGACATCAGGTCACACAAATGAGGTGATCAGTGGATAAGTGGGACCCTTGATTTAACGTTGGACCTGATAACCTTAATATGTTGTTTGAATGAAAGTGTTCTTTTCAGGCATACTCCAAGGTTCTTTGGGGTCTGCTGGGACTCAGAAACCCAGTTTCAGCAGGATGGAACCATAGACTGTAAAAAAAAATAAAATAAAAAAAAATAAAAAAAAATGAAATTAAAAAAATGGACATCATCTCACTCAGCTTGAACTGAGGTCACAACAAAACAACTGATGACTGACAGCTGTATATACAGTCTATACATACAGTATATATTTATACAATCTATGGCTGGAACATGGTAGCTGGTGAACTTGCATGTGTGAAGCCATCCATATAAAGCTCTAACATGCAGACATCAGGAGGCAGAAAGGCCTCAGCTATACCAAACACAGCAATGTATTTATTGGGTTTTTCACCCAAGTATTTACACAATATATGTCAAAGGCCTCCTGGATTTTTTGGCATTGTTTATTTTAGCCTGTGATTAAATGAAATTTGAGCTGGTCTACAAACCCAAGACAATATGTGCAAGTACTTTAAGTCCCTAATAAAAGAAAATAACATTTTATGTTATGTTTATTTCCTCTAATTTCCCTTGTAGCTTCAGTTCCAGTGTGGTCATGTGGCTAAAAGGCTAAGCATTTCAAGACTGTACACACATGCTTTGAGACTGATGTCTCGATGAAACAGCTCAAAGGACCCAGACAGTGTGGGGGTTCAAAGGGCCTGTTAGGAGCTCAGTAGTCACTTTTCATCAAGCCTAACACCATGGATGAAGTTGCAACAACAGAAAGTATTCCATCAACGCTCACTTGCTGTACCTGAGAAGCCTTTTTCTGGAGGGCAAAGACAGAAAAAAAGGGTTTGTGGGATGTCAGGGTCCTGGTGCCAGAGGTCCAAGAGGTCCCACAAAGGTAGAGACAAACAGTTATATTTAGTTTTTAACTCAGAGGACGCTTATGAAGCCTGATACTGGTTTAAACTGGCAACAGTGTGTGTGTGTGTGTGCGTGCGTGCGTGTGTGTGTGTTTGTGAGTGAGAGAGAGAGTAATTGCAGTGCTGTAACTAGACGGGGGGATTGCAGCACTCTTTTAGGGAAGGTCTTTGCTCCTGCATGGTGGCTGCGAGGCCTAAAGATGACAGCGAGTCCTACAATCTAAACTCCTGTATGGGATGAAAAGTATTTCAATGAGATGCTTTAATCCAACAATGCCATGTACAGAGGGAGATCCCAAATCCAATTGCAGCCCTTTCATTTCACAGTAACTAGTTTGTAATAAACTGCTGCCTACACACTGCTCCAGTATACTAATAACAGCCACTCAGCAGAAACTGTATCTGAAGTGTACATTTTACTCCAGGGGAACAAACAGACTCCTCTACTCTGTGTCTGCTTCACTGTTGCTTTATGTCTGCTGGAGCCAAGAGGGTGCAGAAAGTGTTTTCTTTACAGATCATAAATGATTCATTTATATCACAGCCATCAGTGATTCAGACCTCACAATGAACAAGTGCAAAGCTAGTTTCATCTAGTTTTGAGGGGTGTGCCTCAAACAACATGGTCCGCTCATAGCTCCACCCCCAACAGGCCTCCAGAGGGTTGGCCAATTAGAAGGAAGGGGGTTCCTGGAGATGAGAGCCTTAAAGAGACAGCATCTAAAAGGGATTTTTTTTTTTTTTTTTTTTATGTGATGTGAATCATGTAAAGCTATCACAGGGGCAGCCAGTACCCTTCTCTAACTAAGGACTCCTCAGCGACTCTTTTCATTCTTGCTTTGTGACCCAGACCAAGGGTTTCCTCCTCTCAGAGAGAAAAGAGTCTGCTTTTTCTTTGTCCAAGTGCTTCTTGTGCAGGGTTGACAGTTCTTATGATTTCCTTTGAATAAATGTGTAAATAAAATAAGCTTGGTCTCTGATTCACTGTAGCTGGTGTCAGCACTTTACAGGGCCTGTTTATTCCAAAGCAATCTTAAATCCACATTCTGCACCAATGTGTATTTCTTTTTTGAAAAGAAATAATAATAAAAAAAAAAAAACCCAGTTAAATCAAGGAGAAGCAGCATAGGCAGATCAAAAAACCATTCAACATTTCACCTCAGCAGCCACTTATGGGCCTTGTCCTTTGGGCCCTCTCTCTGTCCTCCCTGTTCCCTAAAACTTTTTGTACAGCTAACACTTAACACTCCAAATTAAAGTTTCTCTGGCAAGAAGCTCACATTTATCAACAGAGCTCGCCGAAATGTGCCACGCTTTCAAGAGTGAATAATTCCAAAGCAATGATGCTCTGAGTGGATTTTCTGCCTGCCCCCCTGCATGGCACTCACATCACAGAGGCCATTTGAAGTGTTTAGTGTTGGAAACATTAATCCCTATAATTTCAGGTCCGGTGTTTCCTCTCTGTCAGGTACATTAGCGGTGCATTGGAGAACCAGTAAAACAGTGAGGAAGCCCCGATGCTGTCCACCACTAATTAGAATGCCATGTGTTCATCCTCACGAGGTGAAACAGGACTTGTTAAATGAAGACCTGTCACACTTTAATTGTCTCCGCTGAGAAAAAACAGAAGGAAGAGTGGCAGAGATGGAGACAGCAGGGAGAGGGAAGGAGATACAGAGGACGGATTGCTCTCATAATGTTACAAATGTGGTTTGTGAAGGTAGTGAGGAAAAGGCTGTGTAAGAATTACTGCGAGTCTTAAATACGTCACTGTCTCCTGCAAACTGATCATTCCTCTGTTTATTTGTGTAATTACCTCCACCAGGGAGGTTGTGTCGTCGGTTCAATTTGTTTTTTTCTGTCAGTTTGTTTGTTGTTAGTCAGTCAAACACTACTTAACAGGTTTTAATTGAATTCCTTGCAAAGTAAAGCCACGGGCCAATGAAGGAACAAGTGATTTATTGTCATCTTGGAGCCAAATCCAGGCACAGATCCAGAATTTTGTGTTATGCTGAATTTTCATTCTATGGTCTTTGTTTCTATGTTCAGACGAGAAACTGAAAACCTTAAAAATAAATAAAATAAAATAAAATAAAAAAAGAAAAGAGCAGATGTCTTTTGAGTGTCTTTAAAAATATTCTGATGCATCTTTTTTTTTTTTTACCCCTTTGAGTCCTGTAACTGGAGCTAATGGCTCAAACTGGTGGCAATTTCACACTTTGGTCTCTTGTTCCATAAAAATAGGGCTGAATTTATAAACTATGTTACTGCTGGGGTGCAAATGGCCAAGCGGTTTAGGTCTGACCCCATGAGGGTTTCCCTCGAGCGGTTTCCTGGGTTTGAATCCGACTTGTGGCCTTTTTCCTGCATCTCAATTCCCCACTCTCGCCATGTTTCCCGCTCTATCCACTGTCCTATCCTCTCTGACTAGAGGAATGAAAAGCCTCCAAAATAACTTAAAAAATGTACTCAATGAATTAAAAAGGTTAAAAAATGGTTTTGCCAACAAATTGCAGAAAAGCTGGTGTTCATAACATCGACTACAGATGCAGGGTGTAATAAATGAAGAGTTTATATACTATAGATGATTGTTGTCTAAACATATTACAAAATATAAGGAAAAATGTAAAGAAATTTGTGTTTGGTTGATCATTTCTCTGTTGTGAAAATGCTTCTTGGCAATGTATCTCAATGTATCTTGGAAAGCCTGTTTGTTTCTCTATAAATGGAGCCACATTTATGAGGAACAGGCATTTGTGGGATGAGCAGCAGAGCTGAGTATGTGGGTTGTACCCACCTACTATTTCACTATTTTTAATGTATTCTTTGTAATAACTGTGCTGGCCCCAGGGGATTCAAAGACACCACACATTTATTTTCACCTTTAATAAATCTTCATCACAGTGTTCTAATTTTAGTTCATTTAAAACCCATTTATTGCAAGAAAACCACAAAAAGTGGGCTTCTCTTTCCCTCAGAGGGCTTTGAGTAACTTTATGTCAACGCTGAAAGGGAAGCTTGTCGTTTCCCATCAAAAAGGTTTGTTCCAAGTTAATGTACAGTCATAGATTTGTTCCTATATGTGACACAAGAGAAGAAAAAAGAAGATGAACTTTGACAAATTAGGGTTTTATACAAGTAAAAGGTGAATTCACACAGCATGATGTCAGAAAAAACTGATGTCTCACTTTTTTTTTTTTTTTTTTTTTTTTTTTTTTTTTTTTTTGCTGGACTTGGTTTGACTCTGAGACATGTTTCATCATGGATAAATGAGTCCTCCGCTGACGGTGTGAGCGCTCACCAAGATAATGCCCAGATATAATGTTCAGCCAAGGCTCCTCATGTACGCCACAGCACAGAAACGGAGCCTGAGTAAAGAGAGGGTTAAGGTCTGCTGAGTGAGGGATGGTAATGGGACTGCTTGTCAATGTGGATGTCTTCATTTTCCTCACAGTGAAGTTTAAAAAATGGATCATATAGCTGCTACATGGATGTACCTTGAGCTGTCTGAAAAGAAGTGATTACCTCCTCACAGCGTGTCGTAGAAGCCTTGGGGGATTTGGTCGTCAGTTAATCACAAAATCTCAAGGAAGTACTATTCATCAGAACTCAATGGCTCTTTGCTGATGAGTAATTTCACTGAAAAAGACTCAAATATGGCACCATGATATCAGCTCCAGCTTTGAGCCCCCAACTGGTCAGCTCAGCCTGCTTCACTTGAGAGAGAGAGAGAGAGAGAGAGAGAGAGAGAGAGAGAGAGAGAGAGAGAGAGAGAGAGAGAGAGAGAGAGAGAGAGAGAGAGAGAGCAATGATCAGGACTGGAAGCTTCATATGTCACCAAGTTTAACACAAGCATAAAATTGGACTCAAATCTGCAGAAGTGTGTCCTGCCCATCGGGCGACCGTGGCTCTAAATCGGAAGCTCGTGGGTTCGATTCCCAGCTCCTGCAGAGACACGTCAAAGTGTCCTTGAGCAAGACACTGAACTCCAAATTGCGCCCACTGTTGCTCAGTGGTGTGTGAATGGGTATGAATGGGTTAGGTAAACTGATAGTTCCTAGAATAGAACTTCCTCCCATCAGTGTGAGATTGTGGTGTGGATAGGTGAATGAGACTAGCAGTGTAAAGCGCTTTGAGTGGTCAGACAGACAAAAAAAAGTGCTATATAAGTACTGGTCCATTTCCATTTCCTGCAGAGTGCACGGTCATGAGGGCCTGAAGAATCATGCTGAGAGAGTCCAAGAAGTCTCCAAGTGTCAGACACACAGGCCGCGCTCTACAGCAGTGTTCAGAAAACCATGCTGGACTGTGCTGTTGACTGAAGCTGCTTAATCAAAGATTTTGTTGATGCAATTTGCCGTCACTAACCAACAGGTGTTGCTCCAATTATCTACAAAAGAGTAGACAGCATGATAATTACTTTAGCGCTTCAGTGAACTGGTTGTCATTGATTAAAAAGTCAAGGTTGCTGTTACATCACAGAGTTTCCCACAATATCCAAGTGTTATACAGTAAATCAGGCTCTAATTCTGTTTTGTTAAAAACATCCAAGTTAACAGCTTTTTAAGAGGTTTAGTGTATCCTCATCTTACCTAAAGTTTTGTTTATGGCCCAATAAGGGCAGAGAAAATGTGAACACAGTGGAAGGTTAAAAGTGCAGTGAAAATCAAAGTCTGATGTAAAAACGTGACTCCTACCAAGGCGTATGTTTGCTCTGGAGAGCAGAACACTACTTTTCTTTGTTCCAAACAACCTTTCCCAGGATGCATATAATTTATTAAGGTAGGAAACAGGTTCTACTTGATCAGAGCATAGGAGGGAAATCTAAGTATTGGTGTAGGACATTTATTTCTCTTTATCTACTGAGTTTCATGTTAAGATTAAACTGATCTGTTTAGGGGAAATGATGGGTGCATATGTCCCTCTGGTTAAAAGTGTCACTGCTAGCTTTGCAAAGGTGTTTCCTATACACCGAATCTATTTCTCTTTTGAGTGAGAGGGGAGTAAACACGAAATGACAGCCCATCCATCTGTGATGATCAGCATCGTGTCTTGATTTCCAACCCATTTTCTACAGGAGTGGTCACATCAGCTTCAGGCCAAGGGCAGGTGTTAGAAAAAAAGGCTGTCAAATCATGAACTGTTCGTGGTAAATAGTTATTGTGATTAACCCAAGTAAAATCATATGTTTAAGGTTTGAATGACTTTAACTTCAAATATCCTTTTTAAGTTCAAATCAACATTTTTTTTCCAGTGACAAGAAAATCAAAGAGAACTGCCTTTATTATCTGTCTTATTCACTCAGCGAGCCGCTGGAAACCTTCCTCAGAGATTTTTCTCCATATTGACCTGACAGCTTCACAAAGCTGCTGCAGATTTGTGGGCTGAATATCCATGATGAGAGTCTCCTGTTCCACCACATCTCAAAGGAGCTCTACTGGACTGAGATCTGGGGACTCTGGAGGCCACTGGAGTCAACTGAACTCACTGACATGTTCAAGAAAGCAGTTTGAGATGATTTGATCTTTGTGACAAGGAGCAGCTGGAAGTATCCGTCAGACGATGGGTCCACTCTGCTTATAAAGAGATGGACATGGTCAGCATCAGGATTCAGGTAGGCTGTGGACTTTAAACCAGGCTCAGTTGGTACTAAGGGGTCCAAAGTGTACCACTAGCAGCAGCTGAAGAGCTGATCCAAGTCAGGATGGATCAATACTTTCATGATGTTTACTCCAAATCCTGAGTTCACCATCCGACATTTCTCAGTCTTCTATGGTCCAGTTTTGGTGAGCCTGTGTGGATTGTAGCCTCAGATTCCTGGTCCTAGCTCACAGGAGGGTCACCCAGTGTGGTCCTCTGCTGCTGTAGCCCGTCTGCTTCAAGGTTGTCCGTGTTGTGTGTTCAGAGATGGTCTTCTGCAGACCTTGGTTTGAACCAGTGGTTCTTTGAGTTCCTGTTGTCTTTCTATCATCTCCAACCAGTCCGTCCATTCTCCTCTGACCTCTAGACTCAACAAGACATTTAGTCCCAGAGAACTGCTGCTCACTTGATGTTTGCTCTGTTTGGAACCATTCTCTGTAAACCCAGGAGATGGTTGTGGGTTCAAATCCCAACAGATGAGCAGTTTGTCAAACATTCAGACCAACAACCATGCCACGTTTAAAGTCTCTTAAATCTCTTTCTTCTCCATTCTGATGCTCAGTTTGAACTTCAACAGCTCATCTTCATCATGTCCACATGAATAAATGCTTCAGTTGCTGCCACGTGATTGGCTGATTAGATAACTGAGTTAACGAGCAGTTGAACAGGTGAACCTAATAAAGTGGTCGTTAAGTGTATATGTATTGTGTGATTGTGTAGATACATTTTTTAAAAATATATCAGTTGCAAGTGAAATTTTCAGGTGCACTCTGTGTCAGTATGGTGTTGTGGGTTATTTTGATCACTTCACTGATGTCGGGTCAGCGCAGCAGTTTTCAGCAGATTATGTTTGGCTGCTGTCTCAGACATTTCCTACATGGGTGAAACTTTTATACCCTGTCACAGTAAATCTTCTGACTGGTAGCTTCAGTTAGAGGTCTGTGGCCTTTCGCTCACTCCAAATCAGTGCTCGGCCGGCTTTTGTGCTTCTTTTGCCTGCTGACATGGGTCTGAATAGCTGCTTGTGGACTGTTCACCCAGCTTGTGGGCAGTTGCTCAAACTCAGAGCTGAAGCAAAGTTTGACTCAAAGTGCACATGTCTTTTAACAGAGCCACCTGGGAGTCTTGTTTTGAAGTGAAGTGTGTCAATCAGAAAGGGAAAGGTGCTGTTTCGATCCATCAGGGATAGATGGGATATTATTCTGGTAGGGATTTAAAGGAAAAATAAAATGGGATGAGGAGACATTGTTATGGTTGATTTTACTACAGAGATGTTCAGGGACAAAAAATGGGATGTATACTGAAGCTGTGGAGCTGGGTTCTTTGTTTTTAATTGGTCACTTGTGAGCGCAGCAGAGCGGTGTGCTGTATGAGGAAAGCAGACCATCCATTAAGCACTGATGGATGAGTTAGACAGATTTTGAAGACCTTTGAGTTATCTCATCTGATTTTAGCACATCACACATGCATTGCAGAACATAAACAGCTTAATAAAGCCTCCTCCTAGTGGTTTACACAGGGGCAACCAATGAAACTGCAGCTTGTCAGGCTAACACTGCACACAGGAACATATATACACTGTTCAAAGCTGTGTGAGAGTCCAGTCATTCTTGTACTGCAGGATATGCATCACTGCTGCAGTGTTTCTCTTCTTTACATGCATCATTATAATCATGAAATCTGCACCAATTTCCCATAAAACTCTCTTTAATTATCCTTAAGCAACCTTTTATTTCCACATTAACCCAACAACTATACTGCTGACTCTAACCTGCATTTTTAAAAAGTAAAAGGTTGCATTCAGGTTATATTTGCATAGTCATTTTCCATCAGATTCAGTTAAAATAGCCAAATAAAACCACTACAGCAGCACCTTTGAGTTAAGTGTGAGTCAGCAGGGAGCAGAGAGTGCTCCAAAACAGGAGAGAGGAGGCCCCTGTGGGCAGAGGAGCGTGGGAGGACTGGAGTTTCCCCGTGCAAATGCTGCAGACCTTGAGGGACCTCCGCTGCAGCAGATTAGCTAATCAAGCTACAGGCGAAAAGAAGCAAAGTGTGCATGATGGTCTGTTCTGGATCAGGAGGTCTTCTACCTTTTTATGATTTCCATCAAGATAAAAAAAGAGTAATACAAAGAGAAAGGAAATGGAATAACATTTATTTTTGAACCAGTAACAGAGAATGAAACTAACCTTAATAATACCCACATTTTTTTAAACTTTGTGTATTGGTATCATACCTTGATGTACATGTTGTAACTCATATTAACCCCTTTAAACCTGAGCCTCAAAATCTCTGCCAGGAAGTTTTCTTTCTTTCTTTTTTTTCTTAGTTTGACTACAAGGTAAAAAAAAAAAAAAAAAAATCCTGTGAGTAAGTGTTTTTTTGCTGGAATACTTGGAACTTTTAATATCTGGGAGTGATTTATTTATTACATGAGAGTAAAACAGTTTAAAGTGAAGAAAAAAGAGAAAAATATAATTTGATTTTAGAGTTTTAGTGAGGGAAATAAAACCCATAGTAATTAAACAAAAGAGGATAAACGTAAAATTTCACAATATAAAACATGAACAATAACATTTATGAGACTTTGTCTCTTATTTTGTAAAAAAAAAAAAAAACAAAAAAAAAAAAACAGAGGTTATACAGAGGAGAGTATGTACAGGCATCTTTTTCCAGTTCTTTCCTCTCTAGCCTCAGACTCAGTTCTTTCATCATCACTGGTCTTGGCAGTACTGCTAGTAGCAGTTTCTCTCTGGCTGAAGAGACAGAGACACATCACAGTCTCACACTTCCAGGCTGGGCTCCTTTTTGCACAGATTGTAGCCTCATGCTGGCTCTCTGGTTTTTGGTCTGTCCCCTGCTTTTGGGGACAGGTAGATGTTTCTATTTCAAAGGAACTCCAAAGAGGTGTGCAGAGAGTTCCTCCTGGAGATCCTAGTGGATCACAGGCTGGTACGTTGATCCTTGTGGACAACATAAAAGTTAGTCACAGTGATGTCAACCAGATGCTGGATAACAGTGATGGCCCATCTCCTGGTTCTCCAGTGGACTGAATTTGTTCCTATCATCTGGTCGGAGGAGTTAATGACTCTGATGGATGGATGGATGGATGGATGGATCCTGTCTAGTTTTACCTCCTGCCTTTGTTTTTGCGCTCTCTCTTGATTGTCAATCATGAGTTTCAACTGTGTCTTGTCTATTTAGTCTCTGTTTCTTTAGTTCCTTGTCAGTTGGTCTTGCCGTCATGTCCCCACGTCATGTTTTTTTGCTCTTACGCTCTTTAGTATCTTGGTATCATTTTTCTTTTTTTACAGGCTCAGTAAGTATTCAACTAACTCTCCAGCTAAGGTTATTTGGACAGTGCGGCACAGGGAGAATTCTCTGCTGTCCATCCACTTTACAGAAAGAAGATCCCGTCCCTGATCCAACGGATGGTGCCTTTTGGGAACCATTTTCTTGGGTGGCCGGGACACCAACTCTTCTCTGCCTGTATGTCCCACAGGTCTGAATCCCTGCTGGTTCAGGTGTAGAAATAGGAGGGGACTGGTAAAAAAGTTGTCTTGATACTCCCAGAGTCCTGGTAGTCTTTGTTCACCAGTCCTGTCACAACATTAAAAGAAATAGCATTCCCTGATGCTGCCTTAGACTTGCCTGTGCAGGAAGTTGATGGTGTAGCTGCTCACATCAGCAAGCACAAAGAACTTCAGCCCCCACTTTGTTGGCTTGGTCATCATGTATTGCTTTATGCTGAGCCTGGCCTTGGTCGCAGACTTCAAACCTAACTTCTTATCAGCAAACAGCTCACAGCGTAGTCACTTTAATCTAACACATAATACAATAATATGTCCTGTCTCCATATCCCTCTCTCTTGGTGGACCCTGTTCAATAAGACTGCCTGATTCAGCAGTAAGGCTGGTTTCATAAGCAGAGCATTCCTCTCAATAAACCCTGTATAAAACAGAAAATGCAATTTAAATTATCCAGGGAAACTTGGTTTTAGACTTGAGGTGAGAGTATTTTATGCAGGTCAGGATGTTTCCTAACTCCTCTAATGATTTGTGGTGCAACTTGGGATCCCTCCTCAGTCTGATATGGACTTACCTGCTGGAGCCTGATGCTGATCCTCACGCTTTGTGTCAGCCAGAGGGATTCAAACAGCTGAAACAGAGAGTACACATAAAGCACACATTGCCAGCATCTCTTGGTGGCATTATCACCAGGAATAACAAAGTAAGAACCCTGTGAAAATGTCACAGAAACTGCTGTGTTGATGTCTTCTAGTGTTACAGCAGGATGAGCTGCTTTGAGACCTTCAGTATAAACAGGCACACAGTTACAAGTGAGACATCATTAGAATTAAAGTTAATTGTGTTCACGTGTATGACATTCAGCTTGATTACTTTTACTTTTTGTAGTTTTTGAAGTTTTCCTACTTTAAACTCATTACCAATGAAACGTTGCTGATAAAAATAAAAGGGTTTCCAGTTGTGTTTAGCACCCAATTGAGGCCTCAAAGAGGCTCAGAAATTTAACTATAAAGTTGGTTAACACGCAAATTTCAAGCAGTGGCCAGATCTGGACAGGAAGTCAGGCATGAGAACAACATGTGACATCCTGCTGTTTACAAAATAAAACACCAGATATGGACTCAGGATCATTTAGCTCAACTCAAGATCATTATGGTCGCACTTTTAATAGCTACAAAGAGACACGTATCCTGGATCCATGAGGACCACAGCAGGCAAGCAGTGTAAAAGAACTGACTGGTCTGAAAGGCTAAAGAAGAGCTCTATGGGTACAAGTTCATTCAACATTAGCTGGACGGATTAAACAACCAACAGGTGACTGTGAAGCTCAACAGTATTTTAGTGGCATCAGTGGTAGATGATTATCTCCCATTAAAAAGGTTGTTTTATATGCATGTTCAATAAGCTTGTGTACCTTATGCTAACCCTTATATTTAATAGGGTTAATAGAACCTGGGAATAAAAAAAAAAACCTCTAAGAGCAGCTGAATATATTCTCTGGGTTGACGATGAATGTCCACAGCCATGTTACTTTAGACCTGTTTTTTATGCTTGGTTTTTACCCAGTAGTAGCCATGGATTCAGGATAAGTCAGTAATATTTCTGTGTCCACAGGTGTGCAAGAAAATGAGATCCTCAAATTCTAATTCTCCCTTTTCACTCTACCCATCCTTTATTATTGTGTAATCAGCCAAGAGCTAGCTTCTCTAAATCAGCATGTAACTATCTGTGCAGAGGAGCAATTAGGCTGCGGAATTGAGCTGCAGACATGACTGCAAAGGAAAATGGTGAGGGGGAAACAAATGAAGGCAGAGCTATAGAGGGGATGGGAGACCAGAAGTTGGCTGGTGTTTTTGAAAAGTTTTAACAAACCGTGAAGAACCATCAGTGGTATATAGAAGAGAAAAAAAAAAGATGCTGAGTTCACATTCTTGCCTGGAAATCGATGGGAAAAGATTCAGAGCGGAGCCAATACAATCTCACCACAAACTTGACAAATACGGCATGTTGGTTGATGGCCAAACACTTCAACATGAAGCGTAGTAGGTACACCTTTATCAGTGCCAGTTTGCCAAGAGCAGAGTCTGTGGCGAAGTGGATTGATATTCTAATAAGCTCTGGCTTTGCAGCAGTCACTGACATGGTAAAAGAAGCTGCCTCTGTAGCAGTTTGGTTTTCAAGAGTTTACAAAACTCTTGCCGACTCTTTAGCCTGATTCATGTTACATAAACAAAGTACCTTACAAAGTTATTACAAAGTCAGTTTATGGCTGAGTTTCTCCAGATTCTCCAGTAGAGTTGCACTCTAAATCAAAGCTGGTGGTTGTTGACGCAGCAGATTAAAGATGGCGACCTCTACAACTGATCTGACACGAAGTAAGGACAACATCTAAAATGTTGCCGAAGGGGAACCGATGAAGTCATATTTTGAAGAACAGAGGAAGAGTGACCGAGCTGCTGTTTTTCTGCACTTGTGAATGAGATCAGGCTCATGAGCTCTTTTATGCCATCTCTCAAACTCTGAGGCAGTTGCTTCCTTCAAGGTTGATGATTTTAACAGCAAAGTGCGTCGGTATTTACGGCGAAGCTTTACAGGAAGTGAACAACTTACCGTGAAATGGTGCATTTTTCTCACACGTTCAGAGAAGTCATCGCATCATTGTCAAGGACAGAGCCAAGGCATTATGCTGCTGGTTTCAGAATCTATGTCCTTAAATGTTTCTCTATACCGCTGCTGGTTTATTTCATAAATGATGCTCGCTGATTAAGTCTCAGAGGGTTCCAGGCATAAAGTGACACCGCTGCTTTTTGGCAGCCAAATACATAAAATGTAAACCACTCCAAAGTCAGAGCCTCCATCTCCAACATTATTCATCATTAAAGCAGAAAATATGTTGAACTGACGAAACCATGATATAGATACAGATCTCTTCCTGTTAGAGCTGACTCCATTGCCTCAGGGTGCTTTGAAAAGATCAATATCAAAGCAGCAATTGTCCAACCTCTTTCAAAGCTGGGAAATGCTGCTAATTGGCATCAGACCTAATATATTCCTCCTCTATGGTGACTTCAGAGGTGATGCTTGTATATTTCTAACATCCTGTGTTGGCAGATTTAATGATATTTGTTTTTTATTATCATGAGAAATGAAGTCTGTGCCAGTAAAAAGAGTCGTAGGAGGACCCCTGGAGCAAATTTATTGAAGGTTCAGGAGGAATTGGTGACTGTAACCCTCCACCGATAAACTAATCAAGTTGTGTTTTCATGTTTCGTTAGCTATATTGAAAATCAGCAGTACAGTGCTGGGATAAGTATTTCTGAAGTTACATGTCAGTCCTCATGACCAGGAGTTTGTCCATTCAGAGACTCAGATAACCTGGAGCTGTTAGTGAGGAGGTTCAAAGCCTTCCTTAACTCTACCTGTTGAGCTGACATTACCTCAACTAAAGTGTGGTTGAGTTCAGTTGAGCTTCAAAACTTAGCTTTAGAAACAGAAGGATGACGCCATGGAGAGTACATCCATATATTATACCTATATATTATACACTCTAAAAAAACGGACTATTGTTGACTTAAAAAAAATTAAGGTAACAACTGATTCTTAATATAAATGAATAGATTTTAATTACTTACCTTAATTAAAAAGTAACATTTCATTAAATAAATTTAAACAAAACTAGAAAATACAAATAATGGAATAATGGGTTAAAATATTTTGAATTTACAAATGATAAAGCGACTGTTGAGCCAATCCAAATCAGTTTTAAAGAGAAAACATAATTAATATTTACCAGGTATCTGAAAAAAAAAAAAAAAAAAGTAATTTAGATATACCTACCAAATATCTGATGCATGGGGGACACGGGCTGTGTGTGCTTCACATGGCACAGACCGGCTGTCTGTGCTCCACTGCATGCACCATGTACCTTGTGAATTTAGCCATACAGTCAGCAAATGTATATCAATATCACCCACTCATTCATGAATAAAAATCAATTTAATATAGACAAATAGCAGATATAAATTAATTCTACCTAATTAATTAGAAAACAAAATAACTTTTTTTGCAGATATTTAGAGGATGTAGAGTGTTCAGCTGCATTTAGCAGAAACAGTGGGTGGGGATGGACTAAAATAATCATGGGTAGGTTTAAATTAGTGTAACTAATTAAAAATGCTGTTTTGGAGCTAGCATGAGCCTTTTTTTTTTAATCTACATAGGTGATAAGGCTGTTGTTTGTATTACCATCCCCCTATTAATGGACAGAAAGGTCAAACTGATAACAAAGAGGTTTGTGTTTGGTAAGTGGCCATATGAAATGCACTGGTTGGGAAATGAAGAGGGGAGTGGTTGCTGTTGTGTTTACTCACACAGACAGAGGTGAAGAAAGAATGTGACATAAGGTTAGAAGAATGTTTAAAAACATTCAAAGAGGATTAAATTCTGTTTGTCTAGTTGGTGATGGAGAAAAATTAATGAAAACTTAAAAAACTTCCCTCACTCTCTGCCCCCCCTTAGACTGGAGACTTGAAATGTCCTCTTCCACAGTGGAATCTATTTTCATGAGGTGTGTGTGGTGGGAATATGTATTGTGATGCAGAAGCAGGCTGGAGAAAACAATCCAGCCAATTGTCTTCCTCTTGCTCCTCCCATGTGATCCCATTCATTCCTCAGCCCAGAATTATCACAGCTCTCTGTCGCTGGTGGCCCCTGGGCCCAGAACCGCTGGAGCCTATAGGCCCGCAGCCCTTGATGCACCTGTTCCCTCATCTAGCCCCAAAAGACCAGAGTCCTCCATTTGTCATTGGTAAACATGCAGAAGAGCTGGTGTGTGCTTTACAACGAAGACAGGGAGCTGGGTGAGAAAACAAAGAAGACAGAAAAATCAGCATATTTTCCAGAGATGAGGCTGTTTGTACAGAACCAGGCACACCCTTCCAAAGCAGAGTGTAGGGTTTCAAGCTACTGGGGGAAAAAAATAGAATATATGCATCGATGATATTTAAACTAAGTCTCATTACACATATACAACAATCTGTGTGAAACTAACACGTCAAAATGAGAAGAAATGAGAGGGGGAAAAAACAGTCCAAACAGCATTTTGGACTGAAATTCAGAGGAAAACTCATATAAAAATATTCATTTAAAATGTGCACTAAACAGTAAGTGAGTTTTTGTTTTTTTCTCAAAGAGAGGGTACTGTGCTTTTTATATGCTTTATTCTGTTCTTCTGGTGCCCCTGTATTCGCTTCACATGATTTACAGCTAAAAATAAAACCTATCCTTTTCACACTTGTGGTTGTAAAAAATAAAAAAAATAAAACGTATTTCCTCCTTCTTCTGTGTGTCCAAGGATCCTGTCCATGGATATGTGTAACCATGGTCACATTGTAGCATCTTGATGCTAACTGGTGCTAGGCCTGATGTTCCTCCACAAACTAAGGAGAAAGAGGCAAGGACCAGGTGCTGGAGCTTTGATGCAATCTAAGAAGAGACGACATCAACCTGTCCTTTCATCCATTGTTATGAGGAATGCAAGCTCTATCTCCAATAAGATGGACAGGCTAGCGGTGCTAACCCAGAACAAGAAGGAATACCAGCTGAGTAGCATCATGCTATTCATGAGACATGGCTAACAGAGCTCACACCAGACAGCAACGCCGCATTGGAAGGATTTCACATGCTGTGGGCGGACCGGACAAAGGAGAGTCAGACTGAAGAGACCGGTGAAGAGGACCAGCTCTAACCCGGTCTGCCCTCTGGACCCTGTGGGCCCTGTGGTGGTGGAAACTGTCAGGAGACTGATGACCGAGCTGTCGTCTCTGATGGTTTAACATTTCTCACCGCTTTTAGAAGACTTTTTATCTATATGTCATCAGTCTGTGCAGATGTCATACAGGTATTTTGGTTCTTTTGTTTGTTGTGGTTAAATAGTTTTAGGTTACACTTATGATACCATCTATTTGATAAATTATTGTAATGTTTGTAATATACACTGTCTTGTTTTACTGATGTGACTGTAAATTTACACATTGTGGGACAAATAAACAATTAGCTTATCTTATTTAATCTTAACTACAAACCCTCTTAACCTCTGATTGGTCAGAATAGAATAGAATAGAATAGAATAGAATAGAATAGAATAGAATAGAATAGAATAGAATAGAATAGAATGTATTTTATTCATCCCCAAAGGGAAATTCGGGATCTCCACAGATTTAGTCTGAATACCCATCGTTGCTTCTTTATATCCATGTTTATATCCCGCTCTTTAAGATAGCGGTTAGCAGTTAGCCTCCTTGAGCTTCATCAACTTAAATGTCTTGACTTTCAGTCTGGAATACAGGACCTCACAACTATCTTCATAATTATGACAATTCAAACCTCCCAAGTCAGAGGAGCAACAATAACTTCATAATCTCGGTTAGAAATTCTTCATGTCCTTTATACATTTAAAAGAAACGTTTCCACTGTTGTTTAGTTTATAATTCGTCACGCTGTATTCAGAGAGGCTGAAAGAATTGCCTCTCATGCAGAAAGCAGAAACAAGTGATGTTAATGAATCGACCCGACACATCATCATCATTAATCCATTGACCACTGCTGTGTCCGGTCCCCCTCATGGAACCCGAGCCAATGCATTCTTAAAACAATTTTTAAACACCCATGCTCAACGGGGATGTTGATGAATGGCCTGTCTCATGCTTTTGGACGGCGACAGGGAGAGAGGGGGAAGGTGGCGGATGAGGTGTGAGAGAGCAAAAGAGAAATCCTGATGAAATTACAGCATGGATTGATTGATCTCAGCGGATGCATGTTGCAAAGGAGGGAAGCCGGTAAAACTGATGCATCTAGATTAGTGTCAGAGGAGCCGCTGAAGGACAATGAAAGCCATCACCAGGAGACGTGACCTTCTCAGCATATGAAGCCCCCAGCAAGGCAGCGCGCACCGCATGGCAGTAAACCAAGAGCTGGAGGAAATTTTGCCACTGCCAGGAGGAGAAAGAAAAAAAGAAAGAAAGAAAAGGACAATATGAGGCTGGGATGAAATTCATATTCATTAGCATGGCTTTCCATTACGGAGAGGAAACACAACTGGTGAGTCAAGAAGTCAAAGTGGTACAGGCTGCAGAGTGTTGTGCACAGAACATGTTGTGGTGCTCTCAGGGAGACTTTGCATTTTCATGTTTAAAGTTTTACAAAATGGGATGATTCTAACCTTAAAGACTTTTCATCTGCATCTAAAGATAAATGTGTGTTTAAAAACAGGTTAAGTATCGTTTATTATGAATTGAAAGTGTTATTTTGTATTCTTGCATTGTTTGATAAGTCTTGCATTACTATAAATGGCCAATCAGTAGCCTGGATTTGGTGTTAAACCAGGAAGTGGTTCCTATAAGACAGTGGTGTTCATTGTGCAAGGGGCTCGGGTTTAGCCAACGCACAAGACGATTCAAGAAACCTGTATGAACCGTCAAGAAGTTGAATTCATGTTATAAAAATTACTAGAGCTCAGCTTATAATGTGATTAAAGTGACATGCTAAACTTATGGTATGAAGCCGAGTTTGTGCCCGACAAGATGACAAGTAACCTGTTAGATGCGATTCAATTTTTACGTTTATAACCTAGATCACATTGACTGACATTAACCCTTTATATGCACACATTCATCTATTTAATAAATGACAAATGTCTTAGCTGAGCTCTGTATGTTTTTTTTTTTTTTTTTTTTTTTTTTTTTTTAAGCTAAACAGTTATCTGTTTTGATTATTTCTCATCTTGTTTTAATTTACTTGTTAATTTATTTTGCTTTTAAGTAAAGTCCTGGCCTTATTTTTATGCAGGCCAGTGTTTTTGGGCTGTCTTTTCTTCTCATGTGGAGGGATGGCGAGCTGAAACGAGATCTTAATCCACATACTGCAGTCTTCTTCTGTACCCACGACTTCTGTGCAGATAATGAACTTTGGAAGATACATTCTTATCTAGCCTCATGGACTTCTATGTTGTTGTTTTTTTAAAGAAAAAGTTTAGTTTTTGTTGATTTAATGGAATTTCAATGGTACAGAGAATCATTATTGAAGATAAATTGGAGAAGCATATCTTGAGTTTTTTCGTGTGTCAAAGTGCTGTGATTGAAGGTGGTTGAACTGTATGTTTTGTGCAAAATATTTGTTTCTTTTTTGTGTTTAGTCTTCTGGGATTGAGCAAGGCCGAACTGTTGAAATGCTCTAAAAAATAACATTTATCTATTTACTTAGTTTTCCTTTTCAATTCAAATCATTTTTGAAAACCTCAGTTAAAGTCTCTTGTGCCTTATTAAGCTTTGCCGCCAGCCTTATTTCCCTCTTTTGAGTTTAGAACTTCTGATCCTCTAGCTTTTTCATCGCATGTAGCCCTTTATACTAAATACTTAATTTAAAGGTAAATATATGCTACACTACTGTCCTGCACAAAAACAGTAAAGATGTCAAAGGATTTATCAGTTTACTGGAGTGTTGCCAGTCTCATTAAGTATTTATATCGCTGCTGTTTTCCTCTTACTTCACGTTAAGGATGGTGAGTTGAATTTCTTTCCCTGCTGTGCTGAAGGTTGGCAAATTAACTATTCAAGGGAACCTGGCAGGTTACTCAGATTTCTCAGGAAAAAAAAAAACTGTGTTAAAGCTGCACTGAGGAATTTCAGGTTTGTGTAGGTGCTCCCACCTCGATAAGCAAAAGTTTCCTGTAAACGCTGAAATATTAAATCAATGTTTCTAACAGTCAAATCTGTCACTTCATTGTGGATATTTTGACCCTACAGTATAAGCCTGAGATTATTAAAATAAATTGCATACTTGGCCTTCAAACAACCAAAAGTTTGCCAAACTCTGCACACATGGTGAAATTTTCCAGATGATCAGGCTTGCATGGGCTCCAAAGTGCCCCCTTAAAATTTTCAAAACAAGGTCTTTCATGAATGGAATTCTAAAATCTTATTAAAGGCACTGTCAGTGATCTTGAAACAGTCTCACTTTTAGATATTAGCCTGTTCATAATCCACAATTTAAAATTGCTTATTTCTAAATTTTATTTCTCAGTATCTGTGGTTAGGTAAGTATACCGGTAAGTGAGTTGACAAGTGAAAGCAGGATCACTTTATTTGTTTTAAAGTCTCTGAATGGGCTGGCCCCTGAATACCCGTCAGATCTTTTCAAGTTCAGCCCTCCAGAGCCCTTAGGTCTGCTGATCAAGTGGCTTTAGATGTTCCTTGAGCCTTTATAAAATGTAGAGGAGATCGAGCTTTCATAGTTGCAGCTTCCACTCTGTGGAATGCATTACCTTTGTCTGTGCACACTGCGAATATACCTGCCATTTTCAGAACATGTCTTAAGATGAATTGTTCACTTTGGCCTTTGGCAAAGTATAGTCACTTTTATTTGGTCTTTTATTTGTTATTATTGTTTTTTATGCTTTTATAGCTGTTATTGTTTTTCATTGCTTTTATTGTTCTTTTATTTCTGCCTATTTTACTGAAAAGCACTTTGGTGGGCTACTGGCTGTTAAGTGTGTATAGCCTCTCGCACTCATACTCATATTCCAAAAGGATGCCAGTAGTCTTGATTTGAATTTAAGTCATGGCTTTGGTGATTTTTCTGGTTCATATTCAGCAAATCTCTCATCTTACCCGGGTTAAATTTGGTTAGAAATGCAAGCC
The DNA here is from genome assembly GCA_030710495.1 of Labroides dimidiatus. Classification (NCBI taxonomy): domain Eukaryota; kingdom Metazoa; phylum Chordata; class Actinopteri; order Labriformes; family Labridae; genus Labroides; species Labroides dimidiatus. The sequence continues at coordinate 29,421,531 of CM061144.1, read as the reverse complement.
AGGAATTGTCTTTGTTAAAGTCAACTGTTGGTGCTACGCTATCCCAGTTAGCTGATCATTTTGTGGTTTTAACTTATAACTACTCACAGTTAAATCAGTGCATCTAATATAAAGCAGTTCTCGTTAATGAGCCAACATTATCATTATGTTGAAATGCTGAGCAAGAGGATTTCAGCATATAGAAACTAGACTTGGGGCTGCACGGTAGCGCAGCTGTTAGAGCTCTTGCTTCACAGCAAGAAGGTCGCCGGTTCGAATCCCGGTTTGGGCACGGTGTGCCTTTCTGTGTGGAGTTTGCATGTTCTCCCCGTGCATGCGTGGGTTCTCTCCGGGTACTCCGGCTTCCTCCCACAGTCCAAAAACATGCTCACTAGGTCAATTGGAGATTCTAAAATTGCCCGTAGGAGTGAGTGCGAGCGTGAATGGTTGTCTGTGTCTCTGTGTCAGATTGACTGGCGTCCAGTCCAGGGTGTACCCTGCCTCTTGCCCTCAGCCAGCTGGGATAGGCTCCAGCCACCCGTGACCCTGAACAGGAGAAGCGGTATAGAAAATGGATGGAAATTAGACTTAATTGTTATTTTTCTGCTTATTCTACATGTTTTTTTCCGCTCGCTACTCCTACAGCAAATTTTTCACTGTTCAAATTTTTAATATGTTCATCATTTCAGGAGAATGTGTGTGCATGTTTCACATTTCTAACAGTCTTTATTTTTTCACATTCTGCATTTTCCTAAATTTTTTGGTACATTAAAGTTAGCGTTGAACACCATTAAATGGTAACAGAATAAATGAAAACCTTGTGCACAGCAGTACTCTGTTGTATCCGCATTTTAGCATCCTGGTCCAAGTGTGTCAGTGGAGAACCGTCTCTCTTCTACTAATGTGAATAAGCAGAAAAATGACTCTGTTCACTGATTTCAGCTCTAAACTTGTGGTTTATGAGAAGGTTTTGTCTCCACCAGAGCTGAAGCCATGGGAGGTGACTGAAAAACGTGCCAATCTGTCTCTGATGTCAGATAGCAACAGCAGGAGCAGATGAATCAGTGAGACTGTTTCATTTTCTCTCACTGTGAAACTAAATATTAAAGCAAAGTCTGGCAATTTTTCAAAACTGTCTCAAAATAGAAACGCAGAGAAGGAAATTTCACAAAAAAAGAGACTTTTTTTTTTAGGGATTCTCACTTCAGGTAATTCTTCTATTTCTTTGACTGTGGAAACCTCAAATTCAGATCTGACCTTTGGAGTGTGGTTTTGCACAAACATAGTGGCTGCATTAACTTCAATTAGACCTGGTACAGTCAGATTTTTTAACAGCCAGAACAAAGAATGACTAATAAGCAGCGTAGAATTGCTTACAGCAAATATCCTCATCATACTTAATTTAAAAAAAAAACAAGTACAAACAATTTCCTATAGAATAAATATGTTTTATTTTTGAATATGCATCACAGTTATAGCCTTCAAAGTAAAAGTCCAATGGTCCAGCAGGAGAGTCACTGCTTTATCCATAAAAAAAAAAAAACCCTTTGTAGTTGGGTACCTGTACAATGTTGTTGGTTGTGCTTGTTCTGCAAAGCCCCTTTCATGTGGCTTATGTTGTGTACCCAAATGTGTGCAACCACTTAACACCATTTGGTGTTGTTAATGTCTTTGTATTGAAAAAGAACTGAACTTTGTTTAATAAGCACTTAAACTTGGACACAAGTATTATTTTACATTTATGAGATGTATTCCTGTGTGAGTATTGGTGAGTGAAGGAGAGAAACAGTAAGCGGAACCTTTGTCACCGTAGTTGCACATCCAACCTACCTCCTTTCTACATTACCTACTGTGGATGGACTTCCTGTCACCTCTTCCAACGCAGTCTCAAGAAAGATACGAGTGCTCTTGTTCTTCTTGTTTAGAGACTCTACCTGTATTCCACCCTTTATTCCATCCACAGATTTATTTATTTTTTATTTTTTTATTTTTATTGTGGTCACGGTGCCTGAGACCTGTAACGCCTACTTTATTTTTGAGATCATTTCTATTACGAATTTTCCCATTATCCTTGTTTCTGACCTTTGATAAATGCTTGTTCAGTTGAGTGTTTAAGAAGAAGACATCATCAGTTTAACCATTGTGTTAATCTGAATAGTTAAACTGTTGATGTCTTTGTCTTAAACACTCTCATTATCTTTTACACAATTTGCGGTCAAGCATGGTCCACTCTCACAAACTGAAATCCTGAATCTCTTAGAGAGGTTGGACGTGAGAAGCAGCTGCAGGGGATTTGTTGGTCTGAAGGTAAACAACAAAACTTGTCAGATTATGATGTTGAGCATCTTTGCATCAGAAATCTTATTCCATGGACACAGCATTGCTGCTGTGGAGCGTACAGAAAAATTGTAATGATGCTTTCTCTCTATTTCTCTCATAATCTCAACCTGTGTGTTCCCATTAGGTGCCCCTCTGTCCCCCGTCTAATGCATAAAATAAAATGCCTGTGAGGGAAATTGTCTTGGCACTAAGAGAAGCATGTTATTAAAGTAATACTGCCTTATAGGCTTTATAAACCAACATGTGTTGTTCAAAGATATGTATGTGGAACAGTGGCTGTGTTTTAAAAAAGATGCACTGTGAATAGACATGCACTAGAATCACAAATTACATGTCTAGGATTGGGACTCCCATTTGACTGGCTGATCTGGTTTTATGTGACTGCTAACAGCATCATCATTCATTAAAAAAAAAAAATAAAAATCATCTGTGTGGTTATTTTCCATCATATGGCAGAAGCATGAAGATGCTGTGGTGGTTTAACTATGGTGTGTAGAAAGGGACAAAACTGCAGGGGAATAGAAATTCTTTACAATGGCACAAGATAAGATAAAATGCTCCTTTATCATAGTGGGGAAATTTACAGAATTACAGCAGCAAACAAGAAAGTTTGTCAACATAACAATAATAATATATCATATATTATTATATAATAAGTGTAACCCAGAAAAAAGTATGAACAGGACTATTTAACCACTAGACATGTGTAAAGATCAAGTAGACAAGTAGGAAATGTGCACCGACTGATAATATAAAGGTCAAAAGTCTTCTGAAAGAGTTGAGACATGTAGTCCATCAGAGGAGACAGCTTGTCCATCATTCTCCTGTCAGCATCCACATGCACAGGATCCAGAGCATCCACAGGGTCCAGGACTGAGCTGGCCTTCTTCACCTCGCTTTTCTTTGTCCTGTCTGCCTGCAGAAGGTGAAATCCTTCCAATGTGGCATTTGTGTCCGGTGTTAGCTCTGTTAGCCATGTCTCTGTGAATAGCATGATGCTACTGGTATGCATTCTGGTGCTGGGTTAGCATGGCTAGCTTGTCCATTGCATTAGAGATAGATCTTACATTCCCCATAACTATGGATTGAAGGACAAGTCAATTTCATCTATTCTTTGCTCACACTGCAGTACTAACACATTGTTCTCGCTTCCTTCTCCTCAACTCGCAGGGAATACTGAGGCTAGCACTGGTTAGCATCAACATGCTACGAGCTGAAAACAGCTGATCTCATGTGGAAACAGTGCAACCATGGTTACATGTAGGATCCCTGGACACATACAGGAACAAAAACAGTAAAAAAAAAAAAAAAAAACACCCCCACGGACGTAACCAGTTTGGTGTCCATGACCAACAAATGAGACATAAAAAGTAATTACAGGCTCCAAATACAAAGAGAACTTAAAGGAGAAGGGGAAAAAAAAGCAAGGGAGAGGGAGCTGCAATGACCGACACAAGATAGTTTGGCTATAGTATATTATGGAAATGGGACTAAATCCTGAATTAAATAAACATTATGCCACAGTGAGTCAGTCCAGCTAATATAAAAGCCAGTGTAGCCATTTCCAGGATTTCCCAGCCACTTTGATTCTTTTCATGGCCTCTTTAAAGAAAGGCTTTATTTCAAAAAATCAGAACTGACTGAGTTTTAGAAAACCTTAAATCATAATTAGATAGTACTTCAATGATTCACAGCATTTTCCCAATTACAGCCAAGGACTATTTTCTCAGACATCAGATTTGTATCCAGCCTGAACAAGCCCTGCTAGCTAGCTCCTGAGATGTAATATTCATTAGTGCATTAGTCTGACTGCCATGAAAGCCTCTGAAGCCCTCTGGATCTTTGTGCTTATGAGGAAATAGTGATTAGTGAGACGGGCCGACAACATGCTGAATCTGTGCTTTGTAAAGGCTTTTCATAGCCTCATAGTGAAATTCACGGCCACTCCCCGCTCTTCACTGCAGCCCTGCTGCCAGTGGGCCTCACAGAGTCTGAACAGCCAATTAGTTAAAGCGGAAGTAGTTGATAAAAGCCACAAATACAGCAGGACTAATTAAAAGTTGTGGTATTATACTGCATGGTATGTGTGGCATTGAATCATGTCTGGTGATTTGTTAAGTATCTTTTGGTGAGTATTAGCAGTCATACAATTTTATTTGAGCACGAGAATATTATCAGGGATCTCTCAGAAGCACGCTGCATTTGAATTTCTCCCTCTTGTGCTCCTTTCATCCACTGTATCTCAAGAACTCTAAAAAAACATCAGGGGTTTGGACAACCCTCAGCTTACAATCAAAGGAGGCTTTCAGAGAAAACCCATGTGACAAAAGATAAGGGCCGTGGACGACCCAGCCTCCCTTTAATTCTGCGGTCTTACCTATCCGCTCTGTTTGAAGCGGCGTATTTGACGTACACCTGATAATCCCTCATTCAACATTAGCCCATGTTTTTTTTTAAGGGTGCTCTCTCCGCCCTCTTCTCGATTTCCTTGAACATTTCTTTGCTCATTTTCTCTGAGATCCCAGGGCTGATGTCTGCCACAGATAAAGCCTGATCCGCAGTAATTACACAGGGTAAGGGAATTGGATCTGTCTCAGGCTTTCGACTGTGATTTCTGCTTTGCCTCATGCCCACATGCTATGCTGTTTTTTTTTTTTTTTTGTTGTTTTTTTTGGTGATGACTGTCATTACAGTGCCTGGTTCGAACTCATTTTGAGCAATAACAATTTCATTTATGACGCATTCATTACAGGTAAGCCTGTGTTGGTTTTGTCCAAAGCAACGCTGTCATCAACCTTCACCTTTGAAGGCCCTCTGCCTTTATGCAATGCAAACTCTCTTCTCCAGCTCTGATGTTAAAAACAAGCTCTGATGTCCAGCTGAGGTAAGTAGGAGAAACTATGTATGTACAAAAAAAGCAGACCAGAGAAAACAGAGCTTCACAAACCATTTTGTAGACCAGCATTTATCTCTGAGGCTGTGGATTACAGTTTTTAGTCATGCAGTGGTGTTACATAAATGGGTCAGTGGACACAGATGTATTTAATTTGTGCTCTCACATGGTCAAAGTACAACCATGGCTGATGGTAATTCTTTGTAAGGTTATAAATCAAATTGATTTACAGAAGGTACGATGTTACTGGTTGTGTGATTACTAAATACAAGTCAGTGTTTGACTTACAAAGGTGTTAGTAAAATGTTTACAGCAATTCCTGCATTGTGAGCATTTACTCAGTGAAAAATGTCATTTCAAACAGCACAGAGATTGTTGAGATATTACCTTTTCTTCTGCAACCAGCATGGTGATGAATCATGCTTTTGTTTGTATCCCTGACCTAAAACCTCCAGGAGCCCAAACATGATATGTTATGCATGGAATAAAGTATAGTTAGCAAGTAGTTCTCAAAGACACTTTACAGATTGCAGAACAGATATAAGAAGACACATTAGGAACAAGACAATAAAACAATGATTTGAGCATCAACAGTTAAAGCACTTCTAAAATATGGTCTTGGGATTTGAATGTGGGGAGGTTGGTGCAGTGGCACGTGTTTGGGTCGGGAGTTCCAGAGGGAGGGGGCAGCGATGGTGAACAATGTTCCCCCAGGTTCGGTGCTTGGTCCTATATGCGGTGGGGAAAGGAGGTTAGTGTCAGAGGAGGAAGACTATAGGTGGGTTATGGGGGTGAAGCAGGTCTGTAAGATAGTCAAGGGCCAGGTCACAGAGGTTGTGATGATTTGGTTTTGTGTTTTCTCAGTGTTGCTTCCTACTGTTTCTTGTGGTTCTTGATGTGGTTTCCCTTGTATGTTTTTGTCTTCTTGTTTTATAGTTTAGTCTTTATTGTTCCTTGTTTTATATTTTCTTTCCTAATCCATGTAGTTTTTCTTCTAATGGTTATGTTACATTTTTGAGTTTTCCCTGTTTCTTGGTGTTTCTTGTCTTGTGCTTTCTCCTGGCCTTGTGTTTCCCTCCTGTGTGATGGTTCTTCATGTGTTTCACCTGTGTCTTGTCTCTCACCTGTTTGATTGCCCCTTTGTCTATTTAGTCTCTGTCTTGAGTTCAATCCTTTTTCAGTTCACTGTCAAAAGCCATGTTGCTTTTAGGTCCTTGTGTTCCATGTTTCCATGTCCTCCTTTCCATGTTCCAAAAGTTTTGGAGCTATGTTTTTGCAATGAAAGAAGGCAGTTTTTGGTCATGTGAGTGGTGTGTTGTTTAAACGTCAGGTTGGTGTCCAGAAACACGTCTACATTGTGGATGTGGGGTGATAAAGTGAGAGCTGTGTTATCATCAGTGAGTGAGAATTTCTGACTGGTTGCAGTGAGGGATTTTGGGCCAGTGATTTGGATGCCTGATTTATTGCAGTTTAGCTGAAGGAAGTCTTTTCACATCTAGGTTTTTGAAGTGATGGATTTGGTGGGGTTATAAATATGGATACCGAATTAATGGGATTTATGGTTATGGGAAAGAGAATCCTGACAGGATGACCCCAAGGCTAATTTAGTAGCTGTTTAGCCCCAGCAACCCTGTGATGAATACTTATCTGCCTGTTGTGGTTGAGTTAACACTAAACTGTCCTCATTCAGCTCTCCTCATCTGAGCTCTGTGGTTGACTCACCTTTAAAAACATTAAATCTCACAACTTCTATCTCTGCTTCTATCATCACCACAGCTCACGGTTTCAGTTTCTTTTTTTTGGACCAATGGACCAGAGCCTATACAGCACCTTTATAGACTTTCTGACCACTTAAAGAGCTACACTGCCGGTCTCTTTCACCCATCCCCACTACATTCCCACACTGAGGGTAGAGACCTCTATGTTAGATGAATAGCTAACACACCTATACCCATCCATCTCACTGAAAGATGCTTAGGCATGTGATGTCAGGAACTGGGATCAAATTTTCTCTGGTATTGCTTTAAAGTGGTTCAAGTCCTATTCTAAGGACAGGACATTCGTTGTTGAAACAGTTTCAGACCAAATGGGTATGACATGTGGGGTTCCCCAGGGGTCAATCCTGGGACCCCTACTGTTCAATTTGTTTATGCTTCCTTTAGGCCAGCTAATACGCAGCTTGAATGTGTCCTACCACAAATATGCAGATGACACTCAGATCTTTGTGTCACTGATGGCAGGAGAACACAGGCCTGTTGATTCACTCTGTCACTGCATTGAACAGATCAGTGTGTGGATGCAAAACAATTTTCTCCAACTAAACTCAGACAAAACTGAAATCATTGTCCGCCGTCCACAGAAACAAAGAGAAAGTGTTATCAGTCATCTTGAAACTCTCTCTCTCTCTCTCTCTCTCTCTCTCTCTCTCTCTCTCTCTCTCTCTCTCTCTCTCTCTCTCAATGTTAATAATCAGCTTAGAAATCAATGAGTAGTATTAGACTCAGAGCTAAACTCTAACAGCCACATTAAATCAATAACATCATCAGCTTTTTTACCATCTGAAAAACATCACCAGAATTAAAGGGACAGAATCTAAACCTGACTTAGAGAGACTAATCCATGTGTTTGTCTCCAGCAGGTTAGATTACTGTAATGGCCTGATCACTGGGCTCTCTAAGCTCTCTGTAAGACAGCTGCAGTACATCCAGAATGCTGCTGCTCAAGTCTTGACAGAACCAGGAAATACGACCATATTAGTCCTGTGCTCAGGTCTCTGCATTGGCTTCCTGTCACCAAGAGAATAGACTTTAAAACAGCTCTGCTTGTATAAAAATATCTTCATGGTTTAGTGCATAAGTACATCTCTGACATGTTAAATGAACCAACTCGGACTCGGAGAACCACAGGGAGGGGTCTCCTGCTAGTGCCCAGAGTCAGGACTAAACATGGTGAGGCTGTGTTTCAATTTTGTGCTCCTAAAATCTGGAATAGTCTTCCAGAAGATGTGAGACAGGCCTCATCCCTGGCACTGTTCAAATCCAGGCTGAAAACAGTTCTCTTTAGCTTTACACATGATACATACAAGTTAAATTATTTTATCTGCACTCCTCACTTTGAATTAACCCCTTCAGACCCTGCTTCCATTTGAATGGACATGACATTTGTGGCTCTGAACCAATAAAAATGTTATGAGTGAGTCATATCAGCATTGCTAATTGGTTCCTGATTATCCAGTCATAATCGATTCATGGCTTCGATATTGCTCTAAAAGAGCGACAGACATCAGACAAGACAAAACATGTTCCAGCGACTGAAGAGAGTTTTGAGTAAGTTTCCATTTTCAATCAAAAACATGATTTATGTTCAAGCTAGACAAACAAATTTGCTCTCAGCAGAATCTTAACTGTTACAAGTGAGTGTTTCAAGTTACTATGAGTGTAACTTTAACTTTTATTGATAGGATTTATTAAACGTTTTGAAACCCAGTATATCACTTTCCATGAGATAAATTTTTGTGTTGGCAGCCATCAAAGTAAAGAGCTCATCTGGTATGTACTATTTGCTGTAAACAAACCTGATGAATTACTGCGTGTAAAAACTTGTTTTTCTTGAGTTTCATGACATTTTACGCCCATTATTTGTAGCGTCCATTGTGATGGGCATGAAAAAATACATAAAGAAATTCCACTTAGAAAGGAATTAAGATAAGTTGGATTTTTTTTGTTTGTTTGTTTTTCTTTTGCGGAGCAGAAAAAAAATGTGGATCTGAAGGGGTTAATTAATTGATGATTTTTTTTTTTAATGGAATGATTTTTTTTAAATTTTATTTTATTGCTGTAAAGCTCTTTGAGTTGCCTTGTGTACTTATGAATTGTACTCTACAAATAACCTTGCTTTGCTTGTCATTGACTGAGACAGTGACTCTGCCACTGATCCACAGCTGCCACATTTGTAACCTAAAGTTTTTCTCACCTGCGTTTCTGTTGTTACAGTTTTGGGTGGATCCAGTATGAAATATCCATGTAGATTCTCATTCATCCAGGTCATGGTTATTCTGACAATTCAAACAAGGCAACTGGACTGCGCAGTTGCCTTGTTCAAGTTGTCAGAATAATCCAGTATGAAAATATCCATGTGGTTTAGCGCTGCTTAATTAGCATGCTAACAAAAGCTAGTGTTTCGCCCATAGTGTTTACCAACGTGATGCTGACGGGAGCTAACAGTCTTACGTCTTGGTGACAAGAAGTCATGGTACAGGGATGGGGATCTTGGTTTAATGGTGAAACAGAAACATAGTATTTTCTTTGACCACTTTCTTCCAGCTTAAAGTGTCTTGGTCCAATTTATTTAAAAATAAATTGTCTATTAAAAGAAGATCCCAAACATAGGCTCCTTTTTATCATAAAACCATAACAGCAAACACACAGCAGTGTGTTGAAGCATCCCAAAAACAAGCCTTATTTACACCACGACGAGTCTCCAGAGAGGAGATGAGCCGCTGAGATATCACTTGACATTCACTGCAGTGCTGGAATCCAGAGTCATTATAATTGGAGATGGCAGGAGAAAGTTTGTCAGAAAGCGAGCTCTTGAGGGAGGGACTCGTACCCATTGTGTCAATCTCTTGCCAAAGTGAAGCAGGTACAAATTTGTCTTTTTATCCAAAGGTGTATTTATACATGAATTATACATTAATCCCTCTTTCCTGCACCACACTGAGATCAACAATGAGCTGCACAATAAGTGACATGTCACACTGTAATTGGTATCTTGGTTATTATTTATACAGTTGGATCCTTTTAGTGTATGTAAATGGATTGTTAGACTAAGTGTTTGGACAGGCACTCATTCTTTTCCTTGTAATTTCACAGCATCTTAAAGACAGATGGTCAAACTCTTATAATCCATTTTTGTCACTATGCATTGGAAGTTATTCATGTTAAATTTAACGTATTATTATCTGTTATAAAAGCAGCAATTTCTCCATAAGAACAGCTCCAACATGGGAGGGTCTCAGATGACTTTTCCAACATTTACTTTGTTCCTTTTTTTTAGAACAGACACGATGGGCCAGTCTTGGACTAACTCAGCCTTGACGAAGGGAAAGAAAGGAAACATTGACTCTAATCTGCTCAGTGGACTTGCTGTGATGTGGATGTTGATTAAACCGTTGCCAGATGACCCGGGGTTTTTTGCTGGGTGACTGGCACAGCCCTGCAGCTGTTGCTTTTATGCTAAACCTCCTCCATGGAGACGCTCTTGATGGTGGGATTAGCAAACAGGTCTCTACCCCTGTTCATTTCTCTCACCTCAGCTGTGTCACAGGACAATCTCGACAGTTTCAGACTTTAGATCACTCCTTTAAAGATCATTAGGGACTACTCAGTGAAACAACCTAATGGATAGGAATGTGGGCACTGGCCAGTGGAAGGGCGGTGCACACAAGCCTTTTGTGCAGAAGCCAGTAAATGTTTAAACATCTAAAACATGGAGTCTCTGGGGCTGTTTGGTAACAGACAGGGTGGAAAAGTGTGGTTGTGTCCATTTCCATAACACTAAGACACACAATGGATGTGGAAGTGGAAGTCAAGTAGATCATTGATGGTTTATTAGCCTAAGGTACTGATGTTTTGGATGAGGGAGCTTGTTGAACAAAGTCCTCTCCAGCTGGATAAAAAACACAACAGGTTTTCAGCATTGAAACTTGATTAATGCTGACATAAAATAACATAATCACTTTATTTTTACCAATTAAAACTGAGGAAGTATATGTTTTTTTTGGGAGTGGGAGTACAAGACTCCCCAGAGGAGGACATTTTTGATTTGAATCAGCTGAAGAAGAGGACATACTTTTGTAATCATTGGAGAGAAATTCAATGTTGACACTCTGTTAATAAACAAGATGCACCTTGAGTATTATGTAGTTTTATGCATTATGTGTTATGGAGTTTTGTGCAGTAATCATGGACACCATAGTCTTGGCCAGGAAGTAAACTGGCATCCCTTCAACCACTCCCAACCGTCTGTGGCAGGACTTGAACATTAGGCTGAAAAGTAGCAGCAAAGAAATCAAAGCAACAACATAAACAATCATTTTATCCTCACAAGCAAAAGTTACTGGGTGTCCACAAAAAGCCCCAAATCAACAAAAATTAAGTTCGGACAAAAATCAAAAGAACTGGTGATGATACGTAGCTTTCAAAAACACATCAAATGTAAATAGACTAGTGATAGTGGACCATGAATCAAAAAGAAGATCTTAAAGACTTAGTAACACTATATCCATCTCCACACCAGATCTGTTAGAATTCAGGCTCATGTGTCAAAGAGTATATTGCAGGTTATTTTATTGATTTTCTTCTTTTTTTTTTCCCAAAATGTGCAACAAGGACCATGAAGAAGTGGTGTCTCGCATGTGTGCGTGGGCCCAGCTAAAGGACTGCAGTTCTTAGCACCATTCTCAGAGGCTACAGACCTGACAGAGGGAGAAAAATCAGTAACCACCTTAGCACGGGGGTCCAACTGTCCTGGACCTCAATACACACCTTGTTAAGATGGAGGAAGCCTGACGGCAGTGTCAACCACTACTAAAGGCCCTGCGGCAGTCTCTGTTTTTGAGAAAATTTCTGCTGAATTTCTGCTCTTTTTATCAAATGTGGCTGGAGAGCGGAAAGGAGAGGAACCTTTCAACCATGATGTGTACTTTTTAGAGACCATGCTTATTTCACATTTGTTATGACCCTCAGTCATTTGTGTATGCTGTTTTTGTATTTGTATTTGCTTCTCTCCTCCCCTGTGTGTGTGTGTGTGTGTGTGTGTGTGTGTGTGTGTGTGTGTGTGTGTGTGTGTGTGTGTGTGTGTGTGTGTGTGTGTGTGTGTGTCACAAACTGCTGCCAGGTGGAGAACAAGGACTGATCCTTTGGTGACGAACTGAGATTGGGTCTCCGTGTGTGAAAACAGGGTTTGGATCTCCAGGAGGAAATTGATGAGACGTGACTGAAGGTGCAGCAGAAACTAATAAACAGACAAAAAGTAAACCTGAATGAGTCTCACTGAGTGGCACACAAGCTATGCTTGGGTTGTAATACAGCGTGGTCCCCTAACCATTGTCTTAAATTTTATTCAAGGTGAAATTGAAAAGGTCTTAAAAAGTCTTAAATTTCACTTGCTGAAACTTGCAGATATCCTGGAAAAGTACATTTGCTCCAGCAGTTGAAAGTTCACCTCATTTTTTTGTGGAACACCTGGAGTGGCCCCCTTGTGACACAACTGGATGCTCAGTGGCCCTCAGGTAATCTGAGTTTGAGACCCCTGCTCTACTGTAGCTGTTGATTCAAAGGTTCTAATGAGAAGACTGAAACATTGGGACCTGATTGTCTCATTGTTTTGTATCACTGTTACAGATCTTTGGTTGCTGCTCTGCACACTTATACGACTAAAACCATCTTTTTAACTTTGAGAACCCACCCATTTCATCTTCACAGTACACTGCTGTTCACATAAACAAAGACCTGCTCTGAAGTTGTGTTTACTTCAAGTTTTACCCTCGGATCACCAGGCCTTTCAAGTTTGAGAGGAGATAATGATTGACCTTGTGTAATGCAAATTGGTTACCCCTTTATGAAGTCTAATCTAATTAAGATCCCCCTTCACACATTATTAAGGGAAGCCAATAAACAAATGCGTGGTATAAGAGATTTGGCATGGGAGCAGTCATAAACACGTCTTTAGTTTCACAGCAACAACGCAGCGTTTGATTGCTGCCATCCTGCTGACCATATGTCCTTGGATATAGACAGTAACCTAATCATTCTGTACTTATTAGTCTTAAATACCAATTACAGTGAGGGATATTCAAGTGCTTCCTTCATCAGTACAGTAAACAGAAGTTCTCTGATTAAGACCAAGAACTGTTCCTATTAGTGTGTCCTTGGCGAACACACTAAAAACTGCATACCAGTGTAATAAAACAAATCAGGAGGCACAGCAGCTCCTCTGCTTTCCATGTGACTCTCTTACAACCCCCCTGATACCCACCAACTCTCCTCCCCCTCTCCCACTCCAACTTTAGAGGAGGACCTCCCCCATGATGCCTTCAGATTGCACTCGTAACAGTGTGACTGGGCCCCGACGTAGGGCTCCGCATTTTCGTATGTGAGGCCAATGATAGATGAGGCAATCCGAACGAGTTGTGCTGAGAGATACATCAGCAGGCCGACAGCCCCAGATAAAGGAAGAAGCCGACTGGGCCCTCATTGTCACTCGTCTGCTGCTTCATGGATATATAGTTGCTCCCCCAGGACCAATAACTCACATACATATTCAAAAGGTAGACCAGCAGCGTGCCGCCCTGGGGACAGATGTTAGAGCTGCTAAACCGAAAAGCCGTCCAGGATTCTGTTGGCTCCGTTTCCCTCCGCCAGCCTCCCAGCACGAGACTGCAGGCTTAATGACTGGCCCTCTGTAGGCTCACCGGTGACTGAGTTATGATCCGCTGGTGCTTATATTGCTGTTTATCCAGTGATGTTTTGCTAAACATGCAGTTTTACGAGGAAGTTGACAATGTCATCAACTTCCACCCTCCAGTGTAATTTTAAACCCTGAAAGCTAGTGATGAGTATGAATAATTTATAGCCCAATGAGACTGTCATTTAATGAAGCTATTGGTGATTTGACCTAACAGATGAATCAATGTCTGATCTCATTTATTAAGCACGGTGCAGGGTCAGAACCCTTTAACCCATTTATCTTAGTCGGAGAGTTAAAGTGCAAAGAAAAAGGGAAACAGTTAAGAAGCCTTTTATGTTGTCTCAGTGGTGTTGAGGAGGCTTTGGAGAAAATTTAGTCAGCCAAGCTACAACTTAATTAAGGCAGAGAGAGGCTGCTACTGAGGGAGCCAAATCAACTTACTTCAAACAGGACTGGGCATGCTCAGTTGGATCAAACTGACTTACTGTTTTTTCTCTGTGATTGTCTGCAGGAAAAGGGTCAGCGTCACACAGAGGAACAAAAAAAAAAAAAAAAAAAAAAAAAAGACAACAAAGTTAATAAACTGCTTTAACACATTAATGCTTTGTTTGGATCTGTATGTGGAAGACGTTAAACAAAATGCTGCGCTCCAGCCTCCACCACTTCTGATAGGGCCCATCGTATTCTTGATATCATTTTTTACTGAAAACTTGTAGCCCACAGCATCCAGCTTGACAAAGATACATAACATAAAACAGTAACAAACAGGGTCCAAAAAAATATATATTCCAAATAGTTTGATAAAAGTCTGCAAATAAATATTTCTCAATTAAAAGGAAATAAAGGGTTTGGGGTGTCAGGCCTAAATGGACATCTAAATGTTATCCATTCCCTCCTCTGGAGACTCCTGGAGCTCCCTTACTTTGACAAACTCTGGCTTAGAACCACATACCAAGCTGCTTTATTTGATGAGTGGGCTCAATTCGCGTTGGCATGTGTAAACAAGTGATCTTTTAAGTCAAATCTCTTCTTAAGTTGCAATGGTCATTTCAAGCAACTATATGTAACAATCTAAGTTTAGAAAATAACATATAGATACTATGTTTGGTTCTTGAATCTCTCTGTTTTACTGTCTGAGAAGAAAACTTTGTGGAAACCGAGTCAGTACTCACATATGGTCTCAAAAATATACACATTTCTAATAGGTTACCAGCCAGTGTTCTAGAAAACCAATAATTCATCTTCAGAGAGACTCATTACACTTCATATGGAATATATCAGGTCAATTTGTCATCTATTCCTGCCTCCACTTCACACTTTCCCTCGTGTACATGCATTCAACAGTGTGTAAGTCACAACACTGCACCAGTGTTCATAAATGAGTATGCAGGAAGGTATTAGAGGAGTAACTTATTACTTTGAACCTACTACTGAAGGTTTCAACCCAAATACTGCATGGTCAATGATAACAACAATGTGTTTTAGGTTCAATGATCCAAATAATGCTCAGTGAGAGGAACTGAGTCCCTTCTCTTTAAAGACAGAGCGACGGCCTGTACTGACATTTTCAGGTGCATAAAATATGACTGAGCTCCTCCCTTCACTAATTTTGGCAAGTTCACTGATAAATTCTTTAAACCCACTTTTTAGTTTGAGTGGGGGACTCCCAAGAGCACCAGCACATGCAATACTGCAGCAGGCTTTTCAAATCAATACGCACTTTAAACTGCATTACCATGCAATGATAATGTAACTTTGACAAGAATGATGTTGACTGTGATGGATGAATATCTTAGGCAGCTCTGCGAGATCATGTTCGTATGGCTTTGAATGAGGGCATCCAAACAGGAGCCCATCGCTACGTCCATACTCCTGGTGTATTAACTCTGGTGGATGATAACCCCCCCCCCCCCAAAAAAAAAAAAAAGGTACTTAAGAATACCCCCTTTGGACCTCTTTGAGCTTTCAAGTTTTATTTTTACCAATTAATTTTATCACATCCAAGAAAAAGCTTGGAAAACAGATCTACATGTTGTTAGTAGAAATGCTTGATTTGTAGTGTTGGGATCATATTAATATTACATTTAAAGACAGTAATTTAGTTATATGTATATAACCACATTATGGCTGCAACCCTCCTCCTAACCTGTCAACTCCAATCCGTCAAATCAGTATCCAGCTTCTCAGCTCATCCCATGTCCTTCTGTCACCACCATCAATAGTGTCTAGACTCTCTGTAGAGGGCTAACCTACACTTGTAAGTATATAGACAACACAATGGAGTCTAAATGCACAAGATTTTACTCATTTATCATATTTTCCAAGGGCTAAATGTTGGTAAGTGATCAGTTAACTAATAATTAATTTGGCTTGATGTGATACACAGTAGCCATGAGTCCTGATTTTGAAATCTCTGGATTTTCAATACATCACTAAAAATCAAAGATAACTTTTAATGTGATTTCATTATAAAAGTCCAACTTTCATTGATTTTTCTGTTGCCATGGTGTAATACAAATTCCTGACAGATGGTGGTGCAGCGTCTCCTGAAGCTGTTTGCTTAACCAAATATTTACATAATAGGAGAAGAAGAATTGTGACCACGTCACATAGCTTAGGAAGAATAAAAACTTTTGCAACAATACAGGAAATATGGCAAACTGCTGTGAGATTCAGGATCAAGGAAAATTGAAGAGACTAAGCGCAGAGGTTAAATGAAAACGTACACGGTGCCGCTGCATCTCAGAAACACCAGAATATGAGACTCATAGCCAAAATACACCTCTCGCATCTCTGGTCTGGCTCTGCTCCATCACAGCACTGGATCTGATCAGATCATAGGTTTCTATTCAAGTCACACTGGCTCTGCTCCATTGCAGCCTCACTGCATCCCTGCTCCGGCAGGTTGCAGCAGATACACAAAAAGGAAGTTGTGCACCGAAACCACCTAAAAATGCACTGTGACGACCAAAATATAACGAACCATGTCAAAACCAGATTGTATTTAGCTTGACAACAATAACAAACCGACGGTAATGAGCGCAGCCTGACCAGGATTGTCGCATAATTTTAGACTGGAGGTTGCCTGGACTTAACAAGACTTTTTGTATACGCTTGTGAAATTTGTTCAAGTTTTTTATTTCATTTTTTAGTGAGTGTAGAAGTGACCACTGGTAACATCCTGCACCATAAAGAGTTAACACTTCTCCCAGTCAAACTGATCGTTAAGAGGAGGGTGTCTCCTGAAGTGTTTCTTATAGTATATATTGTGTTTAATGTGCATGTCCCTGTTTACTCTGCTTCATATTTCAAACCTGCTGGCAGAGGGCTGGACGCACAAAAACAGACTCCAAGGCCCAAATCATTAAAATCCTGACAATATGATTAAATTCTCTGCAAATGAATATTAAAGATCACTGCATTAACAGAAGGACGAGCCTGTGAATTATATCAATATGAATTTTAAAGTGCGTTGGTAAGTTAAGTGTATCTGCATTTCACCTTTCAAGAGCAGAGGTCACAAAGTGTGTCACGGTAAAAGAATAAAAAGGCAAAACTTAGATTACATTAAATACAAATGGATCTCATTAAAGCAGACATAGTTAAAATAAAGGCAAGTATGAACAGATTGGTGTTAAACTGCTTTTTGAAAATGTCCACAGCATTCACATTATCTAAAATCTGTGGGAGACTGTTCCAAAGTTGAGGACCAACAATGTCAAAAGCACAGTCTCCTTTAGTTTGGAGCCTGGTACAAGGCACAACCGGCAAACCCTGATCCCTTGAGGAGCTCAAAGTCCTGCTGGAGCCTGAAGTTATACGCCTCAGCAGCTCTCGGAAATTAGCCAAAAAAAGAAAATATTACCATATTTTATCATTATTTTTTTAATTTAGTCCTAAACTGAGTGTGTTTGTGTGGAGGGAGTTGACCAACAGCGGAATAACTTAGACTGACATAATATTAATAACGATTATTTAACTGATATTTGAATTTTCCATATTTCACACACACACACACACACACACACACACACACACACACACACACACACACACACACACACACACACACACACACACACACACACACACATACTTGCAAACAGTCTGGGAGACCATCACATGACCTCCATCATGACCAGTCTAAGTTTTGCAGACAGTTGTGTTCATCTGAGGTGTTTATAAGAGGCTGGTGAAGACAATGTGTGTTGAACCATTTTTCAAACACTGCTATATTCATGACAATGGAAATTTTGAGTCAAATCCACATCAGAGAGTAATCCTTACAGGCTCAACTGACTCTAACTGAATCTTTGGAATCAGTTAGAAATGAAGAAGCTGTAAAGTATACAGCAACAACTCACGTATGACAGAAAGAGATGAATAAATGAGAGGAGAAAAGACTTCAGGTCAGAGCAGGCCTGGTCACTGAGTGGTTTGATGAGTAAAGAGCTCTTGACACTGTCTTTGTGTTTCACGGTTGGTGCCGTGACTCACAGCTTTCTAAAAGTAACCTCACCTCCAACTGGCTGAAGAAACACTCTCCTTTTGTATCGTCTCTTTCATACTCTTCTCTTGAGACGTACAATAGTTGAAAACACTCTCTCTGACCCATCAGTGTTTGGTTTGAATGTTATTATCTGACATCTTTGTGCGTCTTTATTTCCTGTAAATTAACTTGTGTGCCAGAGCATCGATGTGGCTAGCAGAGGCTCCAGACCTGCAGCTTTGATAGACGAAGTCTGACAGCAGAGAAAAAGCCATCAGATTAGAAAATGAAAAAGCCATCCACCTTCAACTCTTTGGTTCTTATCCAGGTCCTTTTAAAATAATTACAAAACATAGAAGTGAGCTGCAGACACCAAACTATTTCTTCTGCCAGGATCATCCTGAGATGGTACTCCAATTTTACACTCCACTGCCCTTTGAGATGGAGACAAATAAAAAAAGAGCTTTTAATATTCCCTTTATGATGTGAAAACAAGGATGATACTGTGATTGGAAAGTTAAATCACTTGGCGAGAGAATAACAGTGGAATAGATTCACATTACATGTAAACAGTGTCCTTCTAGGCATGTTGAACCATGGCAGCATAATTAGGATGTCACAAAGTGAATCATGTTAAAGCCCCACAATCACATTCAAAGAAGGCTTCTGTAGTGTCTCTTTAACTTTAGCGGTTAGTACTGCTGAAATTAAAGTTTAAATATAAAGAAGAATATCAGAAGTCTGCTCTTCACAGGATCTCAGTGAGTGGACTCTGATGTTATCCAAGGCTCCACTTTCTACTGGCTTTTTTTTAATCTCTGCTTTATAGTTTGGCTTATCAAAGTGAAACTCATCACTCTTTCTGCGTCCAAATGAAGTCACTGAAGCCACGCTGACCACAGACCTCACTTTTACCATAGTTGGATTTTTTTTTTACATTTTTATTACTCTTAAAAACCACCAAGACTCTTTTTTTTCTTTGAATGGCCTGTGGTGTGAAATTTGCCTTTAGTGCATGAGTTTGCTTTGTTGATCTCCTGAGTCTCTTCCCTGTTTAACTTGATTAAATCGTGTGAAGCCAGACATCATCAAACCAGGACGGCTTGTCAGCCTTTATACCAGCTTTTAGCTCTGCCGTTGAGCTGGATGGTCTGTGAAGTATATAACATGGACAACTGAACACTCAGAGCTGACTCAGCATGGCTAGCTTAAACCCAGGATGGTATTGGTGGCTGTTTAGCCAAGTGAAGGTGAGAGGCGGCCCTGGGTTTTGAATCCAAGCTGTGGCCTCATCCAAAAAAATGGATGAAAGTGAGTTCATAAATTTATATCCTCTGCTGTAGAGTAGGGTGACCAAACGTCCTCTTTTGTCCGGACATGTCCACTTTTTACGTCCTGTCCAGGGCATCCGGGGGTGTTTTATAAATTCATGAAAATGTCCAGTTTTCATTGTTTTTCACGGGACCAATTAGAAAATTGAATTTTCTATCCATACAGAGGAGGCTTACTTTTAAGTATATTAAAGTTATAAGGCATATTTGAGTAAACTTTGAGTATAATTTTAGTAGCTCGAGGCCGGGCCTAAGGTCCTCTTTTTGGAAATCAAAATATGGTCACCCTACTGTGGAGTGTAACTCAACCTTCTTCGTTGTAGCCATCTGCTCCTCTGATAACCTCACGTGTGATATTTACATATAAATTCACCACAACTTGGCATTATGACTTAACTTTTGTTAGTAAAAAAAAAATGTTTTGGGACACTGGAACACATGATGTGTTAGCTCTCTAGTCTCAAACATCTCTGTGTGCAATAAAGTGTTTTGGTGTTTGATCTAGCCCTGTATCTATCCGTTAAAGGTTCAGTTTTTAATGTCCAGCTGTACATTAAACTTCATATTTTAAGTTTTGAATTTTGTACAGAGAGATTAAAGTTTACTAGAGTTGAGGTCCTCGTATGGGCACAGATATCTTATCAATAAAGCTCTGCCACAAAGAACATGCAGGAAAACAGGTGCAGTCAAAAGAAATACAGCTTTGTGATATTTGTTGGCTGCTGACCTCCCCAGTGCAATGGGAAAAATATATCTTTTCAGTCCTTTAAAATGTGGTTTTATTTGTAAAATAAACTTAAATGATGTGTCATCTATCAGTCAGAGAGGGATAGATGTAGATGAAGAGCAGCAGACAGTAATGGAAGGACTTTTAAGCTCTGAAACAAATCAGATGTGAAGTGTGCAGACGGGTCTTCAGCTGAGGACACAAAGCTGCAGCTGTCTTTCCAAATCTGTTTGTGCATTCGCCGCATGTTGGAATAATTTTCCTGTCTGTAATATATTCAAAGTATTTCTCTAAAATATTCCAGAAGTTTCATTTACATGAAGATTTAGTCTGACATTTTATTTCACAGAGCTATAAGGAGCAGAGGCATCTTCTGTCAAAGCAGCCATCTGTTTGCAGCGAGGACGCTGTACACACTCGCTGTATGCTGCCCACCCTGCAGCACGCAGTGGATTATGTCAGCAACAAGCCAGTTTAGTGAAACATTAACAGGTTTCTTAGATGTCTCACTTCGTCTGGCATTATGGATAACTCTTCTTGTAGATTTTACTTATTCGTTTCTTCGTTCTTTGTCACTGTTATTCCAGTAAACTTTCCCATGTCTTTCCCATGAGGATGTATAGCAGGTATTCAGTTCAATCTGAGATGCTTAAATCCAGCAGTGTGTGGCCTGTATGGGAACCCCCCCACCCGTCTCCTGTTCAATGGTCTACATTATCTTCAGTAGACGTGATTACTGTAACAGCATCTTTGCAGGTCTCCCTAAAAATCAGTCAGACAGCTGCAGCTGGTCCAGAACGCTGCTGCTTGAGTCCTCACGAACACCAAGAAAGTGGATCACATCCAGTTCAGTTCTGAGGTCTTTACACTGGCTCCCTGTCTGTCAGAGGACAGATTTTAAAATACTTCTGCTGGTTTATAAAGCAATAAATGGTTTAGGGCCAAAATATGTCAGTGATCATCTGATCCAGTACGAACCATCAAGATCACTCAGGTCATCAGGATCAGGTCTACTTTCAGTCTCAAGCGTTAGGAGCAAGCATGGAGAAGCAGCGTTCAGCTTTTCTGCTCTAAATATCTGGAACACGCTTTCAGAAAATGTCAGGTCTGCTGAAACTCTCAGCTCATTTAAATCCAGGTTGAAGACTCACCTTTTTTCAGCTGTTTTTAATTAGAATATTTAAACAAATCATTTTAATATCAATTTTCTTGCAGACCTCTACACTCAACACTGTGACTTTTATAACTTATATTTTAAAATCTGTTTAAATATATTATAACCTTCTTTTTTTGCTGTCTTACTTTCTTTTATTTCTTTTTGCTCTTTTAATACATTTTTAAATGGTTTCTTTTAATGTTTTGCTGACCTTTTCTGTGTGAAGCACTTTTGAATTGCCTTGTTGTCGAAATGTGCTCTATAAAAGAACTTGCCTTGCCTTAAAAAAGGAACACCCAGACAGCAAAGATAAGTGCCTTCCATTTTCCTTACCTTTGTTCTCAAACTGGTTTCTCACTTAAGACAAGAGTGTTTGGGGGCATATGTAGAGCTTTTACTTAAAACAGATTTCCTCACAGCTTTTGACAGGTTTCTCAAGTGTGGTGAATACACATCCAGCTCTGAAAGCTTTTCTCCTCTACATGATCTCGCTGTTCCAGATATTTCTGTAGATAACCACTCATACTCAATTTATCTTAAACATTATAAAACAGAGAACATAAAGGCTCGGCTGTACATCTGCAACACCAGACAAGCCCTTATTCCTGACCAACAAAGGAAGTCATGTCATGTTCCTAGTTCACCTCATGGCTCTGTCTGCTTTGCCAAAGATGTGGTCTCCTTCCTCAACTCTACACCCCACATTCCTTCCACCACTGCAAAACTTGTTCCTGCTCTACGTTGAAAATTTTAGGACACTGGTCTTCTTCAGCTTACAAATGCTACCCTCGCCTGGGTGTAACTGAGATCATTACAGCTTGAAAAAGCCATGAGAGAGTTCATGAATTAACACGTTCCATGCACAATGAACCCTGTGAGACAGCAGACATTGAGTTTGCTCAGTAATATAACCAACAACCTTAGGATCCGTGATGTGTGTTTGAACGAGTAAAAAAATTCATGAACAGTGAACTGAGCCGCTCAGATTTTACCTCATGAACAGGAACATGAGCGAAGTTTACTCCTGGGGCAGTTTTTACCCATTGTTTCAAATCAAATTAAGTTAGTTGGTTAGTAGTCCTGCTACTAGTTATTTGGTGTCTGCTAGCAATTAAATGAGAACTAAAAGCATAGTTTTTCTCTCTCTTTTTTTGTTGTTGTTTGTAACTAAATATTTAGTCCCTGTTTGTCTCTCAAAAACTTGTTTAACATGAAGAACTCTTCATCGTGATCTGAGCGAGTGCCTGAAAACAGCCTCCATTTGCAATGAAACTGAATCCAAATACTGCAGTTTCAATGACATTGAGCCTAATAGGTTTTGTCAACATGAGATTAAAAATGCACACAATTTAAAACCAATTTAATGAGTGGAATAAGTGTTCCTGTAAGCCTTTAATTAGTTCTGAATGTGTTTATTTTTTCTTTTGCTTTGATAGCGCAGAAGCATCCTGGAGCTCAGCTCAGGTTCAAATGAGGGGGAAAAAAGGCTCAGGGAGGAAAAGACGCAGGGGGAGAAGTGTGAACCTTTAGCTCCGGTTGAAGCCCAAACTGAGAAGCTGCCAATGTGAAAAGGCCTCGCTGTGAATTCCCTCCTGAGCTGGGCTCAGTCCGGGGGGAATGAAAGCCAATCTCCAGCCTGCTCTCCTACCTGGGAACAGCTGCAGCCTCCATCTGCCAGCTCCTCATGGTGGCTACCTGAGGGAAGCACGCTCCACCCCTTTATTTCAGAGGAGAGGCTCCTTTGTAATGACAGAGAGGGATTTCAGGGTTTGATGAAATCAGTAGGACACTTTCCCCAGGTGTCTGCGCATATTCCTGCATGTCTCACTCTGGAAATAACAGACGCTCGACAGTCAGCACATTTTTCTTTACACTTCAAAGAGGAGCTTCATCAAAGTGCTCATAACTGCAGTGATGGAACCAAGATTTCAGGCAAATCTTTCCATTTAATGGGGCATGTGAACACCTTAGTCAGATGTCTTCAGGCTTGTTTTAAACACCTTCAGTTGATCAACAGATGCAGAAACTAGATGTTAACGAGGCAAGCACCAAGGTGCGGCACAGAAAAACACTTTTTTTTTTCCCCCTTTGGAGGATGTTTTGCTGTGAGCCTCTGTCTCCTGCTAAAGTTGCTGCAACATGCAAACACATTTGCATTTCAGCAGTATTATCCACACTGATGGAGTGTTGTTTATGAAAACTGTACTGTCATTTTTTTCCAATCCAATCAAATCTCATCTATTTTTCCAATTTTGTCACAAGGGGGCCATTTCAGGTGTTCCACAAAAACAAAAGTAAAAAACAGCAACAACAAACTTTGAACTGTTGCAACAACTTCTTCTCAACATGAATTATTTTACAGTCATATTTGTCTTTTCTTGCTGTCAGACACCTGAGAGCTTCTCCTCAGGCAGCTGGGCCTCTTTGGCTATGAAGGTGGTGGTTCAGTTGAAACCCTTGTTTCCCTCCTTTGTGATTGTGATCCCCACCCTTACTGGTTCTGCCCTCCCAGCTTGTGTTTAAATGGCCTGTGTATCCCTCCTTCTTGTTTGTCAGGTCATTTCTATGAGTCTCTACAGATTTTAGTTGTTCATTCAAATTATGTATTGACTGTTTTTTTTTTTTTTTTTTTTTTTTTTTTTTAACCTTGCCATGTTTTTTACTCGAGAAAGAGTCTCTTTTGAGTTGTGTGCTTGGGTCCTTGAATTGGTGCTTGTCAATATCAACACGTAAGAAAAAGAAAATGCTAATTAAAACCACACAGACTTAGCTTGAAGCTACAAAGTGCTGAGTTTGAGGTGAGGAGCAAACAACTGTCTGTAGAACAGAGGAGATTGTGGCTAGTTAAGCTCCACCAGGATTTTCAAAGGTAATAGTCTGGACTATGTTCAAGTTGAACGTTCAACGTAAGTCATGCTAATAAATAGGACTTAAGTAAAACTCAGTGTCTTTTAGGGGGCTTTTTTAAAGTGAGGCTCTCCAAAGAGAGCATCATTTATTCCATGGACTTCCTTCCTCATGAAATATATAATAGTAACATCTGTTTTCAAACCTTTGGGTAGATGATGATGAAGATGATAACTCCTCTTATGGGTTTCTCCCAAGTTTTCAAAATATCAGTATTTCTTGCACGACAAGTCCTTCACGTTAGGTTTTAAAGTGCTCAGTGCATTTTTCCACATTTGCTGGCAGATAAGAAATCTTAAAATCATATTTTACTTTGCACTTCTATCTATATCTATTCAGTGGTTACATTTGTGTACCTCCAGTATGGCCACACAGTCAGTGAAAACACTCTATGATTCAATAAAACAGCAACAACAAACGTGGTTGCTCATATTTGCGTGCACCACTCAGGCATTTCTGTTATAGCAGCCTTACCTTCATTTTCCTCAATGTGAGATGAGACAATTACTTTTTGTGAGATAATTTGCCCTGACTGATTGACAGCATAACTCTTGATGTTCGTAACATATAGATAAATCCACCTCTGTTTAGAGTTCTACAGAAAAATTCATGACTAGATTTTCTTTGATAATTCTTCAGGATAAACATCAGAGACACTTTAAAGCTGTGCAACTACAATTAGATAACAAATATCCCCTCATGGTTAATGGATATGACCAAACCACAGCAAATGATCCTGTTAATGATACCCCAAACACCGCCATGACAAGGACGACTTTGTCAGTCAGCATAAAGATCAGTGAAGTCTTTAATATTGCACAACAAAGAAAGATGAAAGAGAGCGGGACATCTGTTTCTGTATGTGAGGATGAGCTTTCAAGGCTTTATCACAAACAAAGAAATCATTTGGAGAGTAATCAGGTATGAAAAAGGCAGACAGACAAGAGTTAGTGACAGAAATTCTCCCCATGAGTTTATGGATTTCTCTCTTTGATGTGTTGTTTGTGCTCATTTGCTGTCTGGTTTCTTAAATTATTAAATCTGATGTAGAATTACGATACACTTCACATGCTTTGTATGATTAGGAAAGAGAAATCGCATCAAAATGTGCATTCCCGAAGGAGCAATCGAGGCCTTTAAAGAGTCGACAACAGGCCCCTGAGTCTTGACTTTTCCTTTATGAATACCACAGTTCATTTACGGACAACTACACAAACACAGGCCCAGTGAAACTTTCCAAGTAATGAGTCGTTTCCAGAAATCCCCTCTGTCAACAGTGTCACATTGCTTCGTGGTCATTTTCTCTCTGAATATCAATCGCTCGCTCCCCTCAGACAGAAACCAGCTTATGTCTTTGACTCGACTGCCATTCATCAGAGCTTGTGGTGACATTACTTACCTAAATGAGTTGCCGCTAATTGCTATGAATTACCCCTGTGTTTGGTGAATTAGTGCAGCCTCGGTGCACACAGATTGTTCCACATCCTGTTATGCTGACCAACCCTGAGGGAACGAAGAATAAAGGAAAGTGTGCATTTATTGCGCTGGTGTAACATTTGACAACTAGTGACTGAAGTGCAAAAACGGGTGTGAAAGATTTTCTTTGACAATTTGGCACCAGATTGGATTTAACAAGATACAGCATGTTAAGTGTATGTTTCCTGTAAACCTTGACACCAAAGGTATTGATACTATGGTTTAATCAGGGGTGCAGTGCTGCTGTTGGCCATACCTGAGTCCATCTACAGCTGCATTTCCATTACACTTATTTAAAAAATAAAAGTGATAGTTTTGATAAGGTACAATTGCGCCTTGCTGGTGTTTCCACTATGAATAGAATTGCACACAACTTGAGTAAAATCTCGTCCTGCCAGATTCAATTTGGAGAAGGAAGGAGGACTGTAACTGACAGTAGCCATGGATACCCAAAACATTTGAAAAGCTGAACTGTCTTTTTGATGGGCGTTACTGTTGTTGCTCATGTTGTCGACAAAGGCAGAGGGCGTTAAAATATTGTAACATTATCCAGATGCTGCAATGATGATGACAATGCTGATTTGTGAACACTTGTGTTTTTATTCACTGCTCACTGTCAACCGTGACCACGCCAACTCAAAACAGACACGAATGAAACACTGAATGAAAATCATCATCTACAGCTGGCCTACTCTCTCATTCACACACACACACACACACACACTTCCGCCCCTCTCTGCTGCTGTGCTCTGAGCCGCTCACAGCCTTCCTGATGCCTTCACTGACTGTCAGAAACACCAACATCTGCACCGAACGCACAACTAACAGCAGAGCTGTTACAGTATGAACACCAGAGTCTGTATGTGTAGCAGTGAACAGAGACTTCTGGGAGAGGATTGAGGCCGAGGAGGAGAGGGAGGTGCATCCTTAATTCATATCCAGTGTTGTGTTTTTGTGAAAAAGGTGTTTCCATTGAATTTTTGCAATAAATTTCAATGTGGAAACTTCGGAAAAACCACCTCATGAGATCATAAAACCTTTTTTATTGAAATTTTTCCCAGCTTTTTAGGAACGTGTTGCAGGCATCAAATTTGTAGTGAGTGAATATTTGAAAAAAGAACAATAATAATAAAAATAAAGATAAAGTTTATTAGTTTTAACAATAAATATGTTTTCTTTGTAGTGTAATCAATTGAATATAGGTTAAACAGGATTTACAAATAATTGTATTCTGTTTTTATTTACATTTTACACAATGTCCCAACTTCATTGGAATTGGGGTTCTAGAGCAAATATATTCTTATACACTGTTTTTTGTTTGTTTGTTTGCATTTTTCACACAGGCTGTGAGATTTCCATGTTAACTTGTCATCCATGATTACACCCAAAAAGACAAAATTCAGACACTCACTTTTTAATCAACTCCATCTGTTCTCATCTGTGCGGTGTGTATAAGACGTTATCAAGCGTTCACCTGTTGAAAGCATGTAGACAGAAAGTTGGACATGTCGATGTGCCTGGCCAACACCATCCCCACAATAAGGTTCCAAAAGGACTGGAAGAGGCTCAGACTGTGTCCCTTTTTAATTTTCACTGCAGTAATTAAATGAAAAACAAACTATTTTGCCCCTATTGGGCAATAATCCACCCACTGTCTTAACACACTAGGGTGTCAAAAACAGGGAACAAGTTCTCGAAGTATTGAGAGGAATTTGTCCTAGTCTGAGATTCATAGACTGATCTTGTTGGAAAAAAACAAACAAACCAAAAAATAATTCTGTGTATCAGTTCACCCCAGAACATTTTCTCATTCATCCAGACTCACAGGTTGCTCCATCTGTGTTGGGTCACAGCTCACAGGCTCGCTCAGATTTCCAGATGCCCCTGCAGGGGCACCCTACCCAGCCCAACACTGCAATCCCAACACAAATCGAAATGCTAGAAACTCATTTCAATATTTCATTAACACTTATTAAAATATTTCATCAAAACTCATTAAAATATTTCATTAAAGCTCATTAAAATCTTACATTACATTGCTTATGAAAGAAGCACAAATTCAAAACAATTTTAAAGTTTGAGGTAAAAAAAAAAAAAAAAAAAAAAAAATGAAAAGTGACTTTAAAAACATCTAGAGGGTAGAATAAAATATTTCTAGTTCAGATTTGACTCATTTACGCCCACGGGCAACAATAATATCAAAGTTCATGGGGGTCTTTTTCTACTGATGAATGTTGATACATGCCTAAGTTGTTTATGTTTTTGAAAACTAATGATATTTGATTAGACAAGCAGGGAAATGTCAGTTCCTCATTGCTCTTACAAAGAGAGTGCCAACACTGTGTTTACTGTGAAGTATCAGGAATTAATTGATTCACGTCATCCTTTGAGGTAACATCACGTTGGATAAACTTCCTCACTGCAAAAGCTGAATTCGAAGCAAGGGTTTGTGTTTTCATTTTAGTAAGTCGTCTATTATACTTGATACAAGCAACATGCAACTGACAAGTCCAGAAACATGTCTTATTTCAAAATATTAAAAGACTTAAGGTCTGAACTGCATGTAATGAGTTAAAAAATAATAAAAAAAAAAAATCTGCCAATGAGATTTTAAAAAAAAAGTTTCTTGAAATTAGAATGTCTTGATACAAGAAACTTTTTTGTGTTCTATCCGATGGTCTGGTGGTCTAGTCTGGCGAATGTAGCCCATATTAAGTCTAAAAAGACTTTTTTTTTTATTTACCAAAAATAAGATAAAAACACACTTAGATTTCATTCCTTCTGAGAAAAAAAATGTGAGTTTCAACCTGTGTTAAAACACAAGAAATTTCAATTAATTCCTCATTGATCAGCAAAAGCCTTTTTATGCATACCGCTTAGAGATTATATAACTTGTACAAACAGAGGTTAATGGTTAATTAATTAGGTTAATTTAAAAAAAAAAAAAATCACATCCCAATTAAGGTTATAAACTGAAGTGTAATTTGCACCACACATGGCTTGGCTAGGCGGCAGACATTTTTGCTGCCTGGTTTTAACCATGCTTTGAAAATTGCTTTTTTTTTCTTTATTATATGACACGTGTAGTCTGCTTTCCCATTTTGCAAACATGGACATGAAGAAACAAGACCCCTTCATGTTTATTGGTATGTTGTAGAAATCTGAATCTGTCTGTAAACTGATCAAAACATGTTGAAGAGGAAGGCCTCCGTCCCTGATAGGCCTCCAGAGGACTGGCCAATCAAAGGGCATGGGGTCAGGGAGTCTTAAAGCGACAGCAGCTAAAACAAAGTTTCTTAGCTGAAATATATATTATATATATTTCTTTTCAGATGTAAATCATGTGAAGCTACTACGGGGGCACCAAAGGGACATAGTAACTATTAAGAAACATCCCTCTTTAATCATTGCTTTAGCTTAGCTAATGAACACACATTTTGGACTTTGCCTGGGGTGTGTTGGTTTATCACTATGTGTGGATTCTCCAGAATGTCCATTCCGCCCCTGATTGCAACAGTAAGAAAATCTCTGCAAAGATATTTCCCCAGACACCCGGAGAGGTGAGTTCCAATCAGCTTACTGCTAACAGCAGGTCCTCATTGATCGCTAATCATTTAATACCACAAACAGAGGAGGGAGGTTGTGAAAAACAACATGATGGATCATGAAATTATAACTGACCCTGCAGGGGAGGGAAACACACCTCCTGTCACACCTCCAGAACAAGCTGAGACACAGGAGGACTCCTCCAGGAAGAGACTCCAGTCTCAGAGGAAAGACACACAAGCTGCATCAGGCGGGTTGTAAACAAGTCCAGAGTCATTTCTTTGTCAGATCCAAACTGTTCAAGCAAAAGCTCGACTTGTTTGAAACGTCTGTCTAAAGTGTGCATTCACCTTGAAAACTGTAACAAGCAGTTTTTGTTTGTTCAGCCAAACGTGGACCACAATGCACTGCAGGAGAGAACCCAGAAATACTTACACAATGATAGCAACAGGCATTTTCCTGCACTTCCAGCTCCTCTTTTTCAGAACTCAACAGTCAACAGGGATGTTCTCTTTTCCTCCTCTCATTTCTCATTGTGAGTTCACAAATATCCTTGTTGTTTCTCTGGATCACCCGTCAGAAGCTTCTACTCTCAGCTGGAGCAAATATTAGCTTGTGATCAAGACAGGGTCGCTCAGTTAGCCGTTTAAAATGTTAGTTCTGGAGGAGTTGGACAAATGGTCTCTGTAAATGAACACATGGTTCCAGCTGCTGGTAGTGAGTCACAGAGTCGTTCAGAGTCAGCCTAAAAAAAAGCAGGTAAATAAAACATCTTTGCTGTGAATGTAATTTGAAGGACGCATGTTTCCTGTGATGCAGTGTGTGTGAAAAGGTTGTTTACTGCAGATGTTGGAAGCAAAGCTGAGAGCCAGTGATCTCCTGTCAGTCTGACAGTAACTGCATTTAAACACTGCATGCTTAAATCTCTCTTATAAGTAAACTCAAGACCTACCTTCCTTTTAGTCCAGCCTTTCTTTCTTGTTTATTTACTGATGTCTGTTTTAACAGCCTAATCTAACTCTTTTTCTACAAAGCCAGGCTGTTGTAACACGTGCAGAATGTGTCTGGGCATTGTCTTGCTTAAATAAGCAGGGACGTCCCTTGGATGGCAGTATATGTTGTTCCAAAACCTGTATGTACCTTTCAGCATTAATGGAGCCTTCATAGATGGTCAAGTTAGCCATGCCATGGGCACTAACACACCCCCATACCATCACAGATGCTGGCTTTTACACTTTGACCTGATAACAATCTGGATTGTCCTTTTCCTCTTTGGCCTGGAGGACACCACATCCATGATTTCCAAAAACAATCTGAAATGTGGACTCATCAGACCACAGCAAACTTTTCCACTTTGCATCAGTCCATCTCAGATGAGCTCAGGCCCAGAGAAGCCGGCGGTGTTTCTGGGTGTTGTTGATATATGTCTTTGTCTTTGCATGGTAGAGTTTGAACTTGCACTTGTAGATGTAGTGATGAACTGTGTTAACTGACAATGGTTTTCTGAAGTGTTCCTGAGCCCACGTGGTAATATCCTTTACACAATGATGTTTGTTTTTAATGCAGTGCTGCCTGAGGGGTCAACGGTCACGGGCATTCAGTGTTGGTTTTCATCCTTGCTGCTTACATGCAGAGATTTCTCCAGATTCTCTGAATCTTTTGATGATATTCTGGACTGTAGATGATGAAATCCATCAATCTTTTGCAATCCTGCAACTGAGAAACAAATAAAAATCCAAGAAACTGACTTTTTCCAAGGTCACAGAGACTTTCTAGTCCTAAACTATGTTGAAATATGAAACACCCTATACTTCATCACAAACAGCTGCAGATTGAATAGTTTTGTTCCTTTGGTATGTGAAGTGCAATGATTTGGTCAGCACAGCTCATCACACAGTCCTGACCACCAAAACTGAAAGTCTCTGAGAATCTTCTGAGGTGAAACATATGTATATGGTTTACATATCCAAAGATCGTATTACAGAAAAAAATAAATCAAACACAACCTCAGAGGAGAAAAGTGTTTAAGAAACAAGCAGTAAGAACAAATGTTAAACTCCAACTGTCAGCACGCTTCCCGATTGGCTGTTTCAATCCATGTGACAATAAAGACCATGGTCCATCCAGAATTGGTTGTTCCATTTCCAACTGGTGCCGCCTTGTTCTTCTTCTAAGCGCTTTAGAGGGAAGTAAAATCCCTTGACACAACTTACACAGCAGAACAATCTGGAGAGATAATCTTAAGAACCACCACATTCTCCTTTGTTGCCTTTTGTTAGAGGGAGGGAATCAGGCTTAAGACAAAATGTTAAAACAAAACTTTTAAAAGACGATCAGGACCATCACTCAAATTCTTGCAAATAATCCCTCAGGATACATGGCTCCTGATCAGCTGTCTGCTAAGAGCAGGGCTCCATTGATGGCTTATTGTTCAATACCGCAAACAGAGGAGGGAGGATGTGAACAACAACAACATGATGGATAATGAAACTATGACCGACCCAGGGGGGAGGGGAACACACCTCCTGTCACACCTCCAGAAGCTGAGACACAGGAGGACGTCTCCAGGAAGACAAAGATCATGAGGAAACTGTGCTTACACAGTTTGAACAGTAACACTATGAAGTAAACAGTGCATGAATCAACGTGACATTTAAAGATTTGACTTTAGAAAGCATGTAGCATCTCAGCTTGAAGCACCTGGTTAAATATTTGTGGCTCTTCAAACTAAAGTATGACATGAATGGAGCTTTGTTTTCTCCAGTCATGAAATCCTTCACGCATTCTGACTTGATATGATAATTTATGATCAGTGCTGCAGTCTTCAACCGCCACTAAACAAAAGCTGTTGCACCAATTTCCTTGATTTTATCCTTCATTTTCAAAACTCTACCCCAATTTATTTTTCATGAAAAAACAAATGCCATGACTCAATTTCAGTCCCCGTAGGTAATGTATTATAACAGCCGCTTACATGACAGGCACTCAGAGCTCCGTAACTCGGCCCTTGATGGCATAATCGCTGGCATGTAAACAAAACGTCACCATCGTAAAGAATTATGAATTACAATCACTTGAGAAGCTAAATCAGCCTGAGGGGGCTGTAATTCAGCGCTGCCAGCATCAGAAAAATGAACTGTTTGTGCAGATTAATGGAAAATTTGTCGCTGGATATTGAATTAATTGGCAAAGCTTTTAATTAAGAAAAAAAGAAACAATCAGTCATCCTTAGAGTCATTTATTTAAAAGGGAGTAAATAGTTTATTTATCCTATATTTTACCAACATAATGACCTCTGCCTGTTTGAAGATATGGTTGTATTTTAAAGTATGGTTTATCTGGAAAGGACCCATCAGGTTGACATTCATGTTTCAATCCCGCAACAATTCCCCTAAAAAGTCTGCAAACTCCTGAAGGGACTGTTATATAACCAGAATATCAGGTATACACTATCTATCACTGTCTAATGATATGAGTACACATCTGCCACCTCTAGTCCACCATTCTTCTTAGGGACAGACAATCTTTTTAGACTAATTCTAGGTTCTTTGTTTATCTTTCCATAGGAATAAAGAAAATAATTAATTGATCTCTTTGAACAATTTCTGGGGGATTTTTGAAGGAGATTGCAGAAAAAAAATAAAAGCATATCTTGGGAGCACCTCTGCCCTCCACCACAATGATAATGGTAGGTTTGTCCATCTATTCAAATCACCCTGAGAAGTTTTTAATAGTTTGGGTCCATTCAAGTAGGGAATGCAATGCTAATACCAAGCCATCACATACCTCCTGACTTCCAAACAAGGCTCTCAGATGATCAGGGTGTGTCAACACTGATCCGAACATGTGAGTGTACACTCACACTGAGTTGTGTGTTAAGGTCAGAGTTTCTTATAGGTACTTAATAAATGGGATAAAACTGACCAGGTCTGCAGAAGCTGACAGCCAACAGCCCCTGAGCTGGGCTGCCTGCCCGTGAGGGTGAAACATCAACGTTCACCAAGTACGTCATATAACCTCACTTCAAAAAACACAAAAAAAATCTGATTATCCCTTAAAGTTGCACAGTGGGGCATCTGTATGCAAAAAACACTTTTTCATGAAAAGGTCTCCAGCAACACACTGACTGATGAGGGCTCCGAGCAGACTCCCTTCAGCCCTCACACAGGAGGCTGGGGAGCTGCACCTTCCACTGAAACGTTCTGATAATTTACGTCTGCCAGCTCCAGGAAATTGAAGTCAAAGGTTCACTGCATCTTGGGCCACAAAAAATGATCATCTCAGGACCAGTGTGTAAAGGAGAGAGGACAAATTAACCTGGACACTTATAAATGGGACACAAAGGGCCACGAGTGGGTGTAAAAAATTCATGGAGCATGGCGAAGTGATGGTGGGTGGGGGCAGCAGATTAAAAGCCAGTGATTTCTCAAGTGTCGTGTTCTTTGGTGTATTTATTTGTTTTTACGAGCTTACCAAACACGACTCTTTGAGCTGACGTCCCTTTATTCCTCCATCACAGTCTTTGTCTTCTTGGCTTTCATTCTATTTCTTTGAAATTATATTTGTTTTAAGATAAATCCCACAGTTTCCCACAGGAAGAAAAAAAATCCATCCTAATAATAATAATAATAATAATAATAATAATAATAATAATAATAATAATAATAATAATAATAATATCTATGGAGTAGTGAGAGTGTCAGATTACAAAAAAATAAATAAATCTATAAAAGAATAAGAAAATAATAGTGGATCTATAAATATAAATAAATGGGGGAAAAATGCTGCTATATAGAGCAATTTTAATTAAAAAAAAAATCCGTAAAGGATTCCTTTCATAGAAAGGGCTAATAAAAGTAAAAAAAAATAAAAAATAAAAAATAAAAAAATAAACACAAATTTAAAAAAAGAAACGTGTTTATAAACAAAATAAAGAAAGAAACAATGTTGCTATATGAAGCAAATTTGATCAAAATAAAAACAAAATAGGATAATAAAGGATAATAAATGTATAAATATAAAGCTAAATAAATTAAATTATTTTAAAGTGGTTTTATATTGCTTTTTTAGATGCCCTTTATTGATGCTTTTACTGCATCATTGTCCAACTGATTACATTTTTGATGGATTTTTTTTGTCAATATTGCTTTATATAGCAACTATTTCTTTATTTTTCAATTATTTTATCAATAAGCACATTTCTTCATTTTTTTATTAATTTGTTTTTAACATAACTTTTTTTTAACTTTTATTACTCTTTTTTTTGATGGATTCATTTTTTTAATCAAAATTGCTTAATATATCAACATTATTTCTTTTTTTATTTCATTTATTCATCATTAAATTTCCACTTAAGTTTCTAAAGGATCACAGTTATGAAAAGCATGTAGGAAATGGTTGGAAAGAGAAAGTGTTTTTAAGCATAAAACATTAAAACATAATTAAAGGCTCTTATTCTTTTGATGAATTAATCAACTCTTTTCCTATTGTCTGAAGTAATAATGCTACCCTCTTCAGTTTCTAAAGGCTCAGTTGTTTCGTTTAGAATGAAAGTAAAAACACAAAGCTTCACTTCCTTTTATATCTTTGTTAATTAGAAAGCAACAGCTTGTACGTTGTAATACTCTGTACCCGGACTTTTTGTCCGTATTTCCCTCCGCTCTGTCTTGTAGGACATTGTGTGCTGTACCTGGCCTCATTTTCCCTCTCCTCCAGTCTGCCTCTTTAGCCTGGCCGGTGGCCCAAAGTGGCTTGTAATCCTTGATCTCTGAGGTTCAGTGAATTACCACACACCTAAAAACAGCCGACTCAATAACCGGGAGATTATCAAGACTTCTGACGATGTCAGCAGCAGCACCGGCAGCTGCTACAGCTCAGGGTTGGAGGCCAATCACAGAGAACTTCACAGCTTGAACACTTACCAAAGGCCCCTTCCACTAAATCATAGCAAGCAGCAAGTGAAGATGCTCTGGATGGAAGAGTTAAAGCAGCTTAAATATGGCTTTACCCACAGCTGCAGAGTTATATGTGTTTACGCTTCATCTTTGACCATTCAGGAGATGACTGACAGCTGCCCTACTTCCATGTTAACAGAAAAATGAGCCTCTTCAGACTGCGTTAACTCACAACCTGCTAATGTGGAGTTTTAGCCTGAGCGTTTCAACCAGAAGCAGAAATGTTTTTTATTTCTCAGTTTCAGCAGATGTTTTCACCCTTAAAGGTTGCTGCAAACATTTTATGGTTAAATTTAAGGCTTTCTGAGACCTAAATAATAGAAAATAGAAAATGTTACAGATAATAGAAAAAAAAATACCATTAGTATTTCAACTAGTGTCACTAAGGCAATAAGTCCACTAGCAAACAAATCAAAATAAGGGCAAGCGAGGCAAAAGTCAAACAAGGTCGGACACCAAGAAAACTCAGAAAAAGGAAGGCAAAAAAACACAAACTGGCAACATGAGAGAGAGACATAGACTGTATAATAAATAGACATAGTCTCTGTGATGTCAGCCATCTGTTTTCCGAAATGTAGCTCCATAACCCATTAATTTAAGTAAAAGTAAATGATGAAATAAAGTCATGCAGAGGCTTACATCAGCAATATAGACGACCCCCCCCCCCACCCTTTGATATTAACTTTGACAAAATGTTATCACGATGCAGCTTTGCATTCCTCCTGGTCAGTCATCAGGAGGGAAACAGCTCTGAAATGCCATTTTAAGTTGAAGCACAAAATCTGAAATAAGCATTTTTTTTTTTAAACTTCAGAGTCAACATTTCATAAGCTGTCTCCTCTATCGTTTGTTAACATTTTATGTTGTGAGCAGACATTTTTGGATTTGGGTTTGTATTTTGTTGACAGAATTCACAAAGAGAATCAAATGTAGCTCGGATGCATCCATTTTACCTAATTTGTCAGCATGATTTGCAGTAAAACAGTGTCAGTCTGGGACAAGGTGATTCGAGGTAAAGTAAAAGCCTGTGTCTGTCTCTGTGTGGAAGTCTGATACCATCTGTTGCAGGTAATCATCTGAGTACCTTCTTCAGTGATTGATGGGGGAAGCATACATTTTCTGGATGTGGCAGCCTTAGCTGTAGATTCACCTGCAGAAACTGCTTTCTGTCTGTTTCTGCGATTGTTTGCAAAGTTTTACCCATTTCATTTTCAAAACAGTGCTCTAGACTTCTTATGTCCAACCTCAAATGAGTCACACATGGTGAAAAAATTAATCAGTATCATCGTGGAGTCTGTCTTTTCATGGGAGATCCAGTTGTTCTAAATGATGTGCACATTTACATTTTCTATCAAGGATACAATCCAAACCAAAGTCCATCTAGTAAGTCTCACTAAACTACATATGGACTGTTCATAGGGTGCTTGTATAAAGCTAAAGCTCTGTTCATTCTGCAGAAAATGAATTTACAATGATGTGACAATGTGAGTTCAAAACACAAGTCAGAGGACACAAGACCAGATTAAATTAATGAAAAGGTGCATGAAAAACAATAAATCTGTCTATGAAACTTGCTCAGAATGCAGGATAAGAAATATTCAGGTTAAAAAATTTTGCAGGTCAAAAAAGTCTGAATATGAGAAAAAAAAAAAGAAAAATAAAACATAAGACAAAACACACATCCCCCCCCCCCCCCCCCCCCTTCAAATCCAAGTCCTGATCCTGCCATTAAAACATGCCGACATATTTGTCCGAACATTTTCCTTGGTCAGAAGCAGAGTTTGCTGATGTTTAAACAGCACGTAACACTGCAGAAAACTGACCACTTATCATCTGATATCAAGAGATAATTGACTATGGCTAAGTCCCGCCCTCAAATGCGATGAGCCAATCACAATGCATATAGCCATTCTCAAATACATACATTATCTTCTTGAACATCCATTGAAATGCATTGCTGAAAGTCAGTTTTTGTTCGGTTTTATTAGTTTTTTTCTGAGATTTTAAGCTTGAAAATTTTCACATGGTGTTCATGGGGTACATGCAACTCAGACACAAGGTATCCTGAGAGGATGGGTGAAGGAGTGTATTTTTTACCCTTTCCTTAAGACACATCTCAACCCAGAAAGGTGTCTTCTTTGGATATAGTTGTGCAGTAGACTACAACATCAACTCAACGTGAATAAATCAACAAGGATGTTTACGTCTGTTCTAAGGTAAGTCAACATCGTATTTTAGGAAACATATTGTCAATTTATTGGAAAGAAATCTAAAGCTATCTTTAACATTTTTAATGTTAGCGAATGGTAGCCTAAATTTAGCTCCTTGCTGCATTGTTCATCATGTCACTTTGTTTGTTGGGAGTTCATTGGCCTGTTTTGTTCTAATTTTTGTACTTTTGGTGCATGAACAATGCCCATCCTCTGTCTTGTTGTCTGAAATGGTGATGGCAATGAGATGTGTTTTTTCACGTCTGTACTGGGACCTGTAAATTTTGGCCTTCTCAGCAATAAATTGATTCCCCTCGTAAAACATATTTTATTCCTGAAAACAAGAACAATCTATACTTTTTTTTTAACAGAATAATGTTTAATGTGCAGATAATGTTATTTACAGGAGTGTCATGTATTTCTTTGAGTCAAACTGTCAGAGAGCACAGACTCCATCTCAGAGTTTTCCTTCACCTTGGATACATGAAACGCTCAGCCCCTGCAGGCTCCACACTTCTGTAGAAAATACAGTAGTTTGCTCCTCTGCTGGGTCTGATCAATAAATGAGATCTATCGGTGCTCATGGCATGAACAAAAACAAAAGGAACTTCCAATACAACAAAAGAGCTTACAGGTGGAACCTCTTTGAAATGTTTCCTACACTTCAGCATTGGTGGTCACAGTGTTTGTGTGTTTGAGTGTGTATTTTTACCTGCAGCTGTGGACTTGCTGTATTTTCTGTCTTATTTTGGTCGTGACACCCTGTAAGGCCTCAGGGCTTTCATTTTTGAAGTCGAGCATCTTTTTGAGCTCTCCATACACATGAGCGTCATTAGACACAGAATTAGCCGATCCAGTGAACAGCGTGAGGCCGCTCACTGGGGGAAATGCAGCTTGTAAAGCAGGGGTTTTGTTACGAAACAGTTTGCCAATGATTGTCAGCCAATGTGCATGTGTCAGTTCTTTAAACGGCACCGTCCATGTCTCAATCTTACTTTTTTATGTTTGTGCATTCATTCCTCAACAAGCAGCCTGACAGCATCCACTCTCCTTATTTCCCTCAGAGGGTCCTGCTGCTGCACGCTTGAAGAATCGCCTTGCGCTGTGAAAACTGTAACCCAGGTGAACTTGTCTGTCAGTCAGAGAAATAGACTCTTAGGAGATATTACGCTTCTATACCTGGCTGCTCATTGACTTGGAGCTGTCAGTCTGGATCCAGCTGCTTCGCATTTCATCCCAATTTATCACTGAGGCACTCAGCCACGCTCTCACTTGAATAGACTGTTCTTCTCTTAACTGATGTAGACAAGGAGATGATAACGTCTGTGTGTTTACGGCAGGATTAAAAAGATTTCTTGATCATATCAGAAGAATAACATCTGTGATTACTTTGCGACTGTTTCAATGAGCAGAAGTCGTCAACTGTGAAAAGACGACTGCATGATGGGTGCTTAAAGAAATTATATGGGTGTCTTAGTTTTAGTCTTTTGGAAGAAAATGCTTTTTAGATTTAGTGACATTTTGTCATTTCTATATGTGATGGTTTTAGTCCAGTTTCAGTCCACAAAAACACAAAAAAAGGTTTTTGTTTATTTTTTGTCAGTCTGAGTAAGAACATAGTATTTGTCTTTTAATAAATTAATTGGACAGAATTTCAGTGGACAGACATTTTTAGTGTATAAATCCAGTGTGTACCCCAGAGAGCAGATTAAACACACAAGTCACTTCATGCTTATGACTGCATCATCCGTTGACACTGACTAGACTTTGCTTTATTGAAACAGTTCATGTCTTTATGTTTCACAAACCCTAATAAGACCTGGGTCATAATAAAGGATCCAGAAAACTACACCCAGACAGAGAACTGCTCTAAATCTATCAGAATATTAATGGTTTGATATTTCAGATTACTAATCAGACTGATTAATAGTTTGATAATATACCGTAATTTAATGTTCAACTTGAAATCTGTATGTGTTAATCATCATTTAAAGGTTCACTTATTATTTACTCTCCATAGTGAGTCCATATTTGGTCATTACCTCAGCTCCAAACCAATTTTTCCATTAAGCACTCAAAGTAACAACTGGATTTAGAGTATCAGCAGTTAATATTGATCATTTGTGTTCAAACCTGGTTAACTGAGGTTGGATAAAGAAGACACATTTAATAACACAGCTGCAGATGTCACTGACAATCACTGACACATTCAGCTGAGAGTCTCCAGTTAGCACGGACACTCTTTACTCCAAAACACTGGTTGCTCTGTAACCCTCTGAACTCCATAGCAGTTGACTCCATGGTATAGTACCATTTCTGACAACCAACAACCGGACGTTTTTATGCTGCTTACAGTTTGAATTTAGTGTTTAGAGAACAAGAACTTGTCTGAATGAATGGAGCTAAATGCTGCTTCTGTTGCCCAAATGCGTACGCAGCTTTATGTTGATGTAAGCAGAAATGTCATGCACTTTGAACATCTGACAGATCACCCGCTAACATTTTTTCATGTACCCTCGATCCTGTTTCTGAACCTGTTTCCTGATTTTTTTGCCTGCCGGACTTATTACCTTTGCCTCGTTGACTGACCTCCTGTGTACCAAACCTGTTTTGTAATAAAGACTCTTTGGACGCTGCACCTGTTCCTGCATTTGTACTCCTTCTTCTGTGCCTGACACTAAACTGCTGAGTTAGAAAAACATTTTTCCACAGTTTGTGCTAAGAGAGAGATTAGCTATTCAGACCAGGCTCGGGTCTTCCGGCAGCCTGCCTGAAGTGGCCTCATAGGCATCATATTTTGGTTTCAAGACTGGGCTTCAAAAACTACTGAGTGTGTATTCAAATTTTAAGTCACATGACCAGTGTGGAAGCCTGGTGGGCAAACAAGCATTGTAAAAATGGCAGCCTCCATTTAACGACCCTTTGTCCATTTTATTGACAAGATTTTTTTAATTATCTTAATACTTTAAGCTTGTATTTTCTTTTATCTCATTTGTTGGCTATTGACACCAATCTACTATTTTTGTTCATGTTTACAAACAAGATGTCAGCTGCTAGCTGCCTTTAGCATGTCAATCTTAACCTGTTCTAGGCTCGATGTTCAAGCTGAGGTGATGAGGTGAGGATGATGTGCTGGCACTGCAGTGTGAGCTAATAGTAACGCCATCAACCTGTCCTTCCATCCATGGTTATGGGGATTGTAAGTTATCTTCAATAAGATGGATGAGCTAGCCATGCTAACCCACCAGCGGAGGGAATACCAGAGGGCAGAGAAGCATCACGCTATTCGCAGAGGCATGGCTATCAGAGCTAACAACGGACACAAATGCCACATCCGAAGGATTTCACCTGCTGCGGGCAGTCCTGGACCGTGTTTAGTTCATATGCAGTTCATACAAAATGCTTTACTCTCTCTCTCTCTCTCTCTCTCTCTCTCTCTCTCTCTGATACAGACAAATAAATGAATACTTAAAAAAACAGGTTAGAATATAAAACATTACATTTAGCAAACTAAACTGGTGAATCTCTCCACTGCTCAGAGACTTTCCTCCACTTTCTCCTTGTTCATCTCTCCCTTCATCTTTAATGGGAACAGAGTTTCTGCTCCACAGGGACTCCTTGAAGGGACCGGGGGTGGAGGGGAGCTCTCTGAACTCACATCTGACAGAAATATATAATTTCGCTCGTAGTTTTACGTAGCTTTATACGAATAGCTATGTATATATAAGGCTGAAAAAGATGGGTCCAGTGTGTTCATAGAGGGATGGACACGGTCAGCCACAAGACTCATAAAGGCTGTGGACTTTAACCCAGGCTAAGTTGGTTCTAAAGGACACAAAATAAGCCAAGAAAATCTCCCCCACACCATTACACCTCAAATACACCGGCTGTGTCTGCAGGCCAGCCCCCCCCCCCCCCCCCCCCCCCCCCCCCCCCCCCCATGTTGACGACTGGTGACAAATTCAGTAATTTATTTCAATCAAATCTTGACTAATTGAAACTTCAAAATATGAACAAGTTTGAAGCAAAGTGACACATTTTTTATGCTGTTTTGGATTCTAAAAATCAGCTTGATGATGTTTATTTCAATTAGCTTGACCCCTCACCCTGAACAAGGTGAATGTGGGAGACTGCCATCAAGGTCATTTTCATTTTCAAAACAAATATTTCTGTCACCCACAGGAAGGATAAACTTTTGCTTTAAAAGATGATATTCTTGGGAGTTGGAAAGCGTCTTTCAGGTCTACTGTTCAAGTGAATTAGCATATGTAGGAAAAACCTTGTCTTCTTAGAAATATCCCTTGAGCAGATGGAGGAACGCAAAAACAACCTAAACCCAACTCTGTATGCAGGTAAATATTGATTTAAGATTAAGATGGGACCGTCACTGAATATTCAGAGACTCTAAAGAGAAGAAGAAGAAAAAAATAATTTAAAAAAAGTCAGGAAAGTTTGAAGTAGAACGTACTATGAATTTGAGGATAACACCTCACATATTAATAATGATATTAACCTATTTCATACAGCGCTTAGAATACAAAGTGCTTTGACAGTCTCAACATAGCAGAAACTTTGTAAGGTGACAAAATAATAATTGAATTAAAGAGAGAGATGTCTAGAAAATTCAAACAAAATACAAAGCAAAAGAACCCCAAGATTAAAGGCCAACAAACAGAATAAAAGTCTGAAACTGATGGATTTAACCTCTTTTCTCGGGTGCAGTGAGCTTTAGATTGCTCTTTCAGAATGTTCAATATGTGTCGTAACTCCTGAGTCAGTGAAAATATTATAATAGAGACACAATATGTGAGCATGTGCACTTTGCTGGACAGTGAAGGATTGTGTCAAGGGGTCGGATCAATGGATCCCGTCGAGCTCTGGTTCATTTATTTACTGTGTTCTCAGTTCAGATCTGAGCGGGTATGATCGCTCCAAAGATTTACGCTTTGACTAGAAGTTAAACTTCACACTCTAGCTGTCAGTATTCATCAAAATCGCATACTGGTTTGAACTGCTGATGGAAATAAAGTCAGTGTTCCCAGTCTTGATGTACAGCTCTGGTTTTCTCTGTGAACTTTTGTTTCAGAGCAAAATGGGTCTATTTGTTTGACTTATTTCTTAATCCTCAGTCCTCTTTAACAGCTTTTCTGTGTGCAAATCTCAAAATAATTCCTACCAGTATGCTGGTAAAAAAGATGTGATTGTCTCATCAGTATAATGTGTGATATTGTATAATGTGTGCCTTTAAAAAAAATTTAAACAATTTCTCATTCTGCCGCTTTGAAGAACCCTTAATTTAGCCTCTGTCTGAGACACTGTTCAAGCTGCTGTCTCTTTAAGGCTCTCATAGACCTAGGTGTTTGAGATCTGTCTGTTCAAAGTGCAAAGAACCAGTTAGGAGATGCTTTTGTGATGACCTCATCATTTCAGCAAATCTCATGATCTTGAGCTATGTTCAGAATGGAGCATTCTGATCAGTGTACCTTTCATACTTACACCTACGGGCAATTTAGAATCACCAACTAACCTGATGAGCAGGTTTTTGGACTGTGGGAGGAAGCCAGAGTACCCGGGGAGAACCCACGCATGCATGGAGAAAACATGCAAACTTCAAACAGAAAAGCCACCGGGCGAACTGGGATTCAAACTGGTGACCTTATTGCTGTA
Organism: Labroides dimidiatus; assembly: GCA_030710495.1. Lineage (NCBI taxonomy): Eukaryota > Metazoa > Chordata > Actinopteri > Labriformes > Labridae > Labroides > Labroides dimidiatus. The sequence continues at coordinate 29,378,387 of CM061144.1, read as the reverse complement.
AAGCTGTAGCATTAACTGTTGTGCCTCTGTGCAGCCCACTATATCATTTTGTTTATGTTTTTGTGTCATGTTTAATAAATCAGGCGGTTTACTGCTTTTGTAATAAAGTTTTTAGTAAATATGCATTAATTTAATGCAGAAAATAATTATTTAAAAATTAGTAACAATTTAGATGTTATTCCCACCAAAACTTCTTGAAAATGATCTATGATATCCCTGAAAAAAAAAAGGTGTATGGATAATTTCCTGAGAGCAGCTGTTTTGAAAAGGGCCAAAAATACATCTTCAGCTGCCTGTAGTGGAATGATAATCCTAAAGGGGGTAGAACACATTTTCATTTTATTTTTTTAAACAGATTTTTAATGTTATGATAAATATTTATCATGTTGATGAAAAAGAGGTTTTTGAAACTCATGTATCAAATATGGTATGTTGGGCAGTGAAGGTTTAAGACATGCTTAGAATTTACTCTTGTGAGGTTGATCCACATGCATGGTTAATTGTGGTGGGAGTCCTCTGGGTAGAAAAAAAAAAAAAGAGAAATGAGGAATGACATGAGCAAAAAGTCTAAAATGTGGTTTGCCAAACCGTACAGTTAAATCATTCAAATCCTAGTGATTTATTTGAAAATGTTGCAAACTAAATATGTCCTGTGGGATATTTTCTGCAAACCAGCAAACCTCAGTTTACATTCAGTGTTTGTCATTGACTCAGGTCATGTTTTCCACAGCCATTAAGACGTCCTGCATTGATTACTGTCATGTTTGCTTGATAGAGATCTTTATGCCTACATCTCATGGTCTCTGTCTCATCAGCTGTCAATCAGCAGAATAACAACAAGCCAAGACAGGCTGTAAATTCTAGTAATGCAGCATTGTTGACATGTTGGCTAGCGTGTCCTTGTGTACATACTTCATTCAGACAAACCTTCAGCTTGCTAAAAGTTTCCACTGTATGGTTGTATTAACAATCCTGAAGGTAAATGTTTCATAAAACATTGTGAAATCTGAAAATTTGAGTTTCCCCTTTTAAAGCCGTTTAACTGTTGTGACCATTGGCTCATGCCAAAGCTGCAGCAGGAACTTTATGCATGGCAAGAAAAGTAAACCTTGAGCAGAGATGGTTAAAAAGAAAATTTTTAAACGGCAAGTTCAGCTTCAAAGCTCTACCACATGGTTCTCTTGACAAGACCAAAGTTATTAACATTTACTGTCAACGTGAATGGAGTTACCTCTGGGGTGCGTCAGGTCCAACTACCACCTGTCGGCCTGATGCAAAGAGCCGTCCTCCCCCTCACCAATGGTTCCTGCTGCCCTCTGAGATGGAAAGTAACTCCAGGACTGAGCCGTTGAATGACACCTCTCACTTCTTAAGTGACAGGTTAAAAGTATCATGTGATGTGTTAAATGGTCTTAAAATATAAGTGACGTACTCTGAATTTGAGCCACCACCCACGAGCTAAACATGCAGGTGCAGCCATCCAGACTTATGTCAATAAGGCTCGAGTTAGACAGACATCGCTGAGATAGAGAGAGCCAAGAGAGACCGTAAAAATTTGTAACAGCTGGAGTATGTCAGGTCCACAGCAGCAGACCTTCTATAGCAACAATCCAGATAAACCTGAGAGCTCAGAGACTTCCAGAGAGATCCATGGTCAGTAACTTTAATGGGACATTAAGATTTAAAGTTAGTGATAGAGTGTCAGTCACTGGTTCAAACCTGATCCAGCTTGAACTATGAACTTGAGGAAAGTTTGAAGCCAACTCTTAAAGTAGAGAGAGAATCTGCGTGACCCCTAATTCACACATACAGCGTGAGCGCCAAGGTCCATCTCCGATGAGTGCTAAGGATTTGTAATGCCATTCCAGACTGTAAAGGTAGCCTGTGTATGTAAGCTAACCAGATAGATGTGTCAATACTGGAGCTGCAGGGTTTTGGAACAGCTGAAGAGTCTTTTGGGAACCAACAGCAAAAGTTGCCAGAACATTATTACAGAATGCTGGAATCACCACAGACCTGGTAATGAAACAACATGCACTTGCTAATTTGATGACAACTGGCCAGTAAACTCCTCCTTAGTTTGTCACTTTGTGACCAGCCCTGTTTCATTATCTTTGGGAACAACAGTTTTACACATAAGGTATACTTTATTAATGCTCTTAGGGGAAATTCAATGAAGGTCATTCATGACGCAGGGAAAGCAACCATGCTGGAACTCCTGCTGTGGCATCAACCAGTGATCACTGGATGTCAGTGTCAAAACAACATTAGCATGAAATAACTGCAAACCATATTTATGTATTTAACCAGATGAAAGACCCATTGAGATCGAGACCTCTTTCCCAAGGGTGGCCTGGTCAAGACAGGCAGCAGCACACGTCGTAGTAAACAAAACAGACATAATAACAACACATAAAATGTTTAATACTAGCAGTTTAATTGACCCCAGGGTAGACCCAGGACACGATGGAGAGATTATATCTCTCGGCTGGCCTGAGAACGCCTTTGTATCCTCTCAGAGGACATGGTGGAAGTGGCCGGGGAAAGGGGCCTCTAGTCTTCGCTGATGACATTGCTGCCCCCGTGACCCGGACCCGGATAAGCGGTAGAAGATGGGTGGACGAAGATATTTTACAGTAATAATTCAACAACATAGGCACTGTTCAAAGAATTTCAGTTGTCGGTTTGTAAAGTTAGAGCGAAAGGCTTCCAATGGAACAAATTCTGACAGTTTCAATTCAGATTGGAGGGCATCCCAAGCAGAGGGGGCAGAATGACTGACAGTTTTTTTTTTCCCATTTCAGTGCAATTCAGAGCTGATTTTCATTTAAAACAGTTATACTCAGTTTTATAGCAGTTGAAGTTAAAGTGTTATAATTCTTTGACTGTACAGTTTGTGAACACTATCATTAATGGAGTGGCATGGAGTGTAGACAGCCTGTGCCACCCGCTTGACGCATCAGTGCACAGCAGGGTGTCATGTCCACTGCGTTCCTTCCTCACTCATGGTAACAATAACTGTTACTCCTCAAAAAAAAACTGCTCCTCTACACTTTTGCTGTGAAGTCCTTTGGAACTGTGAGTGAGGAGGGAACACAGTGAATATGAGATGTTAAAAATGAAGTGTGAAGTTTTTCAATTCACTTTAAATTACCACAAGCACAGACGGCTGGCTCATGACACATGGAGCACAGAAAGCTACCCTGTGCCATGTGTAGCACAGACAGCCAGTCCATGTAATTTGGAGCACAGATAGCCAGTCCATGCTATGAGGAGCACGGACAGCTGGCTGGTGCCATTGAGCACAGATAACCGGTCTGGTCCACGTGCAACATTGACAGCCTTCAACCCCAAGTTAACATCCAAATATCTAGCAGGGTCTCATATCCACTGCATCTCCTCCTCACTCCCAGTTACAAACGCTGTCACAACAAAAATAATTCACTAAAACCATTTTCTTAAAAAATAAAGAGGCAGTTTTTTAAAGTTTTGTTACAGAGAATATCCCATTGAAAAGTATGGGTATTTTAGGTAAGTTTGTGTAAGTTTTGAGCTGGGATATCCAACTTCTGGTTGAACAGTGTAGATCAAAGAACAGTTTATTGTAAAAACAGAACAATTAATGTAACCATGAGTGAGGAGGGAATGGGGCGCTGGATGCCCAGATGTTTAAAGTAACCCAGCCTGGTGTTATGAGCCACCAACACTGTTAAGTTACTCCCAAAGGAGTACGCAGGTTATACAGTTTACTTCAAGAGAATTTACTTAGTGATTTTGCTCCTACTCTTGCTGCTGAACCTGAAAAAATATACTCTAAAATGAGTTAATATTAATCTCCCAGAGAAAAAAATAAAATAAAATAAAATAAATACTCTGGAAAAAATAAATTTTCCTGTGTACGTAGGACCCAAGCTAATAAGAGCCTTAAAAACCAGAGTCATTCAGTGTGTTTATTGCCAGCTTTATCTTACAGTTTGCAGTGGTGGGTGAGGCGGCTACAACCAGTGATAAACTACAGAGCACTTGATGTGATTTATTGCAATAAACTATGGTGATTTTTTTCTGTAATTGCATTCGGGAAAAGTAATTACTGACAGCCCTTAAATAAAATGACATGTGACAAACACTATTTCAAAAATTAAACAAAAAATTCAGAAAAAGATTTCAGATTCCAGAGACCCTTGATTATTTATTCCTGCATCTGAATAGACTAATAACAGCAAATCAAATGAGGTGACACTTCCTTTGAAGTTTGACATGAAGATTTTTTTCCAACACATTTTTATTAAGAAAAGCTCATAACATACAATGCAGATGAGATACAGGCAACCCCCCCCCCCCCCCCCCCCCATCACCTTGTAACAACCCTCCCAGAGCTCTTAGTTCAGAGACAAAATTGAAGTGCAAGAGTGGAAGGCTCATAAAGATAAAATACAAAAACAAAAAAAACAAAACAAACAAAAAAATCATCTTATTTTGAGTTTAGTTAACTTACAGATTCTTCTTTTCAGGCTTTGTTTGTGGGTTAGATTTCGGCCTGGTCTTGATGACTTTCATCAAACAGAGGATGCTGGAAGATCATAAGAAAAACAGATTTAGTGAATGTAAAGTCTGAACATCTACAGATCTGTCTCCACTGGGTTGTGTTTTAGTCTATACGCTGGACCCAAAGCTGAGTCTTTCACAGCACGAAGTCTGTGTGAGGTCAGATCAATGGATAGGCTCTTACGGGAATAATACACCTAACTGCGAAAATTGAGTAATATTACCAGCTCTGCTATAGGAAAGCTCTATTGATTGTGTGGTCAATAACAAAGAGCAAATATAAAAGGCTGCACATGGAGCCCCTCAATGATGGACTATCCTGTTTTCACCAACCATTTAATAGGAGAGAAAACTCGATAGACCACCATCTATTTCCGGCTGTTGATGTGTTTTTGCTGCTCACACACGAATCTGTGCTTTAGTATTAAATTTCTGCTGCACTTAATGTAAGAATAGAATCATAAATGTCTGTTTTCAAACATCTTTATTCAAATGTTTACTTAAGTAATTATGTTACATTCCCTTGAGCATTGTCTGAAAATGTGGGATTAATATCCAAACTAACCAAAAGGTTATTTACATTTCTGCAGGAGCTGTTTCAAACTCTTCAGCTGACCGACTCCATCACGGAGGGAAGCCTGCAGGCAGGAGCAGTGAGGAGACAAAGAGCAACACAGTTTGAATTTACAGACAGTAACTTAGATCAGACTTCATTCACAGCTTGTTATTTAGAAGCTAATGGGTCATAAGTCTTGGGTTAGTGAACAAAAAGTATTTCAGTGTCTTTATTTCAGACTGTACTTATTAAAAAAGATAATTATTTTCATTATTTCAAGAGCTGAAATTCTGACAGTTATTACTAAAAGTATGGTCTATTTTTTTCCAAATAATAAGAAAAGAAATTGCTCAAAACAACCTTTCCTGATGTTGAGATTGACGTCCAAGGTTTCTGAGCATAAGAAATATCAGATGAAGTGAGTCCCTCTGTTTTTTTATCTACTTCAAACTTTAACATTTGGTTTGTCCTCATTTTGCAGCAGTTACAGCAGCACATGTCTCTGGCATGGTGTCAGTATATTTCCTGAGAACTTTGACACTAATGCTATCTCTGATAAGAACTGATAGGAAGGACCCAAATGCACATCTTATAACAAAATGAGGCTCTATGTTAGAAGGAGTAATATGAATAATATAACAAAACACTTTGTTTTTTGTTTGTGTTAGGGGTGCATCTCAAAGCTCACACAAATTTTAACACTTTGAGATGCGCCCAAGGAGTCCTGGGGAAACCAAAGGTCAACGCACTGTAAATTTGAACCCCGACTGTGATGTGTTTGTAACCAGACCAGGAGTCACTGTATCTCACCCTCATCCAACAGACTGAGGCACAGAATGTGTAAGACCAGCAGTGCACCAGAGGTGTCTCCAACCCGATGTTCAGCACAGTAGAAATCTAAAAGTTAGCGGATTTTGGCAAGAAAATAGTGCACAAGACTTTGTAAGATACTTTTTGATGATTCATGAATCATTTGTTATGAAGAGGCACAAACCATTCCATTCAGATGCTTCCAACAGTGAGGTTAACATTACTCAAGCAGGTGTAATGTTTATAATGCCCTCCATCTTGGGTTAGCATGTTAGCTAGTAACGTGTGAGGATGATGTTTACTGCGACAGTCAGTGGAAGATATTTATGTGCTCTGACAGTTTCTTGTGTCGTAGTTTAGCTCCCATTATTTTCCTTAGTGGCACTTCCATTCTTTTTGTCTCCCATCGTCTGTGTGTGTGTGTGTGTGTTTGTGTGTGTATGTAGAGAGAGAGAGAGAGTGTAATATAAATGTCACTGCAAAGTCACAGCCTTTCATTCTTGTTAAAGGTTACTCACAGCTGTATGTTCCATGTTTACATTCAATAAAGAGAAACAAATGTGTTGCTGAAGAGACACGTGTTTTAGAAACACACATCTCTGCCCAAGACCTTCTGAAAAATAAGGCTTTAGAAAAAAGAAAAAAAAAGAGAGAGACGAATAAGATTCAGTATTGTCTGTAAGTCTGCATCCTCTGTTGGTTATTTTTATTTGTTCTGTATGCTTTAAATATGCATCCAGTGATTACAGTCAGTGGTTCAGTGAATGATAAAAGCTGAATAAACAAAAAGACCGTCCAAAAAGCTTGTTGATTTTTCTTTATTAAATCCTCTGAACGTTTTTCTGACTCAGGACAGTTGAGAGTAAGAACAGGCTGGAGTAGAAGTACACTGCGAAAACTGAAATCCAAGCGAGTCTTTCTGTTTTATTTTTGGTAAGAAATGTCTTATTATACTTGGTATGAGCCACATTCAGCTGGCAAGTCCAGAGACATGTCTTATTTCAAGTTATTTAAGGACAGAAATGAGGTCTGAATTGCTTGTAACAAGTAATAAAATTTACTTGTCAAGTTTAGAACAATGTCATAATACAAGAAGCGTTTCTCTAACTCCATTGGCAGATTTTTTTACTTGTTACAAGCAATTAAGACCTCATTTTTGTCTTTAAATATCTTGAATTAGACATGTTTTCCAGCGGCACGTCTTATTTCAGAATATTTAGAGATAAAAATGAGGTCAGAATTGCTTGCAACAAGTAAAAAATCTGCTAGTGTGGTTAGAGAAAGTTTCTTGTATTAAGACATTATTTTAAATTCAAGAAACTTAACACGCATTTTTTTTTCCCCATTGGAAGATTTTTTTTTACTTGTTACGGGCAATTCAGACCTCATTTTTGTTTTAAAATATCTTGAAATAAGACTTGTTTCTGGACTTATCAGTTGAATGTGGCTCATGTCAAGTATAATAAGACAATCTTTACTGAAATAAGACAAAAACACTTTCTTAGATTTCAGTTATCCAGTGTGTATCCAGGCTTTTCACAGCTTTTACTTCCTGCTCAGTAAACTATTTGAGCTTTTGAGACATGCTGCTGGAAATCGTTCACATGCAAACACAAAGCTATGTAAGTACTTCTGTTAGGAGTCTGGGAAGGTTTCTGCTTTGTTTTTTTTTTCCTTTCAGAATGACAGCAGCGTCCAGTCACCTGTGAATCCGACAGTCCATTTACACATAGAGTGGCTGATTTCATGCCGTCCTGCTCCTGCAGTACACGCACATGTTCAGACGCTCTCAAGTGTTGGCTGATGTGTTGTTTCCTGGCCAACTGTGGCTCTGAAATAACAGTGCAATGCTAATTTAAAAAGATATATGGATAACCTTTGACATACCCTGCATCTCTCTCTTTTTCCATGTCATGGTACAGGGCTTGATGTCTTATTTCCACACTCTATTTTCAGAAATGGCTGCTCAAAAACTCCTTGCAGCAATGAGCATGTTTATTTTTGTTTTGGTGCATCCTCTACATCCCAGTTATCCTTTAGTTCTCACTCTCAGGAAAGCAGCTTTTGGTTTTTCAATCTTGCTCAGAGCTTGTGGCTCTTTATTCACACAACACTTACTCTGGAACAAGCAGCCACAGTTCCCCTCTGATGACTTCATGTCACTGAAATACACCAGTATTTCACACAATGTGGTAATGTATGTAATGTATCAGAAACTAGTCAGTAACATCATTTAAAAAGCAGCCTATTGTCGGTTGAGTATGAAGCTGCAGGTTATAGTTTAAATATCACAAAATCAAGTCAAATGAAGTGAACACTATCTCAGATACAAGGTGAGGACACTGCAGTAAAGATATTTCAAACCATTATGCTTTATAAGTTCTGTCACTTTCTTTAAACATTGCACTACATTGCAAAAAGTCAAAACTTTGAGTGTTTTTGTCTTATTTCTTGTAAAACGTTTATTATTAGGCTTAACATAAGCCACATACACCTAAAGAGTCTGGACAAAAATGTTTATTTTGAGACATTATGAATCAAAAGTATGTACTTATTTGCTTGAAATTGGCTCTTTAAATCATGGATTAAGACATTTTATTGAATTTTAAGTTGAATGAGGCTCAAATTAAGACTAATAAGATATATTTGCTTTAAATAAGAAAAAGGAAAAATACTTTAATGGTCTGCATTAACGTCATCTAGATTAACAATTACATATAATAGTTTCTTATTTACAGTAATATATGTGAATTATTATCATCTCTAAAACATTTACTGTAAAACAAAAACTTTAATGAAGTTACTGCAACCACAGACAAATGAGTTAAAAAAATCACCTGAATTAAATACAATTATAGTTTTGCTTCATGCCTTGACATGCATTTTCAGGTTGGACAGGGAATTACTGTGCCTGTTATAAAGTTTGTGCAGAGTGTTAAAGAGAAGGAAAATTGAAAACTTTCAGATCCTTTTTTTCAGTTTGTAAATTTCAAACGAGTGGAAATTAAGACCACAGGTGATTGGATAGAGAATCACCATCCTACTCTGCTGTGGATACCATCACCAACACTGAATCAACTTCCAGATCTGATTGACATTTTCTCTACAATTACTCTATGTTCAACCATGGACACTTAAAGGTACAGAAACACCACTTAAACTGGGGGTCTAAAACTCAGACTACCTCAAAGCCAGTGATCATCCAGTCTTGTCTCTCACTCTTTTTCAGATTAAAGATAAAAAAAAAAAAAAAAAACCTGCATCCTAATATAACAGACTCAGTGTGGCCTTTAATGGGAAATTAGCAATATAAATGTGTAAATCAATCAATCAATTAATCTTTATTCTTCTTTAAATATTACTCATCTAACTGTCATTGAATGGAGGCATATTCGCCATTAGCAAATGTTCATGCAAATGCCTGAAACACATATAAATGGCACTAATCAGGTTTCAGGATTGTAGAACTTTCATGGTTTTGTCTATTGCTGACTAATAACCAAATAAGTGGTCCACTATCTATTATTTCATGAGAAAATAAAAAAAGATAGGCAGATGAAAGCTGGTATTCATTAAACAAGCTAAGTAGCTGGCTAGCAACATAGGCTGTGTATTTACCTTAAGATAAGGAACTAACAAAATATTTTCTTTCTAGCTAGCTAAGTTAGTGGAGCCAACATAACTCATTGAAGTTTCACAAAAATAATTTAGCTAGCTATCATTAAAATTCATTTATTAATGAAGATTGTTTACATCTGTCAGTTGTTGGTCTAATCCAGCAGAGCTAACGGAAAACTAGCTAGCTAACTGGGTAGCTAGCCTCTAGAAATTCTGAATATTCTGATGAATATTTGTTAGTTTAACTTAAATGAGTCCCTTACATTAAGTTAAATCCCACCATCAAACATATTTACCTCAGTACTATCATCAAAACTTACCTTGACAAGACTTCTAGACTACAAATCCAGAGAGAGGAAATGCTGTAGGTTAGTGAAAAAGTGATTGATGACGATCAAATGTGCTTGGAAGTGTTTTCACATGTGATTCCTGGTACACGGTTCAATTTGCATTCAGTGATGTTGCTTTAACCAAGATAATTATTGAAAACCTCATTCAAGTTAAAAAAAGGGAAAAAAATCAAACAAAACAAAAAACCCTGAAGATTTTCAAAGTTTTGAAGCCAAAATTTCTTTGATTTTTTTTCTGTGAAATTTGCAACCCTAATCTGATTTAAAAACTGAAAAACAGCATGTTTTCATCCCTTTGAATGTCACCTGTCACTACACCTGAGCATGATAAGCCTTCTCTTCTAATACTCCATAATCAAAGTGTAAAACCACAGAGTTTTTGTCTCAATCTGCATGAAAAACTCTAAAAATAATGGAGAGATGTCTCCTGAAGTCTCTGCTGAAATCCCACCGACACCCTGCGGACATCAATCACACTGTGAATGTTCTTCGGCTGTCATGACAAATGGAAAAAAAAGACATTTGTAAATTATGTATCTACTCTATAAAACAGTGAAAGTGATGTACTACTTTAAAACCCTTACAAGCCTCGAACATATTCTCGCACAGTGAGTGTGGAGTTGTGTCTGTGTGCTGTCAGCAGCAGCACACTCAGCCTCGGAGATAAAACCCCTAATCAGACCACAATTAGGCACGGCCTTTTCATTGAAGCCATAGGAACAGAAGCATCGCCAGCTAATGTCAATAACTGTGTCACTGTATCCAACGCTATGTCCTGCCAAATTACATAACATTAATAATGTGTAATTATGGGGAAAAGATTGAAGTGTCACAGCGCCGGAAGGAGAAATTAAATGCTTCCCAGTAAGTGAGGAAATAATCCAGGGACACGCTCTCAATGAGGGGCTGCTTCATCTGGCTTCACTGGCCTTCATTATGGAGCTTTGTTAAGTCACTCCTGAGATGTGTTTGTGGTTGCTCAGCTGATAGCTTTCCTGTTTGTTTGTTTGTTTGTTTGCCTGACTGATGCTGTCACTGCTTGTTGTAGGCTGTCAACAAAATGCACACGAGGTACAGGCGCTGTTAATGAGCAGCACACAGCTTATAAACCTACCGCAGAGATGTGCTGATGATACAGTCCAGTAGTTTTTAATTAATGATTCCAAAACCTTCCAGAGCTTTACATAAAGAGTTTGATTAAACATTAAACATGGAGCTGGTTTGTTGTTGTTTGTTATTCTCATCATGGATGTTCAGCCAGATATCTGCAGCAACTGTGATGACATCATGTCAATATGGAGCACAATCTCTGAGGAAGGTTTCCAGGACCTTGTCCTAAAGGAGCTCTATTTGACAGATCTGGTGACTGTGGAGGCCGTTGGAGTCCAGGGAACTTATTGTCATGATCAAGAAACCATTTTTAGGTGACATGGAGCTGCTGGAAATCTCCATTAGACGATGGGTCCACTGCTCATAAAGGGATAGCAACAAGACTCCAGTAGGCTGTGGACTTTAAACCAGGTTAAGGTGCTAAAGGGTCCAAAGTGCGGAATATCGGCCATATTGAGTTCCTGTCGTCTTTCTATCATCTTCGACCTGTCTGTCTATTATCCTCTCTAGCAGTATGACACAGTGTACCCTGCTAATAAATCCAATGCAGAAGAAAACATGACACAGTAAACTGTTTCGTGATGCCATTTTTCCAAAGAAAAAGAAAGGAAATGCCACAAAATATGTGCTGTACTGAGACAAACTGAGCTGAACTGCTTGGTGGGATTGGGGCTTTAGTCCCAAAGAGCTGCTGCTCTGGATCTTTCCTCTTTTTGGAACCAATCTCTGTAAACCCTAGAGATGGTTGTGGGATAAAATCCCAGCAGACCAGCAGTTTGTGAAACACTCAAACCAACAATTGTCAAGTTCAAAGTCTCTTCAATCTCCTTTGTTCTCCGTTCTGATACTCAGTTTGAACTTTAGCAGCTCGCTTTCCTCATGTCTACAGAAATAAATGCGGCAGAGTTGCTGCCACGTGATTGGCTGATTAGATATCTGTGTTAACGAGCAGCTAAACAGGTGAACCTAAGAAAGTGGTCTGTGATATTAGACTTCATATTTTAAGAACAGAGGCTGCTGCTTGGTTTTACACAGCCAGTTAGGCTTTGACTGGACTGGAAACAGGAAGTTAGTGTTGAATGTCTGGTGATTTTATTTTGAAGTTTCTACTAATAGCAGAGCAGCTTTGTTAGCTAATGATTTGTGGAATCTTTGTTTGTGCATTTTGCTTACGATAAATGTAAAGTTATATTTGTTGTGCAAATTATCAAAACTTGACTATTAGCATTAAAGATAAATGTTTTGTATAGGCTTTATACACTCCTAATCTAGCAGCCCTCAGCTATCAGCTATCTAATTGTCTGAATGTTGCTAGATGCTAAGCTATCTGGTAGCTCCATTAAGGTGGTGATTTCTGTTCAACTTTTCTTCTTGCCTCTTTTGTTGTGGTAATTTTTACAGGACGAGCAGCAACACCTGAGTTGTCAACAAGTTTGTCCTCCAATTCTGCTTGTGCCGTTTCTTGAAATAAGAATATTTTAGCAATCTAACTATACACACAAGAAACTAACAAAGTGACTTTTTCTTCACCCCATTGGCTGATTTTTTTTTTCTTTCCAAGCAATTCAGGCATAATTTCGTTCTTTAATATCTTAAAATAAGACATTTCTCTGGACCTGTCAGCTGAATGTGGCTCATAATAACTAACAAGACAATTTTTTACTGAAAAATAAAACATAAAAACCTACTTGGATTTCAGTTTTTGCAGTGAAAGTTTTACAGACAGAAAACCAGATGTTTTAGCTTGGACCCAAAAACAAAACTGGAATCAGATAAAGCTGTTAGGGATCCAGGGTCCAGGCGTGAGAAGGGAATCCAAGGAGTGGAGAGGTGGCTGCTGGGAGAGAGCGCGGCAGCATGGCAGAGATTAAGCGGCCGAACTGGGGGCTCATCGAGGCACTGGAAGAGATGGAAGATGGCAAAATTAGTCAGTGATAAAACATACAACACTGGAAGGCTCAAACCAGGGACAGGATTTCAGTTTTGATGGGCCAAACAAATTTTGGCTGGGTGTTAAATTACAATAGTTAGACAGTGACTAGTTAAATTAATGAACAACAGCTGTAGACTGTATTAATACTGTAACTATGTGCGGTTTCAAAGTGGATTTGGTTGCCCCCCCCCCCCCCCCCCCCCCATTGACGTCGATTAAAAAAGTCCAACCTATGAAAGAAAAACCTGATCGTGAAGATCTCTGTGTTATTACTGTAAAGACTCCAGCATTAAACTAAAGCTTGGTCTGAAGTCCTGTAGACACACAAACTGGTTCCTATACACAGTATAATCTCTCACCAGCTCTAATTACCTGCAGCGGGTAAAGGCCATGACCTGGTCGTTATCATTAAGGTGCATGAAGTGTTGCACAATCTGGACCAGTATATGCAGAGCAAGCATTACAGCACAAAGGTCAGGGGAGAAGCAAAAACATGTCTTCTGTATAAAACCTTTAATTGGATCAATTTCAAAACAAGCCGTGCACGGATGGAGATGTTATATCATGTCCATTCATCTGCGCCGTCTTATTTAGCTGAGGAAGCAGCTCTCTGCACGCTATTTATAGCCCGCCCGGCTGTTTTCTGGTTATCTATCTCTCATTTTGTGTTTTTGACAATGCTATCAAAGATATAATTCAAAGCCTCTATGTGGCAAAAGTACACCTGCTCCCTGAGAAAGAGCAGCACAACAGCCTCCTCGGAGAGCTGCACCGCCACAGAGAAAGCTCCTGAGAGGGCCAGTGCTGATAAATCTCACACATTTCCTCCGTGATGTGTGAGAGACCAGGGGGAGGGAGGCACTTCATCACCGGGGAAAGGCTCTCTCCGATCTGCCTTCAGCACTTCTTGCCTTAATACGGAAGAGGAAATGGCACTAATAATGTTTTCAGGCATGTTTGGTTTGGGGGAAATGGTTTCATATATCAGTTTCATGGGGGCTGGAGGAAAGAGCTGTTGATGTGGACGCCTGCTTGGAGCGAGGTTGAAGAATTCCTCCTTTTCAACATGACTCTCTGAATGTTGCTTGTTGGCTTTTTAGGTCATTTACTTCTCTTCTCTGTTACTGCTTTTTTACGTCTTTTATTTGTGACAATGCCATAAAGCATTTCTCTTGAACGGCTTTTTGAGAGGATTGCCGACATTTGCGCTGACACGAAACTGCTGTTTTCAAACATCCCGTGCCACTCTCTGACTTTGGTGAATACCTGTGTTAACTTTATTGCTCTGTTTATTTTCCAGTCAAACGGCCCTCCTGTAAGCTGCCCCTGTACTCATAAGAATTCATGAAACGTCTGCAGTGTGATCTGGCTCATTATGTGACTTTGCTGTGGTGCAGAAACTCCAGGAGGAGAAGTCTTTGTCAGGAGTTTTGTTTCTCATTACCCAGAGGGCTTCAGCGCTCCATATTTCTTCTGCAGCAAGTCCCCAGGTTATACCAGTGTTATCTCTTTATTGCCTTGCCCGCCCTACCAACTAAAAGACACCGTTGGCATTGATTAAGGTGCGCTAAGAACCTGCTTATGTGTTTAAATTATCTGCGCCTAATGCTTGGGGCAAGCGTTTGCAGCGGCGCCCTGGGACGGCATTATTCCTGTGATGGAAATTCTTTGAGGATCACAGCTTTGCATCCTATTTGGTTGCGTTGCCGTGAGAGATGCCACAGGGCTTGGAGGCCATTATAAATACATTGATTAATTCTTAAGCTCTGATAGATGGGGGTGAAAGTTAAGGGAGATGAAGTGCAACAAAAGAAGTGTGAAATCATCACTCACACTGTTCAGCCCTGCGAGCTTCACGCTCTAATTATGAGACAGCCGCGGTTGCGTCAGAAGGAGCCGTAAACAACAAGAGTACATAAGAAAGCCATTGTTTCCCATTAAGCTGTATATATGGGGGTGGAGAGGACAACCCCCCCTGTGGTGTTTTACATTTCTGTGTCTCTGAACGTGCTGCAGAGGGACAGATTTGTCCGTGTCACTGCTTTTCAGAGTCTCTCTTGTGAGACTATTTGTTGTTTAGATTTGAGAAAAGCTCTCGGTTTTTGTTGTTCTTTGTTGCTTTCTGCACTCTGAAATCTGGAGTCTATAGATTGTTTGGAAAGTGTAAAGCTAAACTCTGCCCACACACTGGCTGGCTTTAAGAGGCTGCAGAAACTGTGTCTGCTGAATGCAAAACAACATTTCTGAAAGGGTCGAAAAGTTGCAGGCTGGCTACACGGGTCTTACTGTTGAAGATACAGCTCACATGTGGTGCATCCAAAAAGCCTGTTTTGTGTTTAAGGGAAGAATAATTGGGGCTTTAGGTTATCTCAGTTTTTTTTGGTTTGTTGGCACTTTAACTTCATTATTATGGAGAATACCTGAGTGAGAAACACGCTGACTCTAACCACAGGCACCAGACAGGAAGGAAATGCTTCTGCTGCTATATATGTGATGGAAATGTTTATGGGCTGCTGTTCGCACACGCACCTCAACATACTGATTTTACATACATAAAAGGTCTGTTTTTATCGGTCTGTCACCACATGCACACACATATATAAATACACATTTTTAACAAAAGAAATCCTGAGTTGTTTTTGGTGTGTGTTCACCAAAGTAAAGCGTGTCATGTTTCCTAGAAGACCAGATACAACCACACTAGCTGACTTTACTCAAACATAAATTGTGAGATATTATCATGAGAGACATTGTGTCTTTAGCATCTATACAGAATAACTGTCAACACTCCCGATTTCTGCGGGACTGTGGACTTTTTAAACCTTTCTCTGGCTTACCTCCCAGTTTTGTAATTTCTCCTGATTTTTCATGTTGATACAGATTAAATGACTGGCATGTAGAATCTGTTTGTCCATTCCAAAAATGAAAACAAAACAAAACAAAACAAAACAAAAAACGGTGAAAACGTCAGATTCTCAAGTTTCTGAGGGTACCTGAATGTATCACAAGTGATGTCAGCAACATGTGTAAACAGAGCAGAGGACTGACACTGCACTCTTCAATGAAAAATTGCAGAAAATAAACCATTTGCACTTTAAAGTGTGTAAAAAATCAAATTTTAGGCTCATGACTGCATTTAGCAAGCTCTAACTGATGGACATTAACTCTGTATTCAAATTTGTATTTTGCCTGAACTCAAAGAATTGTAGGACTTCATACTGCAGCATAGATGAGAAGACAGGGAGCAAAAAAAATCTAAACATCTAAATTTGTAGATTCTTTGAATGTAGTCCCCCCAGCACATTTTTCCTGTGTCATTTAGATTGAGGTTACCTGAAAATGTGTTGTATACACTTATTCCTTATTCTTTTCAGTTTTTAAAATAAGAGAAAATCAGATAGAGGTGCAGGACTTCATTTTGCTGAGAAAAATGAGACCCTAGTATTTAAAAATGTGACAGATTAAAAAAAAAAAAAAGTCTTTTGTTTTGTCACAGAGAAATGTTGGCAGGTATGGGAGTGTATCTCCATCAACTGGCAGCACAAAAGTTCAAAATAATGTAGAAGAAGCTTCTTATTCAACACAATACAACGCATCAGAATCAGAAATACTTGATTAATCCCAGGGGGAAATTTGGTATTATTTGTTTTTTTCCAGGAAATTCCCTTCTGGTATATGACTTTCTGCAATGTCACGGTCAAATGAGCCATTCCATAATGGCACGTTAAGGGTAATGGTCCCGTTTGTGTCATGACTGGATGCGCATACGGACCAAGAGTGACCAATCAACTATGAGCATGTTTTTGGACTGTAGGAAGAAGCCAGAGAGAAACCACACATGCACGGAGAGAACATGCAAACTTCACACAAAAAGGCTCCTGCCCAGCTAAAAAAAAAGGAACCTTTTTCCACTGTGAGGGAACCACTGAAGTGTCGTGCAGCCCAAAAATGTAAGCACGACTTCAGAACTTCGATGCATCCTTAAGATTTTGTGCCTTCCCATCCTTCATAACCTGGGAATCTACAACGAAGAAGCTTGGTGTTGTAACCCAGCTGTTATCATATGTTTGCTGTACTTTATGAGCTTTAACACCAATCTGATGCCTCTAAAATAGCAGCAAGATATAAGTCTGCTCTTTCTGCGAGACACCACATTTAACCTTGTAAAACTGAATGATACAAATCCATAACATCTGGTGCAGATGTTTATTAATTAATTTACATCCTGCATGTCATCCAACTAATCTATTCCTCAGGAAAAAAAAGAGGTTGCAGTTATTAAAAATTCTTGCCTGGGGTGAAATAATAGCACAAATTCATTTACAGTCCCTCAGAGCACAAGTCAGGTTTTTGCGGTAATTGTCTTGTTGAATTGCACCTCTCTGAAACACCTGAGCCCTGACTGTGAGCTACCGGAGAAATAATCCTCAAAATTACCGAGCATATGTGGCTGGGATCTTTCTCCATTCCTTTTTTGTTTTTTTTTTCCCCACAGCTCTGATTTTTATGAAACACCTGTAAGGCTGTAGTCACATCTGTCCGGTGAGACTGAGAGCACAAAATACCACCTTCTGTCCTTCTGTGCCACTTCAACATCTAGTTTTTATCATCCTTTCCTCTTTAAGCAGGAAATAAGGAGTGATAGTTCTAAGATACCCTCTCAGAAACTGAATTAAATCACAGTGTACACGCTGTAATGATGGATTTAAAAAAAGAAATGAATACAGGAGCTGCATCAGTTGTTTTCGAGTCTTTTCTCTGTGTAAAACATTTAAGACAAATAAGGACATAAAACACTCCTATGATAGACTTAGACACACATGGGGAAGCTTAACATGTATAAAAACTGTAGATTCAAAGTCAAAGACACTTTAGAGTGGCTGCGTTTCTCATGCTTCTCTAAAGTCAGATATTCAGATCTTGTAGGGATACAGAGATATGGCTCTACCCACAGGGCACACTTGATCCCCTCCATCAAACAAGTGTTTGTTCAAAGAAGAGGGCAAAGTCAAATACTTCACTTCTTTTAGCTTTAAGGGCTATAAAGGTGAGCTGTAGAGGTGAGGTTTCTTGTCTTGGATTTGGTCATTTAACGTAATGCCCAGATGAAGGATGCCTCACACACACACACACACACACACACACACACACACACACACACACACCCACACACACACACACACACACACACACACACACACACACACACACACACACACACACACACACACATTCTTCAGTACGGGTATATTTGAATCTTGCATAGTTTGCTTTGTTGTTTATGTCACCGAAAAGTTCTACCTCAGGCTGTGATAAACCTGTAACTACGTCTGCATGTGCTTAACAACTACTGAATGTGATGTACATCTGGTCGGTACCTCAGCTGTGCACAGCCTCAATAAAGAACACGTCATGATTGTAGGATGTAGTGTGCACATGCATGGTAGGGGCAGTATATTTACAACGTTTTGAAGAGAGGCTGATAGACCAAGTTTTGCATAACCAGGATTAAGTGGATGTTTCATTGGTTCTTCACAAGACAAACATGAAGTCAAGAGGACATGGAAAACCTGCAGAACTTAATGGAAACATTAGAGAGTCTGTTTGGTCAGTGAGTGGAGGAAAATCTTTGTTAAATAAAGGGGAGGGTGTGTTCAATCCACCAGTCATCAATCGGTGTCTCTGTCTAACATGAGTCTGGTTCTGTCCGAGGTTTCTGCCCGTTAAAGGGAAGTTCTTCCTTGCCATTGTAACTTGCTAAATATTGCAAAGTGCTGTACTCATGGTAGGTTAAAATGAGATAAGACTTCTTATCTTGTCTTCATGTTGGGTTTCTGTTAATAAAATGTTATTATCATTTACAGGTCTAGACCTGTTAACGCTTGGAAAGCGTCTTGAGATAATATTTGTTATGAATTGGCGCTATATAAATAAAGATTGATTGATTGATTGATTGATTGACTCTGGGAGCTTTAATCAACTGGGCAAGCTTAGTACCATAGATACTAGTGCTTTGGTAGTTCTGGGTAGGAGCTTGTTGGAAACTTAATTACTGTGAAAAGGACCTGCACATTTCAACTGGCGATTTCCGCAAGTTTCTTCTGGATGGCAGACAAGAGTATGACCTCTCTCAAGTCGACGTCAAGACTGTGGAGGTTGCATGTACCACACCGTTTTGAAGACACGTTTTGTTTTACTCTATTTTCAGTGCCAAATGCAAATGTGAGTTAAAGACACTTTACAAAAAGAGTACAGAGAAAAAAAAAACATCATGATTAGATGAGTCTTAGCTTACCTCAATCCACCATGAGCAAGGCAGGCCTCTTGACACAAGCTGTGTCCCAATTCAGAGGCTGCACCCTCTGAAGGCCAAATTTGAGGACCAGTTACATCACAGCCGTGTGTCAAAGGCTGTCCTGTTTTTACCCTGCTGTGAAGGATTTCAGGCAACAACTATGTGTTTTCATTTCTGAAAACATTGATGAACATTTTGTTTTACTGTAAAAAAAGAGCTATTTGGGCTCGTTTTAAGTAACATACTGAGCAAAACACCTCTTTGTTATTGTTATTATTATGGAAAAGTAAAGTTCATAAATGTAAATTCTCAATTCAGTTTGTCCATGAAGGCTGCACACCCTGAATAAGAGCACAGCTATCGAGATGTTGCATACAGACTGAGCTCTCAGGTGTGCCCTCTAGGGTTATCCTCTGGTAAAGCAGGCAGTGCACAGATTTTGTAAAATTCTGAATGTCATGCAGCTCATGGTTTTTATGCAAACTCAAAGCTAATAAGCAAATTCATGTCTGATCTTGCTCCATTTTCCTTTGTGTTGCGCCACCTGAAGACTTTCAATAGTCCCCTCTCACTTAATAGGCGGCTGTGGTTCAGTGGTAGAGTGGGTCATAAATTAGTTGGTGGGTTGGTGGGTGTCACAAGCTGAAGTTACAAATATATATTTTTTCTATTCATAATCATAAAACAGGTTTTGAAATCAAAAAGATGTGTACAAAAAACAATGTTAAAAACAATGTTACATGTTATTAACTAAATATACTAAAAGAACTCTGAACATGAAGACCCCTTTTACCAATTTCTTCACGTATTTGTAGATGTACATGTGAATTTTTTTAAAAACTATTTACACGTTTGTGTTAATCTTTAAACACACATGCTTTTTGTTTCTGCTTGTTTTATCGCGCTCTTTTGTGCAACATCTCAGCAGATGTGTTCTGTATGCGTTTGATTCTCATGCAAATATGTTTTGCAGTGTTTATGTGAGCCTGATTAAATAAATGAGCTCATGTGTGTAAGTCATACAGTATGGAGCAGAGTACAGCGTCATAGATTAAAATGGATTCTCTTACAGAACACCTTGTCATAATAATGTTGTGTTTTCCTCTGAACACACCCCTGGTTACTGCCAAGGGCATCAAGTCCCTGTATGAGCTGCCTGTGCAGACAAAGTTGGCACGTCCTTGAGGCCCTTTCCTAATAAGCTATAAAATAAATGAATAAATATACTCCCCTTGCCTTTTGTCCCAGCCATGCAGCTACTATTAACATGATTTTCAACCTTTCCCCGGTGGAGATGCCTCCGAAAAATGTGAGTGTAATGTTAAGAGCAATGCGACAGCTACAGAGAAAACCAGAGACAGGACGGGTGGAGAGACAGACACAACACATCATGAGAGAGAGAGAGAGAGAGAGAGAGAGGGGGGGGGTGATTTGTATGCACAGCAGCTGATGCAGCAGTCAGCCGGCCTCAGCTACAAATTTTCCCACATTTATGGTCAAATAGGCTGCATTTGCATCCAGATGAAAGAGTGGAGATGGTGTCGAGACAATTGTTTGGAATTGATTGTTTTTTTAATTAGACAGCGAGAAAGAGACAAAACGCTTTATCTGACGGTTCCAAAGTGGAGAAAACCAGTAAAGGGATTACAGACGGGTCAAAGCAGACAGCAGAGCGTTCATCCTGGGTCAGCTGCTTCTTGATTTAATTACAGCCAACGTTTTGTTTGGCAATATGCTCCTGAACAGCACAGTATCACATTAATTGATAAGGGCCTTGAGGCAGGTCCAACTGGTGCCTCACCTTGAGGCTCTGTCACACTCGTTGTTGTGCTTAAATATTAGCTTAACAAAGTTACTGAATGGTAAATATGTCTAAATAATGCAGTCTGAAATTTAATGAACACACACTTACTGACACACTGGGAAACATGAGGCAGACACAATTCTATCACGAGCGTAATGGTTGGTTTTATTGTTTTTATTTTTAGAATTAATTAATATTAGTGTGTCATAGTTTGTTTTGTACTTTATTTCCCAGGTTTCTCACTTATCACGCAGTAGCTTCCGTAAACACCATCAATAATATTTTTTTTTTTGTACTACTCTTTTATTTATTTGGAGAGCACAGAACTTTGCACAGAATATTAGCATGAAATTAATTTCAACAAGTCTGTTCTGCTAAATAACACAAGGCTGATTTTTTTCCAACCTTTATTTAACAACAGGGTCCCATTGAGATAAGTGATTGAAAATTAGATCATAAATCTCTGAAACAAGCAGCAGACATTTATTCAAATGTTGATGAGCTAATTAAACATTTCAACATTTTAGAAATAAGGATGTGAATGTGGCTCATATTAAGTCTAATGGGACTTTTTTTCCCGTAAGAATTAGACATTAAACTTTGCTTAGATTTCAGTTTTGGCTGTGCATCAACTCCCTACCCACTCTCATGCTTTTAAGTCCTTATTTCCTGTAACCCTTCCTCCTTTGCCACTCCTCTAACATGAACAAGCCAGCAAAGTGGAACATGCTATTTTTGTCTGGCTCATAGGAATTTGTTTGCACAGCAAATCAATGGCCACACAACCAAACAAACATGATCGCAAAGCAAATATTTGAGCATGCAGAAAGACTGTACATACGCAGGTCTGCAGCTCTGAGCGTACAATCCTTAAAACCCAGGAATAATTAGCTTAGTGTGCTGTTTGCCTTCTGATTTACTGCAAGCCAAAAAGGACCACCTGTCACATAAGCTCAGTGCGATGACATGCTTTGCAGCTGGCTTTAATTTCAATAAGAGACTTCAAGTCTGTTTCTGCACTCCTTCAGTTCTGAAAGAGCTGCTGTTTTTACAATATGGCGCTGTGTCTTAATGCTTCAGGGTTAATGACCCTTTGCATGAAGATAAACAGTCCAAACGTTACGCGCTTAAACAAATGGTGAAAGAAGTACAGATCAATCACTGTGTCTTTGAGACAAAAGCACATACTTGAAGGGATGTCAAACATGCTGAACAAAAGATCAACACCTCAGATGAAAGTAGAAACGCCACAGATTCCAGTGATATAAGACATTGCCAGAAACTGTTGTATTTGGATGCATTGGTCACCATTAGTGATAGACAAATGAAGACACAGATGGAGCCAAACTGTGCCAAAACAGAGCTCGCCTGAACTCTCTGCACTAAAACCCCTCTAATGTTGTTCTCCTTCACTTTATCAGAGTCAACCTTTGAAGAGATAATGTTCATATATTGTGCTATGGTCTGATAAAGTTGTTTCTTTTTATTTTTTTTATTTTTGCTGGGTTCATTCTTCATGTACTTTTTACCTGTATCAAATATACTCATATTAACACACCTCAACAAATCTCACAACTTTTCCCTTTACTGTGACATCAAATCATTCAATTAATTTACCCTTTTAATGATGCATATGGAGGGCTGCATGCTGGTACAACAGTTAGTGCTGCAGCCTCACAGCAAGAAGGTCATGGGATTGAATCCTGGTCTGCCCAGTCTGCCTTTGTGTGGAGTTTGCATGTTCTCCCTGTGCATGTGTGGGTTCTCCCCGGGTACTCCAGCTTCCTCCCACAGTCCCAAAACATGCTCACCAGGTTAATTGGTGATTCTAAATTGTCCGTAGGTGTGAGTGTGAAAGGTTGTCGGTCTCTGTGTGTCAGCCCTGTGATTGGCTGGTGACCAGTCCAGGGTGTACCCACCTCTCGCCCTAAGAGAGCTGGGATAGGCTCCAGCCACCTGCAACCCTGAACAGGATAAAGTGGTATAACAAATGAACGATGGCTTTGCAAGTTTTGAGCAGAGACCTAAAAAATCAGATCAGGGTTTAAATGGTTAAATATGCCAGGTGTTCTTATAATTTTGGCCACTACTGTCTATTTATACATGCATGAAGACTCACAACAGTGCACTCTTAAGCAATCAGTGTGCACCTGTATTCCTGAACCCCTCAAACTGCATGACTAAACATCAGGGATACCGTCATACAGATGTGTAGGTTGAGGTGAACCAGGTATAACCAGCATCTCATCTCAGACTTCAGCTCATACATTTTTGTCTGCAGTAAACAGCACGTCATCTGCTTTGTTAGAGTCACTCATAATTTAGTTTGTTTGTATTTTTGTCTCTTTGGTGCCTGCAGACCGGAACAGCCGATCAGTGCGCTGCAGGCGAAAGAGCACGACTGTGATGCGTCTGCAAATAGTGCATAATCAAACAAGCTGTCTGACGGAAAAGTGCTTAGGTTATAATCAGTGGAGCGTACACTTATAAAACCAAAACGAGTTCTTGGGTCTAAAGCTGTCAAAACCAGGCACACTCGGCCCCGTCTGCAGAGAACTGTAACCTGGCTCACTAATAAAATTACTCATGACACGTGAATCATACGACCCAAGTTCAAAAAAAGAAATGAAGTATCCTTTCAATCTGATATCGCTGAAATAGGAAGGGAATCATTTTGTCTAAAGTTCAGGAGCTTTAAAGGAAATTCAAGAGGAAAATCAAGAACTCAAGAGGTGCAAGATTCAAAAACCATTCAGCCTATCCCCCTCACCCCCCCCCACCCCTCCTTGGTGCGGTCTGGGGGACTTTGTCTGATTGTCACCATGCAGCATTCACGGCCCTTCATGTGATTGGTGCTAAGTGCCTCGGGTTTTACAGGAGCAGGCAGCATGTGGTGGATGTCCTTAAAAATATTCAGAACCTTACAGATTGGCTCCTTCTGTGAGTGGGCTTGAGGGGGTAAAGGCCTGAGATTGATTACAATTGTTAATCAAGAATCAGTTCGATACACTCAAAAAAGAGCACTTAATCAGAGAGCCGACACTCCATCACTTCCTGGACCTGAACCACAGCATCAGAATCACTGGTCATTGTGAAAAGGATCCTGGAACCTATTTATAAGATCATTAGTGACAACCAAGAAGATGCTAACTATTTATATAGATAGTATTCCTGCACTGACGTAATGGACGCAGAAATGTTGCTTTAGTGAATAATTCACGTGCTCTCTGCTGTGGGACTCTAACTGTATAATTCACTCACTATTATCTACTCAGTGTTGTTCATAATTTTGTTCATTTATTTAATGATCCACTTCAGCCACTCTCATTACATAACACATAATTGCTATGCATACCAGCGGTGCTGTTTAGCGAGTGGGAGTTACGAAAGAAACCCCTCATCACATAAACACCGCTGTACCTTGTATCTGTCTCCTGATAGTACAGCAGCGACTGCCTTTTGTTTCCTCTTTAAGTTCATCTCCAGCAGAGCAGACGCGCAGCAGGAAGGAAAAGTAAAGTAGGACTCTGAATGGATGCTTCTAGTTAAATAAGAGGTGCAGTTTGGAAAAATAAACTTTCTTGCTTTCTTTTTTCGGGTTACATGAGGCCTCTGAGTCTGTTTTACGTCTGAAGAAGATGCGAAAGCCATATTATTCCTTTGTATGAAAAGCGCTTTATAAATAAAGTTTGATTGATTGATTATTCATGTTGATTCCAGGTGGTGGACACAGCTGCATGTCCAGGATTTCCTCGCTTCATGTTGGTTTTATTGTGTCACACATATTCATCTTTAATTTTAAATATTTGCTTTGTTTGCCCTCATTTGAGGTCCTCCAAAAGTCCCAGTCTAGAAAGAAAGTCCCTGTTGTGGAAACAGCCTTGTTTCCTTTAAACAGAGCCGGCTGGCAGGTTCTCCTCTCAGTCATTATTGAGGCTTTGCTTACTTCCTGCTTTCTGAGGCTGGTGATGATTCCTCTCCTTCCTTCAACATAAATTATGAGTGATTTTTAACTTCATAAGAGGATGTTTGTCTCTTTTTGGTACACATTTGTCAGGAGCCACACAGAGGAACAACACAAAGGCAGACGACTGTACAGAGGTTTCAGTAACAACTCGTTTTAATGGAAAAAAAACTTGAGTGTGACCTTTATTTAATTAGCACCTGATGCTAAGTGGCTCCTCCTGAGCTGTCATGAATGTTTAATCAAAATACTCACTCCATGTTCAGTACAGTCTGTCTCTCTCTCTCTCTCCCTTGTTTTTCTACCTGCAGATTAAACTTAATACACTCAAACACATCTCCTACACAAGGGTGTAGAAATGAGCTTTACATGGGGGGTGGGGGGGTCACAATGTCACACAATGCCATGGGACTGCACTTACTACTTACTGCTGCCATTGAACTGAGATGACAAAACATTTGGCTAGTTCTGATGTTAGTTGGAAACACAGACAAAGTTAACAGTTCCGTTTTTTTGTTTTTTTTTTTAACAGGCCTCCAGAGGGCTGGCCAGTCAGAGGGAAGGGGGTTGTGGAGCAGGGAGCCTTACCCCTGATCACACATACTCTGTGAGCGCCGAGCGAATTCACACTGGATCCGTCTCTGGAGCGAAGCGCAGCTCAGTGTACTCCATAGCAGCTGGATATGTGAGATCACAAGATCACAGGAGAACCACATGTTCCCACAGAAATCACACCCATGACAACTACTTTTGGTGTCCTTATAGAAAGGATCTGTCGTATCGTTTATAATTACAAGTTTTTCCGCCTCCAAGATAAACTTTCCTTGTCTATGGTGTCGGATTTCCTCTGGGTCTGACCCGCTGATGACTGCTGGCCCTGTGCGAGCATCGTAGTTTTGATATATGAGGATAACTTTACAATCAACAGTCTGAACATGGTGCTTTTTTTGGCACTGATTGACTTGAATGGCAGCGAAGTACAGTGTAGTGCGTGGCGCTGACGGACCGCAGTGTTCACGCTGTATGTGTGAATTAGGGGTTAAAGAGAGCTGCTATGGAGGCACCAGAGAGACAGTGAGAGGATAAAAAAATAAAATAAGTTAAGCAGATTTCTGATATGCTGCAGCCACTGTTGCCGCATTGCTCTCTGCTTTACCTAATTACACTTCCACTTTATGAGAATTTTTAATTCTCATATGCAAACCGGACAATAACAACGGTTCAATGGAGACTACCCTGTTGAGCTTGTGCTGCTGAATCTGCGGACTGCCTTTCAACAAAATGTGCATCTGTTGCTCCACTTCTGCCCTCAGATAAGACACATTCAGTATATACGCCAGATGATCAGCCCACCTCTACTTCAGTGGAGGGCTACCAAAAAACTTTACAGTTATATCGCCACCTACAGGCCCGGCATGCATACTACAGCACTGCCATGTAAACACAGATGTTTTTCACTGCATTTTTTGTATCTTCGAGTGAAACGTTGTTGTGTAAACAGAGCCGTAGATAAGACCCTAATGACAGCCACATACACCCCTACGAAAGATGACTCCCCAGCTGGGCCACCCGTCTCGAATTGGACTTTAGAGCACAAGGACCAATGTAGCACATTTTCGACAGCATCTTAAAATTCAGCTTTACATCTTATAATGGGGGAAAAAAGATGATCAATTTCTTTCTCTTTTTTTTTTTTTTGAATGCTGTTTTACTGACTGAGCTCAAATTCTTAAGGCTTTCTTGGAGCTTTGTTACTGGAGGACGAACCAGAGAAAGTTCTACTCTGGAACAGCCATAGACTGTATAATTAATGGACGTAGTCTCCGTGACGTCACCGGTCTGTTTCTGAAACGGACTTTTGAAGCAAAACGGCCGGCGAGGCCATATTGGAAATGAGGCAGGCTGTGAGTCTCAACAGTAACAACCATAGGACGCTCCACAGTCACGTGATCTGAGCTGTGCCTCTGATTGGACGAACTGGTGAGCTTAATATTGTGGAAACTGCTGAATTAGGAAAAAATTCACCCCCCGTACAGTGCATGCTGATAGTGAAATTAGCGATTCAGACGGGAGACATTCTTTGTACCAGGCTGTAAATAGGCTTATTTTGGCTGTGAAAACGGCTTTTTTTTGGCTTGGTTTGTACGTGACTTCCGGTACTTCCGGAGCCAGCCTCAAGCGACACTTGAGGAACAGCGGACTGTAGCACTTCCGCATTGCCTCATATTTTCAGACTGGAGGTTGTCGCTTGGGAACAGCTCAAATCTTCTGCTATGAAACCTTACCTTTGAAGTCTCCAAAAAGCTTGTAGGAAACTCATAATTGATCTAAATTAAGAAGTCTTTCACTTGATTTTGCTGTAGTGTGACAGCAGGATAAAGTGCAAATAGCATCATCTTTAATCCCTCTTTAAGAGTGGAATACATTAATCAAAACTTCTACTTTTAGCATGATTTTTTTCTCTCTCTTTCTTGGCATCCAGCACATGGAAATGTTTCTTATGATGCACTGCTCCACTCTGCAGCTCTGCTGGCAAGTCAGTATCCCCTTGAGTCTCACAGCTAATTAACAAACTTGTTTGTAACACAGTTAAGGAAACACAGAGGGAGCAGGGGGAAAGCCCATTTTCGGAAAGTTTCCCCAAATGTGATGTAGTAATTTGGAACTGATAGCATGGGGAACAAAGTATTACATTTTCAGGGAAAGGGAAAAAGTGCCAGGAGAGTAGTTAGTGGTGGCAGTTTAGATATGTTACCTACCCAGTTTCTAATATCTAATTCCTCCCTTTCTCAGTCTGTGCTCGCCCCCTGTTTTGGTCTGCCATGAATGACTTCTTCTGGTACATGCAGTGTATCCTGATCCTGCTTTAAACCATTAACAATGCTCACAAATTACTAACATCCAAGCAGGTGTCCAAACAATACAGAGTTTCTTCATCATGTAAGAGTGAAAATCAGTCCTCTGAATTACTCTTCTGTGCAAAGCCAGAGGTGAATCATGTCACATTTTATAAAATAAACATACAATTATAACTATAACAAAATGAAATGTAAAAAGCATCTTTAAACTTGAAATATTGAACATTAACTTTGCTCAAGTGTTCAAATTGCTTCACTAAAGACAGTCCTGCTGTTCTGACATTGTGGAAATGTTGAATTCTTCACTTCTTTCCAAACTTCTCCCCATCAGATACATTTACATCCACTCTCTGCTTCCTCTCTGTGTTAAGCTTTTTCTCTACATGTCTGTTTCATCTGTTCATTTTAGTCTTGAATAACATGCACTGATGGACAAACCAAGGATTTATGTATTCTGTGTGTTCAAGTAGCCCATCTACTGCAGCAGAAATCCATATTGGTGTTTGTAAGGCAGTGAGCAATGAAAAAAAAACAAAGTTTAGAGATGTATTTTTTTTGTTGTTGAAATGTCTGAAAGATGCACACGAGTGTGTCTCTGATGAGACACACTCCATCTAAACAGATGCTTCACCATGACGCAGGTGGGCCCTGCGTGTGCCTAAAGTCTGGCTCATGTTGGAGCAGTGTGACCGCGGGCCTTACTGGTCAGGGGAGGAGCAGCGCTGCAGGGGGGGCAATTGTGCTTGAGTTCAGGACAGTTTTGATGGCCGGTGTGACCACACCCTAAGAAAACCTTTATTTCAGCCTGAAACACTTCAGTTTAGCTGCTGTCCCTTTAAGGATCCCCACTCCACACATCCTCTTCCCTCTTGAAGCCTTTCAAGCAAGAGCTATGGGAAAACCCTTTGTGTTTGAGGCCCGTCCCTCCAACGTGTCCTGAACCAGTTAGGGGATCCTTTTGTGAAGACCTCATAATTTCGGCAAGTCTCCTGAAGATCCTGTGCAGTATTTTAGAATAGTGTTTTGATCAGTTCACAGACAGATGCAGGGATTTCTACAACATATGGATAAGTAGAGGTTTGAAAATCTGCGCACGTTTTATATGAACAACCAGCTTTGTTACTACTATATATCCATGATTAAAATGTGAGTCAGCAGAATACCCTCGCTCTTTAAAATCCCTAACTTCGTACATAGAGGCAATACTTCTACATTTTTACTTTGATAACTTCATTTCTGTTTCTTCCAACATTTTCTGAATGTGTGATAAACTCTTAACGTTTATTAACATAAACCCCTTCAGACTTCATATTTTTATCAGATCAATCTCACTCCTACCTCCCTGTCTCCCTCTGTAAAGCAGCACTTTTGAAAGGCTGTGGCAGGTTGGCTCTATTAAAAGATCTACTGACATTTGTCCTTGGTGATGGATTTTTAACATCTTGATGCACTTTACCCAGTTTCTAAATGGAATGACTGCTGTCTTTTTTAGCCATGATCACCACACACTTAAAGGATGATGATGATGATGATGATGATGATGATGATGATGAAATATATACTGCTTGGATGTAATATTCTGCTGAGTCAGCTGTAAAGTGGCTTTGCAGCAAATTTGGTGTTAAGATTTTGAACCAGCAGGTGTAAATGAAAAATTTAAATGTACTAGTAATCAAATTTATTTTGATTTTGGTCATCTGTTTTGGTGACTTCACTGTAGTCCTGATGTTGGGGGAGAGTTTGGAGTTCTTGACCACACTGTTAAAATATTTTGTCATCTTTAATTTTAAGCTTATTTTGATTAAAGAGGAGGTTATTCTGTGTTCCCATATTTCAAACATGGATATAAAATAACACAACTGGATGTTCAGACTAAATATGCAGATTTATAGACAACGCTTTATATTCACATGTTGAAATAACTGAATCTGTCTGTAAACTGATCAAAACATGTTCTTCCAAAAAAAAAAAAAGAAAGAAAAAGAAAATCACAAGACCTTCATAAGATTTGCTGAAACAAACAAGGATTGTTTCATCACACAAGGATCTCCTAACTGACTCAGACCTTTAAGGAGCAGGCCTCATACACCAAGGTTTGCCCATAGCTCCGCCCCTACAGGCCCCCAAAGGGCTGGCCAATCAGAGAGAAGGGGGTTTGTGGAGCAGGAAGCCTTGAAGAGACTGCAGCTAAAACCAAGAGTTTTGGTCAGAGGATGAAATAAAGGTTTTCTCAACAATTAGAGTGAGAAATTGATTTTGTTTGTTTGAGCTGTAAATCACATAAAGGTAATACTGGGGCACCTGAGGGACAGAATAAAGACAGAGAAAAGCACAAGCACCCCTCTTTGAGATGTTTTATGTTTAAAATTGGAGGCCATATCTTTTTTCTGTGCATGAAAAGCAAAAGCAGTTGGTCTCTGTTAGTTTGTAGCACTTTGGTTCATCTCAATGACATAACAGAAGTGTATACCTGAGACAGACTGTGTATTAACAGGGATGCCATAAGTGTTCACAGAGTGTGAAGGCTCTCTTTGACTGGCTTCAGCATGGGTCATAAACCTCAGACTCATGTGAACAGATGGAACATGGGTCAAGAGTCACTGAACCTGCTGTCCCCATCAGTGTCTGCTTCAAATCATCAGAAATCTGGTCTGATGTGGACCAAACCAACCTGATGGTTTGCCATGCTACGTGATCAAGTCTCTGTCCTTTCTATGCTACAGCTGTCTTGCTTTTTGCTGCTTTAACATTTTTTTTTTATTAAGTTTTATTTTATTTTTCATTTTTAATTTTTTATCCTTGTTTTCATTAATACTGCCTGGTTAGAGAATGCAACCTGAAACCACTTCCTTCTGTGTTCAAGAGTTATCATATGGAGCATCAATAAGATTGCAAAAGCATATAGTTGGGAGACGGTTAATGACCATAGGCCTCATTTATAAGCGCTTCATACCCACAAAACAGAGCCTGAAAGTGAAGTACACCTTTTCCTATGCAAAGTTTTTGATGTCTCTGTCCACCTTTTATCTGACTAAATATCAAACTTTACTGACAGATCCAACTCATCAGAATCATCCAAACCAATGGTTTTATGTAGGCTCTGGAACACTCTGGTACAGTCTGCCCGGGGAGATCAGGTCTGCAGAGTCAGTGAGCTCTTTTGAATCTCTTCTTAAAACATACTTTTATCACAGAGCCTTGCCGGATTTTATCTGAATTTTATTTTACTTTATCTTGTTTTAACCGTCTTAAGAAATATATTTTAGAAGACTTTTATTCCTTTAATTCTTCTGGGGGAATTGAATGTCTTTTAAAATAAGTTTTATTTCTTTATTCCTTGTGTTTTTATGATCTTTTATTTTGCTGCCCGTGTAAAGCACTTTGTAATTTGATTTTTGAAAAGTGCTCTACAAATACTGTCTCACCTCCATTATCCCAGACGGACCTCACAGGACCAGTCACTAATGTAATCACTGATGTGGAGTTATAAATCAGACGAACAAAGAATCCAAAGAGCCTCCAATTTTCATGAATATCGTTAAACATCGTTCATTTCATTTTGATCAACTATTGACAATGTGTGATGTTGTAAAAGTGTGCTGACGTGACCGAAATAAATAAATAAATAAATCTATTATTAAGTGTGGTTTTTAGTTTGAATAAAGACGCCCCAGCGCACACAGAGACACGGCTGTGGCTTCACACAGTTCACCTCCTCCATACTCAGCACATCTTCATCAGCTGCAGGTATTTAATTTGTCAATGATTCAAGTGTGGGGATGAAGTTGGGGCGACTCGGACATGATCATTACACCTCCTAAATATGTCCTAAGGTGTTTACAGCAACAAAATAAATGTGGGATCAAGCAGGCATTAGCATAAAAATATAAAATCAGTTAAGTTTGTGATAGAAAATAAGGAACAAGTAACAGCATCATACTAAATCATCAAGTGTTTCTCTTGATGGTATCACTATTGTCAGTTTTAGCAGCCATGATAATAATAGAATAACACCAACTGACCTATGGCTAAGTCATGCCCTGAACCCAATGAGCCAATCACAGTGCTTATAGCAATCCCATACATTTTGACATTTTCTGCCCAGACATCCATTAAAATGCATTGCAGAGGGTCAGTTTCATTTGGTTTTATGAGGTTTTTTTGAGATATTAAGTTTGAAAATGTTCACATGGTGTTCATGGGTCATATGCAACTCTGAAACAAGGTAGCCTACCCTCAGAGGATGGGCGACGGTGTATTTTTTTTTACTCTTTCCTTAATTCACATCTCAATCCAGAAAAGTCTCTTCTTTGGATAAAGTTGTGCTGTAGACCACATCAACTCAACGTAAATAAAATTTAAATGTCTGTTCTAAGGACAGTTTGGGATTTTCTCTAATGTTAGCTAATGTTAGCTAGTGTTAGCCTAACGTTAGCTCCTAGCTGCATTGTTCATAATGTTTCTTTGTTTGTTGGAAGTTCATTGGCCTGTTTTGTTCTAATTTTTGTTCTTTGGTGATCATTCATCATTGTTAGCTGTTGTCCAAAGGGCTCTAGTTAAACTAACATTACTTTTTGGAGCGTAGCTTCATTAGCTTATCTGCAATAGCCCAAAAAACAAAGGTTGACAAACGTTCTGCTGAATGATTCAGTGTAAAAACTGTAGCCCCAAACTAACAGAGACACTCTTGGTATAGATGGTAATAAGGACTTAAGATTTAAGATTAAGATTCTCGTGACCAATGCTGATCCCCTATCCAGATTCATACATCCCTCCAATGTGTAGTTTAGACCCTTTTGGTGCCTTTTAGATGATATGTGATCTTTCTATCTCAAAAAATCATCAATTGACGTCCTGTGAAATGTCTCCTACGGTGACACCTCTCATAGCGCCTCTCACTGAATGTTGAGGGGAGCTGGGCTTAGCCATAGGTCAGTTATCGGAAATCACTGCATCAGGTTTTGTTTAGCCATTTGAAGTGAGGGAAGCCTGGATATGTTGTCTCATAGCACAGCTCTTTGGACTTGGTGAGTACTTTCAAAAGTAGAGTATTAATCCTAACATGCCAACAAAAGCAGCAGACACCTCTCTGATGAAGACTCCAATCAGCCAAACCGTCATTTTTCGTTAGCCCGATACACAGCTCAGCATGGTGAGACACAAAGCTGAAAAGCACTGCCAAAGTTAGCCTATGGTTGGCAGTAAGTGTTCAAACAAGAGTTTTCCTGTGTTTGGTCAATTAGTTGTTTAAATGGCACAAAAACACACACAGAGTCCGACACACCAGGCTGTTTTACAAAAGGGATGAGCTATCCACATGGGGGTTAAAGAACCACCCAGGAAATGATTGTTGCATTGTTTGTGAAGTCATTAAATTCCTTTAATTCCTAACTGTTCTGATTGCGCTCTCGCTGGTCCAACAGCAGGTGTCTGTTCCCCAGCAGCGCCATATGGTGTTCCTGGCACATGGCTTACCTCCTCCGGACTCTCCCAACACGCCATCATAAACAAACCAAAAAGTGGTCAAGGTCTCAGAAGAGAGGGAAAATGGGGAGAGCTGCAGGGGGTGTTCGCACAAACACAAATACATCTGGTTCACCATACACACACATGCCCTGCAGGATCAGGTTTTAGAAGCATCAAGGAAATGATACAAACTGTGTGAGGAGCCTTTATTGGGAGCAGGTGGGCCTCAGAGTGTCCGAGCATCATTAAAAGATGGATGAGGTCAGAGGTGATGGAGTCGTTTCCTCAGGTGGCAGAGAGGAACAGTGATGGAGGAAGAGCAGTGAGACTGATGAAGGGCTGTGTGGAGCAGTAACAGGCTGCTGTGGGGGGCAACGTCCTGCTGATCGGGTTCAGAGAGGGCACAGAGAAGCAGTCAGGGAACCTCAAGATGGTCTCAGCAGGTGACACATGGTGACTGAACAGGCAGGACCTCAGATGAGCAGGTTGCATATGTTTGGAAGAGACAGGCTTCCCATTTTCCATGTCTGAAATATGTTGAGTACATATTTATCAAGATTTGAATGTTTTATCCTTCAATCTGAACGTAGTGTTGTTATTTTAAATGAGACAGTGGCTTTCATTGATCAGAATAATAAAAATTATATTCTATCAAATTATTTTATGTTAAAGCTGAGTATCTGAGTCAGCTGAGTGTGGCTCAGGTGTTTTCCTCAGAATATAAAAATATAAAAAGTACAAAATGTGGACAGCAGTGTGCTTTGTCAAATTAAATGGCTTTTCTTTCTACAACCCCAATTCCAATAAAGTTGGGACATTGTGTAGAATGTAAATAAAACAGAATACAAATCCTATTTTACTTCTATTCAACTGAATTCACTAAAAAGACAAGATATTTATTAATCAAACTGATAAAGTTTATTGTTTTTTTCTGCAAATATTCACTCACTTTGAATTTGACGCCTGCAACTTGTTCCTAAGAAGTTGAGACAGGGTCAACAAAAGACTGGGAAAGTTGAGGAATGTTCCAAAAACACCTGTTTGGAACATTTCACAGGTGAACAGGTTCATTGGAAACAGGTGAGTGTCATGATTGGGTATAAAAAGAGCGTCCCTGAAAGGCTCAGTTGTTCGTAGGCAAGG
Organism: Labroides dimidiatus; assembly: GCA_030710495.1. Classification (NCBI taxonomy): domain Eukaryota; kingdom Metazoa; phylum Chordata; class Actinopteri; order Labriformes; family Labridae; genus Labroides; species Labroides dimidiatus. Next base: position 29,343,935 of record CM061144.1, on the reverse strand, counting down.
ATAGGGCGAGGTTCACCACTTTGTGAACAACTGTGTGAGCAAATAGTCCAACAGGTTAAGAACGATGTTTCTCAACCTAAAATTGCAAATAATTTATGGATTTCATCATCTACAGTCCATGATATCAGCAAAAGATTCAGAGAATCTGGAGAAATCTCTGCATGTGAGCAGCAAGGCTGAAAACCAACATTGAATGCCCGTGACCTAAAAACCAACATCATTATGTAAAGGATAATACCACGTGGGCTCAGGAGCACTTCAGAAAACCATTGTCAGTTAACACAGTTCATCACTACATCTACAAGTGCAAGTTTAAACTCTACCATGCAAAGACAAAGACATATATAAACAACACCCAGAAACACCACCGGCTTCTCACGGCTCAAGCTCATCTGAGATGGACTGATGCAAAGTGAAAAAATGTGCTGTGGGCTGACGTGTCCACATTTCAAATATTTTTTAGAAATCATGGACGTCATTGCCAAAGAGAAAAGGACACTCTAGATTGTTAACAGCGCAAGGTTCAAAAGCACAGGAGGCACCGGTTGACACTTGGCTATCCAGCTACACCCATGTGGAAATAAAATAGAAACTTCTTTAAAAAAAAGTGCATTTTTTTAACCTGGTGTTCAAATGGACCTTTACAATTATGTCTAAATGACATCTGTCAACAGAATGTGAGGTCTTTATGTCCTGTGGCTGTGCTGGTGAACTCAATGACTTTGATGACATCGACACAAAAAAAAAAAATCTTGATGGGCAAAGAGTTTCAAAACTGCACTGAGAGATTTCGTATAAAGAGAAGTTTCAAGGTACAAAGTACTTCATATGCTTTTGAAAGGTCCTTATCAGTGTGTTTCAGAGGAAACTACAACTTCTAAAATCAAAGTCCCACTTTTTGATGTGCTCACTCCCTCCACAAATTAATGGCATTCAGGTTCCTGTGGGTTTTTTTTTTTTTTTTTTTGTTTGTGCCACTCAGGTGATCATAGAGTATGACATGTTGTTTCAGTGTCAGACAAAGAAAAAAATATTGCTTGAAAAATACTCCATAATTTTAGCCTTCTTTAGAGAGGGAGCTTTATCAAGACTACTAAAAGGGACCCTGCCTGTAATTGACCCATGTTTAAGTCCCGCTCTCAAACATGATGAGCCAATCACAGTGCATATAGCAATTCCATACACTCAGACATTCTCTGCTTGTGAAATGCATTGCATAGAGTCAGTTTTCGTTTGGTTTCATCAGGTCTTTCTGAGAATTTAAGTTTAAAATTGGTCACATGGTGTTCATGGGGTACATGCAACTCCGACACAAGGTATCCTGAGAGGCTGGGCGACTGAGTATATTTTTTTACCCTTTCCTAAGACACATCTCAACCCAGAGAAGTGTCTTTAGCCTTTAGGCAACATATCGTTACTTTATTGGATAGAAATATAAAGTTATCTTTAATTCTTCTCTTTCTTTCTTTCTTTCTTTCTTTCTTTCTTTCTTTCTTTCGTTCTTTCTTTCTAACACCTAGCCACAAAATTCATTCACAGTGAAAAATATATGAATCCAGTGTTTTCATTCCAGAACCTGCTCCAGTGCACCCCCTAGTGAGTTAAAACTGCAGCCTCACAGGCTACTTTGAGCTACGGGCCTGATTTTTGGTGGGCGTAATTTTCATGCCAAGAAACAAAAAAGTCTCTTACGACCATAGTGAATTTTGAACAGGAAGTTTGAAAACTCAAGTTAAACGTCTGATTTTGATGACTTTTAGGGTATACAGTTGATTGACCTTGTGCCACCATTTTCTTTTTTTTTTTCAGATCAACTTCTACTATTTTTTGTGTATACTAGACACATTGATGAATATCAGCTATCAAATAATTTTTCGTAACTCAGTGGGCGTGGCCATAAACAACGACTAAAATTGACAATTGCAAATCTTAATAGCTCTCATTAACAATATTTGATCTGGACCAAAATGCGAAGACATGTTCAGTGTTAGCCTGAGTGCATCTGCATGCTTTTTTTCACCTTAAACTGCAGCGCCCCCTACTGTGAACAGGAACTCATATGTTTTACTCTGTGACTAAAAACTCCTGTTTATTCATCATATCCTTTTTTTCATTCTGTTCAGTTATGTCTTTCAGCCATTCATGAAGCACCGCTGACAGGTGCATAAGTGCGAGGGCCCGCTTATCACCACTTGCAGATTTATTTATTTATTTATTTATTTATTTTAAAACGGTACTTGTTGTACTTGTTTTGTTTTCTTTGTATTCCAAGCTTGATCCATGGAGGTTGAAACTTTATGTGGAATCCATTAGACCCAACAGTCCTTGTATCTTTGTCCATTACTTGAATCAAATCTAAAACCTTTTTTGTGTACTTTTTCTTACAACCGGAACAAGGTGACTTGAGGTCATGCTACAGCAGAAAATCATTGCCCATAGTCTGGATTTGATCCCGCTTTAAACAAATCATGCAGTACTCGCTATTATTTGCAGTAATTACAGTGAACTATTGCTGGTTCTGAGCTGTAGACACGGCTCTGAGAGATGATTTAATGAGAAAGCTGCTCGCAGCTTTTTGCCTCTTTTCATGCCAAGTGTTGCTGTTTAGGAATTTATGTCCAATGTACACATCACAGCCTCCAAAACATGGAGCTGCTTCTGCTGCTGCTGCAGCTTCAAGCAAAAACAAACAAATTGAGCTGCTTGAGGTTCTAGTTGTGAAACTTTGGATGAAACACTCGGGTGTTCACTTCGCATGACTCATGTGTTCAGAGTGCGTTTCTCTGCATCCCCTGAGTGACAGCTTGACAAAGCAGGAGCAAAAACAGACAAATCAAGTGGAGCACACATCAAAGGAGAGAAAAATGAGATGACAAAGGAGGGAAAACATCCATAAAGTTGTTCTCAAACTCTTTATTGAGGTTATATTAGTGCAATCTATCAATGATGTACTGGAAAATCCATAACCCTACAGTGGAATTTCACCCCTGTGAGCTGTTCTCCTTTATGAAGTGCAATCTCATAGCAGGACTGCATGCCTCTGTGGAGCTCATTTTTCAAGCAGTGTGACGTGGAATGGCCATGTCAGAAACATAGAGGCGTTGACTGGAGGGGGGCCCATTTTTATGCCATTTATCCATCAGAATATGTTGTGACACAGTTGAATCGCCCCCACACCGTTAAATAAGAATCTGTACCATCACAAATTCAATTTGTGATTGATTAAGTGCATCAGCTCGGAGCCAAAGCCTGTTTATCACACTTATTTACAGTGAAGAAAAACATGGTGCAGATAAGGATCTTGGATTTGTTTCTGTACATTGTGATTTCAATAGATGCTCAGTTACGACTGTGTCCTGTTGGGTGTATTGTCCTTCGCGTGTGCTCATTCTTTCTGACCTTGAATGAGGTAAAATGGAGGTCCAGTAGATTGTGATGCATGCTAATGTCACTGTTGCATTGCATCCAAAGAGTGTATCAAATATGGACAGAGTTCTCCACTTTATAACCTATTTGTTCCTGATAGAAAGTAATGAAGCCGAATGTTGGCGAGGGCCATAGTGGAAATGAGGCGGGCTTTGAGTCTCCACACTAATAGCTATAAGGCTGTTAGTCATGTGAGCCGAGCTGAGCCTCTGATTGGGCAAACTCATGATGTAGATATCTCCTAAACTGCTGAGTTAGAAACACATTTACCCCCATACAGTGTGCCGATAGCAGAATTAGCTTTTGAGACCCAAGCCGTTTTTTGATCCAGATTGCAAATAAGTTTTCAAGTACAATTAAAGTCTGTTTATTTTTTTAATTATTTTTATTTATTTATTTATTTATTTGTTTATTTATTTATTTATTTATTTATTTATTTATTTATTTATTTATTTATTTATTTATTTATTTATTTATTTATTTTTTTGGGGGGGGGGGTGTATAAGTTGGTTCTGGTCTGCAGCAAGGCTCAAGCGGATAATTGATAAACAGCAGCTTTTAGCACTTCCACATGGACTTCATTTTTCTAAACATGACATAGCCCCTTAATTGCATCACTTGTTCAAAAGGGGGACGCCCAGGGGTGACTTGGGCCAGCTCAAAGTGTTGAATCACACTTCTAGTGAATTTAATTATTTATTTTTTTCATCACACTTCTTATTTCCACTTGAACTGTTGATTAATGTCAATGTTTTTGTACCTTTATATTCATATTTTTTTCTTTATATCATAACAGTCTGCAGGAATTTAAAACACTAAACTGTGACATTCGACACATTTTGAGGGAAATAGTAGCATTAAGTAGATCTAGACTGACTAGCTCCCTTACTCACCCCTTCCATCATTAAAGCTACAGTGGCCTTCAAGGACAAGAAGCTGCTACGATGCCTGATAAGTACAAGCCTCTCTTACTCAGGTAAAAACCATTAAAAGATCAATTAATACCACTTCTTTTGCACTTCAGAACCTCTACTCTCCGTCTTCTACTTCTTCTTTCAAACTGCATTTAGCAAGGCCACTCATTAAATACAAAAGAATAGTGGTTGGTCTATTCTGAGCTACTTCAGAAACATGGCATTGCATGATAGCACCCCCTTTGAAACAAGCCACACCTGACTGAGTCAATGTCAGAGTTAAGTAGAGAAACCTGGCACAACTTCACCTACTTCAAAGGTGCACAGAGAAGAATAAGAAGTCTAAAAAAGTCAAAACTCCATCAACGTGTGGTAAAGAGAACAACTAAAACCTAGATGGATACAGACACGACCATCAAACAGGCTGCGCTTGTCTGGCACCGAGTAGTTCCTAAGGCACTCCAGTCAAAAAAACAGGGTACAACACCTGGCGGTTTTAGCATGTGCCCCACAAACAGAGGCCCTAGTCCCTGTTGCAGCCTCAACTATTTGCTGCATGTAGCCCTCCTCTCTCAACCACGTTTTCTGTCTCAAAAACAACAAAGAAACACAGGTCTGAACATGCCCTTGCTGAACACTTGCTGGTTAACCCTTAACTGCTGAAAGTATTAGATTTGATACATGGGTTTCAAAGACCTCTACCCCATTGACATGATAAATATTTTCCTTGAGGATTATCATGTTGCTACAGGCAGCTGAAGTTGTAATTTGACCTTTTTTTTTTTTTTTTTCAAAATGGCTGATCTCATGAAATCATCAACACATTTTTCTTTCATGAAAATCATTGCTCATTTTCCAAAAGTTTTGGTAAGAATAAAATCTAAATTGTTACTCTTTTTGTCAAGCAAGTATTTATTGCATGAAAAGAATGCATATCCAGTAAAAATGTTACAAAAAGAGTTGCCAGAACCAGCCAATTTATCAAATGTGATACAAAAAGTATTTTATAAACTGATATACCAATATTTTTATTTTTGTGAATTTTGTTAAAAGGGTTAATAAAATCTAAGTTCCAAAAAAAATAATAATTTCTTTCTTTTTGTTGATGGTTAAGACTTTAAAGGGTTAAAGATAGTTTTGAGTCCACTTAAATGGACTGTGAACACCTCTCTCTTCTAGATATCTGCCTAGAAGAGAGGCTGACTGGAGATCCCTGGCTAAAATAACTTTTACACTCCAGTAGCGCCCCCGGTGGAACTCCTGACAAGTATTGACTTTGTAAGTGTGTCAGCATAATGAGGTAAAAGCAGAGCTGTATCTTCTTCACTCTACATGTGTGTGTGTGTGTGTGTGTGTGTGTGTGTGTGTGTGTGTGTGTGTGTGTGTGTGTGTGTGTGTGTGTGTGTGTGTGTGTGTGTGTGTGTGTTTGAGAAGAGACCATATTTGAACAATTGGATGGAAATCCAATTTCACACTTTCATCCTTGTTTAACCGTCACCATGGTATTGACTTGTCAATGAAAGGCGTCACACTCTGGTGCATAACCTGGTGAAGTATTTATTTTAGACTAAATGAAACTACAATTTAAAAATCAAACATTATGCTTACATTTTATTCTGTTTTATTTTTGATAAAGCTTATGGTTAGCGTTGGATCAGGTCTGGACCAGCTCTTAGTTTTGCTGCTAAAGGCTCAAACTTACACACTGAGCTCCTGGTCGGTCCCCTCTCTCCTCTATCCGTCAGGCACTAACTCTAAATCTTAGAGTCTCATTAAAGCTAGTGAGATCTTTCTGGAGTCTCTGAGCTCTCTTTTCTCATATCTTCCAGTGGATTGTTTCTGCAGACTGCCTGCTGCTGTGGATCTGACAGATTCCAGCTGCTGCAAACATTAACAGTCTCACTGTCATCATCATCACTGCTACAAAACAGAACTGTGAACTCTCAACTCCATCACGTCTCAGCTGATGTCTCGCTAACATAAGTCTGGTTCTGCTCAAGGTTTCTGTCTGTTTAAGGGAAATTTGTTCTTACTTCTGTAACTTACTAAATGCTGTAAGGTCTTTACTCATGGGGGGTTTAGATCATAGACTGTATAATATATGGATGTAGTCTCCATGATGTCATCAATTTGTTTCTGATACAGAGTTTTGAACCTGATCTTCGGTGGATGCCATATTGGAAATGTTGACGTGAACCTAGTATTGTTCATGTTAGCATGAGGTACAGAGGCCTTTAGCCTCTTTGCAGACAGCTACAGGGTGACCACTTTTTAGTCAAATTTAGCCATGCCCTTACTTCAGCAAAAGTTGTAGGTTTAGTATCTTATAAAATAACGAGTTTTATATACAGTGTTGTGAGAGCTCACACAAAAAGTGAACTTGTTCAAAGTTCAGTTCGCTCTGTTCAAAATGAACTAGTTAATGTTCATGTTATTGCTACAAGTTTTTTTTTTCTTCCAGTAGAACCATTTATGTTTTGTTCTCTATCCCTCAAGCCAGTTCTCAAAATATGTGTTACTTTCTATTATCAATATAATAAATGTATTACTTTTTAAATTATTTCAGATCAATTTATGTCACTGAGCACAGATCATGCATTTGCATGCAGTCGTCTGCTCTGGCTGCAGCTGAGAGGGACTGCTGCAAGTGGAGGAGTCTGCCTGTGAGTGTTTTGGATAGAGGAGGGGCTCAGCACCCGCTGCTCATTGAGAAGCGCAGAATCCTTATCCTGTTCAGGGTGGTGGGTGGCTGGAGCCTATCCCAGCTGTCTTTGGGCAAAAGAAGCAGCACCCTAAACACCCTAAACTAGTCTCCAGTCACTCGACAACCTTTCACACTCGGGCAATTTAGAATCACAAATTAACCTGATGAGCATGTTTCTCCATGAGCAGCGGGTGCTGAACACTCACTTTGCACATGCTTATACTCACTTTACACATTCTTATTTGCACTATTTGCATTATTTGCATTATTGCTCCAATACCTCATGTCTGTTCATTTCATTTTGTCCAGCTAAAATTTGCACTACTGCTTATCTCAGGTCTGTTTATTCTGTTATACTGTTTATATTGTTAATTGTAGTATTTAAGGTAGTCTTTATTTAGGTAGTCTTTATTTTTAAGGTAGTCTTATTTAGCTTAGTTATTGTAATTTTTTTATTACCCTGCAGCACCGTGGGTCTGAGAGGACTGAAATTTCATTTATGCTGTATGTCGAGCATGTATAGCATATTTGACAACAAAGTTGACTTTGACTTTGACTTTGACTTTGATGTTTTTGGACTGTGGTAGGAAGCCAGAGTACCTGGAGAGAACCCATGCATGCATGGGGAGAACATGCAAACTCCACACAGAAAGGCACACCATGCAAACTGGGATTTGAACCAGTGACCTTCTTGCTTTGAGGCAGCAGTGTTAACCGTTGGTGCATGGTGCAGCTGTAACTAAGTGTTGAATCGATAAATACAAGTCAAACCTTGTTTGACGAATGTTTCCTGGTGTTATAACACATCAGAGGTTAAAGGTTAAAGATAACTTTACATCAGAATCAGAAATATTTTATTGGTCTCCAAGTGGGAATGTTTTTTTGTATACTGCTACTACTATTAAAAAAATATAAGCACATAAAAATAAAATATAAGCATATAAAAATAAAATATAAAGTATGAACATCCTACTTAGAATGTAGGGGTTAAAAAACACGACAAACTTCAATCCCTAAAATAGTGATGCTGGAGGGTGGTGACCCCCTGCTGTGATTTCCAGTTCACCTTTGAAATGAAGATGCTAAATCCACCTCTAACATTGGTCTACAAATACTCATGGCCTTTTGGAGTGCTTCCTCTTATTGACCAGTAAACAGGCTTGAACAGTAAACAGTCCTTTCCCCTGCTTTCACACTAAACCACTGGTTTCCAAAGAAGGGGGTCGCAGCCTCCTGGTTCACCAAACACTGATAGCTGTGGGTCCCGAAATGTCATCCAAAGTGAAAAAGTGCACTTGCATATTTCACCCATTATTGTAAAATATAAATTAAAAAAAATATTGGTTACATTGATTTAAAATCATGCAAACAGTAAATGTTTCATGTTTCCCACATTTCTTTGATCAAGACCCTCAAGGTGACAAAGCCAGGATAATGAAGGTATCATTGGGGGGGGGGTTAATTATGAATATGTGCTCAAAGATAGTCTAAATTTCTGCAAATCAGCCCAGTGAAGTGTTCCTTACCTGCTTTTTGACTGACCTATTAGTGTATTCTAATATCAAGGGGTCACCAGCCTCCAGCATCACTATTTTAGAGGTTGAAGGCTGTCAAATTTTGGAACCCCTGCATGAAACTGATCATCTCCTGGTGCAAACTCCATACTGACACAAGTCAGTAAGCATTCATATTTTTGCCTCTCTCTCTCTCCAACAGACTGAATGAAGTGAATCAGGGTTTGCGTTAAATGATTAAATGTTCCTTTAATCTGCTGCTTGTTTCACCAGTTTAGTGGAGAGACTTACAGCAGTGGACTAAAAACAGCTAAATACCTCTGACTAAACTCTGACTGTCGCTTAACCCAAACTGATGGGATGACCTTTACGTTTCATGTCCTGTTAAACGCCCTCTCTGTAAAAGCTTTAACTGTGCTGGCTTTAGAGAACATCACCTGCCTCACCCTCCTTACCCACAGTGCAGTGCTGTAAAGTCTCACTGTGTGGCTCCTCTTAATAGAAAGTGTTGGCTTTGAAGCCCCCGTGTAAGACAAAAAGATCTTTGAAAAGAAATAATGGTTGTTTATATGGAGTGGGATGTGAGGAGCTGTCAGCCTCTGCTTTTAATTTGATTTGCTGGAGTGTCAGAGAGGAGTGGGGGGACTGGAGGAGGTGAATCATGGATTGTCAGAAATCAATTCTCTGGGCGGCTCTCATGGGAGTGATCCAGTCATCGGCAACAATGGGCAAGATGAATAAACCAAATCTCCAGGAGAGCATGCAATAATCCCCAACATAATGGCATTGCCATATAGGATAATTCAATCCGAGCTTGCAAAAGGCAACTGTTGATCAGTGCTAAATTGAATATTTCAGACGTGAGCTTTTGTGAAAATCCCCAAGCTCTTCCCCACCTGATACCCCATCCCTCCCCGAGCCCCCGCTCTGCCCCTGTCCTCCTCTCGTCAATCAGCCTTTAGAGAGCGGCTCAGAAGAGCTGTTAGAAATCCACAAGGTTGAACAGCTGATGGATCACAGAGTCTGTTTCATCTTCCCCTGCTTTACATTTTCTCCAGGCTCATTACCGGGCCTGTATAGGCGTTCAGCTTCTGCTCCACAGCGGAGCCTGTTTGACTCTAATGCATGGCGCAGCACCTCTGTGTCAACACGTTCAGCGGCTAAACACTTTAAACAATGCAAGTTTAATGAGCAACAAAGCAACCATGTACCTGAGGGTTTGGCGTTTTCTGCCACAGTGTGTGTGTGTTTTTCTTACCCGCTCCTGTCGCTGCTGTAATGTGACTTTGCTGGCTACATCTTTGCATATTTTGTCAGAGCGATTTCCCAAAATCTTTTGGCGTGTTGCCTGCCTGGATTTCAAAGACACCCAGAGGAGTCAGGGTATTGGGCTGAAATGAAACAAACAGCTCCCTTGTTAACTTAATTACCAGGGACAGTTTATGTTCAGCAGCGACTGTCACAGAGGAAATGTCAAAGTAATGCACCAAAGATTTACAACAAACATGGAACCAATGGTTGAATTTTAATTGTAATGCAACAAAAAGAAAAGTTCCATGCCTCAATCTATGGAAATAATCAACTTTAGGTAGGTCAATTGTTGCTTTATTATTCCCCGGGTCTCACACTCTTTTTTGGATGTTTCGTTCATCAAAACTACTATGGTAGTTTTCTTTAATCAAAAGAGTAATGCATCCATTTGAGAAAGAAAGGAAAATATTTATTTTGAATTTTCAAAACAAAAAAAAAGTTTTTATGAAAATGTTACAATATGCTCTGAATGTCACAAAATGTTGTGAAAAAATGCAAATAGGGTAAGAAAAATTAACGTCAAGTTCCTTTGAATTAGAATAATGTGTCAATACAAGAAACTTTTCTCTTATCCTATTGGCAGATTTTACTATTCATTCATCCATTCATTCATTCATTCATTCATTCATTCATTCATTCATTCATTCATTCATGCTATTCAGGGTCACATGTGTCCGGAGCCTATCCCAGCTGGCTTAGGGCAAGAGGCGGGGTACACCCTGCACCTGTAACCAGTCAGTCACAGGGCTTATTTATTTATTTATTTATTTATTTATTTATTTATTTATTTATTTATTTATTTATTTAACACATTACAAGCAATTCAGATCTAATTTTTGTCTTTAAATATCTTGAAATAAGACATGTTTCTGAACTGGTCTAGTGAATGTGGCTCATATTAAGTCTAAAAGACTTTTTTCTTCTAAACATAAAAAAGAGCACTTGCTTAGATTTCATTTTTTTGCATATATATAACCCCTTTGTTTTTTAATAAAAGGACTGACAAGATATGCCAGAAATTTAATTTAGAAAAAAATGTACTTGCAGTTACACCATCTGACCACTGAATGAAGCTCAAAGGAGTGAAGCAGCAGAGAGCACTCTAGAGGCTGATATGCAGTTCCACCATAGAGACCGAATCACTTTTAAACAGCTGTCCACTGCTTCTGTGACCACAATGCACCGGAGGGTTAAAAAAGTACAACTTTCAAAGCTCCCGTGGTAATAGATAATGATTTCTAATCCTCCTATATGATATTTCAGCATCTGTAAAGATTGGTTATAGCCATTAATTATGACTCTCTCCTTAAATTAAAGGTTTATTGTCTTAACATTTTATTATTCATAAAGAGCTCACTTGGAACTAAATCTCATACATTACAACACTATTCTCACTACTTTTTTTTCTTACGTGTGTGTGTGTGTGTGTGTGTGTGTGTGTGTGTGTGTGTGTGTGTGTGTGTGTGTGTGTGTGTGTGTGTGTGTGACATGAACAAAAAATCTTAACAGAGTCTCTCTTCTTTTTAGGCCTGCTACTATGGGGCACACTGAATTCATGTTTATTATTTGAGACCTGACCACCGAGCCAACACATTTGGAACTGATAATATTGTGAAGCTTATTAATCATTGTACTTAGGTTCACAGAGCCTGAAGGGTTTGATGAAACGAGAGTGTTGCACATACCTGAAAATCTTATTTAAACATGTAAGCTGCATAAATACTTTCTTCATGCCCTTCAGCATTCTGCAGCTATGAGTAAACCGTTAGAAATACAGAATGTTGCCCTCTTCTGACCTACATGCTTGGAGAAAGAATCCTTGGTTTGTGTGAATTAAGTTTTAAATATACCCAACAGATCAGCCATGAATACGTTTGTCTTGTAGCTTGTTTGTATTGCATTTTATGCTTTAGAGTTGGAACACCCCTACGCTCAAGAACAGCCCAAGGACAGCCCAAGGACAGCAACCCTGTCCTTCTCACACAGATTCAAAGTAAAAACATTGTCTCTTAACACAGGGTGAAATATGAGGCATGAATATTTTGGGGTCTGACTGGTGAGGAAATCACAAAGAATCAAACTCAGAGGATCCTGCACCTTAACAGGACTTCCTTGGTGAGCTTGAGTCCCACCTTGACTCTGACATCCTGCTCCTCCTTGCCTTCAGAGCTCCCCTGTGGCTGATTCAGGGTGGGCTAAATGGTCTCTCTGCTTAACTACCCTGAAGCGACAGAGTGAGACTCGCATCATGTCGGGCTCCTCATGCTCTGTGTTAACCTTACAAAAGCCAGTTTCCACCGAGCGGTTCAGTTCAGTTTGTCACACATTTTATTGCGTTTCCTCTGGCAAACACTGGGACAGGTCCCCAAATTACCGACATGTACTGTACTTTTTGGTACCCTTTTGTTGGGGTGCCAGACATACCGATCTGACCCAGAAAGTGGAGCTAGAAACACTGCAGTCTGTTGATTGGTCGAAAGAATCGTCACTTCATGCGTGACAGCGGTAAGTTTTAACTTAGTTTGATAGTTTTAATAGTTTTAAAACTATTGCAGCAGATACAGAAACGATGCATCTTAATTAAAAAAAAAAAAAAATCATGCAAAAGTCAAAGGAGAACACAACAGCAAACACACAACATATGAGTAAACCTGCACCAAACACACGCATGAATCAAAGCAAAGCACAAATTTAAAACAAAACAAACAACAACAACAACAACAACAACAACAACAAAACAACTGTGGCGATGGGTGACACAGCTTCAGTGTCAACAGAAAAGAAGTCACTGAATTTCTGTTATTGAAGCGTAATAAGAAAACATAGTTTCTAACAGAGTGCCAAACAGCTGCTGTGTATCATTTCTCTCAGCTGTGGGTTTTAGTTTACCGCTGGAGGATCTGTAAGTCACACAGTGTCAGACTGAGGACAGGGCTGTGTTGGTGCGACATGATTTAAATTGCTGGGAGACCAAACTGAAGGCCAAATGCATTATGGGTTCCTGTAAAAAGTAGCATAGTTTAATACTAGGTTGTAATGTCACAGTTTCTTCAGCCAAGAGTTTTTCAGCAAGACACCGAGGATGAACAATAAACTGTTTGGAATGAGAGGAGGCGAAGGAATGTAAGATGTCAGGCATGATGATCTCCCCACCTCTGCAGATCTGTGTGGAGAGTTTGGTGTAAGCAGCCCAGGATTCTTCGAGTCAAAATCAGTAAGAGCCCCAGGACCCTGACTGGTGTAACCTCTCCTGGCCATGGGCTGAAAGTTAGCCTCCTAACTTGAAATACCCTGAGAGTGAGGACACGTGGATGACAAAGTTCCAGTTAGCCGCACAGCTAGCTTCTGTTCAGTGTTGAACTTTTTTTTTTTCTTTCCTATTAGCCTTTAGCATCACAGCTAGCCTCATCTAACCCTTGCTCAGGTCACCGCTCTTATTCCACTTCAAAATCCAAAGTGTCTTTGCCAGAACTGGTGACGGAATCCAGTTTGCACCCCCTAACTTGGGGTTGCAAAGGGGCAGAAAATCCCCACGAACCTTCCAGAAACGTTCCATAGGAAGTGAAGCTTTAGAGGTTTGGAAATATTCTGAACACTTTTATCAAAACTTACTTGACTTTATGTGGTCCTCAGGTGGTGCCTTTAATGATCTTGTGCTGTGGGCATCATGCACAGTGCATGATGGGAGTGTGGCCTCGATAGCCCTGCAGTAAGCAAAGTGCTGCTATGTTGTCAAGGAATAGCAAAGATATTCAAGTTAACTTCCATTAAATGTAGCTGTTTTAGCCAAAATTATGCTACTATGTTTGTACCCTTATTTTATTTAGGTTCCTCATTAGAAATTGCCCGTTAATGCCCATAAATTGTTTATTCCTATAATTTACATTTCTGAGCCGGAATGAAGAATTGATATTAATTTAATTTAATATTCCAACACACAACGTGCTAACAGCCTGACCCTTAAAACTCAATTTAAAATCTTAAGCAAAGTTTGGTTAGTGAGGAAAAACTCTACTCCAAATGTCTGTGCCATAATAAAGTCAAATTGAGTGATCAGCGTTACTGTTTGTTTATATTGTCCTATGAATTAATTTTAGATAATCTCACGAATAACACATTAGCAGTTAGCAGTTTTCTGCCAGCATTCAGCAACAGTGTTGCTTTTAGCCTGGATGACGTGTTTAAATGCTTCGTATTTCTAAAGAATAATTGTCTGCTCCTCCATGGTAAAGTAGGCTGCTCTGCAAGGTTTCTCCTGTTTCTTCATGTTTGTGATTGGTCAGACGCTGCAGACTCCACCCCTTTAATGTGAGCGCGCACTGATCAAGGCTGGAAGACCTGGATTCACTGAGCGAGTTGATATCCAGCTTCGTAGTCCCGCTTATCCGGATTGCAAATGTCTCGTTAAGTCAACCCAGGTAACAGAGAGAGATTCCGGATGTGTTAATCCATCTTTATAGTACAGGCCTCTGCTTTTCTTCATGTGAAAGTGTTTGTTAAACAGGTTAAAAACACGGACAAAGCTCTGTTACTATTTTTATTTGATCAGAGTTATTACAGCGTACATGTGCAGATACACAAACAGCTGTTAGAGCTGACTGAGAGATGATCCAGAGGTGATCAGCTGACGTCCTCATCCCTAAAACATGTCACTTCACGTGATGCTCGGGAGGAGAGGACATTTCATTTCTCTTAAAACAAATCTCCTCATTTCCTCTCTCCTCTCTTCATTCCCTTGAATCTCTCCATCATCTCTGGTTGGAGGGACTAAGATATAAGTGGAGGAAGGAAGGATGAAACTTGGGAGCTTAGAGATGCACCCTCTGTGTCTGGTCTTCTTCTCTGTGCAGTCAGTGATGACGCTGGGTCACCAACCGCCCCCTACTGGCAAGGAGAACTTTGGTTTTCAAGCCTCATTTTGAGGTGCATCTTTCCTTCGCAGATGTTTTACGATTTTGTGTGTTTGTTTATTTGGAGTGTGTGTTGTCAGTACAGTTGTCTGGTTATCATGTTTTCTCATTTTCAGCTTGTTTTTCCTGTTGCAGACTGTCTGCCCTTGTCGGCCAGCGCACAAATGAGGTTTGGCATCTTAAAAAAAATAAATAAAAATAAATAAATAAACAGTTATAATTGCTTATCTGCAGCCGTGCAAATGAGGGGCTTTTCTGATGGTATCATGTAAATCTGTATGTTCAGACTGTGCTGTCTTGTCCTCAGGTTTCTTGTTAATGTGGCATTTGATAAAACTAACAACAGCAGCTGGGTTCATTTCAGTCCTGATATCAAAGGCCTGACCGACAGCAATGAGGAGCTCACTGAAGTCTGAGCCGGCGCTCCGAGCAGCATCATTAGCAGGTTACTGGCAGTGTTTGTTATCCTGAATGTAGTAATCTGTTTTTAACAGCACTGAGATCTAAATGGACGGGCGTAAACATCCTCTATTGCACCATTCACGGCTCTGAGAGGAATATTAAAGCTCTCAATGTATTATATGTGCAAATGCTTCCTCTGGAATCAAATGAAAGCGAAAGGATTCATGTTTGTCGGAGTCATAAGATAATTGGTCAAGGGATCGCGATATTGATTTTGCTGCAAAATTAGATTTTCAATCAAACCTGCTCAAATTAAATCTGTCTGTCCGTCTGCCTCACTCTTTATTTCTTCTCCCTAATCTGCACAGACTGGAGGAAAATCAAGCTGAAATGAAACAGAGAGATAATGCTCATATTCAGAAGCAGCACACTCACCATCAGCCGGTTTCTGCGGAGCTTTATTTGATGAATGACGCTCCAGCTGGTGATCAAAGCAGGTGAGTGGAGCTGGTAGCAGAGAGGTGCTCCCTGCTGCTGTTACAATGCAACACAATGCCGCTGCTGCAGCCCTCTGGCTCCGGCCCGGCTGCTCCCGGGTACAGCACAGCCCTGTCATCTTCCTGCCTGTGTTATTTATCCGTGGCAACACACACACACACACACACACACACACACACACACACACACACACACACACACACACACACACTAACACTGCTCACTCAGGCATGGCATAAAAAAACACCCTGCGCTTTCTTATTACGGCTGCTGCCTCTTCTCCACTGTTGTGTTTAATAAGCAGAGAGTGCAAAGTGAATACATTCATATGTTTTCAATACATGCAAGAAGAGGTGGAATTGGAAATGACTCTTTATTGTGTTGTTTCTGCAGGAGGCTTTTTGTGCTCCTGAGCGCCCGATTCTCATCCATTGTAATTGCCTTAGGCTGAGAGCAGGGTCATGACTACAGGAGCTGCAGGCGAGCTGCTTACATGCCGGTACGAGGGCTCAATATTTCAGGCCCTGAGCAGGCGTCCTCTCCTCCCCTGTGGTCTGAGAGTGGCTGTCACACATCCAGGCTCTCTGCAGCACAGCCGCAGTGCCTTTATTACTCACAGCCTATACACATGGATGCACAAGCATGCATGGACACTCGCATCCCAACGCCCATTTACACAAAAAACACAGAGAAGAAGAAGAGAAGCTGTAGGAAAAAGTTTTAAATAACGATCCAGACTATACTGGGCGTATGGGCGGCACTTTAGTCCCTCTGTTTTTTTTTTATTTTTTTTACAAGTGTTAAAAAAGGGGAATTAAACAATGAACTCAAATTTTATCAAGAGACCTTCCTCCTCTTTTTTTAAGTTTTCTTCCATTTTTTTCTTTTTTTTTTTTCTTTTTTTTTCCCCTTTTTTTTCCTTCCAATTTTTTCAAACTTATTTTTCTTTAGCTGAGCAGTTCTCAGAGTGCGAAAGCCAGGAAGTTCAAGTCATGATGCGCCAATCTTGTGTTCCACACACACACACACACACACACACACACACACACACACACACACACACACACACACACACACACACACACACACACACACACACACGATAGTTACACATTTGCGCAGTGAAACCTTTGAAAAAGCTTATATTTTTAAAAGTATTCTTAAAAATAACAGCTGCTTTTCAGGGGTTTTCTTTCCCCCAGAGAATCTTACCAGCACCAAAATGAACTCCTGTCAAAAACAGCAATAATGAAATTGACATGAATGGAAGTTAAGTGGTCTTTTGGCATGATACGTTTATTTGTGAGGCGAGTAAAACACATTTGCTTTTTGAGTTTCAAGGAGACAAACAGCATCTGGGCCTCACCACCTGTTGTCAGGAGTACATTTCCTCTTTAAATTCACTCACCTCTTTTTCAAGGAGACTCTTACACTCAGCATTTATCTCTCCACTTTGTGAAATTCAAAAGTATTCTTACCTACAGTTTAAAGCTCTGAGATGAGCTCTGGAGAGCTGGTCACCTGTTATCAGAGTGAAAAACAGACACAAGTTCCAAGTCATGAGGGCCTCGTATTCACAAGTTCAAGAAGACCCATGAAAAGGTATCTGAGGAAAAGTAAGAATATATACAGTAGAGGAACATCTCTCAACACAGTCCAACATTGAAGCAGATGGGCTACAGCAGCAGAAGACCACACCAGGTGACCCTCCTGTCAGCTAAGAACAAGAAACTGAGGCTACAACTGACCTCTGGCTCAGCCCTGCCCACCTCCACTCACTCAAGCAATGAACATTCAGTGACAGGCGCTATGGCAGGAGTCACAGTAGGTGACATTGAAGGGTTTGCGAGACAGAAAGATCACACATCACCTGGACATCACCAAAAGGTATTGCTATATCAATCGGTATTGGTATCTGTATTGATCAATACTTGCGTGATAATAATGATACATAAGTTTCCGTTTCTCTTCACTATGTGCGCTCCTCTCACTAACTTCACTCATGCACACTCCAGCCTTCCCCCTTCTCCCCTGCTGGACTGTGAGTGTAGCCGTTCAGTCACGTCAGAGACAGAAGTCTCTGAGCAGAGTCCTTTCAGCATGACCAGGCCAACAATATCCAGGTTGTTGATTAATGGCAATGAAAGTAAGATTAAGTCATCTTCAAGTTTAGTTGATGTTAATTTTCAAAGTTGCCACAGGTCAGACCCAATCCCAGGCTGCCTGCTTAGGGGCCCCCTGCCCCCATGAAGTGTGACCTCAACTAACAGGCTATCGGCACTCTGGTTGTTTCTTATTCTTGATTAATTCTTGCTTTTCTATGTAAAAAAAAAAAAAAAAAAATGGTATCAGTATTGATATTGGTGATACTGGCCCTGTGTTTACTTGGTATGGTATCGGATCGATACCAAATGCACTATCACACATACAGTATTAATCATGTTATTATTGAGCAGGTCCAGGTCCAAAGAAAGTAATGTTAGTTGAACCAGAGCCCTTTGGACAACAGCTAACAATGATAGATGATCACCAAAGAACAAAAACTAGAACAAAACAGGCCAATGAACACCAACAAATGAAGAGACATGATGAACAACGCAGCTAGGAGCTAGCAATAGGCTAACTTTAGATAATGTTAGAGATGTTGAGGATAACTTATTTCTTTCCAGCAAAGTGACAATATGTTGCCTTACATATGATGTTGACTTACCTTAGAACAGACGTAAACATCCTTATTAGTTTTATTCATGTTGAGTTGATGTTGTAGTCCACCGCAAAACTTCATCCAAAGAGAACACTAAGGAAAGGGTATAAAATACACTCCGTCGCCCAGCCTCTCAGGATACGTTGTGTTGGATTAGCATGTATCCCATGAACAATGTTTGAAAGAAAACTGACTTTCTGCATTTTAATGGACGTCTGGGCAGAATGTTTGAGTGTATGGGAATGGATATACGCACTGTGATTGGCTCATCGGATTTAAGAGTGGGACTTAGCCATAGGTAAATTTGCATAGACTCACCATAACTGGACCATAGAAGACTGAAAAACGTCTCCTAGTCTGATGAGTCTGGATTTCTGCTCCACATTCAGATGGTCGGCTCAGAGTTTGAAGTAAACATCATGAAAACATGGATCCATCCTGACTTGGATCAACTCTTCAGCCTGCTGCTGCTGCTGGTCTAATGGTGAGGGGGACATTTTCTTGACTCCCTTTGGACCCCTTGGTACCAAGTGATCCTGGTTTAAAGTCTACAGCCTACCTAAGTCTTGTTGCTGACCCTTTATGAGCACAGTGTACCCATCTTCTGATGGAGACTTCCAGCAGGATAACGTGCCATGTCACAAAGTTCAAACATCTCAAAATGCTTTCTTAAAATTAAAGATGAGTTCACTGAACTCCAGTGGTCTCCACAGTAAGCAGTGTTTATTTTGTGGTGTCATCATACCTTGAAATAAGCCTGTTTTTTCTGGACTCGTCAGATGAATGTGACACCTGTTGAGTCTAATTAGACCGTTTTTACCAAAAATAAGCCATCTGCACATGATAAGATTTCTGCTGTGTATCAGATTCAGGAAAACACAATAAGGTGGCCTGAATCAGATTCTGAAGATTAGTGATTTCTTTTCTTTCAATAGTAAGAAATTCACATTTAAGACAGAAATTTAGATAAGAAAATACTCTCAACTTTGAGCCCAGAAACACAAACCCTGACTTGTCTGTGTAACCTAAATCAATTATCAAAATATTAAAGTAAGAAACACATCATACTCTGAAGATTTCATATCACTTTATTTCATTAAGTCTATTTCAGATTCCTCTTTTTCTGGCTCCTTTGGCACCAAACATCTCTGCATCTGCTTCATGCTGAAAAAAAAAATCACTTAAACACCATCATGGGAGCGTTTTGACTCCAAGAAAAAGAACCTGCTTCACTACAGGGATCATGACTGCTCTCCATGTGTTAGACGTAACCTCCTCATGCTCATTCAGAGAGAAGAGTGGGAAGCTGGTGGGAGTAACATTTTACATTCACAAGCAAATGGTTCTGTTTATGGATAAGAATATTTTGTCAGCTGCTTTAGTCTTGTCAACAGGGAGCATTAATCACAGGGTATCAAAGAGTCATGTAAACAGCTTAACCTGAATAAACAGCTGCCACATCGCAGAAAAAATGCCTGTTTTTATCATGTTACCTTTAGCGTGTTGCCAGAGCTTCACTTCCTGTCTTTTGATGCACAGTTAGCTTTGAGCATGTCAAAATGTTTGAGATTGTTCTTATTGTCAACAAATCCCACCAAGAAGCATTATTATTTGTGAGCACAGAGCTCATTGTTGTCTTCCCCTCTGCGCTACAAAGCATGGTTGTTGTTATTGTCTGAATACACGTGTGTGTGAGCCTCACTGGATTATTTTGTTTCCCCATCCTGCATCAAATCAAACTATCTGAAAATACTTTGCGATGAATGCCCCTTGTAAATTATGTATTTAGGGAAATCACTCAGACTGGAAAGCCTCTGGGAATCATTGACTGTATACAGAATGGACCGTGTGGCTCTGCCTTTTACTATAGTATGGTTTTAAAGCCAAAAAAAAACTGTCACAAGAGCCGCCATTGTGCAGCCAGAGTCTGCACGGTAGAGACTTGCGAGGAACTCTGGGAAAAGCTGAGTGGAAGCGGGTGACAAAAATATATAAATCATCATTAAACGAAATGTAAAACCCCGTTTTTAACCTCTCATAGGTAAGGAAAAAACATTTCAGAAAAAAAGGACTTGAACACAATGCAGCCCGATAATATCTAGATATCACCACACCATACGGATGTGAGAAACATTTCTACGAGGTGTAATAATTTTTTAAAGTTTGACCACAGCCCATCTGGAATGAATAGAGAAGCGGAGTTTTTGACTTGTACTGCAGCCAGCCAGCAGAGGGAGCAGTTTTTGTGGCTCCGAGCGAGATGATGTCCATTTTATTTTTTTAAAGTCTGTGCTGGGAACACAACTTAAATATTAAATATTAATATAAAATCTTAAAATTTAAGAATCAACAAGAACCTCAGTGAAATAATATATATATATATATATATATATATATATATATATATATATATATATATATATATATATATATATATATATATATATATATAATTACAAAGCTCTTTAAGGAAGTTTTCACCGTTAAAACTTCTCCAATATGCGTCAAGGTCTTCACACTCCCTGTCAGGGCTTTATTTCCCATAGATACCCGCTAACCATACATTGTTGAGCTTATTTACCCACTACTAACCTTAGATACAAACATGTGGACAAATTAATAAATAAATAAATAAAAATTAGGGCCCAGGCCTGAGAAACAGGACAAAGGCCCTCTTGAAACCCTTAGGGTTATTAGGGCCTAAGCCAGAACATTTGTATCTCAATGGGCGCAAAAGTTGACAATTTTTTTGGCAAAATGCAAATCAAGTAGCACTCATATACAATATTGGATCTGGACCAAAAAGGACAGTGTCACAGTCCGAGTGCATCTATATTGTTTTCATACATGCCCCACAGCACCCCCTAGTGACTTAAAACTGCAGCCCATCGGGCTACATTCAGCTACGGGCCTGATTTTTGGTGTGCATAGCCATCATACCAAGACCTACAAAAAGTATCTTATGGCCAAAGTGAATTCCGAACAGGAAGTTAAGAAATCGGAGTTAAACGTCCTATTTTTACTGTTTATTGGTTATGCATTTGATCAAACTTATCACACAGTGTTTATCCAATCATCTTAAAATTGTTTTTGTGTATACAACACCCACTGGTGATTAAAAGTTAGCAAATGATTTTTTTGTAACTCAATGGGCGTGGCTAAGGGAGAAAAATCTTCATTGATTGCATCTATACTGTTGGATCTGGACCAAAATGCACACACACTGTGTCACAGCGTGAAAGCAGACTCTGATGAGACTGCGCTGCATGTAATGAGACTCTTCATGGTGACGTAGGCGTATGTCAGTAAGAGCTGCTGGTCCCTTTAAGAAAATAAAATGTGTCCCTCTTTGAAAATAGTTTGGATACCTCTGATCTGTGGTGTCATCAAGTTGAATCAAAATATGATTCAGGTCTTTTCCATTTTTTTATATTAATTGGTTAATAAAACAGCAAACATAACAATACCATGGAGCTAGTCTCCAGATTTTTGCATGCACTTGAAGCACACACTGGGTTACCATTCTCCCTGAAAGACTTTTTATTCACTGTGAGGAAAAGAGGATTTCTTCTTATGAAACCAAGTAAAAAACAGAGAACCTGAATCAAAAAGTTGTTCAGTCAGCTGAAGCAGTGGTTATCGTGAACTCTGTGGGTATTTCTGTAAGTCCTCTAATTACAGGGGTTGTTCTGTGAAGCTGGATCAGAGAGTAGACCTGAGGGGAGAAGCACAAAGCAAACTCTTCATATCCAGGCTTCTTTTTGAGGAGAAGTGATAATGATTTTATAAATGTTATTCAGGTAAAAATCCAACCCTGCTGATGCAGGATAGGAAAAAAAAAAGTGAATCAATCATTTGTTTTCATGATCCTGATTTCTTTTGTTATATTTTCAGTAATGATGCTAATGTGGCTAAGCTGGGGCTAACCATAGTGGTCAGATTCATAAGCCTGTTTCTTCAGGTACCTGTTGGTCTCTGTTTTGGGTTGATGGACATGCAGCTGTGGTCCATAGTCGGTGAGGCTGGAGACATCTCCTCCTGAAACATGGGGAGATTAGCTCAGAGTGGAGGTGATAACGTCACTGTCTACGGCGAGCTTTCTCACTGCTAATACCAATTACCCCCCTGCCTCATGCTCTCCTTCACAGGGATACACTTACATATGCATGCACATGCACACGTCTACGTGATCACACAACCTCACTGCACTACCTTGATTTGAGTGGGGTTTTTGCTCTCTTTCTTCAGGCTTGGGTGGTTCAGGCTGTGTGACCCAGCACTTCTGCTTGGGGTCTCTTTAATCCCTGAAGTTTCTCCCAAAATGCATCAGCCTCATACAATGGTGAGCAGAGGATCTCTCCACAATTACCTCAAAGCCCTGCTCTATCTGCCGGGGTAAGCCTCTATTTACATATGTCCAAGAAGCCAGAGCTCTGATGCTCTCTGCCACTGTGTATACCAGCCTCCAAAGCCCCTGAAGCCCCCATCTGCCTTCCCTCTGACCCAGCTGACACACACTGCACACTCACATCTCACTTTCTTATAAACACATGAAGTAATCAGGCTGAAAACACACTGCTCTTAAAACACTTGACCTTTGATCTCCAGCCTGATGTTACTGCATGATTCTAAATAAATTATTTTAAAGGGACCGTGAGAACTTTTAGAGTGATCTTGAAAAAGTCTCCCTTCTAGATATCTGCCTGATCCCAATCTACAACTTGAAATGAGATTATCAGCACCAGTATAGGTTATTTCTTAATGTTATTTCTGAGGGTCAGACAAGACCGGATTGATTTTCGGCATATTGAAGTCTCTATGACAACACCACATTGGCTGACAAAGTTTAGTAGTGAGAAGACAGGTCTGTTTTTGTTTTTTTTTTCTCTTCTGAAAATGATTTCTGGATTAATTTAGCAGTGATGGCGGAGACTGGAGCTGAACTGTCAGACAGAAAAAAGGACAACAGAACAATAGAAAGCTAAATGAGAGAGTGATAGCACCAGGTAAATTTTAAGTTAATTATATTAAAACATGTTTTTATTTATTTATTTAGTTTTAAGGTATACATGGAATATGAAATTACTGTATGTATAACAACTTTTTTTTTATCAATATGTTGCAAGAAAACATCCCCATTGCGTCATTTTTGAGCAAGCAATTCAGACATTATTTTTGTCTTCATATAATTTTAAATCAGAGATTTTCTTTGGCAAGTAAAAGAGGCTCATATTAACTCTCTTAAGACACTTTTACTAAACAAACACTCGATTAGATCTCAGGTTTTGCAGTTCAGTCAGGTTTCTGTAATTCACTGAACATTCCTGTGGAAAGTTTATATTTAAAGAAAGGAACCAAACTCCAGCAGGATTTGTGTGTGTTCAAAAAACACCCCTTCCTCTTGGATGTTTGTTATTATCAAAAGTCATATTATAGTGATTGCCAACATGGAGATGCCCTCACCAGCTCTGCTGCTAATACTGCACAGAATCGTGCTCCTCTCCTCTCCATCAGTGATGTGTTGTTAGGTACTCCTTTTTATAATTTCTATGCATGTCACACAAAACTTTACTTTCTTTTTCTTTCTTTGTGTCTTTGTTTCTTTCTTTGTTTCTTTGTTTGTTTGTTTGTTTGTTTGTTTGTTTGTTTGTTTGTTTGTTTTTCTTTCTTTCTTTCTTTCTTTCTTTCTTTCTTTCTTTTATTTATGATATAACAAAAAAAAAAAAAAAAAATCACACTTTTGTTTTAAAAACCTGCAAAGAATGTTAGTCCAGGCTGGTGGGATTTCAGGTACATCACCTTGAAATATGACAAAAACATTTCACCAGATATAAGTGAATGTGTACTGGTGAACTCATTTCATCAGCTGAACTCAAACGGTTAATACTCTCTGAAGAAATGAGTCAGCTACCGCCCTGCTTTCAGGAGCAGGCCAAGCAGAATGATTTTCCTGGAATACACCTTTAAAGAGCGAAGGAGGGGATGGTGGAAAATGAAGGATGAGCCACTCTGACAGAGTAATTGTTCAGTGGAAAGTATCAGTAACCTAATTAACACTGCACCGTAGCCTTTGCTGCAGTCAGATCCTGCTCTGATATGTTTCCTGATGCGTTCTGACACTATAGTTAGGGGAATCATTTCCCACTGCATGGTGGTATGAACAATGTAATTGCACTTTAGGGTCTGGACTTATTGCATTATGTAAATGACTTCCGAGTCATGGGGAAGAGAGCTTAATGATGTCTCTAACCAGTCGTTCTTAATATGACAGAAAAGAGATTTTAAGTTTGTTGTCAAGTGATATTCTCTCTGTGTTAGACCCACTACAAGAAGAGAAATAATTATAAGACTGAAAAACTTTTTTTTTTTTTTTTTTTACAGCCTCAATTCCAGTGAAGTTGGGACCTTTTGTAAAGCATTTTAACCTATATTTAACTGAATATGCTACAAAGACAATATATTTATATTCAAACTTTTTTTTTTTTTTTTTTTTTTTGTAAATATTCCCTCATTTTAAATTCGGAGCCTCTAATGCACTCCTAAAAAGCTGGGAGTCTTGTTTTGCCCCTGTTGCAGCTTTTTTGGAACCTTTTGCTGGCATCAAATTCAAAATGAATGAATATTTAAAAACAACAACAATAAAGTTTATCAGTTTAAACAATAAATATCTTGTCTTTGTATTGTGTTCATAGCACTTTTTATTTGAAAACTAAAGACTAATCTAAAATAGCTGCTTAAATTAACACTGCATTATGCTGTATATGTGGCTCTATTCCCTTTGTTTGAAAAATGGAAAATGTCCCGAAGCCAAAAACAATGTTCCCTTTTGAAAGTGAACAAGTTCATAGGAGTCAGATCTGAAAGAATTTATCAAGTCCTGAGCAAGAAGAGAGTATGTGCATCTTTGAAATCCACATCATCCTTATTTTACCATCCAGCTGTGCTGAACAGTACAGGTAGCCTGCTCTGTAACCTGAAACAGGTTAGCTTGATGAACTTTGACATTTCAGACACTCAAAAGGGAAGCTCAGTGTCCCATCCCCCTAATTCTAGTCCTTTGCCGTTCCAGCTGCTCCATGGTGGACCCTCATTCTAAATTTACATGAGATCTTTCTGATCAGAGCAGCTGCTCTCGGCAATGGTCAATTCAAGGTTTTGTATGTCTGCCGGGGTCCTTATGCTGGCTGGCAGATGTTCATTAGCCAGCTAGCCTTTCATCTCAGTATCGAGAACAATGGTCTGGCACTCTGTCTCGCTCTTTCATGAGCTAATAAGGCATCATATCTGACCTCAAACCAGCCAATAATCCATTCAGGATGAACACCTGGGATCAAGCCCACAATCACAGCTCACCAAACTTCTGTGGGTAGAAACGACTTAGCCTTCTGAGGTTACCGTTTGTGTTTATCAAAATGATGTCAAATGAGTTTTTATGCAGTTTATTTTTTATTAATTTATTCTATTTCTTTTCTTAAAAGATATTCATGAAATGAATATATACGAAAGCAGAGCCTCTTATAGAGTGAGCCATTTCACACAACTATTCAAGTATCTTCTAGATAAATGCTTTTTTTAAGCATCAACATACTGTGACTAATACCTGTTTCAGTCAGATTATAAACTGATAATAAAACAACAACAACTGCAGTGCAGGCAGAAAGTGCAGCGTAATCAAATAAAGTTAAATGTCAGCAATTTCTGCTAATGGCAGGTTTATTATTATTCCCATTGCTTTGTCGTCAGAGGATTCAGTGTTACCCATGTCTTGGAAGACATGGTATGAAAAGACTTATCCTTCATCTCTTTTTGAAGTGGTGGATTAAACACATTCTTGTTTAATATTGCTAAAAGGAATAGCTATATATAAAATTATTTTAACATCATAGTGTCTCTGTGGTCATCTAAGTGATCTTGAAAAAAGTCTCACTTCAAGATACTTGCCTGATCCCAATCCAAAACTTAAATCGAGATTATCAGCACCAATACGCTATTTGGGTCAGACAGGACTGGATTGATTTACGGCACATTGAAGTCTCAATGACAACACCACGCCGGCTGATGAAGTTTAGTAGTGAGAAGCGAGGTCTGAGTTTTCTTCAGCAGAAAACGATTTCTGGGATTAATTTATTAGTAATGGTGGTCACTGGAGCTGAAGTGTCAGACAGAAAAAAGTTTAACTGGCCACTTTCTCATTCTTTGAGGTCCTCTGAGCATAAAGATCCGCCCACATTAAAAACAGTTAACGTCAGAAAAGAGACTCAGTGGTTTGTTTCATCACAAACACACTTTACTGTCTGATGTTTTTTCTGTAGCATGCAGAGCAGAACAGTGCTGGGTTGAGCTAACTCAGGGGTTTCAGGGTAACTGTGGTCACCAGCCTGTCACCAGCAGGGACACACTTTGTGACAATGATATGTGGTATGAAGTATCAACATGGCATCTTTGTGTCTGGGCATAGACGCCTCAGTATGTGCCACAGCTGCCCGCGTCCTTTGGAGGGTAAGAGCTGCCGTAAGCCAGCAATGACTTGTTTATACAGTCAACCCTGAAGACTTTCCCCCTTCTCCTCCTTATACATATGCATTTCCACGCAGCCCCCACAGAACCCTTAGAGAGAATGACTATTGTAGCTTTCACAGTAACTCCAACAGTGAGCCTATAACCTGTGGGAAGGTCTCAAAGTATCTCTCTACCATGGATACCGTCCCTGAACTCCTGCTTTTAGCCTCTGCTAAACTGGTTATGCTTTGAGATAGACTAGTAATACTGAATGACAGCTTGAGGTGATCATGACTCACAAATATTGTAAAATGCAAGTCTTTTTTCCAGTCTCACTCAACTTGATGGATGGTCAATAGAAGTGGTTTAAATATATGCAGCTCCCAGGGGGTCAGTCCTGGTGACTCTGTTGATTCAAGGATGTTCAGGTCAAACAGCAGGTCAAACTAAACACATATTCAATGCAGAATCTAAAAGACAGATGGACTCACAGATAATCATTTGTTCAGTGAGTTTTTACTTTTTTCACTGTGAAATTTTAAAAGTTCAACCGTGGCCAATCATTTGATAAATCCATCCAAAACAAACCAAACCTGAAACCAAAGTTCCCCTGTCCCTCAGGTGTGTCTTGATACCAGATGTTCAGTGGTCAGGTTTCTGCAGGGTTACGTGCTGCGTAAACATCAGCAAACTCTGCTTCAGAACAAGGAAAATGTTCTCTATTAGGGGGCGATATGTGACAAATATGTCAGCATGTCTTTGTGGCAGGATCAGGATTGTTTCTATTTTAGAGTATTCTGACCTCAAACAACATTTTTAGACCCAAATATTTCTAATCCTGCATTCTGAACTGTTTTTCTGCATCATTTCATAACTTTAATCTGGTCTTGTGTCCTCTGATGTGTTCGTTGAACTCTCACATTTTCACATCCTGATAAATTCATCTATTTAAAGATGTCAGCTGTCAGAGTTGTTGAGTTTCAACAGAGTGTACAGAGCACTAGCTTTATACAAGCATGCCTATGAACAGTCCAAATGTTGTTTATTGAGACACTACTGCATAGACTTTGGTTTGTGACCTTGACAGAAAATGTCAGTTTACTCATAATTCAGAACATGATTCATTTCAGTGACACCATTAACACATTTATGGATGAAAGCTGAAAATGGGCCTCAGGCCATGATTGGCCCCCAGGTAGTACCTGCTTCATGGACTGAAAGTTTACAGTCCCAGCACTGTTATTCTGATTTATTGCTGCTAATCTGTCCATTTAGCAGCATTTGTTTTGTTATTTTGGCCTTGAAAGCATCAAAGATCATCCTCTCTCCTTTCAGGAGCCAAAATGAGAACAGCTTCCATCAATCATTACTTGTGATTGGGACAGTGTTGCGCATGGTTTTATATGTTCTTCAACCCTCTGGACTAAATACAAAAGTTTGGTCTCTCTGTAAAGGTAACACTCTGAACTTTTAACCTCAGCAGTCAAACGTATTGTAACTAGTATGTAGTTACTGAAATAAGAACACATAAATTGAATGTTTTTGTCCTCGCCTGGATTTTATTTTATTTGTTTCTTCAATGCTGCGGCACATGGAAGGATGATGGTATGGACTGGAAACTCAAGTTTAGCACCATGTCATGCTTGCAGGTATTATTTTCTCTATAAAGACCATGGATTGATCCAGTTTGTTAAAGAATGTGTCAGTCAAAAGAAATACAATGTTGACATTGTAGTATTAAGATCTGACACACCTCACAGACCCTAAAAAGGCTCTGTATCCAAATCAAAGTCAAAATGGCCCATGGGTGGGCTGCTTTTGGTTAACAGAGCCATTTTATTTCTTGCTGGCCTAAATGGTTGAGGAGTGACGGTAATTTGAAGAGCACTTTAAAATTAACACTGCGTTTCTTTGTCCGAGTTAACTTTGTACTGGATACAAAGCAACGAGGTGATGTATTTATCTGTAGTTATGTAGAGCTGTTGTTTAAAGTGTAACAACAGTCAAACTGCTTAAACTCAGTTTCTAGTTAAGTGTCCAGGTGAGCAGACCATCTGTTTAGTGTTCTCACAGCCTGGTGGTCTGAGACGTGTCTGTAATGTGTAACATTAGTAAATCCTGGTTATGTCCTACCAGAGTTCATCTACCAACTCCAATCCCAGAAATTGTTTTCAGCAGAGAAAAACACAGATCTCTGTTCTTTCTGCAAAACTTTTCTGGCTGGTGTGGTGTTGTCATAGAGACTCCAATGTGCCATAATTAAATTCTGTCTGTCCTGATCAGGAAGCTAAGAAATGGCATTTAGAAATTTCCTATATTGGTGCTGATAATCTCATTTTAAGTTGTGGTTTTGGATCAGGCAGATATGTAGAAGAGAGACTTTTTCAAGATCACTTAGAAAGTCCTCACAGGGACTTTAATTGCCTTTGAATTGGTTATTTATTTGTTTATTATGTACATGCATAAAAAGACAAACATCTAGCTTCTAGTCCAACCTGACACACATTTTATTTCTCTCATACCCCAAAGAAGAATATAACCAAGTAATTTTCTCCAGTTATTAGGGTTTTTTTTTTCCACATCTCACACTTGTGTCAACAATGTTTATATATCCTTTCCATGCTCTTGAAAGAATTTTCTTCCCTGATGCTTTTGGATGGCAGAGTCTCTTGAGTTGACATGTTTGTAGCCTGAGGTGACTGTAGAGTGTGATTGAAAGGCTGTGATTGCTCTTAAGAGGACTGAAGGGTGTACTATTGCTAATCCATACTAAGCCATGAGCTGATTGATTCCAAATATTACAAAGGGGAACACTGGGGTCAGATGTGATTGATTTACAGGAGACAATTTGCTGGACAAATTTGAACCACCTGGCTAAGCAGCTTTGATGGGGTGAAAGAAAAATAGATAAATAAATAAAGGACGTTTTGATCAAGGTGGTTAGCCAAATCATGCTAAAAAGGCTCAAAATAAACAAGCGTATTTACTGTTTGACACTGGGTTTAACTGAAACAAAGATGGTGTATGCAGCAGACAAATTATTGGTGGTTAAATATAGATTAATGCTGCTGAAAACACAATCTTTCCAAATGTATTGTGTTGCTTGAGGAGTGCCTGATGTGAATCATAATGTCTGTGCCCCTTTCTATATTTAAATTCACACATTTGAAGCCTCGGCTGCATGCCCCTCTGCAACATCTTTCTGACAGACACCTGAAAAAGCCGTATCTGTGAGCGGGCATCCATGGGAATAAGCTTTGAAGCGATTACATTTGATAGCAATCTTCAATGGGACCTTGAATGACAGCTATGCATCTGTTTGGAGACAAATGCAAAACAAAATGCTGCCACTCAACTGCAGCTTTCACTTCCCCCCTGTCTATAAGTATAAACACAGAAATTTGTGCCTCGAAAAACATTGGAAAAGGAAGACATCACGGAGTGCCAGGGCTGTCGTTCAGTGCCCAGCAGACAGAGAGTGAAGTAACAAACATTCACCGTCAGACATTCATGTCCTGTGACTTCCTTCAGACTGACAGGATGTGATGCTTTCAAAATCAGTCTGATCAGAAGTTCAATAAAAATACTTCTCCATATAGAGGCAGTGGGTAGATTATGAAATGTCAGACATAACTCTAAGGGATGTACATGTTTCAAACACATTCACAGCTGAGACGGTCTTGTTCGTGTCAAGCTGTGTTGTGTTTTGTGCTTTGTCTCGTCCGGGCTGAGCGCAGGGCTGCGCAGGGACACAATTGCTTCAGAGTGCCGTCCCTTCCTCCCATCCTTCATGAAAAAAGCATCATGGTTGACATGTCTTTGATACCGTTCATTTATTTTGTCTCTGGATGCTGCATTTCAAAGAGGGCCAAGATGCCAGTGTTGCCAAATGTGTCCCAAATAAATGATATCCCAGCCAGAATGGGAGCTCCTTGGAGAGTGTCCTAGCCAAAGGCAGTAAATCAATGGGGCCACGCCAGCATCCCAGCAGCCTCTGTGCAGGAACACACAGTAGGGGGGGTGGGGGCTGACAGCCTCAGTTGACTTGGCAGCTCAAAGGGCCTCTGACCGCGAGCCAGCAGGATCCTCATGGGGCTAGCAGCACCTCTTGGGCCGCTAAGTGAGGGAAGATGGAAACCAAGCGGGGGGAAAGAATTACAATGAGGCCCATGAGAAAGAGACAGTGAGAGAGAAGCAGAGTGGGGGGCCATGAGAGTTAAAGCAAATGCAGAATATAAACAGGAGGCAGAGGGGGGTCGAAGATGCTGTTGATACTTTTAACAAAAGATGTCAGAAAAAGGTCCTTCAGACTCTCCAGAGATGAAGAGTTAAAAACAAACCAAATTAAAAAAAAAGTCTTTGAAGACTACACGAGCACGAGGGGATCCACGTTTTTCCTCTGATTGCTTCTGACAGATTGTTAGAACAAAATGTCCTTGAGACGCTTCTTTGTGTGTGTTAGTGGACATAATGTGCGTGCGTTGAGTCAAAGAAAACAAAGAGAGCAGATAAAGCCATTCCTGTTCATCTCGGGTAAGTCTGTATCCTCAAGCTTCCATATCTCCCTGCTCTCAACATCAATTAATGTGTGTAGCGCTTAAAAGTAATCTCTATCATTTAAATGAATCTAAAGCCCCTCGGCAGAACACTGGGAAGCCCCATATCAACTCACCAGCTGCTACCTTTAAAGTCCCCGATCGTTTGAGTCAGGCTCTGGTGGCTAGTTGGGATATTGATGTGGTGCCGTCTGCCAGTTTGCCTCTTCCCGCTGGCCACGGGCCAGACTTTAGCAAAGACATTAGTGGGAAAAGTCATAGCCCACCGGCAGCTCTGTTATTATCTGCCCAAATAACAAGGTGAGGCAGCCATTATTTAAGGCTTTACACCCTAAGCTGCCTCTGTATTCATCCACATCTATAGAAGCACACACAAACACACACACGCACACACACCTCCAGCAGCAGTACCCTGCAGCCACATTCCCTTGTGCTTATGTGTCTCTCATCTACATTACTGTGAAGCTCTACCTGCATGTCAAACAAAGGCAAACATTTACAAGTCACAAATGGCTCATGATTAGTGTAACAAGGAATAAATACGGCTGCACGTCTTACTCAGAGCTGCTGCTGTTTGAGAAAAGATACCTTCCAGTTACAGCAGCAGAAAAAAAGTAAGAAAACCTGATGTATTTTTTTTTTCTTTTTTAAATTTAGTTTTCCAATTGAGTCACTTTCTAAAGCCAAACCCATTCTGTAATTTAACTCTGGTTGAAAGGGGAAATAAGGGAGTGTGGTTTAGTTTATTTATTGTTTAATGTAGACATCTTTTTATTAAAATGTCTTCTTTCCACAAATTCAGGTTCTCATTTGATGATAGCACCAGAGGTGGTGAAATGCATGTAAAAATGTTCAAAATAGTAACCAGTGAGCAGGAAATTGTTACTGGAAAGGATGTAGCAGGTGGCTAAGCAGCTAGCAGCAATAACCTTAACAGCAATATTCTAGCTTTGAAGGTCCCAATGAGCTCAGTGGACTCCATCATCTGTAAATGAAAGAAGTTCAGAACCACCAGGAGTCTTCTAGAGCTGGATGCCCATCTAAACTGAGCCATCAGGGAAGAAAGGCCTTAGTCAGGGAGGGGACCAAGAACCTGATGATCACTCTGTCAGAGCTCCAGAGGTCCTCTGTGGAGAGAGGAGAACCTTGCAGAAGGACAACCATCTCTGAAGCAATCCACCAATCAGGCCTGTGTGGTAGAGTGTCCAGACTGAAGACACTCTTTAGTAAAAGGCTCATGGCAGCCCACCTGGAGTTTGACAAAAGGCCCCTGAAGGACTCTCAGACCAGGAGAAAGAAAACTCTCTGCTCTGATGAGACAAAGATCAAACTCTTTGGTGTGAATGCCCGGCGTCATTTTTGGAGGAAACCAGGCACCCCTCACCATCTGAACAATACCATCCCTACAGTAAAGCATGGTGGTGGCAGCATCATGCTGTGGGGACGTTTTTCAGCAGCAGGAACTGGGAGACCAGTCAGGATAGAGGGGAAGATGAATGCAGAAATGCACAGAGACATCCTGGATGAAAACCTGCTCCAGAGTGCTTTAAACCTCAGACTGGGGCCACGGTTCATCTTTCAGCAGGACAACAACCCTCAGCACACAGCCAAGATATCAAAGGCAAGGCTTCAGGACGACTCTTTGAAGATTCTTGAGAGGCTCAGCCAGAGCCCAGACTTGAACCTGATCCAACATATCTGGAGAGATCCGAAAATGTCTGTGCACCAACACTCCTAATCCAACCTGATGGAGTTTGAGAGGTGCTGCAAAGAGGGAAGGACCAAACTGCCCAAAGAGAGGCGAGCCAAGCTCGAGACATCATATTCAAAAAGACTTGAGGCTGTAACTGCTGCCTAAGGTGCAGCAACAAAGTGTTGAGCAAAGGCTGAGAATATTTGTGTACATGTGATGTCATAGATTTTTTAATTTTAATACATTTGGGAAATTAAATAAACAAATACAAGTTTACATTACCATTATGAAGTGTTGTGTGTAGAATTCTGAGGGGAAAAAAGCATTTATTCAATTTTGTAATGAGGCTGTAACAAAACAAAATGTGGAAGAAGTGAAGCGCGGTGAATACTTTCTGGATAAACTGTGGGGATGCACCTCAAAGTCAGTAAGTGTCTAAGTGTGGACACTGTCCTCAAGTGTTCTGATACACAGTTTGAAACTAATACTTGTGGATGCCATATTGAAAAAGCTGACTCAACCTAACTTCCTTCAAGTTGGCATGAGGTTAAGAGACCTTTAACCTCCTTGCAGACAGTTACAGGGTATTTTCAGAGTAAATCCATAAAGGAAACATTTTTGATATGAAAAAGAAATCAGATGACAGCTGGCATTGCTCTTTTATAAGTGATGTATTTCACAGAGATTGGTAGAAAAAGAGTGAAATGTTCAAAACATTATTGGTCTCATATCTAATCATCAATCTAAATATTAATCTGTGAACCTCTGTCTGTCTGAAAATGCTCTGCACTCGTATGATCCAATAATTCTCCTCTACGGGCAGGTTTTCCTTGCTGCTTTGCACTCCCCTCTGACGTGAAACTTGTGTACACAAACTCAGACCTGTCATGGGATTTGTCTGTACCCTCCGCCCACATTCAGATTGATAAATGCCGATCCGTGTGTATAAATTTGTGTACACCCTTTTTTCAGTCATGCACACGTTTAATAAATGAGGGCCACTGTGTGCTGATAGAGACTAAGACCCAAACCATTATCTGAACCAGGGTGTTAACTGGTTTGCTGTAAAAATCAGCTTTTTAATCGGTGTATTTGTGGTTTCTTGTGTTGCTGTATCCAGCTTCAGTGGATGCTGAGCTTCTGTGCAGGCTTCACATTGTAAGATCGAAGGTTGCTGCTTGCTTTCACCTATTGGATGGGTGCTACCCTTTCATAAGCAGTTGACGCCAGGTGACACAGAACACTTTAGGTCAGCACAGAGTGATTTTGAGTATTTTTGAGTTGAGCATGTGAACCCCTTTTTTTCTTACAAAAACTGAAAGCTTATCTCAGACAGGAAAGTCAGAGCACCAAACGTTGAGTATAAGACAAAGAACTGGTGTGAGAAAAGGAGGAATGTCTGACTGGTAAATAAGTAGATATGTGGAGGAGATGATCAGATGACTAAAATGGACCAGTGTGTCTCATCTTACATAGGTGGCAAACAAATACACTTTCAAAGGAGTATTTCTGGAGACAAGAATTAATCCCTTCGACCCTCTTTCACTTCCCAGCACTTTTAGACCACATAGTGTCCTGCAAAGTGCTCAGCATGTGTACTAGTTCGTGCACACATCTGTGTGTGTGTGTGTGTGTGTGTGTGTGTGTGTGTGTGTGTGTGTGTGTGTGTGTGTGTGTGTGTGTGTGTGTGTGTGTGTGTGTGTGTGCGGTGCAGAGAGGGCCATTACAGAGTTGCTATTTTAAATGCTATAAAAACCTGCAGAGGAAAATGACTGGGGTTGAATTACTCCAATGAGCACACCGATCAATCTTTGCTTTTTTACTTCCATCCTCCCACCAAGTTCATTTCACTTTGTTGAAACACGCAGAGAAAACCACATATTGGGTAACACGGAGCCATTTAGAAAGCAATTTAAGGTACTACACGGATTGCAGGGCCAGTGATGGAGTGTTGCCTCTTAATTATACTGTATCAGCATTGCAGCAAAGCTCTCAGATTTGACTTGTTGCTGCTGGAGAGCGGAAGATCGAGTAAGAGATGACTCAGACAAAATGACATATTGGGCTGTAATTTCTTTTTATTAAAAAATAATCTTTTCCGTCTGCAAATTCTGAAGAAAGGAAACTATTTTGGTATGATGGATGCTTGATGTGAATATCAAATGAAAATGTTTTTGTCCAAAAGTAGAGATTTTATAGGAATAATTTAATAACTGAGTCAGTAATTATTTAGCTTCATAAAGGTTCAAATTATTACAACATCAATGAAAAATATTAAGCTTTAATGTCTGTATCAACTGAAAACAGATGAAAATGTTATTTATTGCATTTACACTTGAAGAGTTTATTTCAGGTTATTCATTTATTTGTAAATTAACTCTTAACATTGTCTGATATAATGGCTGTAGAATGAGTCAGTCATTGATTTTATATGTTACAACACAAAAGCTGTTTGTCAGAGATTCAGTCCAACGGAAACGTGAGCTGAGCACCATAGCTAAGTCTGGATTTTAGTTTTCTGACTCTAGATTAGTGGACAGACCTCTGGTAGAGCTCTCTGTCTGTCTCCCTATGGGCTCTATGATGACAGCTCATAGCGCATCGCTTTATGAAAAGCTCTTACTTATTTTTGAAGTTATTGTATCTGATTTCAAACTTTAAATCTGCTTATGTGAACACAGCATTAGGCTACATGCTGCTAGCTAACAGCGCTCACTCACCAGGACACCTGCTCCGTTCTCTTCTGGTTCTCCTCACACCACAGCTCAGCTGCTCTCCTATGGCCATTATTCCTCCTGATCCTGCCCTGTCCCTGCTCTCCATCTGGACTAACAGGCTCATCATTATAAGCCTGAGGACCATCATATGTATAGAATACAGATTTTCTTCCGCTTCATTGACAGGAGTGACAGTCTGATCCATGTTTATTCATGTTAAACAGAGGCAGAGTCAGCAGGACTCCCCTCTGTGACGTCATGTATGAATGCTGGTTTTTAAAGTGAAAATGAACACAAACAGACTAAAATGTCTCCAGGAGACTCTGTGGTTCATTCATTTAAAACAATTTATTTGGAAAAAATATTATTTTTCAAGTTATTTCCCTATTAATTGCTTAACTGTTGTCTTCAACTTGCAATATGTTCTTTAATCTCAACCAATCAAAAAAGCTTTACAATAAGCCATAACTGGATGGAAAGTCAACTTTAGCATGTTAT
The DNA here is from genome assembly GCA_030710495.1 of Labroides dimidiatus. NCBI lineage: Eukaryota > Metazoa > Chordata > Actinopteri > Labriformes > Labridae > Labroides > Labroides dimidiatus. The sequence continues at coordinate 29,307,589 of CM061144.1, read as the reverse complement.
AGGCAGAGAGTTTAGTAGGCAAGCTGTCTTTGGTAGGTTTAACTCCTTCTGCTAAACTCAGATAAGCTCAAAGATGTCATAACGATGTGGCTCTGATTTTCTGAGGGGTTTCTGGCTGGTTATAGAGGGGGTATTCTTCTTTCCCACATTTTAAAGATGGGTATAAAGTAACAATGCTGGATGTTCAGTCCAAATGTGTGCAGATTTTCAAACATTGTAAAAACCCCTTTATCTGTCTGTAAACTGATCAAAATACTATTCTAAGAAATAGCACCAGATCTCCACATTACTTGTTGAAATGACATTATCACATAAGGATCTCTTAACTGATTAATGACACATTGAATGAGTGGACGTCTGCCCGATCGGAGGGAAGGGGCCTTGTTGAATGGGGAGCCTTAAAGAGACATCAGCTAAAACAGAAAACAAGTGTTTTAGACAGAGGCTGAAATAAGAGTTTTCTAAAACACCAGTTAGAGAAAAATAAGGATGTTTTTCTTTGGATGTTATGTGGTACCAGAGGGACAGAATAAAGTGTAAAAACAGCACAATACCCCATCTTTAATTGTTCCTCCTTTCTTAAACACTACACACATATGTCAAAAGCCAAATCACCAAAGAGATAAGAGGTACAGCTTTGCCTACAGGAGGCGCCAAAATCAACACAAAGCAGCAGTTCCTTAATGCAGCTTAAGGAAGAAGAAAGAAAATGTGTCTCTCTGTTTCTCAGTGAGCTGCATACTCCACTGCCCTCTAATTGCTTAGCCAACCAGACCAGAGATAATTTTTAGGTCACTGCACTTGAGGCCTGTTGAATTTATTTCTTAAAATGTGCTGAAAACATTTCCACCACTTACGCTGTCAGTAGAAGTTATTTTGGGTGAGGTACAAATCTGAAGCTCTGCCGTGATTTAGAATGAGGAGACATATGTATTGTTATGTAAGTGTCTTAGTTCTGCTGCTCAGGGAGACTTTTTCAGGTGTCCGAAACTCAAGCAGCGGGCTTAAAATCTAAACTAGGAGCCAGCAGTATGGTGGTGCGTGTTGTGTCACAGTTCATGCTCATGTTTATACAACTAATTCCCAGCAGGAGAGAAAGACACTAGTCTATATCCAGGTCATGACTCACCTGCTGTCCACTTGAAGCTTATTTGCACAATGCTGCTGATGAGGATAAACAAAGAGACACTTCTGGAAACTTCTAACTCCTCACCTTTGCCTTTCAGAAACTCTTCACTCTGCTCATGCTTTAATGAATTTTAATATTTTAATACAGCTATACTGTGAAAAGGCTGAGTGAAACCTGCAAAGGGATAATCTGCCAAAATACGTGATGAGCGTTAGCCGATCAATTTGTCCCCGTCTCTACTTTGCCAAAGGTTGTTCCTACACATCAGCTGTGCGTCAGAACACATCCCCCCCTGCACATGAAGCGTTTCCGAAAATGAGGTGATTCAACAGCCTCCCACCAGGAGGAAATACTCTCAATCTGCTTTAGTCCTCACACAGAATTTAATTTTAATTAAATGGTTAATGAGCCATGGGATTAATGCCAATGACTTTTTAAAGCAAACATCTATAAATCATTAAGGCCCCATTTGAAAGGGAGAGCGAGCAGGGCTAACGAGTGTACGTGCCTCCAGCTGCCCACTGCCAGCTTCCCCCTCTTTCTCTCTCTCTCTCCCTCCTCCAGTACTCAGGGGCCACATCAGTCTTTCCATTGGTCAAATTAACAGCAGACAGACTGATATGTGCTGTGAATAAAACTCCTCTTAAGCAGTTTAAATTAAAACATAGATGTGGTTATGAAGCAAGATGCGTTGGAGACGTAACGTGTGGGGAAAAAAAATAAGTAATGAAAACAGGTCAGTCAGAGTCAGTGTTGATTTTGTCAACAAGTTTAATAAACTTGTTTTGTTTAAGATTAATATTTAAGTGATAACAGTGACACCTTGTGGCACACTGTGGTGATGACATGACTTAACAAGGCGTGTGTTTGTTCTGGAAACGAATGGAGATCGGATCTTCTTTCTAACACTACTTTTCTTTGTTCATGACAACTTTTTACCGGATACAACGCGACAAGGTGATGTATTTATCAACAGCTACACAGCGCTATTGTTTGAAAGATGACAACAAGTAAACTTAGTCAGTTTTTAGTAGCCGGGTATATTTAACATATCCGATTCTCTCATACAGACGGACTCTAAAGTTTGATCAGATCACTGCAGTATAACCGCCGCATGTGGGTTGAAATGAAAAGTATCACAAACAATGTAGCTCATTGGTTTAGCCCCCAGCTTGTGTTTAATCCTTTAGCTCATGGTTAGCACTTAGCTTGTGTATTAGCCTATAGCTTGTTGTTTAGCCTTTATCTTGTGTTTTAGCCTTTAGCCTGTGTTTTAGCCTTTAGCCCATACCTGGGCAAACCTTAGCTTTCTTCTCCTCTATTCTTCTGGTATACTTTTACTTCTTTCTGTCTGAAAGTTCACCTCCAGTGTCCACCATCACTACAAAATTGATCCCAGAAATCTTTTTCAGCAGAGAAAAACACAGATCTCTCTTCTCACTACTAAACTACATCAGTCAGAGTGGTGTTGTTATAGTGGCTTCAGTGTGCCGTTAATCAAGCCAGTCCTGATCGTAAAGCAAATAAATTGAATTAAGAAATAACTTATATTGGTGTTGATGATCTCATTTTAAGTTGTAGATTACAGTCAGGCAAATATCTAAAAATGAATCTGTTTCAAGATTGCCTAGAGTCCTCACAGGGACTTGAAAAAAGGACAACAACATAAATGATGAGCAAACTGATACAATATTTTCCTTTCCAACAAATCAAGTTTCTGCAACAGATTCTTTCTACTTCCATTCATCTTCTTCTAGACACTGGATATTTTTTTGGGTGAAAGTAACATTTTTACAGTATATGGTAAGATGTTAAAGTTAATTAGCTAACAACAAGCTTATCAAGTCTTGTGTTGGCAGCTGGCATCTCAAAAAGTGAGTGCCTCATTATAACCAGTAGTCTTGTACAGTGGGAAGGAAGATAAGAAACAACCCACAGAAATATATTTGTGTTATTAACAGCAAACAGAAGACTGAGCGTATCGTTCCAGGCATGAGTGTCTTATGGATAAAACAGAAGGAAAAAACAGGATAGATTTTGAAATACACCAAGCACCCTTTCTTGTCTGCAAAAGTGGTGAAAGGACTCTTTTCTGGCCTCTCTGACCACTCAATACACTTTTACACTGCCCGTCTCATTCACCCATCAGCAGCACTTTCACACACTGACGGCATACAGAGGCTACAGAAAGGGATCATCAGGGATCACATTCATACACATTGACACACTGCTCAACAGCAGCATGAGAAGGTTTGGGGTTCAGTGTCTTGCCGGAGCATGTGACTGCAGGAGCTGGAATCAAACCCTGACCTCTTTGGACTCTGCACCTCTTCCCGCATTTGTTCTCCTGCTTCTGTGTCTGACAGTACATGCTTTTTTCTTTCTACCCCTGCTCTTCAAAAAGTCTGTCCACGCCACTGCATTTGGGTCTTTTTTGTGGATCCTTTTTAGATTTACTATTTGTTTTTATAAATCACTGAACAAAGCTTCTGCTAAGTCTTTATCTGCAGGTTTGAGGGATTTTTAGAACCCCAAACCTGTCTTTCAAAGTTCCTCTCTAGTTGACCTGGAGACTCCATGTATCTGCAGACTTCTCCACTATGTTCCTCCCTGTAGAGCTGTTTATTTCTCTCTTGCTGGGATGTGCAGCTCATTATTAAGAGGATATGCTTCAGCTGTTTAAGGGTCACATTTGGAGTATTTATTGGCCCTATAGGACTCCACCGGACAATTCAAGTAAATGAGCATATTAGTTTGAAGCAATCAATATTATGATGTAATTATGATATAATGATCAGGGTCAATAGAGATAAAGAGATCAGTGTCACACAAAAATGACAGCAGGATCCTTCAGGGAAGTTAGGACCAAAGTGAGATCAGTCACGTTTGACTCTTTCTTTGTTTGTGTTTCAGTTTTTTCTTCAGATGAGATCAAACCTCAGAGGTGGGTTTTAATTTTCACAAAAAAAAAAAAAAAAAAAAAAAAAAAAAACAGTGGATACAGCATAAACTTTGATTGTAGATGACAGGGTCATGCTTTCTTCGTATTGTAGCGAGAACTTTGCATTTAAACTAAATTTCAGGGCTTTTAGACACAACAGAAAATAAAGAAAAGAGACGTTTCTGGCTTTACCGCTGAAGAGACGCCTCAAGTCAGTCAAAACCCAAAGCCATCAGAGTCTCTAATGTGATACGGAGAGTCATTCAGAAATATCAGATACGAGCAGAGAGTCGAGGCCTGCAGAGCGAATTGAGCTTCAGCGTGTGGGATATTAAATCTTCTCTTCTCTGGCAGCTGACTGAACGGATGAGTGTGGAGATGCTTTCAGCACACTGTGAATGTTCACACCAGCTCTTTATGAAAGAGTCACCAACAGATAAAACCTCGGGATCCTGAGAGTGACTTAATTTAATGTTTTATTACATGGCTGTGTTAAATACTTGTCATATCAAATAACTTCTTGAAAAAATCATGCACATTTTGCTTGGCCTGTTGACACTGTGGCAGAAAAATGATGTAAGTATCCATCTCTCCATCTTCTTTAAAGAATTTCCCAGCTTGGGACAAATAAAGTACCTATCTTATCTTATCTTATCTTATCTTATCTTATCTTATCTCAGAGAGGGGAAATAATAAGCACAGATGTGAGAGCAGCCTGAGGAGCTACTGGACCACAAACATCTCTGATATAGAGAACAATGTCCTATTCTGCAATCCAGACACTCTTGGCCTTCTTTCCTTGTCAGAGGTATGGCTGTTTCAACACCATCTGAAATACTTGAGTTCAGGATTATTCAGCCCTAATTTTTGTAAGTTTAAATCATATCCTTTTTGATTGTGACCCTCAGGCTGCCCCACAGTTTGGGAAATCGGGAAACTATGGGGCAGTACTGTTGTCAATAGTGAGTGTAAAAATCCATATTGAGGACAATGGACAAATAAATGATACTGTGTGGCTCTTTTAATGAGACTAGAATTATTTGCATTTACTGTTGATGTAAATTAAGTTACAACAGGAGCGTTTCAGGTCGTTCTGACAAGGTACACAGCTGATTCAGAGCTCCCCTCCTGCTTGTCCTCCAAGGCTGTCCAACACCTGAGGACTGACACAATACAATGTGTGACAGAACTGACCTTAAGAGTGTGACAAGGTCATTTTTTTATTATTAGGGCCTGAGTGCACCAACCACACGAGCGGCAAAAAGCTCTATCGAAACCTTAGTGATTTAAAGTACTTTTAAGCACACACACAGTCTTTAGATGTCATAGTCAACTTTATTTAATCTTAGGTTCACATATGATCTTGAAATGTTTCTTTGTCCATACTTACCTTTGTTTTGTTTAGTAGGCCACATGGTGTTCAACAGCTTAAAAGGGCTGGCCCAGTACTTCCTGGGTTTTTAAAAGAATTGGTAATGTCATCAGTGACATCACTGGGACATACCAATTGTGAGGGGGGGTTTGCTTTCTGGGAGAAGTTTTCTGTTTCCTTATTTTGTACTGATTTGGGGAAAAATATTTTTTGTGTTTGGATGTTCTTCATTTGCATTTAGGAGCTATGGTTAATTTGGACGTTTTAATCTTCTGTTAAAGAGTAAAGTAGTAGTGGGTTCATGTGAGTTGTGTCAATTCTGTGATTGAGTAGGCTTTAAAGCGGGCAGAAGTGTGCATCTGCAGTGTTGCCTTCCTGCCACCTTCCTTGACACTCGAGCCAAACTACCCTACAGTTATTTTTTGCCTTTTGAGGTCATTTTTTTCCCCAATGGACTTCTAGTTTACTTTTGAGTTGAATTTTTTTCTTTTTTCCCCTCACAGACTAAAGGATTATGGGAGTTGGAGTTTTTCTCAAAACTTGATAGCTGTCCAGGAATGTACTGAGATCAACTGAAACCAGTGCTTCTGCATAGCTTAAACAAAGTATAGGGGATAAACAAAGTATTTCTGATTCTAAAGAAAAAAAAAAGAATAATAATTACATGCCTGCTTTTTTATTAAGTCATCCTTTGTGCAGGAGAGCAACATATGGATTTCCATCTAATCTCAGAAAGTTGTTGTGTGAAGACCTGACTGTCCTCCTGTAGTTGATTTATTTGTCTCACCCTCCCCTCTAACGTCTCTCGTCTTATGAAAAACTGGATTGAATGTAAAATCCTCAGAGGCCTGTGTGCTAAATTTACCTCAAGCCAAATCACCAGAGCCTGTGGGTGCTTGACAGTCTGGGCAGGTGCGCAGACTTCTCAGCAATATCCGAGGGAGACCTACAAGCTCTGCTCACCCTTAACACGTTCTTATTTATTAGTCTGACCCAGTCTCTTCTCTGCTGACGGCTTGATCCTCTGAGAGTCAAACGATGCTCCACCAAAATACCATCATTTCAATGATCATGAGGCTTCTTGTTCTTTATAGCTGACTCTGACTTTTTTTTTTTCCCAGCGTTAGAGTTATATCATTTTAAAGGTTGAGAGGCTGAGACACTGATTTTATCCCTTCAGACCGCAAGACACAATCAGAATATGGTTTAATAGATTCCGATCACATTTGGTGTTGCCGAGGCGTTTGTTGACACTGACACAAAAACATCTCTGTGAGCACTCTTTCCAACAGCGCTGTCTACTGAAGTGTTAACCGCCCTGACACTGCTGGTTTTACTGCATGTCTTGACATGTCAACACCCCCAACTCATATTTTTCTTCTAAATAAATAAAAAGCCAGAGTGAGGAATAAACACAGATTCTAAATAGAAGCTGACAGCACCACCGGTCTGGAGATGGATGCGTCAGTGGAGTTTGTTTTTCTTTTCTTTTTCTGCTGACAATTGCAGGCAGAGAAGACGACAGATAAGAGGTCTGGCTTTCTTTCTTTCTTTTTTTTTTTTTTTTTTTTTGGTGTCACAGCATTCCTGTCTTGCACAGCAAGAACCAGAAGACGATGTGGCCCCTTGGGGTTAAAGGATGCTTATTAAATGGCAGCACAAAGACAGCAGGCCACTCATGCGGACAGGGCATGAAGAAGGTGAAGGGGTTTAAGAGCAGAGATGGATGCTTTAAATAATAATGACGCCCTTTTTTCAGATGGAGGTCGTTGAGGTTTTGTGTGTTACAGTATGTGTGTGTGATCAGGCATAATGACACACTTCTAAAGCAATCCTGTGCATCATATCAACATGTCTTCATACCATATTTTAGGCAGCATCTCTGGTAGAAATCTGTATGAATAAACTGACGCTCCTTCTCCTTCAAGCACTTAAGGAAAACAGATAAGAAACAGCCTGCTGAGTCTCAGAAACAGATGGGGGGTTTTTAGCTCTGATTTTACATCCAAAGGACAAAACCACAACGCTGTGGTTTCACTCAGCTGTCAAAAAACTGAGTGGCACTGCATTACATGGATGATTACCAATAATTCCCTTGTCGGGAGTCAACTGAAAGGAAGACAACGGTGTAATTACAGTCCCTTTTGGCATCCGGGTTTGTCATACAACAGAATAATAATACGCTCTTTTGACACCGAACCAGCATCTCCTGATCGAGCGGTAAAGGCTATGCAAATCAGAAAGTGCTACTTTGATGGAAGCACACCTTCAGCATGGAGATGCGAGATGGTCAGGAAGAATGCAAAAATAACGCTACCCTGAGCTAGCACCAATGATTTCTGATCCATGAGATCTTTGACAGCATCCATGTAGGATGTTTAAAGAAACAGAGAGAGAGAAATGCAAAACGCTCCACGGCTGCAGAATAGTCTGTAATTACTACACAGCACACATCCTCAAGAGGCAGAGGCTAAGATTCCCAATGCCTGCAGCATGGAATTACCATAACTTATCTGTGGGGGGTTGACAGGGATCTTAGTTATTACTAAATGACTCAAATGATCTTTTGTCAGCTACCGAGTTTCTCAGCCTTTAAAACCTCAGATCACTTCTGTGTGACCTGTTCTGTGGAAGATCTACCCTCTACTGGGAATTTAAAGCAATGTCTCAGCCTGTGTGAGAGTTTAGATTTTAATTCTGCCCAGTGCACAATTACATTCAGCTCAGATACTTTAACCCGTGTTCAAACACGCTTCAGTGAAAATGATGTGAAAGTTATACGCAGTGAAAGAGAGAAAGGTTTCCTTTTTCTTTTCGCTCAGTATGAACTGTTGAAAAACAAATTCACATCTGTGTTCATACTGTATTTATAAATTGCAATCATGACTCTTCCTTTATAGTTGCAAAGATTGCAGTTAGTTGAATCCATGTATCATTCCTTCATTTGAGTTGCACGTGTGAGGATTGATAGCTACATCTTATTCAAAGGAGCTAATTGAGTGGCTCTCTTAAGGTTCTATAATTTCATCTTATTTATAGTGTCCTCTTTAGTGCAGCATCACAAGATGTTTTGTCCCATGATCTCGACAACAGATCCCCTCTCCCTCCTTCCCTCCTTCCCTCCCTGCTGAAAGAACTCTCCTTGTATCCGTTTGTCCCACTAAATCAGTTCTGTGAGCGAGTCAGAGGCCTGTGGCAGTGTGACGGACACTAACTCCATCATCAGTCTAAAGACGACACATCAGAGCGGATGGTATTTTCCTCCTGAAGTAACAGAGACATGACCTTTGACCCCTCTGTGTATATTTCTCTGAATATCTGTGGTCTAGAAACTAGTTTGCCAGCTTATTTGATGTTAACCTCATGATTAACCTCTTTTATGATTTCTGGATGTAAACTGCGAATAATTTTTTTTATTGATGTAAAATTGAAACTAATAGTTTGTTACATTTACTCAAATAAATGTGTTGAATGTGGAAGAAAAACAAGTAATTAACACATCTGTAGTTGGACCAACAACACTGACATTAATATAACAAACAAAACCGAAACTAATTCATTCATCTAAGTGACTGATGTACTAATGTGTTTTAAAAATGTCAACCTCATTAAATATAAGCATTAGGCCTGTTAACATTAATGCTTTAACACCTGTGATCAATCTGGAAAGTTTCAGGGTTATAAATATATTAATACAATTTAATCATATGATTAAGCTTGACCATAACTTCCTGCCATAGTCCTGGAGTTGAAAGGTGAAAGGCGGGGCAAATGCAGCCACCAGCCAACAATGATGTGTGAGGAGAAAGACCCAGGGCTGCTTGACGTCACAATTAAACTTAAAAAGCTGTCTACTGTAAGTCTGGATAGAAACAAAGTTGTGTGTACATACTGTGGTGATGAACTGTCTTTTCATCAAAGCACGAGTCTGAAGTATCACCTTCAAAGCATATCTTTGCTAATGTCAGCAAATGTCACTAATAACAATGTGGAATCAAGCCGTGGTCGTCAAACTACACTGGGGGAGTGTAACAGACTCGGACTTGTCAAAAAGACATCAACTAGATTAAATCATGCAATCTCTGACGGCATTACACTGCCAAAATTCAAGAGAAAATATGAGATCCGTGCACATGGCTGTAGAGGAGCTGCATGCGCATGTCAAACATTCAAGCAAGCAGATAACTTTTGCTGGTGTGCGACTGAGTCTGAATGTGTTCAGTTTCCACCGTATCGCTCATGCTAACAGATATTCTGCATGCCAGCGCTGTTTAAGCTCTCACAAAAGTAATTTGCTTGTGCGAACGTTTGACTCGCACAATTCGAATTTGTTGGATAAGGGATTTCCAGAAAGTTCCCCGGACATATAACGTTCTGCACCTGCATCGCTTTCATGGTGTAATTAGTTATCTGGTCAGTTTTTGGCAGTCGTGCATGCGGAGAAAGCTACAGCCAAATGAGCCGTTCCATAACGATATGTTAAGACTAATGGTCCCGTTTGTGCAGTGAGTGGACATGAGTACGGGTCCCCGACATGAGGTACCACCTACTAATATTAAGGTTCTTCAAATATTACATTCCCAAGATAATATGGTTTATCTTTATGGAATAAAGATACCACCATGAAATTACACCCATCCAATGCATTATTGTTCTGCCCAGCCTCACCTAAGCTGTTAAAAAAGTGCCATGAGTCCCTGAGCAGTTTGAGCTGACAATATCTGATTCAAAGGACACTTTCAGTGAGTGATGGAAACTCCTCAGTGACCCCAAAGTCAAGCGTTTTACTGCAGGACAGATGGCAAAAGGAAAAACAGTTACTGGAAGGCTTTCATTTGACCGGTTAAAATCCCCCAATACCTTTCTTTCTTTCTTTCTTTCTTTCTTTCTTTCTTTCTTTCTTTCTTTCTTTCTTTCTTTCTTTCTTTCAACTGTAACACCTCTAAAACAGTTTTAGATTTCTCTGTTTCCTTTATGTTAATTGTTGGATAATTGTTTAGGCTTTTATTTTGTAGGTTAGGTTGCATCATGCCAAGAAACGTGGACAAAATACCATGTTTATTGTGTTTGGTTGGTGATTTTTCTTCATACATGTGTTCGTACATTTGTCTTTAAATGCCAGGGAGTAATGTGTAAGAAACTAGCTTCCTTTAGCTACCTTCAGAAAAATGTATACCCAGCTCCTTTTTTATGTTTTCTTTGATGCCTACAAAGCTACTTTAACATTATTGCTTCATTGTGTTTTGAATGCTTATTTTAATAATGCCGGGGTTCATTCACTGTAAATTTCAGCTGTTTAAAAAAATGTTCAATGCCATGCTTCACTCAGAGGTTTGTGTTGTTAAACTTGTCTCATGTTTTATATTGTGAAAATATCATTTTCACATGGGTTTTTTGTGATAGTTTTATTGTGTTCTTGTCCTGCACTGTCAAAAGTTTTCCTGTAAAAAAAAAAAAAAGTAAAGTGCTGGCAGCAGAGATGCCATCTGTACTGCATAACAATAACATTTTCAAGAAATTTTGGACAGAGAGATTGCACAAGAGCATCAAAGCAGAATAGCTTGTAAATGTTGTATTCTTGGGTCATGTTCTTTATGTGTTGTAGCCTCAAATGCCTATTTTTGTTTTCTTCTTTTTTTTTATCTAACTCCATGTTCTGCTGCCAATTTGTTTAACAACTGACCAGCTGGCAGGTAGATTTCTGATTACAGGCTTGCCTGCCTGAGTTAGTGACTTTGTCAGTTTTGGTAAGTAACTAATACCACCTTCTGACGACTTCAACAAGGCAACTGGACTGTCAACACAAAGAGGTGGTATGTAGCATACTGTAATTTAAAACATTAGCATACTGTTATGGGTCTGTGTGCTGTCTCTTCAAATTGACCGGACCACGATGCATTGCTAATTTCAGAATAAAAATGTATATACTGTGGATTAGTGCTGGAAATTGGCTGTAAGTTAACAGTTATTGCTCTAAGGCTGTAAACCAAAAGGAAGTAAGGAATGATTTAACATATCTGTTGACAGTAGAACCATGCATTTAGCTGGGGACGCTATACCCACCTGGATAGGTATGAGTGTGACACCAATCATCTAACACAATCAGATCAACGTGACCTCTACAGTTTGACCTCAATTCACACCCAGTCCCAAGACTCTAATGACTTCACATCAGCATATGTGTAAAATACGGATTTTAAAACCTTGGGGAATCTGAACCTCCCAGTCAAGCTGATGGATATCGAGTATTTAAATGTCCTTGATGTCAGCCTGATACCACAAAGCTGATATCTGAAAATTTAAACCCATGTTGGAAGAGTCTAACCGATGAGATGTTGACCTTTCATGCTTTCTCTTCTTTTGTAATATCATATCTAGTCCTGCTCTGTCCTGTATTGTTGTCTCATTTTGTAAGTAAAATTACAGGCTTTCTGGCTCTGATGGTGCATTGAGAGGTTCATACTCTCTCATTCTTTCCTCCCCCTTTCTGTATCTCTCATACTGTGGACAGCAGCAGCAGAATTGTTCACCAAGGTGCCATCTTTTGTGTTGGGATAATTGCCCGTGAGTAGAAGCTCATCAAGAGGAGAAATTGAAATTATTTCCTCGCGCTCAGGGACAGTGAACCGTGGAGTAAAAAAAGAAAAAGGTGATGAATCTGTATATTTCCATGGGGATCTGCATAGGACAGAGGTAGACTTGATTAGGTTGAACTGCAACAAAATTACACCTCCTGCTCCAGCTGTGCACTTTGCTCCTGTTCTTTTTTTGTATTTATTTATTAATTCATTCTCTTTTTTTTTTTCTTTTTCTTTTTTTTTTTTTTTTGGGGGGGGGGGGCGGCTAAGAGTTAAATGTTACTTATATTGCTGTGCAGGGCAAACAAACACAAATTAGTTCCCCTAATCAATCACAACCAGTGCTTCTTTCCACAATCATGCTGTATATTTTCTCACTGCGGCTGGATTCAATTTTCCAAACACAAAATTAAACATCTTGTAAATTATGTTTATTGTCCCGCGTATTTCCCTCCTGCAATCAAATGCCAGCAGTCGTTGCTCATGTGCTAATTGAACCTTTTTTTCTGTTATGTTACTCGAATGCTTAATTGGGGTATATATCACAGTTAGCATGCATTATTCCACTGGCCTACTCCAGCATCAATGCAAACATAATGTTTGCTCTGCAGGCTTGTTTTGCCTCCGGGTGTGTGATGTAGATTGAGTCTGATGAAGACATAGGAACCTTCGCACAAGCTACACACAAACGCGCATACACATGCATATGTACATAAATGAACATCCTCCATGATTCCTCCCACATTAGAAAAAAACAAGAGCAGCACTGAACAAAGAAGAAGTCACTCGTGTGTAGATAAGAAGTTAGCCCCACTGTTTAAAAAGAAATAACAGACACTTGGGGGAAAAAAGTTCTTAAATATAATAATTTATATTTAATAATAATATTAATATTTAATAATATTTTATAATAATTTTATGGCAGATAAACAGACACTATTTTTCTTTTGAGTAAGTACAAACCAAAGACCAGGAGGATGTACGACAACTGAGTTTGACACACTAAGATTCCTTCAAAAAATGCAAGTGTAGGGATGCACTGAAAGGAAAAGTCTTGGCAGAAACCAAAAACTGAAAATAAAGAAACTATGGCCAAAAAAAACAAAATAAATTATCATTCCCATCATTAGTACCATTGCATAATTTAATATACATAAATTAATATTAATATTAATGTTTCAAAGAATAATGCTGTCTTCACAGAGATGCCCTGGATCACTTGAAAAAAGGCAGATTTTTTTTTTCTGCGTCTCTCATGATGGTTGTGACATTATTTTTCTGGACTCCCTGCCAGCTTCATGTAGTGTGCTCCTCTCTGTGTGCGCGTTCACCTGTTCGTGTCTCTGTGCATCAGGCCTCAACTCTTTTGTGTGCAATACAGTAAGCAGAGGAGAGTTGTGAACTTGTGGCCATCCCGTTGTTTAAATAAGAGAACAATACATAAAGCTTTTTAGTCTGTTAAACAAGAGAACATGTTACAGACTTAATCGAGAGGTATGTCTCCTATTTGGTTTAGAGCGACAAATCATTTTTTTCTGCACTCTGCTCTTCTTCTCCTGCATTCTGAATGTCTCCTTCTCCAAGCAGGTTCTCTGAAGTCATCGTGACCTGGATCATTTCTCCTACATGAATTACACACTTTGCAAATCACTATCCGCGGGACTTTCTCAGATATATCGAAATATGTGGCCCTTACCCAGACAAGAGTGTGCCAGCTGAGGTTTTAGCTTGCATCATCACAGCATGCTGTTTTGGCTGTGTTGTTTCAGTGATGAAAGTCTTTTGGCCAAAAACCAAAAATGCACTTTTGGACCATTTTTTGTCCAAAAATTTTGGGTGGCCAAAATTTTGGTGCATCCCTAATGCAAAGTCCAACGTGTATTACAGTGTGTAAGACTACAATTTGCTAATTAAAGTCACTGTGAGGACTTTCTAAGTGATCTTGGAATAGTCTTAATTGCATATATTTGCCTTTTCATAATCTATAAAGCGTCTGTGAGGACTGTGTGTTTGAAGTGGATTACAGTGACACCTTTAGGCTGGAATCCCGCATACACTGTGGTGATGACATGACTCTATACAAAGCGTGTGTTTGTTTTGGAAAAAAAATGGAGATCAATCTTCTTTTTAACACTACTTTTCTTTGTTCAAGACAACTTTTTTACAAGATATATGACAAGGTAAGTTATTTATCAACAGTTACAAAGTGCGGTTGTTTGAAGCGTGACAACAAGTAAACTTTGTCAGTTTGTACAGAAGTTTATTCAGCACTGCTGGTAGCCCGTTGCTATGAAATGTATCTTTAGGATAACGTGTAATGTTAGCGAATCCTTATGTTCTGCTCATCTACCAATCAGAGCCAACGTAACCTCACTCTTCATTTTATTGACAGACTCTCAAGTTTGATCAGATCACTGCAGAATAACTGCTGCATGTGGGCTGGAATGAACATTATCACAAACAGTTTAGCCTGAGTTTTAGTCTTTAGCTTGTGTTTTAAGCCTATAGCCCATGCTCTATCACTCACTCTATCACTTTCTTCTTCTCTTCAGTCCTTTTTCTGTCTGACAGTTCAGCTCCGGTGTCCACAATCACTACTTAATTATCCCAGATATCGTTTTCAGCAGAGAAAAACACAGATCTCTCTTCTCACTTCTAAACTTCGTCAGCCGGCGTGATGTTGTCATCCAGACTTCAACATGCTGTAAATCAATCTGGTCCTGTCCAGCTCTATCTGGAAGCTAAGAAATAGCATTTATAAATGGCCAATATTGGTGCTGATAATCTCATTTTGAGTTGTAGATTATGATCAGGCAGATATCTAGAAGAGAGACTTTTTCAAGATCACACAGAAAGTCCTCACAGTCCAATTAAATTAAGATTATCAGCACCGACATTGGTCATTTTTAAATGCTAATCCTCAGTATCTGTGATTTGGTTGGATTTTCCCTGGCAAATAAATGAATCCATTTACAGCACCGAAACTCACTTTGATGGCTCTACACTTGCAGCAAAGTTTAGGAGAGAGAAGAGAGATCTGTGTTTTTCTCTGCTGAAAATTAGTTTTTGGAGTTATGGTCATGGTGGACACTGGAGCTGGATTTTCAAGAAGCAAAAGGAGCTCATAGCAGAAGAAAGTTAAACAGGAGAGTGATAGAACACGGGCCAAGGCTAAAATACAAGCTAAAGGCTTAAACATGGTTAAACTGTGTGTGATAATGTTCATTTCAACCCACATGCAGAAGTTATCCTGCAGTGATCTGATCAAACTTGAGAGTCTGTCAATAATCTGTGGGCTACATCATGCACTGGGGGCATAGAAGCTGAATAAAGACCCTTGGCCATAACAAGAATCAAACTGATGTGTGAGTTTGCTGCAAACTGCTGGTCTCAGGAAATGAGGCTAAAATGGAAGTGAAAAAAACTGCAGTTTGATTGCTGGAAACATGAACTACCAAACTATTATTTTCTGGTCAGGCTGACCTAGGTATCTGGTTCCTGAGACCACAAACGTCTAAACCCTCACAAATGTCATCCCACGACTATGCGAACAGAAATCTCGCTCCTGACAATTAATCAATCTACAACTACGTTACATGCATTTCCAACATGGTGACTGTCATCAACAGACTTCGGAAACCTCCATGAATTATACACTGTGGTCTGCTTTCACTTCCTTTAAGAGGTAGTATTCACAAAGCTTCTTTGGGTCCGTTTAGAGAGATCCTAACTTAGCCAAAAAACTAGCAAAGAATCTAAGTTTAAGAGTCTCCTGTCAGTAGACAATAAAGCCAAGTGATCATATAACTTACATTGTATTAAGAAATGCGTGATCATGACATTAATTGTATCTCACAATGATGAAATTTATCAATGTGTGAATGTACCGCATTCACGTGTCGATTTTATCGATTTGCTTATTGTTCTGTTTACTGTCCATGTTGGTAATTTTACTCCTTAATGTGTTTGATATTAACGGTGGTACCAGAGCAGTGTCTGCTGTTGGCTCAGCTAGTGGAGGAGCTGAATTAAGAGGGAAACTGGTTCTGGTCTTGGGAGTGCATTGCCCAGCAAACCAATGCATTGTTCCCTCTCCTTGTGTGCACAAGCTACAAGTGTGAGAAGCACTGGTACGTGCTGCAAACCCAATCAAGAGCATTTGAATTTGCTAGATGCATTAATTAGTGGTTGAAGCAGACAAGTGAAGTTGTTCTCAAACAGTGTTGAACGCATCCATTTAGGCTGCTAACATCATTTACTTTGATATTAATAATTGTATGAATGTTAATGAGTTTCAAATGTTCATTTTCTGGACTGTTTAGGGGGTGGATCAGCAGCTAATCAGCTGTCACAGGTGGCAGACTCTGTGTTTAGTGTGTTGAGAAAGTCTGACACCGGATCCCCAGCCCCTCTGAGGCTTCTTCACCTTTTATATATTCAAGCATGCAGCCTAAAAGAGCAGAGAGACATACAGAGGAAGGTCAAATAAATAAATAAATAAATAGATAGATAGATAGATAGATAACAGTAAACAGTAAAATCTATAAAATAAGATCAGGTGAATACAAAGCAACGCTTCATACAGCATATCGTTGCTGTCCAATGAAAAAAAAAAAAAAAATGTATTTTCAAAATTGTGTTTTTTAGGAGCATAAAAAAACTTTTTTTCTCATATACTAGCTTTCTAAATAAACACAATATACTATGATTTCACACATAAAAGAGCCAAAAGGAATGTCTTAAATTTATAGAGTCATCTGTGAAACATTTAATAATTCAGGTGGACTTGGGTGTATTATTATAAGCAGTGATGGACATACGTGTTCAATAATGTGCTGGAGTGACGGTTATTATGGACCTTAAGTCTCTCGGTTTACATCCGATTATGTTGGTGAACGACCGCTTGCAGACCATTTTATGATTTCTCACAGTACATTACCCTTATCAATGCTTTTTCTTGGGATTTCGTCCAGAAATCACAATAATTTAATGGTCAGTAGTCCGGTACTGAATTCCAGCACCCGCCGGTGATTTTCTCGGCTTCTCGCTTCTGTTGTACTCTTGAATCAATGCTTAAAATTATTGCTCAAGCTTACCTTTCTTAATTCCTGCACATTTTCTGTTTCTAATGTGTGTGGGAGTATCTTACCGGCAGCTTGGCCTGCAGAAACAAAACAATATCCCTCAAAACACAACTAACAAGGCGCTATCAAGGCTACAGAATAAGTTATTAAATTTATTGATAACAACTGTAAAAATTTATGATACTATTATTATTTTTTGTGGAAAAAATAAAGACACATCAATGACAATTAAAATTGATTTAATTAAAACTTATTATTGACTAAAACTCACATGAAAGAGTTAAGACATGACAGAATTATTTACATCACAAGGAAATTATTCACTAATAACAAGGAATGGAAGTCACGTTATTTACAAGAGATGATTATTTGCCTGACAAAGAATAAATTTAGATTAATCAGAAATAAATATTGTCCATCTTAATATCCTCCAGCTCATATTCTGTATGTTCAAAACTGAGGCAGCTGGACTGTTAAGAGTTTTGACTCCTCTCTCAAATCATCTCTACTCTCTAGCCAACATCTGAACATCTGAACATTTCCATCCTCAAAAAAAGTGTCCTGTGTCCTTTAATTTTAAGGTGGACTGCTGAGTCCTGACCTAAGGAGGTGGCTCTTCTGTGTTGAGCTAAACAAGTGAGCCTCCTCCTCCTCAGCTCAGAATTTAGCAGTCCACCTTCACATTAAACAGTCCAGTTGCTTTGGTTTTGAGTGTACAGAAGAATAAAGACTGCATAGAATATCAATACTTACTGTGTGCACTGATTTGTACTTCAGAGTTCATTTTATATATATAAATTATGTAATTAAGCAATATTGCATCTCAACTTAAGCACGCTTTTTACATACAGTGTCGAACACTGACAAAAAGCAATAAAGCTAAAAACCAAACCCATTAAAAATGGACTACTTTGAACTATGTACATTGTACATGTCTGCCTGTGCCACACGTTGTGTGGAGTGATGGCCTTGACACATGGTGAAGTCCATCGTAGAAGCTGTGAAAATCCCTTGGTAAAACCATCTTTGGTTGTTGAAGATGTCTTAACTTAAGCTCTTTAATCTTCATGCTTGATGTGTGCAGTGGAGTCACTGTGGTGACATTTCTGTTCTTTCTGAGAGATGGGATGGAATGGAATGGACCAGTACTTATTTAGTGCTTGTCTAGTCTTACCGACCACTCAAAGCACTTTACACTGCCAGTGTGATTCACCCAATCACACCACATTTACACACTGATGGCAGGCTGATACTAAGGCAGGAGCCATCAGCTATATCGAATACGTTCACACCATTTGAACGCCACTGACAACAGTGGATGGGGTTCAGTGTCTTGCTCAAGGACATTTCGGCATGTGGGGCGACAACTCTACCACTGAGCCACAGCCGCTCATTGCACCCCATGTACGGCAGGACTGCCAGGCTCTCTCTGAGTAAACGGCTGAAGCTCAGATTAAGGTTAATTAGTATCACTAAACTTATCAGCTGCTTCTGTTAACTTTCCCCTTCAGGCTCTGAGCGTGCTCGTGTTAAAATTGTGTTTTTTCTACTATCAGGTGTTTCTTCTTCTCTAAAAAATGAACAATCACCGGCTGTTGGCTTTCAACATGCAGACAGTATGAGAAGATGATGGAATAGAAACATTTTTGCAGATTTTTTTTTTCTTCACTCTTTTCAAACAATTAAGGTGTCATTTTTTAGAACAAAATTAAATCATTTTCCTGGTCTTATCAGGTGGATGTGGCAAATTATGAAGTCTAATGAGAAAAATAAATAGATTAGACATGAACACCTGTTTCGATTTCAGTTTGAAACAATAAAGGGAGCAGACAGATGAGAAAAGATGACTAAAAATGGAAAAAAAAAAAAAAAGCCAGTTTGCTGCGCATGTGGTCAAAAAAATAACATTTATTATTAATCTTCAATTAAAAGAAAAAAGAGAAAAAAAGGAAAATTTCTCATTTGTGTCCAACTGAGGATTTGAACTTAACCATAATATTACCTCAGGACCTCCTCTAATATGTTCCAGGAGATCATCTGTAATCTTAATCCTGCCTGTCTGAAATCCATATGTACAAAAACATCACATGTCCCTGAACACGTAAGTCACATGTTTTGTTTTGTTTTTTCTCTCAAGTCTTTAGTTTTGAACCATAGTCCAACAATCATTCAGAGGAACCCAACATTCATGAGCCAGAGTGCCGTCATCAGCAAGGTTGTACAGTTCATGCCGCTCTCTTGACAAAACAGAGAGTCGACCACCTCAGGTCCAAAATAAAACACTTACACCGCAGTGATCAGATGCGAGAGTCCCAGTGGATATCAGGCAGGTGTGTATTTAAGTGCTCCACACAAGGACACAATGATAAGTTATTACTGAGTGAGGAATATTTACTGAGTCACAGAGCACTTTAACACATTTCACTCTAATATTCAAAAAGATGATGACTCACTCTGCTCCGTCAAACACTTCTGTATCAAACAAAATGCAAATACAGGCTTTTAAAGTAACAGAGAGCTTTGTGCTGTGCTGGTGACATGATGTTATCCAGAGAGGCTCTAAATCCTGAGTGGAAAAACAAGCTTGATCCCTTTACAGAAAACATGACATGTACTCTGATAAATATTTCAGGCTCCCATAGTACGAGTCACCATTATCATAAAAACCTCCACTTTGCAGGTGGTGATCACAAGCTGGCATCACAAGAGGTCCAGCAGAGTTTTATTTCTTCATCAGAAAGCTGCTCTCCTCATCATTTCAAAGCCCGCTTTACAGTGACGCAGGTTCTAGGAGCAAATGTTATTTGCTTATGCAAATAAATTGACTGCAATTCGTACAGAGGCTCAGTCATCATCCAGGAAGGAGCATGAACAGTGTTAGCTTATAAAGTCTTCATTACACCCTTTTAATTTGGAAGAACTCGTCCTTCTGAAGTTTACAACCTTTCAGCTCCTCCTCAGAGACTCAGGCTGAGGTTTGACTCTTTGGTGTTTTCATGACTTTCATTCATAGCTGTTTTTCCCCATTTGTCTGATTATGACACCTGCAGACTTTGAGGACCTCTTTACCTGAGGGTTCGTCCCCTCAGTTAAACCAGGAGGGTCAGCTCTAGACATCCTGCTGTCCTCCTACTGCTTTGCAGACCAGTGTTGCATTCATTTTGCTGTGGTGGCTTGCTTAATATGCTATTGACTGCATTAGCGGAGAGATGAATGTGTTGTTAAATTATGTTGGCTCATGGTGCTGTCCTGTGTTTAGATATACTGCCTCGTCAGCTGCTGCGAGGATTATTGTTCGTGTAGGGAAGCTCACAGTTTAATGCAGAGCACATTCACAGAAGATCTATAGACTCAAATGAGCAATCCTCTGCCAAGAATGATGAGGGTTTTTTTTTTCTTTGCTAGCTAATGATGCAGACACATCATCATCCAAGTATCTCTCTTATGTATACATTTTTAATGGGTGGAATCAAAGATCTGGCTGCATCAATCTTGAATCTCATCAAGACATGATTTTAACTTAGTTTAAACTTAAAGCTGTGTAATTTATGTTACTTCTGTCATCTGAAAGCACTGCTGACAAATGTTAGGTAGCACATAGTACACATATTAAGGCATCATCAAAACTGAGCAGGTGTGCTGGTGTTAAAAAGTATTTTAACTCAGATCCACTAAAGACAGCCTAAGAGTTAAAAAAAAAAAGATTTAGAAAAGAAAAGAAAAGAAAAAAAAAAACACTCTTAGCTTTATTACAAGAGGATCGTGTGACTATTTTTGGTTGCTAAGACTAGTTTAACTGAATCAGAAAGATTGTTGTTTCATTCAAAGAACAGAAAAAGTTAAATGTGCTGCAAACAGTGCTGCAGAGCTAACAGGTTCACTGTGAGCTGCTGTTTGCATGCTTTTGCATGATCCATTATGCATCCATGTGTGCAAAATTAGCCCCTTTAAAGAGTCGATACTTAAATGTGTGTGGCTCATGAGCACTGATGCTAAAAGTCTTCATCACGTTTCACTTTGGGCTAACATGTAGAGACAGACAACCGTTCACACATCCTCACACCTTCTGATATCTGAATTTCTGAACTGACCCTTTTAGTATATCATTTTTTTTATTATTATTGTTTTTGTTTTTATTTATTTATTTATTGTTGAACATGATCTCCCTCACCCAGTGTCCATATACGGATGGCTTTGGTGTCTTCCATTTCTGTAATATCATCCTTTGAGCTATGAGAGTACAGAAAGCTATCATGTTGGTTTGTAGCTTAGTCAGGCTGATGTTTCTTAAAGTCATCCCAAACAGAGCCACGAAAGAGACATGGCTTCAAAGAAGTGTTGCAGGTTGTTCATTTTTGGACATGTCCCGAACATGTGTATCAGAGCAGCAGGTCCTTGTCCTCATCTTTCAGATAGTGTGTCTTTATTTGGTCAGTTAGCCACGTCTCCATGTTGAAATACCATAACCTGTTCCTCTCACCCCACCCGCATGTCTTCTATTGAGTAAATAGACCAATCAGCATTTGTTTTTTGCTTGTCACCAACCACAGACTCTGTTCTAAATGTGATTCAGTTCTGATCTGAAAGTGTTGATGTATCTGTTGCACTCAATAAGGAGTTTATAACAAATAACACCTTAAAAAAAGAACAGCTTATGCACTGTAAAAATATTTGACCAACCATTCAACAGCTTCTCAGAAGCAGAGTCGATGTACTGTAGCCAGACTCGCTGTCATCTGCGCTGTTGTAATTCTCCAAACTTAAAAACATGGGTGGGAGATACTGACAGCATGCACCATTCAGGAAGGAGACACTTCACTCGAGCAGATTCAGTCATAACATGAGAGCCAGGAGAGTTTTCTGCTGTTTAAAGCAGACAGAATGATCTAGATTCTGAACGTTAGGGGCTTTTGGTTCACCTTGTTTTGATCAGGAATGGTACAAACTGCCTCAGTATCTCTCTCAGCCAGAGAAAACAACAAAGTTCGTCCACTCAGATGAGAAGCGATGTAGTGTACCCGGGTGTGTTAAAGCAAAGATGTTTGAATAATGATCAGATTTGACTGCTGTGATGCCAAATCTAAGGCGTGATCCTGTACCATTATTCCCCTGAAAGGTATGACGGCCCTTCACAGATGATTCACAGTGAGTGAACGCTGTGATTTAGCCCTCTCTAACACGTCTCTTTCTGTCACCTCTTATTACGGAAGGCTCCTACAGCATTTCTTCCTCCTTTTCTGTCTGCGGTGACACACCTGCACAGGCTGCACAAAGCGAAACAGAGAGGTGACACAAGCAGAACTGTGAGGAAAAGCTGCCGCCTTGCAAACATGCTGCCTTGATTTTAAATGAGTGGTGAGAGACAGAGAGGAGAAGGATGTGTGCTGGAGGTTAACAGGCTCAAAGAAGAGCCAAGAACAAAAGTTTGACACACCTGAAGCTGCGTGCGTGCGTTGCTTTACGCCTGCTGTACACAGGAGGATTTGTTAGCTGATTTTAAACAAAGAAGAAAAACTGAACAAGAACTGCAGCTGGTTCAAACATTTAATCAAAAGAAACACTCGTAAGAGAATGTTCGTGTGAAACAGGACCTCAGAGCTCGTTTGACTCTGGACATTTCAGATGATGGGTTCCACTTGAAATCAAAATTAGTTTTTGAATCCATGTGACCTTGAAAAAGGGAAGGTGTAATTCAACAAGGTGAACAGGATAATGAGAGATTTTTTTTACATCAATATTTGAAAGAGCTGGTGTTGTGCAGGGCCTTAAACTTTATGAAAGATGAATGTAAGCAAGCAGGTTTCTCTCTGTCCCCTGGCATCATCAGCAGAGTGGTTTCTGTGGTGACAGAACATTTCCATTTATTTTAATGGGCAAAAATTTGGGGATTATGCTGAACATTTTTAAAAGTAAAACAGTTAGGAATGTAAGACATGCACACACACAATTCTTCTGAACATGCTGAACATTTTACAATTCGAACGGTGAAAATCGGCTAATATTTTTCTGAGATGTAGTGAGCCAAAATACGTACGGAAGAATACGCATAAAATAAAGTTGTATTTCTATATAACAATCATGGTCCCACAATCTGCAAATAAAGATCACTTATTTAAAAATGGCTGCAGATTGTGTGAGGTTTTCTCTCTCTCTCTTGTACAAATCAGAATCAGCAATCAATCAAAAGTGTTTTTATTTATTCTGAAGAATTTCACAGCAGAATGAATAGACAGGCACACACACTCACTGTTCGCAGCTGGCAGACTCTGTTCAACTTTTTCTTTCTCCCCTTTCTTCTTTTAAAGTGGTTTTTGTTTGGGCTGGAAATGGGTGTGTGTGATATATATCCTCTATGATAATATCCAATGAGCAATTTTACATTATCGAGTATTCATACTGTTCAGTGAAAGTCTTCATTCGCCGAATGCATGCCTCAGAAGCCAATCAGCGAACAGGATTTTGTCACGTGATTCAGTGGCAAACATGGTCTCATTTGGGGGAAATATGCAGGAGTTTCTCATCTCAGTGGATGATTTTAAATATTTTATTAGGTTTACATGTTAAACTCCATCTTAATTTAAATATAGTTATTTGCATTTTTTATTTATTTCTACAAAAGCTTAACAAAGATGCTATTTGATAATCTGCCAAACCTGATTTGGCAGATTATCCTGTGATTTATGTACAACCGGGACACAACTTGAAGTTGGTTGTTGTTAAATATTGGCAAATAATATAGTTGGGCAATGTTATGCAGAAAATGTGTGAAATACTTAAAAAATAAACAAGAGTTGTTGTTCTGAAATGCTGTGTCCATCAATAGATGTCCTGGTTAGCAAATAGAGTTTTGGGGTATTTTTTTGTAGGATATCGTGAAATTATGGTGATCAGAAAATTAAAAAAAGATAATCAAGATATGTTAATTTGCCTGTATCGCTTACCCCTAGCTGGTAAACTCCGGTAGTCCAAGTTTTTGCCTTTTTTTTTTTAACTACTTTTGTGATACTTAAGTTAGGGGAGAGGTGCTGGCACGGTGCCGCCTTTCCCTTTTTGATTCTTTTTTCCGGGGTCACCAGCTCTTTTTGGTTTGTCTATCTGTTGTGATTTTTTTTTTTTTTTTTTTGGTTTATAAAGCCTGTGGGTTGAATTTTCACTCCTACTGTGGCGTCCTTATTTTATTTTATTTTTTTTGGTCTCTTGTATTTAGTCTTTCTTAAGTTTTATATTTGGGTTGAGGAGGCTTTAAATATTTTTATTGTTTTTTTTATTTTATTTTTTATTTTTTATTTTTTTTTCATTTATTTTGGAGTAGACGTGTTGATATTTGCAGCCTGCTTTTGCACGTTTGTTGCACAAATATCCAGTAAACAGATTAATATGTTTGTTTCTTTGATAAAACACGAGCCCTACAGGGAGAAAAAAAAGTATTATTTTTGCTCCTGACTGGAAACAGATTTCACAACAATAAATTCAATAAATTCAAATGTATTCTTACTCTGTTTTGTAGTATTATAATGAGACCACCCTGGTGAATTTAATTTCCTCGTCTCCTTGCTTATACGTGTTTGCAGCTGCTTCTTTATTAAAGTGTTGAAAATCTCCCACACAGAAGAATCACAAGCAGCTCATCATCAGCATGATATTTGAGTTTTCCAGCAAAAGTCAAAGGTGTGTCGACAACCATGAGATCAAGTTTTTATTGTTGGGAGCACACATCTGCTACACATGCAAATCTTCTTCAGAAACGGAGAATATTATATCATACTAATGTAACTCGTGTTGTTTCCTGTCAGCAAACGTGTGTAAACCATCGAGGACATCCACGCTACGTTTTTAAAAAAGTGACGAATGTAGAGGCGGCAGCCCGATGATTATTTTAAGATGCACAGGGGAGCGAGCCGCAACAACTTTCTGACAGTTTCATCATGCATTACTACACAGCAGTTCCTCCCAAAATTGACATCGTAGGCTTTGATCAAAGCCCAAACAGCGCTGTGACATTCTGAAAGAAGTGTTTCAAATGATTTCTGTGACAGAGAGCATAGTTTCAGAACACTGAGTGTGCTTCAAAGGATGAAATGTCTGTGCGAGTCTGTAGGTGCATACATACCAGGAGGCCTCAGTGCGTGGCAGCTTATATCCCAGGATGTAATCCTGCTGCTGTGGAAGAGAAAAATGCTCTTTAGGATACATGCTGCTTATTTTTCTCTGCATTATCTCTTCTATCATGTCTGCTGTAGAAATTAAAGACTTTCAGAGCTGATGTGTATATTTCATCATGCCTGTTGTTTGGTTTTTCCGCTCTGTGATGAATCGGAGCTGTGCCCTTGTTGAGGCATTGTCAGCGGGTAGCACAGTGTGTCTGACTGATTGATGGCAGACAGTGGCTGTCACCCCCGGAGAGTGAGCATTTCTGTGTCGTCTCCCCACTGAAGGTCCTGTTGAGCTTGTTAAGGGAGAAAACACTTTTTGTTTATAGCCACTGTGAAGGCAGCGGCTGACAGCTCCTGCCGAAGAGGAGAGAGAGAGAGAGAGAGGCCCCTTCTCTCTCCACTCTCTCTTCTTTCACCCTCTCTGTGCTTTCTGTCTCACCTCCCTGCCTTACTGTGTCTGTCCCCCGTCTCCTCATCTCTCTCGCTCTGCTGTTGTGAAATCTGGTGAAATGAGCAGGATGATTTAAAATGCTAATTTGCAGTTCCTGCATATAAAAAAAGTCAGAGGAATCAGCTGCACCCATCTGGACAGAATTAGGTGATGGAGACAAAACCATAAACAAGATTTTCAATCAACTCCAACAGGCAGCCTCAGCAAACTTGGTTCAATTCCCAACGCTTGGAAGCAACAGTTTTTTATTTTTTGACTGTTTGGGAAAGTCACACTTTTTTAGTGTTAATTTTTGCAGCTATTTTTTTTTTAAAGAGGAAAATGTCCATGAGTTTTTGTCACCTCTTTTTCCTTAAAACTGATTCATTTAGCTGATCAGGAACTAGTTTAAATGTTGTGCAGGGGGGGTCTGCAACGTATGCATGAATGAAAGAAAAAGTCCAAAAAAGTTCATCTGCAGAGAGCTATGTCCCTGCATTACTGGTGGCTTTATCAGCTTCTGATCACATGATTAACCCTTTGGGTACCGAAACATGGCACTAAAAGACAAAGCATATTTTGATACTTGGTACTATGGAAGCATTACAGTCGTTGCCGTGAAAGAACCCAAGTTAGGTACCCAGCCCTATGAGGAGTGGGCTGAAATACCTGTGGATGGGTTTTTTAATGAGAGTTATTGTGGTGATTGCCTAAAAAAAAATTGTGCAAAAGATAATTCAGTAAAGGTCACTACCCAGGTCACTTTCATTATTTATTTATTTGTTTATTTTTTAATTATTATGATTATTCAGTTGAACAAATTCTTTTAAAAGGTTTGATTTTCATCAGTTAACTTTCAGTAAATGGTTGTTTATTCAAGTTACTATAATCCATGATTTATTTATTATTTTTAAGTCATATGGTTTACTAGTCATTTTTAAGTACTTAACTTACCCAGGCATACAATTCAGATTCTTTCTTTGTGCAGCCTTCAAAACAGTCTCTGATTGGCTAAAATAATTTTGAATTTAATGGCAAAAGGACTAAAAGCAACCATAATTCTCCTTTAAACAAATATTTATTTTAAAACAGCAGCCAGAAATAAATACTGAACTGACGTCACCCAGTAGCTGTTTGTGGCTCCGTCCCTGTCGTGTTTTTTCAGTGTCATGTCACAGGGTCTGGATTACAGTCATTGATCAAACTGTTTACATGACCTGAGGGTGACGTCGCTCCCATTATGATCTCTTACCTCTGTCTCCCTCTGCCTCAGTGAATATTTATGGCAATAACATGTTTGTTGGTTTGTTTTTTAACCTTTAATATGAATGTTTATGCTCCTACAATGGGTGTGCATATCAAAGGTTTTTTAATATCACGCTGACAGGCTGTAAACAAAACACAAGGGCGCTCTGTATTGATTAAATTTATAATTACACACACTGTATTACACTCCGACTCCAGAACTCTTCTTCCTCAAAGGCAGTTTGGCTCCAGACAGACAGCTTACTAGATGATAGTCCTCATAAAGGCGCCCGTCAGAGCAGACCAGAGTCAGGGATGGGATGAATTACGGCTGATATAGGTTGTGCTCGTGCTGTTAAAGTCTGGTGAGTATTGACAAACAGTAAAAGTGGGCAGGAAAAATTTACCCAAGTGTCAGATTTGTCAGTTTATAGTAACAAGTGTCTACATGCAGCACATAAAGCCAGCTTGTCTCCTCCTCTCTGTCTCGGGATCAGAAAGAAGTCGAAGTGGATGTTTCTGTTTGGGTACACAAGCATGTTTGTATTGGAGTGTCTAAACACAGAGAGCCTTTTTTTTTTTTTACTGTTTTCCAAGTGAACAAACTTGGAACAGTAGATCCCGAGTCACAGTCAGATGAAATTATCCTGCAGCAGCTCAGCCACTGGTGAAAAATGGAAATACGTATCCAGGCAATAAGCTCTCTTCTGGGAGAGCTTAAAGGAGAGGAATAAACAACATCTAAAATTAACGAAGGTGAAAGTGCCCAAACACGTCCTCCTCTCCATCTTCTGAAGACACCCCTCCTCCCTCCTCCATCTATTTATGTAGTCACCTCGACTGGGAAGCACTTCAAGCGAGGCCTCTTCTCACTCCCAGTTGGGCTCGCCAGAGAGCTGTGTGTGTATGTGTTTGTGAAGGTGGGATGTGGGTGCAGAGGGTGCTGGTGTGATCTGCGGCTGTGTGCCATTTGAAGTTGTAAAGCCAAGCGTCTAAACACAGCCCGACACTGACTCATCTGCTTTTTGATCACGCTCCACCTGATATGAATTTCATTTGTGCCACTCAAAAAGCCAGAGAGGGAGCCCGAACGCCTCGACCCTCACTCTCTCTGCGCCGCTCCATCTCTCTCCCTCGCCCACACCAGACCCCCCCTCCCCCACCCCCTCTCTCTCTCTCTCGGGCTCTGAGGATTGGAGAGTTTGGTGTCCCAGAGCAGCGCGAGGTCGAGAGGCAGGGGAGGTCAGGTTATGAGGAAGCTCCCTCTGAGCAGCACGCAGGGAAGGCTTCAGATTCCTGGTGTTGTACAAACACTGCCATTTAAAATAAAGGAAACATGAAAGTCTGTTTGATGTTCAAGGGGTTCACCTCGCTCTCGACAGCAACACAAGCCACGAGCAGCAGAGTAATACTTCAGAGCCTCTGTGGACAGGCATGCACGGTCGAAGTGACAGGAGAATCCATGGCAGTGTTTTCATTATCTTATCTGTCTGGTAATCCTCATGTGGTGACCTCTAATGCCGCACGATTTGCTTTAAAAATTGGTTTAAGAAACAGAGGTGACGTTGCAGGGACTACGTCCATTAATTATACTGTCTATGGTTGAGACAAGCCTTTCAAAATGAGATGGGCTTCAAAACTCTGTACCAGAAAAAAATGGGTGACATCATGGATACTACATCCATGGAACATGCAGTCCACTATCAGAAACCTTTGGGGAATCACAAGAGACTAACCTGAGGATCCGCAGACTTTCTAAGCAGTCGTAAATGTTAACTTAGTTGAAGGAAACATGCAAATAAAAGTCTGTTTTCTGCTTTTTCATCGTTGCCACATGACCCCTGAGGTGATTACCACAGGCGAACAAAAACATCAGCTGCTGCAGGTTGACTGACAGCAGCTCAGGAAAAACAGCAACATGTGCACAGAGGTAGGCTTCTTTCCTGCAGGCCAGCTAGATTAAGTATCTTAGGCCCTAAAGCCAGTGTGAAGCACACAAACAGACATCGCCTGCTCATGTGTGTGTGTGTGTGTGTGTGTGTGTGTGTACTTGTATTACTATTACTGGTCTGAATGTGTGTATATTTTCATGTTTACTTTTATATTGTACAACTCCAGGAGTAGCACCTTATCTCACTAAATAACACTTGAAATGTCATATGTCTATCTATCTATCTATCTATCTATCTATCTATCTATCTATCTATCTATCTATCTATCTATCTATCTATCTATCTATCTATCTGGATGGATGGATGGATGGATGGATAAAATCCATGCAAAATGATTTTTTTTTTAATCTGTTTTCCAAATTTGTGTTGCAGCAAGACACTTAGTTGACTAAACCAGGATGATGATGGTATCAGTGAAGTGCACATAGGTAGTCTTACTTTATACAGATCAGCTAAATGAAGTGTCTCTTGTCTGTTTTTGGATTGACCTGTTCTTGTGTTCCCACAGCAGGAGGTCATTAAGCCCCGTCTCACCAAGCTGTCCTGTATGGATCGGCCGAGTTTGGTACGGGTCGGATCAGTAAAGCCTGATTCTGTATGATTTAACACAGCCAGCTGTGTCCTTCTTGGTAGGCGGCGTGTAAGGCAGATGCCAATAGCCACGTAAGCTACGTAACAGAGTAGCATAGCAGCGTGACACAGTGTACTAATAAATGCAACGAAGATGAAAACATGACACAGTAAACAAAGACCAACGAGGAAAGACATCATCTTTCTTGTGACTGGCTCTTTGTTATAAAGTATAATCAAGCATTGTTTCATGACAGGGTTATGTGTTGTTCTATATTACCACTGTCGCACAGGAGGTGATGATTCTTTCAACCAACCATACTGCAGTGTTTCTAGCGCCATCTTCTGGGGTCTGATTGGTATACCTGGCGCCCGGACAGAAGGGGCCCAAAATGTGGGACAGTAAGGGCGGTAATTTGGGGACCTGTCCAGGTTTTAGTCAAAGGAAACACAACAAAATGCGAGCTGTACCAAGACCAACCAAACAGCAGTGCTTGGTGGAAACCATGTTTTAGTCTCCAGCACCACGAGGTGCTAAATTCGATTTTTAATGTAAACAAAGTGATGGGATAAGTGGGTCGGAAGAATCACTGGGTTGTACTACATATTTGAATGCACCTTATTGACATCACCATAATTTAGAAAAGTGGCTCTGATTTGAAACCAGTTATTATTCTTGTGTTAAAATTCAACCTTTAAAACCTACATGAACTTTGACAACACCACTGGGTTCGCCACTTCCTTCAACGCGTACCACTACCTTGGCTTGTCAACGGACTCTGAAGCCTAGGTGAGCTTATCTCCGCTTGATTTCTCATTCCTGAAACCAGTCCTTATTTCCTTTCTTTTCTTTTGTTTACACTCTGTACACATCAGAGTTTGCTTCCTGGGTTTATTTTTTCCCTTAGACCTTCTCTAACCCGTAACACTGATGGACAGCTAAAGATGGACTCATGTTTGGTCCAATAAGGGCACGCCCATGCTTTGTTGCAACACAGACACGGTTTGTATATTTAAACCAGTTTGTATATTTAAGTCTATGATAAACGAAGAGAAGCTGCTTTGCATCATGAGCTCTCTTTAGACGCACTTTGAAAGATTTTCTCATAATATTGTTTGTTATTGTTTACCCAAGTGTACCATCATGCAATATTTATCCCGGTGGCAGTGCTCTACCCACATATCGCCGTCACTGTCATGCAGCTAGCTGCTGAAAGCTTTGCAGTTCACCAGTTTAACAGCTTTGGGAGTGTTCACACCCTGCCCTTTCTTCGGTGCTCTCAAGGCAACTATCCAAAAGTACCCAGAATCATCGCTGTGTGGGCGACGCTGCATGCTTTAGAGGGTTGTAAAAGCAAGTTTTGTGAACATGATGTAGCCACAGAGGTTGTGTAGGTGTTGCATGTCCACAGTGTGTCTGACAGGTAGCGAGGCTCTCAGAGAGAATGTGGCAAAAGGGTTTAAACACATTTTAGGACCGACCAGATCTGAGCAGGAGAATAAAGCGTTTCCCCTTCCTTCATCTCCAACTTATCAGATGTCACTACGTAACACACATGAGGCGTTGTCAGAATGTATGTGCAGTGTTGTGAGAGCAAAGAAGTAGAGAGAGAAGAGAGAGAGAGACAGAGAAAGGGGGAGCCGGAGCATGGCGACACAGCCAGCATTGTAGCAGACATGATTACGTGCCTTGATCTCTCCTATGGCAAGAACAAGACCTCAATCTCTCACTATCTCCCCTTTAATCAAATCCCTACCTTTTTTGCCTCCCTGCCACAAAACTGTCACGGGCTGAAAATAAGCCCTTTCCTTATCAAAGAGCCAAGAGTTCAATTGATTTCCAGGCTAGGAGAATTTTTATTCAGAAACTTTGAAGCACACACACACACACACACACACACACACACACACACACAAAGATAGAGAAAACACCTGCATCCCCCCATCAGGCAAATTACTTCTGACTTTTAATTTATTTCGGCAGGAAATGGAAAGCTACATCCTAACCACAGTCAATAGGGGGACTGGGGAGGAGAGGTGTAATCAGGCGGCTCACCAACTCCAAGGCCTCCATCCTGTCACTTTTAATAGCCACTCAGACCACACAATCTGCTCGGCCTGATATGCTCACGCCATCCCCGTAGCCGGTGCTGCTGCCATCTCCGCCTCTTCTTCCACCCCCTCCTCCTCCCCCTGTTCCTCCTCCGTGTCCCTCCTAATGACAACTGAACATTTCCAACACTTTCCTGGTGCCTCACATGAAACAAATCACAGCCAAAGTGCTTTCTACCTTCCTCCTATCACCGCTGAGGGCGGATTTAAAATAGGGATGGTGAGATTGGCATGTTTCATTTACATTCAGAGCGCCATTCCTGGCTTAGACACAAGGAGAGATTGGATTTAGAGTTGCCAGCTCGGCCTCTCTTCCAGTTTCGAGTTTGAGTCTGTTTGGCAGTGCAATATCGTGTAGCTAATAGTTTGTTTTTAGCCTCGCTAACATCACAGCTCTCTGAGAAGTGATGTAGCTCTGTCACTCAGGATGAGTATTGTCATTCAAAATGACTTAATCTTTTTATCAGGGATATTTAGGGTTTATTCATATATATTGTACATAGAGAGCACAGTTCAAACCAAAGTCAGATTCCTTGTATTCTCTTGAAGATACTTAGTGAACAAAGGCTATTCTGAAAACATGTGCTACTGTTTATAGCTTGGTAGTAGAGTATATCTAATCTGTTGGAGAGGACAAAGTTGGAAAAAGTTCAGTAAGTTGAACTCCCCCTCAGATAATGACCCCCATCTCTATTAAAGAAAAAAAAAAAAAAAAAGAATATTTCCAAGGAGTAAATCTTTGTTGCTTTGTTCATGATCTATGCTGTTTGAAAATGAACCAGGTCAGTGACTTTCAATGTTTTTGATTTTAACAATAGTGAATTTGTCTGATCTCTATAACCGGTATTATAAATTATTCTTATGACTCTTCTCTGCAGTATGGATAGTGGTTGTATTGTACATGTGTAAGTATTGCCCCAGACCTCTGCACAGTAATGTAAATATGTTTTATTTATTTATTTATTTATTTATTTATTTGTGGTTAAGTTTAAAAAAGGATGAATTAACAAACAAAATGAGACTTTTTAGTTTACACTGGAATCATAAGAGGAGGACATTTCAACTGTATTGATCTGGCTTTGAACCACCTCATTGGCTTTCAGGATGATTTTGGCAGGCAAGGTCAAGTCACTATGCCACCAGATCTGTGTCTAATACATCGTCGCTTCGTCTCAGGCACCAGATTCGATGGGTTTTACTTCAAGTCATTGTGTGAAATTATGTCTGCATGTCAGATCATCAGGTCAGAGCCCTCCAGATGAGATACGTAAGACTTCTGTTTTTGCCAGATGCCAAAACAACAATGCATTGAATTGCAAAGAGCAGATCAAGCAGGACAGGAAGTCAGACACTGAAACCACATTAAAATACCGGGTTGGTTTTCAAAATAAAATACTCAGTGTTGAAGTCACAGTATTTAGCTCCGCTACAACAAATAAACAACATAATGAGCAGAGCCAGGCCATAAGTCAACAAGTTAGAGTTTTTTAGAGGCCAGTTAAGACAGCATGAATGAGGAGCGGTTTATATTTAATGAGCAGAAATCATCAAACAGAGTGGGCACTGATCTGGTGTGAGTTTGGTTGTATAACTAACATATGTGGGATAACTAAGACAGTTGAAATGTATAGATTAAAAGAGCATTTTAAACATGAGTCAGTGTTTGTGTGTTAGCACTGTGTGGCTATAGCTTTAGCATCACTGTGTAAGACAAGCCTCACAAAGCTTCTTTCATAAATGCTTTATTCTGATGGATGTTTCAGCCATCCTTACTTCAGATTATAAAAAAAAGTAAAACTCCACTAAACTGAAATAGAATAAAAATCCCTCCGCTCTGTGCCCGAGTACCCATATGACAGAAAATTGGACGGATGCTCGCTGCTTTCAGGCCAGCAGGTGAATGAAGATTGGCTCGTCCTGAGTGTCCCTGGCTTACGGATCAAGTTTTATCTACAAGCCGTTTGCTCTTCCACTGCCTAATGAAGCTCTCTGAGAGGAGATTAAATGGCAGAGAGGGACAAAACAATAACCATTACCAGTCACCTTCATTTCGCTTCATCCGTTAACATAGTGGGCAGCTGCTGCTATGCGGCAGGGTCCACTTTCTGTGCCCTGCACACACTGATGCAAAGAGGCAGGAGGGGAACATGTTCTCATGATTGAAAGTGTCATGAAAATAACACAGAACGATAGTTTGGAATGACGCTGGGCACAATGTCTTTATTTTCTCATTCAGCAAATAAATAAACAAACGACAAAAAATGCTCCGAGTGTGGAGAATTGAGAGTGTTGCATACATTTACTGCCTGGTACAGTGCAGACAAACCACACAGCCACGGTAACAAAGCATAGCTGTTTCCATCAGTGACGTCAGGGCATGATGAGCCATCGGCAATGGGGCTGAAAGGCTGATGCTCATGGGGGAAGAGAGAGTTTGAGTATTTTAACCTTCAAAGACTACAGTTCACTTAAACCAACATTATTTTTTTCCCCCAACAACTGATGTAATACAGGAAAAAGTATTAGATAACAATTAATGATAAAGCACACATTCACTATTGTCCCCATGTTGTATTGTTTAAAATTCTAAACTGTTGAACTGAAAGGTCAGGGTTGAGGAAAATTAACAAATAAAGTTAAAAAAGAAAGAAAATGCTGAAATATTTTAAGATCTCAAAAAAAAAAAAAAAAAAAAAAAAAAAATCCAGAGACCTCGATGAATGTGTTTCACTTATCGTGACGTGTCGTGAGATTTACAGCTGGTGAGGCGCTGACACCAGCCAGTTTCATTTATAAAACAATGGTCAATATTACTGTAAGGTGCCTTTTAGTCATATAAATTAAGTGGGCAAGCTCCCACACGTTTTACAAATTAACTATACAGTCGAGTAAATACATTGTAATTACAAAGGCTTGCTGTCAGGAATGAAACTTTTGTCTAATGTGAACATTTAGTGAGCACATGGTGGACCTTAACTTAGCAACATGTTTCAGTTAGCGAGCTGACTGTTTACTGTTTTGACAGAATTGGCACGAAAGGACCCAAACAAACAACTCAAGTAGAAAACAAAGAGTCTTTACTGAGTAAAGGGCTCACAAAGTAAAGTGAACTAAAAATCACAAAAAAAGCTGGAAAAAATACTTGATAGACAGACTTTAATACAAGAGGTAACGGGGCACAGGTGGAAACTATGAGGGTTGGTGCTCACAATCACAATGGCGGGAAAACATAAGGGCATGTTTTCACTTTGATTGTAGTGCGTTTTGCAGGAAATCTTTTGTTATTTCCGCAAACCAGCAGGCTGCTCATCTGTTCCCCACATCTCTATCAAACTGAATCCAACCATCCATCCTTTGTAATGTCTCCATGCCTGTTTGTTGGGTGTCCTTCTTCAGTTAGCTTGCAAGCAGCTACCAACACTGGACTTGACAGCCATCCAAGTGAAAGATTTCATGAGATTTCCAGTTTTCAGACATGAACTCTGGTTGTTGAATCGGGGAATCCCAATTGGAACCAATCTGTTTCCTTTTCAGTCAAAGCTCCGGCTTTCACAAAGAGCGCCAAGTCCATTTTTAACGGATCACAATCCCAGCACTCGTCATGTTTAACAGAGAGGATCCACAAGTACAGGAAGTCAAACACATCGTGAAACATTTGTACAGTTTCAAAATAAAACTCCATGTACTGACTTACACAGGCACTTCTTGCGGAAATTAGGAATTACCAAGACACAAGTAAGAACAAAGAGGAAATGATCCTTACATTGTGTTGTTGGTCTAAAACAGTGGCCCCCCCAACCTTTTTTTGTGTGTCCCGAACCGGTTTTCAGACAAAATTTTCATGGACTGATCTGTAAAAGTGTAGCAGATAAATACAACAAAATAAAATGATAAGACCGGCATCAAACTGTGGTATTTTCTATTTATAATAATAAAGGTAGAGTCATTCGAACTAGAGTGAGTCATAGACAGATGTAATGGAGAGACTCTGGTCATTTTTCAAAATAAAAAAAAAAATTCAGACTCATATAATAAATCAAACAGAAGTTATTTGTTCTTTCTGTGTGGCCAAGTACCAAATGACCCCACGGACTGGTACCGGTCTGTGGCCTGGGGGTCGGGGACCACTGGTCTAAAACATCCATAAATAACAAATATTGAGCTTTATATTTCGTTTGATAGAAATGTTTTAAAAACGCAGGTTTGACATGAAGAAAACAAGTGGAAGACAAAGCGCCCTTTTAGATGCTGTAGGGTTAATCTCTTCTGACTTTGAAGGAAGGCAACTTGAAGGGGTCCTACAGAAACAGTCATGTCATCACATGGATCTGTACTTTGCTTTTTACAGCAGCACATTGTCTTTCGTTGCCCCTCAGATCAGATCAGCACAGACTTTAACCTTGTGTGAAGACAGATTTACATCCAACATCTAAGTGTCATCCCGTTTCAATCAATTGGCTCTTTTTACAAAGAGATCTCAAACAGCTTTTAACTGGGTTCCAAATAGAACACGCTGATACTGGATCCAGTCTGCTGGCTCTGAAATTCAAGATGTTAAGATCTCCATTGAAAATGTGTGAACTCATCAGTCTCTCAATGGGTTTCTTCCTCTCCTTTGAATACAGAAGGCTGGGATCGATCATCCATTATTCTTGGATTTCATTATGTGGGAAGAACAGTATCAGTAAACAACATAATACAAAGTTTACGGCACAATGGGGAAAGAAAAAGCCACCTGAAAGCCTCTTTGTTGCCGTATACATTGTATCTCTTTGTGTTCATTAAAGCTGCAACTATATTTAAGACACCAAAAAATGCATCTCCCGGAGCCCCGAGGAAGAGAAAAACAAGACAAATGAGAAAAACAACAAGATGTATTACATCCAATACTCGGAGCTGCACAACAGAGATGCACCTGAAAATAACACGATATTTTAACTTTGTTTCTGTGAAGCTTAAATTTATTTTCTTTTCTGCAGTTTTACCAAATTATCCAAATAAAAATCAACTTCATTCATCCTGTGTTTGTCTAAAACAGTTTCTCTGAGTCCAGTCGTTCACATACTGACCCGCTCTGACCCCTTCAGAGGGGAGTGAGGTTTCATGCCAGCTTTAGATAATAAGTAAACAGCACACTGCTGATTCATCACACTCTGCTTTCTATTATTTTCTGCTGCTTAGCGTTTGATGGATGACACTTCTATGTTTGTGCAAACAAAATATTTCTGAAGGAAAGTGTTTAGTAATGACATTTAATGACTCCATACAGTGAGATTTTCCTCTCTGGCATCATCAGTGAGAGGAGATGACAGACACCAGTATTAGGTCAGTGACCATGCTGTTGAGAAGAACTAACATTTAAAAAGTTTGTTTTGAAGTCCAACCTTTGTTTTAAGTATAAAACCTCATCAGCATCTTTTATTTAATGCTACAGGTTCAACTTACCGTTTACAACTGTGTGTAAGTTATAGATAGACAAGCCTCATAGCACAACAATATTACTGGCCTACATTAAGAAGCTGGAATTTCACTTTTCTTGAAGAGGCACCGACAAAGCAGAGACAGAGAGAGACTGAGAATCCTGCATTCCCAAACAGACGGTTTAATCAGGGGATACTTTGTCAGGTGATTGTAAAAATGACACGTGGTGAATGTGCATCAGTGCAGCTCCAGTCTGCCTGAACCACCCACAGGCTCCATATGATAAACTCATGTTGTAGGATGTGCATCAATGACTAACCGTTAAGCTATCTTCAGGCTCTTTATTAAGGTTGAAGAAGAAAAAAGACACTATCAACTTTAAACTAACTGCGAACTAACATAATGGATATTTTTTGTCTTTTAGCTTAATTAGCTTAAAGAGGCTGTGTGAACTGTCTGTTTGAAGTGGATTATAGCGACACCTTTCTGTTGGAATTGTGCACACACTGTGGTGATGACATGTTTTGGAAACAAAGAATTGTGTTTTTAACACTACTTTTCTTTGTTTATGACAACTTTTTCCTGGACACAACATGATAAGGTAAGGTATTTATCAACAGTTGCACAGCGCTGTTGTTTGAAACGTGACAACAAGTAAACTTTGTCAGTTTTTACTGTAGTTTAGTAGACGACTACTTGCAGCCGGGTGCTCTGAGATGTGGGCTAACGTGTAACATAAGCAAATCCTTATGTCCTGTTCATCTACCAATCAGAGCTAACGTAACCTCACTCTTCAGTTCATTGACAGACTCTCAAGTTTGATCAGATCACTGCAGTGTAACTGCTGCATAGGGGTTGGAATTAACATTATCAAAAACAGTTTAGCCTTTAGCTCATGTTTTAGCCTTTAGCCTGTGGTTTAGCCTGTAGCTTGTGTTTTAGCCTTTAGCTTACATTTTAGCCTTTAGCCCGTGTTTTAGCCTTTAGCCCGTGTTTTAGCCTTCAGCCTGTGCCATCACTCTTCCATTAAGCTTTTTTCCTCTCTTCTGTCCTTTTTCTCTGTCGACAGTTCAGTTTCAGTGCCCACTATCACTACTAAATTAATCACAGAAATCTTTTTTAGAAGAGAAAAACACATATATCTCTTCTCACAACAGAACTTCATCAGTCGGCGTGCTGTTGTTAGAGACTTCAACATGCAATGAATTAATCCAGTCCTGCCCGACCAAATCGGGAAGCTAAGAAATAGCATTTAGAATTTACCTGTATTGGTGCTGATAATCTCATATGAAGTTGTAGATTAGGATCAGGTATATTTAGGAGACCTGTGAGGAGACTGATAATGTCTTTATTTTGATTTTAATGCCAGTATGCAATACTGGAGAGTGTCAGGCATCATTTATAACATGCTAGAGAAACTTCTTCCAAATATAATGTTGGCGATGTGAATCCAAGCGGCAAGCGGGTCTGAAAGAGAGAGGGAAAAAGAGAAAGAAAGAGAGAGAGAGACAGACACAGGGAGACGGACACAGAGTTCATAGTTGTGTGTTGTAGTGACTTAAGTGTTAATCGATGGCAGAAAAAGAATGTTTTCAATACTCATGTGCAAGACAAAATCAGCAGCAAGGTAAAATGTACAACTTTGCTCAGAGGAGGGGCCAAAATTGATTTTAAAGAGGGGTAATATGTCATCCTGTATTTTACATGGATATAAAATAACAATGCTGGATGTTCATACAAAACATATGCAGATTTTCAAACCTCTACATACTTGTATGTTGTAAAAATACCTGAATCTGTCTGAAAACTGATCATAAGGATCCAAAATAGTACAAGGTCTTTATGACTTGCTGGAATGATGAGGTCATTAAATGAGGATCTCCGAATTTGTATATGACACTTTGGAGGGTTGGGCCTCAAACACCAAGGTGTGCCCATAGTTTTGTCTCCCCTGATAGGCCTCCAGAGGGGAGAGAATTTGTGGCGCAGGGAGAGAAAAAAAGAAAGAGATATTATTTTCTTTTGAGCTGTATATCATGTAAAGATACTGCGGTGGTACCAGAGTGACAGTATCTAGTCTTCAGTAATGTTAATTTATCGCTTTACAGAAGAACAACTGTATGACTAAACAAATCAAAACAAAACAAAAAGGTTTCGGTTCTTTTAAGACTTCTT
The DNA here is from genome assembly GCA_030710495.1 of Labroides dimidiatus. Lineage (NCBI taxonomy): Eukaryota > Metazoa > Chordata > Actinopteri > Labriformes > Labridae > Labroides > Labroides dimidiatus. Next base: position 29,268,427 of record CM061144.1, on the reverse strand, counting down.
TCCGTTTTAATTGAACTCTCACTGAAATCTGTACACGAACACACATTAAAGTATATCTCTGTTTTAAATGTTTACTGCCTTTAATCCTCCCACTGCCAGTGACAGTGAAACCAACTAACAAGCACTACAACCCCTTTATGTTCCCATGATGCACTTCAATACATATTAAACACATTATAGCCAGAAAACCAGCAGGGTGCCATGTTTTTGTTCATTAATAACATTTTCCTGCGCAGAATGCTACAAAGAGAGATGACAGAGCTGTCTTGTTTTATACCGAGCTGAGGTTTCACCCCCCGTAGAGGTTCCTTATCATCTCTATGTTATCTTTTTTTTTTTTTTTTTCTTTCTCTCTCTGTCACTTTCAGACTCTTGTAACAACCCCCCCCCCCCCAACATGTGGCTGGTGTGATGTTTCTCTTTCTCTGTCAGAAGTGGTCTCTGGAGTTCACAAACAGAGAGTGTATCGGGGGTTCGTGTCTCATTACTGACAGCGGATGAAAGTAAAAACACCCGGATCAAAACATCCGTTAATTGCATTAAAGGGAGACAAACAATAGTATTTACCAGAGGAAGTAGCAGGTAGCTGTGCCCTCTCTATTTACACCCCCACCCCTGCTGTCAACAGCTCTCAAGTAAACGTTGCTCGTCTTTTTTCTCTCTTTTATTTACTTGTTTACCTGGCTGTCTGTTTCTTTTTTCCTTGAGCGTGCAGCTTGAGTAGATTTCTCTGCGGCTTCTCCTGGGGGAAAAGAAACTTGCGTGGGCGCATAAATACAGAGTTTCATGTGTGTTTGAGTGAGAGTGAGCTCTGAGAAATGATTGATATTATCAGCTATTAAAAATACATCTTTTCACTCTTATTTTCCAAACATCTCTTTCAGTGTTTTACTTGCTCTCAGATTTAGTAATTATTCAAACACAACACTACAGTCATGCCCATTGCTAAACCTTTTCATTCAGTGTACGTCAGCACACTTTACATTATAAAAACCAGTTACATCAATGCTTAAATTTAATGCCTAATTAACGCAGAGGAACCTCTAGCTGTGCTGATTTTGGCACCCCCTGTTGAAAACCTTCTTTTTCTCTCTGCCAGTTTCATCCTGCCTACGAGATGAAGAGGTTAAAACCAGAAACTGGACCTAGGGGGGAAAAAAAGGTGTGAAAAAATTTGAGCAAAGTTAAAGGATTAAAAGAAAAGCTTTGTCCAACAATACCAACATAAGAGAGGTCCATCTTTCTGTAACAAAACACAAACCCTGTCCACAGGGGGTGTAAGTCGATGCTTCATAAAGTGCAGCATCAATTGTCTGGCATGTTGGCCTACTCTGATTATTTTTTTCATAGCAGATGAAACTTAAGAAAATAATCAATATTAAAAAACAATAAAATACTGTGAATAAATACATAAATACAGGAGCAGAGTTAACCCTTCATAGCACAGAGTACACATAATATTTGCACCTATATAATTGCTTTATTAATACATGATTAAAACGTATTTTCACCCTTCTTTTGGAGAAGTTGAAGCCTCTCTCCAGCTGCCATGCATGTCTGCAGCTGCTCCACTGAGTTGGGCTTTTTTTTTTTTTTTTTAATAAGGTGACTTGATAAGAAAATAACTGAACTGAAACTAGCATTTCAGTCAAGTACAAGATGTGTTACGGACGCTGTGTGTGGTATGCTTCTGGTTTTTTGGTCCTTGCATTACCTTTAGGTTTGCACTCTAAACAATAAACAAACTCCAAGGCCTTTCAGGGAGCTTCCTCAGTAAAAAAAAAGCATTGTGCAACTCATTACTAGAATATTGATTATTAAAATGACTTAAAATATTGATTTTAAATGTATTATTAAAAAAAAAGGTTAATATTTCTCTTGATGCATCTATGGTAACGTTTAGCTGTTTAGCCTTTTTAGAAAATGAACTTGATGAACTGCTTTTACTTAGTAAACCAAACATTGATAAAATTATCAAGCTAACACAACAATAAATCTCCATAAAGCACCACATCAGATTGAATGTTATAATTAATAGCAAAAATACACCAGATGCATCTGCAGTCTGTCTCCCCTCCATTACAGCACCAGATCAGAGGTTTCCATTCAAGTTAATGTGTCAACTCACACTAGGTCTTCTCTGTTGCAGTCTGGCTGTGTAACTGATCTGGAAGGTTGCAGGTAATATGCAGCCATCCTATTTTTGCCAGATGCTGCAGCTGTGATGTATCAATTCAGAGTAGAGCAGATTGAGTGGGACAGGAAGTAGTACACGGAAACTACCTAAAAAGAGCCTGAGACTTTCAAAATAAAATACCCGTGTCAAAAACAGATTGTATTTAGCTTTACCAATTCAACAAAAGTCACAGTGAGTGAAGTCACGCCAGGAGTCAGCAGGTTTGAGGTTAAACAACACAACATGAATGAAGAGAGGATTATTAATAGAGAGGGAAGCACAGGAGCTCCTCGGTCTGTGACTCCAGCTGTCTGTCAGTCCTGTGGCTTGCTGGACTAAACATGCAGCTGGTGCAACTGATGAATGCAGTCAACACGCTGCGGTGCAGAACTAGACTGCAGACACAACTGGTGTCTTTGAGACATTAGTTAAGCCTTCAAAGCCAGCAAGGGGGTGGAGTTCGGACCCTGCACTGTCAGAACCAGAACCAGAGACCACTGTTGCATCATCACAACAACACACCTCCTGGTTTTTCACGTTGATACTTTAATGGACTGGGTGGGTTGCTCGTGTTAGATAATGGGAATGTGTTATTGAATTACAAGGTTCAGTAAATGCACCCGTGATGGGTGGTTTAGCAGCCAATGTTTTCTGAAGTGTTATTTTTTTAAATATGGTTATAGACAACAATAACCAGTGTTGAGTGGCTCAATGAACCATTCATCTGCAAAAGTGAGCAAATTCAGCACAGAAAATGTTACGGTTAATGGGGGGGGGTTATTGGCATGTATGCTCGTGTTAGATGTCTCCTGAGATTGTGTTGAGGTTATAGATATGAAAAGAGAGCAAGAGATACGCAAGACTTTTATTTTTGCAGAATGCTGGAGCAACGATGCATCGATTTGCAAAGAGCAGATCAAATTGGACAGAAAGTGGAGCACTGAACCAACACTAAAACATCTGATTGACTTTCAAAATAAAGACGTGTGGGGAAACCATTGGCCATGTGACTCCAGCTGTTTCAAACTGGCTGTTTGGGTTGTTGGTTTTGTTAGTGCGTGACAATTTTAGCTTGTTTGTGCCAAAACAGCTTTTACTCTTAAAATCTAAATCAACATGAGGGGACATTTCTTTACTAAACTTCTGTTGATTAAGTTTTCATGCTTCTTTGATGTTTACTTCAAGGGTGAAATGAAGTACGGCCGAATCATTAATTCACTTTTGTGATGTATTTGTGTAAAATTGATAGTTGTTGTGTTTTCTATGTTTTGGTGTTTGTATTCTGATCTGCATTATCCTCTGAAGTCTTTGAAGCACAAAACAGAACACAAATATTTAACTATAAATCAAATAAACATAATTTTCTTGCTTGGCTAATCATGGCTGCTCCTTAAACTAATACTTTTTCTCATCATTTATTTCTGACTGCTAGCAAAACTGACATTTTATAAGCGCATGAGCTACATATCCATAAATGTATTTAACTGAAACATTGTTCTCTTTCTGCTTGATTCTAAATGCATGACAGTGCTTTGAGTGTTCTGCTCCTCACTTCATTTCACTGAACAAATACGTTGAGCCTTTTCTCTTCTCTTCGGGTTGAAGTCTGAGATGAATTTTATAATTTAAAATGTTTTTGTCCTTCAGATGTAAAACTGCTAAATTCTTTGGCTGGCAGTTATCTGCTGTAATGATGAGTGTGCCATTTGTTTAAAAGTCTCCTCATGTGTGCTGTTTTACACTCAGCGTCCCCTTTATTAGGTTCAGCTGCTTATTAATGTCTAATCAGCCAATCACGTGGCAGCAACTCTGCAGCATTTATTCATGTAGACATGGGGAAGACGAGCTGCAGAAGTTCGAATTGAGCATCAGAACTGAGAAGAAATGAAGTTTAGGGGACTCTGAACGTGACATGATTGTTGGTCTGAGTATTTGACAAACTGCTGATCTACTGGGATTTGAACCCACAACCATCTCTAGGATTTACAGAGAATGGACCAAAACAGAGAAAATATTCAGTGAGCAGCAGTTCTCTGGGAATAAATACCTTGTTGAGTCCAGAGGTCAGAGGAGAATGGACAGACTGATTGGAGATGATAGAAAGACAGGAACTCAAAGAGCCACTAGTTCCAAGAAGAGCATCTCTGAACACACAACACATCCAACTTTGAAGCACACGGGGTACAGCAGCAGAAGACCACACCAGGTGACCCTCCTGTCAGCTAAGACCAGGAAACTGAGGCTACACGGGCTCACCAAAACTGGACCATGAAAGACTGATAAAACCTCTCCTCGTCTGATGAGTCTGGATTTCTGCTCCTCATTCAGATGGTCGGCTCAGAGTTTGGAGTAAACAACATAAACACTTGAACTACCAAGGCAGTCATTTTGATTGCTTTCAAAATTTAAAACTTTATTTAAATAAAATCTACATACCACTCTGACTTTTCCTAAATCTCTGTATATTTATTCTCACATTGTTTTTTTCATTAAAATTCCAAAAACAAAAGAGATAGGCGCATTACTACCTCGGATTACCATATTAGTCAAATTGATTAGCAGGTCCAGAGAGTGATGCTTCTTGATGTTTGGATGAAGATTTATCTAGATGTCTGCTAAACATCTCCATCCATCCATCTTCTATTCCACTTATCCTGTTTAGGGTCGCAGGTGTCTGGAGCCTATCCTAGCTGTCTTAGGGCAAGAGGTGGGGATCACCCTGGACTCGTCTCTGGCCAATCACAGGGCTGGCACACAGAGACAGACAACACACACACATGCACACACTCACACCTACGAATAATGTAGAATCACCAATTAACCTGAAGAGCATGTTTTTGGACTGTGGGAGGAAGCTGGAGTACTTTGAGAGAACCCACACTTGCACAGGGAGAACATGCAAACTACACACAGAAAGGCACACCGTGCCCGAACCGGAAGTCGAACTGGCGACCTTCTTGCTGTTAGGCAGCTAAACATCCCTATCATTGTCATTTTCAATTTGTGTCCTGATGTGTTTTCACCTATTCCATCAATTTATTCTTAGATATTTTATTGGTTATACAAATTATATTCATATAATGTCCGTGCAGTCAAAATGACTGCTATGGTAATTCTAGTAGTTGTGGAATTCTGGTAGACCGAGTGTTAAAGCATGAATCCAACATGCCTTAGATTATTGCTTCAGCCTGCTGCGACTGCTGCTGGTCTGATGGTGTGGGGGAGATTTTCTTGGCTCTCTTTGGTCCCTTTAGTACCAACTGAGCCTGGTTTAAAGTCAACAGCCTCCCTGAGTCTTATTGCTGACCATATCCATCCCTTTCTGAGCACAGAGGACCCATCTTCTGATGGAGACCAAACCCACTTTATTTCCAAACATTCAACAGGCGGACACGTGTTTTGCAGGATGTCACTTCTTGTATCTGCACTTGTCTCTGTTGCTCAACAGAAAGCTCAGTGATGAATGAACACGGCTGTTGTGGTTCATGAATAAATGTGATTTGACTTGACCTTAGCTCCAGCTTGTCCCAGGGTCAGTTACAGGCTTTATTTGGCCTGAGTCCCTGGCACCCTGGCCTGATGATGATACGCTGTAAAATGTGTTAATGCATATTCATTACTGTCTCATTTTCTGCCTGGGAACATTTCAGCTGTGCAGCACACACACACACACACACACACACACACACACACACACACACACACACACACACACACACACACACACACACACACATACACACACACGCCTGCTTGTGTTTATTTACAAATAATCACAACTACACATGGGCACCAAACATTAATACTTTATGCCAACATGCTAATACGGTTTGCGCACGCAGACACACACACACACACACACACACACACACACACACACACACACACACACACACACAGTCATTCTGAACAGAAAAACCTCGGGTGACAACAAATGACACACTCAGATCTTGTGTGTTTTCTGTTCTGGTGCTGATGCAGAGTGTAAAATCACTCGTAGATTAGCAGGACACACGTTTGGAGGAACACTCATCAAACCTCACACTGTTGTGATCTGAGCTAGTTCCTCTCTTAAAACATGTAATAATTTATTCATCATCTCGGTCTGACCACTTTCCTCAACCTCAGTCTCAACACACTCCCACCACTGATTTCCTACATTTCCCAGATGCATTTCTTTTTTTCCGGAAGGTGCGATGGGTGAACTTAAAGTACCTTTCACCGTGCAGATCTGCACATCCTCAGCTGACCTGAGATAACAGCCCGTTCACTGTGACCGGGGATCTTGGATGAAAGGAAATTTGAAATGCATGGAGGAGACAAGTACTGAGGAGACAGGAGGCGTCTGAGGGAGCAAAAAGAGAGGACACAGAGGTGGATCTGTGTGGTCTTTTGACACCTTCACATCTGACATTTATTCTTCCAGTTGAAAAACTGAGCAGGGACAATAAAATCACACACCTTAGATCCTCACACAGGCTTCTCTCATCACAAACCGTTGTGGTATCAAACATCACTACAATTACTGTGTGTGTTGTTTTTAGACCATTGAATCACTAAGCTCACGCAGCTCTGTGGTGGATATAATAAAAAGCCCCTGTAATCATACCAAATAACCCTGCTGAACATAAATTAGAAGCATTTAAAGGAAGATTAAATGATTAAAATAATGATCAGAAATAATGGCACTAATGGAGCTGCACAGTGGTGTGGTGACTCCTGGTTCAGATCCTTACTCAGGCCTTTCTGAATTAGTTTGTGTTACCGCTGCCTGTACGAGCATTCATTCTGAATAGAGGTTTCAACGTCACTCTGTTCATGGAAATAAAATGATCTAAATAAGACGTGCATATGGACTTATCAAGACAGTTATCAGAACAAAACCACTTTGACCAGAGCTGCTCTGGCACAGTCCATTGTGCCCGAAAAAAGATACCACCAGAAACTGTTCATCCTGTCCCTGTTGTGAACCAAAAACACTCTCCTTTGTTCACTTCATCCCTAAAGATTTCTTATTCTCCTTCTCTCAAGCCTTTGTGAATTTGAAAGTCTGCATTTAATTATTTATTTATTCATCCATTATCTTCAATGTGCTTTCCTTTTCTGGGTCATGGGGGGTGGAGGGGCTGGAGCCCATCCCAGATGTCACTGGGTAAGAGGCAGATACACTCTGGACAGGTCTCCAGCCCATTATGGGGCCCATAGACAACCATTCACACACACTCACATGTGCAAACAATTCTGACTGACCAACTTATCTGATGAACCTGCAGAGGTAGAACATGCACCATCCACAGAAAAAAGCACATTATCAGTTGGGAGCAGTTTTTGATTTACTCAGTAAATCAGGGTGAGACCTTTAACTCTTGTGTTTTTTTGTTTGACTGATTGGCAGCGGAGAATTGGATTACTTTTGTTTTTTCTTCTTTATGGGACCAAGGATTATTAGACATGAGATCAACAGAGCACAGTCGGTTGATGGACTTGAACCAAACAGGGACATTAAAAAGGATGAAAAAGACTGCTTGACACTAAAGGTGAAAAGCATCTACCTTCTTATTTAGTTCGGGAATCATTTCTTGTTTATTTTGGGGCGATCAGTGTTTAAGTTAACAGAGTATTTTGTTTACAGTTAAATTTTGTTTGTTGCAAAGAGCTGAATATTTTTTTTTGAGTTTCGGTGTATGCTGCAGTAGTTTTCAAACTATTAAAACTATCAAACTAAATTAAAATTTACCGCTGTCACACAGGAAGTGACGAGTCTTTCCACCAATCAATGGACTGCAGTGTTGCTAGCTCCACCTTCTGGGTTCTGATTAGTATGTTGACACTCCAACAGAAGGGTACAAAAAAGCAGGACGGTACGAGTTGGTAATTTGGGGACCCGTCTTGTCAAGTCAATGAAAACGCCACAAAATGCATGCCGTACAAACTGGACTGTTAGGTGGAAACAGGACTCAAGTGAACTTGAAATATTCTCACTTTCATATATTTTCCTGTGCATAATCCATGATTGAAACTGAGACTAAAATAAATGCAGTGTCTTTGGTTAGGTTGGGTTCTCGCAGGAGAACACAAACTCATTCATGGCACGAAGACCACGACCAATGACACGACCAATCCCAGCCACGTGTCACTGAAATCAATACCAAACAGACAGTCCTCACAGGGCTTTTAGAATTCTGCTTTGCGGTATTACAGAGGTACTTGTTTAAAAAAGAAGACCCTGATTTAGGATTAAACCTTCACTTGATGAAAATCTTACATTACTCTGAGAGAAAGGACTAATTCCTTACAGCAGTTCTGCATTTCAATCTTAAGCTTAAATCTTGACGGCACTGCCGGAGGATTGATCAGAATATCTCCATATTCATAAAGTCATTGCCTGCGTGCTGTATGTGAGAGCCAAATATCAGGGCAATCATCCAACAGTTGTTAAATCAGTCTGCACCATGGTGAAGGACATACTGCCAGCGTGGCGATAAAAAATAGAGACAGCCATTACGATCACACAGTTAACGTCTCGTCCATGTGACGTCTGTCTCTATAATGATCTTTACGATGTGTGAATGAGATAGAATCTGTGAAAGTATCACCTCACTTAATGTTGTGCTGGTCTGACGAGCAGATCTGACATTTACCTGTTTGTGATGTCCCAGAGAGCCTGCAGGAGACAGGCAGGTACTCTCAAAGCACAGGCAGCCCCACTGCCATCCTCTTCTCTTACTCACCATGTGTTTGGAGGACATTGGTGGAATTTCTGGATGGAAAATTGCACCTGCATGAAAAGTGTGAAAATCTGTTTGAATGTCAGAAAATGCCTCCTCCTCTTTCATACACTCTTCCTGTTTATGTTTATTTACTGACTCCTCTCTAAATAACATCCATCTGTTGATGCTGCAAGAACCTTTATCACATGACGACAACATCTGCTACTAAAACTTGACTTCAGCCCTGCGTTATCCCCGTCAACGGGGAAGAAATGCTCCTTAAATGTCAGCCCTGCTCTCATTGTAATATTTTATGCTCTCTGCTTTGCAGGTGTGAGTCGTCTCAGCCGGGCCGAACAGGAGGAATATGCTTAATGGTATTTAAAGCTGAGGTGCTGGTGTCATTTAGAAAGCAGACGGCTCTGAGTGCGCCAGCCCTCAGAGAGCCTCCCGTACAGGTGGATCATCTCTGTTCTTCTTCTTCTCTCTCCGCCGAGGCCTCGGCTGTCTGCTCCATGACTCGCCTTCGCTGTCAAGCCGAACAGAGTAATCCCTGCAGTAAAAGCCTCGCACTAAAGGTTCACGCTTTCTCCTCTCTCTTGAAACCTGTGATACACCTCTGTTGTGTTCATTTTCTGGCTGGGAAAGGAGCTCAGGTGCATTCTGGTTTCATCAGAGGCTGGAACCAATTGAAGAAAACGGCAAAGGAAAATAAAAACAAAGAAAGTGAGCGGAAAACTGTAAGAAGAGCGAATATGTGCTGTACATATTGATGCCTGTTGTTGGCAAAAGACTGGAACAGATTGGTCCTTTCTTTGGCAATAAAGATTATACTCTAAAAGGCCCATCTGCCTTATTGAATTCCAACATCCAAAACACACCCCCAGAAACACACACCAACACAGACACACACACACATATGTTGAAAGGCGACATCCCAGCTGTGGTCCCATTCATAAATGTCATTGACACTGTGCTCAGTATGATAAAGGCCACATTTGTCCGTCATTTACATAATAAATGATCAACAAGCCGGATCAGAGGTTCCCTCGTAGGGCTGAGTCTGTTCAGAGCAAAGAAAAGGGAGAAACTCTGAACTCCACCAAAAAGAAAAAAAGAAAAAGTCTGATACACTGAAAGTCTGGAGCTGTCATCAGACACTCTGACAGGAGCTGAACTGGCTTTGATTATTGCTGGATCCTGATTGGTCAAAGGACAATATTAACTCATTGACTGCCAGCTGTTTTAGAGCATTTTGACGGATCTTTCAAGACTCACAGAATAAAAATGACAATGTAAACACCAAAACTACACAAACAAAGAACAAACTCTCTTCTTCCACTAGGGAAAAAAGTCTTTCTACCTTTTTCCATTCTTTAGTAACCAGCAGCTCTTACTAACATATCTATTAACCGTATAAGTGTCCTAACTTCATAGGAATTGTGGGTATATGCTGATAGACTTTGGTTTTAAGTGAGAATATGACATTGAGAATATGATTAATTTCTTTGACATAATTGATACATTGGAAGAAGAAAGGTGGGGGGTGTTTTAAAGGAAACCTTGGGCCACGATTGGGCCTGTTTGCCCCAAATTCACAAAGATGACCAAACTTAACCAAGAGGAAGAAAGAAAACCAGTAATTAGTAGACTACCAGATGTTTTCATCCTTAACAAACAAAACAAACCAAAGAGACAAAACCCAACAATCTGACACATGTAGGGGGAGAAATTAAAACCTGCTGTGGAAAAAGAGACAAGAACCAAAGCAGAGTCTCTGTGTGCTGCCCGGAGAGTGTGTTAGAGTCAGCGCTGTCACCACCTGCTTCTGTTCATCACCTCCTTCTACCTGAGCTCTGATAGCAAAGAGAGAGGTAGAAAGAAAGAGACTTGAGCCAATCATGACCTTAAATTAAGGCAGCTAAAGGAAAGTTGTGACCTTTGCATCATTAGTTGAAAGATGGTAATTTCAAAGTCAAAGCTCAGAGAAGAAGGAGAGCAGAATGAGGACAGAGGTGTCAACAGAAATATTCCTACAGAAGTCCTGCTCACCTGGGCCCTCGTTCATCAAACGTGCTTACAACCAAAAAATGGGTGTACACTAATAACCACCCACAGATCGGCTTCTGTCCGTTTTAAGGAAGTTTTATTGATCACAGGATTTGCCATGAAGATTATCATCATATTAATCTGAACTGTGTGAAAAAGTGACCATTTAATAACTGACATTCATTGACATGAGATCACAACCAATTGGCTCATCTTACAGTATAAATAACATCAACACACTGGTCTACACGTGTGTAATTATGCACAATTTAACCATCTTCCAGTCCTGCATTCGTCTGGACGTGTGTGGGTGGGAAACACTTCACACAAAAAGGATTCTCTGTTCAGGAACTTTGCTGAACTTCAGTCGGTAAGTACAGAGCATACGGTCGTGTGCATGGATCCCAGTGGATGCTTTTATGTTGGGTTGTGGCCGCTCGGGCACAGAACAGCAAGCTAGCATGTCCATGCGATGAGCCGTGAGCACCATTCAACATCCAGCTTAGGGACTGAATAACTAACAAGGGAATCTCACTACAAGTCTCATGTGTGCTCCAATCAACCTTCTACATCTAGCAACAGTCACACTTCTTACTAAGGGAAGTAAAGAGGGTCAAACTGGACAATTGTGAACTGTCTTACAGTATTGGAAATGTTTTATTATCTGTATCGAACACGGTGCAGGTTCATCTGTTCCTCTGTCACCACTGAAACTGACACAGACCCGGTAAAAGCTTCACTCACTCCTCGGTCTGTGACAGGTTCAGGTTCAGGTTCAGGCTGGAATCAGTCTGCAGCTCTTTAACTGTGATCTTTCCACATTTCTGGACCTGAACAGAAATAATTATAAACATTGGGGCTTCTAATAGATATCACAGATTATATCACAGAGTATAAACACATGATGTCTAAATTAAATGTTTGAACTCTGCTTTAGTTTGTTTGTCTCATCCACTCTGCTGATGGCTGCAGTGATCTCCTTGCAGAAGTAGTTTTTTTCCGACTCTATTTAACACCACAGCTTAATTTCTCTCTACCTCAGTTGCTTTAGTGGCGATCTCCAGCACTGAAAGGTCTCCTTTTTTCCCTCCATGTCATAAATTCCGTGGGTTCGGTCAGCTGCACCTTGAATATTTAGGGGCTTGTTATTTAAATCAGGATTATTTTCAGCCGCCATATTTATCAACACCTGATCAAGCGTACGCTGTGATTGGCTGGTAAATGTTTCATACATCAGGTTTCCACACCGAAATCTGTGCCAGTTCCCATGCAGGATTGATAAATGTTGGCTTTGTCCGCTGTTATCTTCAGTGGAAATGTTCAGTTTAATGTGAATTACAACTCGTGTGTGTGTGTCTTGTGTGGAAACTTGCAACACTGCAAGACCAAAAGGGCCCTTGGGTGCAAAATTGACTCTGCCTGAGCAAAATACATACATTTATTATGATCAATATACAGGACGGAGAAGTCTGTAATCATGCAATATAAACTCTGATACAGGAGGATACAGAGCAGATGTAGACCTTAGATGATAAATAATTCAAATACAGCTGTGTTTACTGCCAGGAAGAAGAGGGAGAGAGCAATAAGAGCAGTTCTGCTGAAAACTGGGCATCGAGCTCTTATGGCTCTCTGAGCATGATGCAGTCTTTGATATAAAGTTTGTTTCATGTCAGAAAATGATAGCACTGCAGACTGACACCATATCTCAAAGCTGCATTAAGGTGTGTTAAACAAGAACAGTTTGGTTTCAGAGTCGCATAGAGCTTTTGAAAGATTAAGCATTTTTACTTTATTTTCTGTTACCTCAGGTGAGCAGGTAAGACCTGAAGATCCTCAGTTTATGAGGGAATAAACGCTAACTTTCATCTCATCAGGAGCCAGATATAAAAACACTTTGGAAGTCTTCACTTTCTTTAACTTGGAGGACTTAATGCTGATTCAGCGAGTAGGATCGATAAATTGTGATCAAGCTGCTTTACAGCTGAGTGAAAAGAGCCCGTCTGCAGCCTCACATCCAGCATCGCACATCTTTACAAGTGCTTTCCGAGCATTACTCATTGATGCACTCAAACTCGGCTTTATCACCTCTTATTTCCTTTTGTTTGATGCATAAACGCCATGGCTGCAGCAGCAGACAGATTCTCAGGGAAACGTTACGATCTCTCTGCAGTCTTCTCTTTTCAAATCAAGCTTTTTCATCAGCTGAGAGTTTTTATTTCCCTGAGATTTGTGTCTTACATCTCATAAATGACTTTTTATCCTACAGAAAGGATGAAAGAGACAAGCATTGATATCATTTTCAGACACAACTCAGCGTTGAGTACAGGGTCATGAGATGAGTCAAACAGCGAGAGAGAGAGAGCTGTTCCCTGAGTCTGTTTCTTTCTCCTTGAACCGTTTCATCTCACTTCTGCTGCACGCTTCGAGGTCCCTGACCGTTTAATGATGTCATCTCAGGCTCTGCTGAAACAGACAGCGCAAAGTCAGCCAAGCACGCCGCCACATCTGCTTTCATCCAAACCCGCCTATCCAACACGCCACAATTATTCATAATGTTTTCGCTTATTTCCATAATGAAGGGGTTAATTATGCTCATAAGACGCCCCAGCGGTCTTGTCTTGAGTGTCGGGGACACAGCTGTAGGTCTGCGAGGTAAATCATGCGCTAAATGTGTCACCTAGAATTAGATCCATTTGGCCCAGGCTGATGGTGGGCTGTTTGGAGCGTGAGGGGCCTGGGCAGCGGCTCAACTGTGGCCAAGAAGGAGGGGTGGGGGGGGTTCAGTCATTACCCACTGGCCCAGACAAGATGCAGCAAGTCAAGCAGAGCTCCCACTGTGTCTTGATGATCAGCTGGACAATAAAGTTTTATGCACCCATGAACAACAGGACTGTATTTCAAATTAAGTACGTCCTCAGCGGTGTACCACGTGGATGTTTTTTTTTTTTTTTTCTTTTATAAACTTTTCACAGGACGTGTTTGGACTGGTCACAGACACACGGAGCATATCATACACTAAACAATGCTCAAAATTTTGTTTTACATATGAAATCATGGTATGTCAAACATGCTATTAAAAACATAATTACGTCTGTATTACCAATAAGATGATATACATGCTCACCTAAGGTTGTCGATTAACCTGAGTTTCACAATTCCCCACTTGATCAACTAAAAACTGTATCAATGAGTTGCAAACTGCAAGCGTTGTGATTGGTCCACTTGGTTGGTGAAGCAGGTGCTTCCTGTATGGCCTCTTTCTTTGCAGACAAACAAACAGGAAACAAAGTGGGACCGGAAATCAGCTTCATGATCAGCATAGAGTTATAGAATGACTCAGTTACTCCAATTCACAAGTCAAAGTGTCCTGTGACCACAGGCAGTGGGGTCTAGATTTACTCTGTAATAATACTGGCAGCAGGGATGCCAGCAATTTTCCGTTATTTTAAAGCGCAAGTACTGTATTTATTTTTCCTGTATAATACTGTACATTCTATCACAGTATATGGATTTGAAATAACAGTAAAATACTGGCATGTGGTATGCAACTATTTTAGCATGATTTACAGTTCATCTATCTCTATTTATCGGAACAGTATTTTAATTGAAGCACAGACAGCCTGTGACCCCAGCACGTCATTTCAGTGTACGGCAGGGCCACATTTCCACTGCATTCCCTCCTCACTCATGGTTACAAAACACTGTCTCAAATAAGTAAATAAATAAATAAATAAAAATGCTAAAAGACTTTCTTAAAATATAAAGGAGCGATTTTTGAAGTTTAAATCAAAAAGAATGGAAGTGTTAGGTCAGCTTGTCTAAATTTTGAGATGGATATATATATGGTGATGATTTGAAATGAATCAAATAAATTACTACACACATGACTTAAGCTAATTATGTCAGTCCAAAATTATTGAAACAATTTTATTAAGTGTGAGCAAATATTATTATTATTATTGTTATTATTATTATTATTATTATTATTATTATTATTATTATTATTATTATTATTATTATTATTATTATTATTATGTTTTTATGTCCTTTCGTGAGTCGATTAAACAAATGCAGATGCACTGCAAAGCACGGACAAAACTTGTGCAGACCAAATCTCCTCCATGCTAACAGACTAACTGCTACGGTGTTATGTTTGCTGGATGGCTTTCATAGTTGTTTTCCTGCCCTCTACTGGTCTAGCGGTGTGGTGCAATGACTTTTTTTCCCTCCATACCTCACTGACCTGATTTACATAATCTTAACTGAACTTGAGGCCTTGATAGAAATGTAGACATATATGTGCCACAGGGACCATTACGTCCCTGGGGGAGTAGTTCCAGGAACCAAGAGTTCACGTTATGTGGTGCTAATGATTGCAATGGGCTCTTTGGGGTAGTTAAATTCAATGCATATGTATAATCTAGTCTCAACACTTATCAAGTTTGGCTCAGAGCAGAGATGTTGAGAGAGGAGAGAGAAACCATCAGTTAACTGCAGACAGAGCTGAGAAACAGAAAAAGAGAGAGAGAGAGAGAGAGAGAGAGAGAGAGAGAGAGAGAGAGAGAGAGAGAGAGCAAATGACTAAGATGAGTATTTGTGTGGCTATTAAAAACATGCAGATACATTTATGGAGGAGAGCGACTCTAATTATTTTTACAAAGTATAATTCATGCCTGTTTTTTATGAGCTTAAAATCCCCCGTCATATTCTCCTATTTGTGGCCTAAATCTGAGTCAATGAAGGAAGTGCTTTTTTGGCTCTTAGTAAATCCTAAAGATCCTGATGAGAGGATTAGTCACAGTTCAATAATTGAGCGACGATAAGACGTATTTGGCGTTTGTTTGTTCTTAAGAAGTGGAGTTTTCTGTGAGAAAACAGTGAGAAAAACCACACTGACAGCTCCAACAAAACATCACTAAGTAACTGTAAGGCTTTATTGCGTGCATCTCATCTGCATGTGTGATGAGCCACAGTTCTACATTTTATTTATGTTTTCCAGCTGAGCAGACCCTTGGTATGAATCAAATACTGTGAGCGAATGTTGTGATTTAACATCCAGTAAGCTTTGGGCGATGTCTTCTCTGTTTTCATTTGATTTTAATCAGCCTGGGATTTTCCTGTGTTCGTGTGTTGGCAGAGAACAAGTGTTAAATGTTCTGTTCCTGCTTCTGTTGCGAGCTGGGTGTCGCTTATTTATTCAGATCAAAAGTAGGCTATACCTGGAAGCATCCACTGATTAATATGTCACCAACTTCCGTTCTGTATGCACATAAATCTTTTGATAATTTACACTCATCAGCTGTGACACAGAAGGAAAACAACAACAAAATCAGAGGCCTTTAAAGAGCTGCGGAGAATTTCCTCCTAATCCTCGATAGTTTCTATCCTCTGAAAACATGAAAGGATTTTGTCCCCTGTCATCTGCTTAGAAATAGTTGAATTATGTTAGTGGCTAATTAAAGGAAATTGAATCATACCAGTTAAGTTATTTCTCCAAGGATATATAGCTTAAGCACTTGTCTGATGACAAACACCAGAGAAATCCTCTGACACTGTTAAAGATCACAGGGGGAAGAATTAAATTACTGCTTTCTCAAAATCAAAGCTGTAAATAGCTGCATGCTATTGTTGTTAAAACAGTGAGAGTTTATGCATTTACATGTCTCGTTTGCAAATTCACAATCTGTGGGAAAAAAATAATGAAGAAGAAAAAAAATATCAAAGCAAAAATGCTCCCAAACAGGAAACAGATACGAAGCAAGAGCTGAAAATGTTTGTCTGCATATGAACCTCACTGTCATCACATATCTGCTTGTTTGCCTGTTTTTTTTTTTTTTGTCATTTGTGATCATAACAGATGTTGTTTGTGAATAATAATCAAGGGAATATCTTCTTTATTTTTTATTCAAAACAAAACTACACACTGTGGATTTTTTTTTAATTTTCAGAAAGCACAATTCATTTTTCCATTTAATAGAAGTCGATAAGATCTAAAAACAAAGTCTTAAAATGTCCTAAAAGTCCCTATTTTCTGCAGTGAGAGGTCTTAAACTTTCTGAGACTTTTGATACGTGCCTGACTGTTTTATCAGCTGGATACTGTCTCATGGATGTTATGGTTTTCTTTTTTTTTTATTTGTTGTGGATATTCTTGTCCATGACTTTTCACAGCGTTTACGTACACTGACTTTGTCACCTGCAACAGAAGCTCATGGCTACAGAGCGCTTTGTTAGCTCACTGACTCATTGAGCTCAATGCACGCATTACTTCCACATTGGTGTAGGGATGTTTGGGCATTTCCAGTTACAGGAAGAAACAGTGGACATATGGTGTTATGATGGCATAGATGAAATATACAAAAGGTGTTTGCCTAAAGTGTCTGTGAATGATATACAAAGAATCGTCCGGGCATCTAGTACAACACCATGTAACAAATTGTACAAAGGCTTCAAAGTGTACGTGTTATTGTTTCTTTGCAACTTTGATTGTAATTTGCTAACGCTAGCCTGAGCTAGAAGCCTCACTTTCGTAATTTAAGCTGTGATTCCATCTTGCTTCAGGTTAATCACGATTTAAAAAAATAATAATAATCATGTGCATATACCTCTCAATTCATGTGTTTGTCATGTACTAAGAACGACCTAGATAAATGAGAGTCTACATACATCTTCATACATTTGTACTTTCATTTTAGTATAAGGTAAAAAAAAACAGGGCAACAAATGAGATCACTGAGAGAGCCCACTGCTACCTTACTCTCTCACAAGACATTCATATTAAATCCATACAACATGTTATACATCTCCTAATGGACCCTAAATGATATTGTAAGCTTAGTACTAGCTTGATGCTAACGTATATGGAAAATTGCATTGCTATGCTAGCAGTGAGCATACATCAATATTCCTTTGGTTTCAAAGTAGATTTTCAACTTTTAGCACTAAACACACAAACAAACGTACATTACTCTCTCACAAGAGATTCCTATTCAATACATTCAACATGTTCAACATCTCCTACACCAAACAACAATGAGCCTGATCATCCCATCTTTGAAAAGACAACTGTACATTTACATGACATCCCATGAAGCATTAGGCTACAAGTAAAAACATTAACATAAACATTAACAGCAACAGCACTCTTACGGTAACCAGAAGTTTACCGTGTATGTGGGTTGGAATGGACATTATCACAAACAGCTTGTTTTAGCCTGTGCTATCACTCTCTCCATTTATCTTTCCTCTGCTCTGATGTCCTTTTTCTGTCTCACAATTCAGCTCCAGTGTCCACCATCACTGCTAAATAAATCACAGAAATTTGTTTCAGCAGAGAAAAACACAGATCTCTCTTCTCGCTGATAAACTTAACCGGCGTGGTGTTGTAATTGAGACTTCAACGTGCATAAATCAATCCGTCCTGGACATCCCCATAGGGAAACTGAGAAATAGCATTTAGAAATAACCTATATTGGTGCTGATAATCTTATTTTAAGTTGTGGATTAGGATCAGGCAGATATCTAGGAGAAATACTTTTTCATGATCACTTAGAAAGTCCCCACAGGGACTTTAAATCCTGGGATGGTTTGCAAGGTTGGAAATTGATGTTGGGATGTGGCAAGCAAAGTGTTTATAAAAGCTTTTAAACTTCAGAAATGTTTTAGAATGTCTCTCACATTAACTGTGAACATTGTTGAATTATTATTATTATTATTATTATTATTATTATTATTATTAATAATAATAATAATAATAATAATAATAATAATAATAATAATAATAATAATAATAATAATAATAGTACATTTTCTCTTGTAAGGTCTTAAGAAAGCCTGACAGTAAAGCTTGTACAACTTACTATAATGTACGATACAGAATATCTTTAATATGATAAAAGCAAATATGAATACAAACTCAGATTCCAAAAGTAAAATACATGAGTCAGGTTGGCATATTTCTAAAAAGCAAATCTCCCAGCATGCATCAGGGAAACCAAGTATGAATATGCGGCCATGCTTTTTAGTCGTCTTGATATGTTCTCCATCTTTTCCTTGCCACAACTGTGGTTTCAGAGTCTGAATGTGGTTAGACCACAAGTGATGTTTTTTTCATGACTGGTGACACGTGGCCCCGTGTGAGGGCCCGTTGCAGGCTGGTTTTGTTCTAATTAGTAAATCTGAGAGAGTGAATAATTCAGGAGTTGGTGGGAAAAAAAACAAAAAAAAAACAAAAAACAAAACTTGAATCTCCCTCACAGCGTGAAGAAGTGTCCTGAAGCTGGTCATAAAACAGAAATCTCTGTTAAATAGAAGAAGCTGAGACGAACATACAGTAGGTCATACAGCAAAACCTGTGAATGAAGATAAGATATACGTCTGTGTTCATATTTGTGCGTCCAGTATCCATCAAGCACTGAGGATGATGAGGCTAAGACGGTTTTTCCTTTTAACTTCACTTATTTTTAAGTGAAAACATCAAGGGGGAAACAAAGGAGGATGTGGCACTACACTGTTCTCCCATGAATACACACCTGATAAATATTTAATTCTGTCAATCACTACTGAGCCTCTCACTCGTGATAACACGTTTGTTCTCTATCTGAGTTTAGCTTCAAAAGCACTTAAAACCTGATACTGAGCCATATAACCTTGTTCTTCCTCTACCTGGAGGACTTTCTGTAAAGTAGCGTGGAGCTCTGCCACCTTCTGCAGGGTCACAGCGAACCTGAGACAACCTGGGTTCAAATTAAGATGAAGTATCCGGACTGAGCTCAGTGTTCTAGTTATAACTTCTCTGGAGGTCAGAGGTCACACCTGGGCCATTCTTCCTCTGCTCCGGCTGCGTGTCATTTCCTCTGCAGAGGTCGGTCCCACAAGGGCTCCGTGTCAGCACCCAACCTGTGTTCTTCAAATGGTCGGCCTGATCAGCCTTTTTTAAACCTTTTTTTTTTCCTGGTGCAGCACAAACGGCTCCTTTAAAATGTTGTAATATTTACCAGTAAGATAAATCCTCGAGGCGGTGGAACCATCGCAGAGCTGAGTAAAAACAGAAAAAAAAGAAACAGCCCAGATTCAGCGTGTTATTTAATAAACTGTGGGATGTGACAGTTTTTATGGCTTGCTCATCAAACGAAGTCCGCCTGCTCAATATTCACATGATGTTTCCAAATGACACACGCTGACACACTTTTCAAGCTTTCCAGGACTTGTCATTCTTCCTCCTCTTTTTTTTTTTTTTTTTTTTTTTACAAAGACACCTTTTGTGTCTGAGAGAAAATTGGATGAAAGAAATTTTCCAAAAGAAGAGAGGGAGAGAGAGAAAAAAAAAAACAGGAATAAAAATAGCAAAACAGAGTTGGAGGCAGTCACAGCAATAAGTCACAGGCTCAAAGAACGGAGGCGGGGACATCCAGCCTTTAAAATTAGCTGTTCCTCCTCAGCCAGGACTGTGTTTTAGATTATCTGCTTCCAGACTATAATTTAGAGATGAAAAAAATAAATAAATAAATAAAAACAAAACAGACATTGTGGGGTACATGAAAAAAGAGGGCTCTAAGGCATTGCCTGCCTTTGTACAACTGAAGAGGGTTTTCAAGAGAGCTGGTCTTCAAAGAAGTGCTGCAGAGATTTCAGGGTCGAAATGAGTCTCTGTCAGGAACAAAGAGCCGCCGGGAAATAAATAAATAAATGAAATAAATAAATAAATAAATAAAATATGTGTTTGGGATATTTTCACAGACCAAACCTGGACATGCCTATCACTCAGAGGGAGGCCTGGTGGCTAAAAAAGCCTCCACAATATGAAGAATATCTCCTTCCATTGTCACATATACAGCGCATTGTTTCTTAAAATGGGACAAATCCATCTCTGCAGCACTGCTGGACATCAATGTGTGTGTATGTGTGCTCACAGCCGCAGTCTGCAAAGATGCATGCATTATCTCTGAAGGCAAAGGATGAGGGTTTTTTTTTTCTCAAGTGAGCCTCTGGTGAAAAGAGGAGCACGCTGCATGTCCTTCTCCGTCAATGGTCCCTGCAGCAACGCTCCATGACCGCACTCTCTCTCTCTCTCTGCTCTGGCAAGTCCTGCTGAGACGGAGCTGTTGCATATGCATAGAAGTCAATATGTTCAAACCTACCCCCTTGGCGGGTCATCCAGAGTCTAATCTGCAAAAGGATGGCAGGCAAGGGGAATCCAATTGTATATTACAAAGTCACAGACGATTGACCGGCTGCCAGCCAGACACCGAGGCCAAAGAAAAGAGGATCGCTTTTTCTTAGTGGCTTCCATCATTCTGTCCACAGCGCTCATTGAAGCGGAAGATGTCTCAGCCCTGTGTCGATGGCGCTCTACTTAAAGCAGGTGGGAGATATTCATGGCCTCTCCTCTTACAAACACAGAGATTCCTTTGCAGGGTAGAGGAGGTCAGCCACTGTGAGACATGAAACCAGTGTAGCAAAGTCAAACAGGACCAGTTTGCCCTCTGTTACGGGATCTCTGGCTGGAGACAGGAGCATGAACATGGAGGCAGCATGACACAGAGATAAGACGAAGGACAGGACATGAGCTGGGGTCAGCTCCTACCTATACGACAACATGGATCTTGATTGTTTTATCAAAACAGTTATACAGACTTTTTTTTTTACACTCTGGGGGAAAAAAAAGCTTCTCTATAAAATTGTTTTGGAAATTAGGTTAAAAACCAAGTATTCTGAAATGTGAGCAGATTTTCAAACCTCTTCGTATTCAGAAGAAATCCTCGAATCGGTCTGTAAACTAATCAAAATGGTTCACTCTAAAAGTAGACCTTCATTAGATCTTCATGAAACTTGCTGAAGTGATGAGGCCATTGCATGAGGATCCCCCAACTGTATAGCTGCCAACACTCACGCATGGGTGGTATGACACGCATTTCATTGGCTTCACACATTCTAAGCCACACCCCTGATTTCTCACACTGAAATGAGCGACTGATGTCTACCTGTTGGGCTATGGCTTAAGCTTGATTTGTGCTTTATGCGTCAGTGAGGAACGACGTCATTTTAACAGCCTCACTTTGTCCTTTTCATACAGAAAATTTCCATGTTGTGTAACTCCAAAAATTTTAAGCAGGGGCTCCTTGTGTCCGAAGTAAAAAAAAAAATTCTGGCATTTATATGGTTCACCACACAGAGATCATCGTGATAGGCGTACGATTAACAATTCTTGGCATGAAATTGCAGCAAAAATTGGCAGAGAAGAGGAATTTGGTAAAAAAAAAAAAAAAAAAAAAAAAAAAAAATGTAGTAAACACTGTGAACAACCTCGTCTTCTCTGGTTTAGTACATGATTTTGCGATACACTGCCCCCTGCAGTTTGAGAAAAGATGGCTCATTGAGTGTAAAAAAGCATAAAAGCCACGTGTTCTCTCGTGCAGATCTCATGCGTCCAACTTCTGTGCATCATGTTAGTGCGGAAAGCATAATCAGCCCTTTAGAGCGACAAACACCACGTGATCGATTAGTTAAGCCTTGAAAGCAGGTGACGAGATGGAGTTTGGATCTCGTGCCATCAGATCCAGAACCAAAGACCACTTTTGCATTGTCACAACAATATACCTGCCAACTCTCCTGGTTTTTTGCGTTGATACTGTAACGGACTGTATTGGTTGTTTGTGTTATATAATAGGAATGTGTCAGTGTTAATCACCCGTGATTGGCGGTTCAGTGTGTTTTCTAAGAGTGTTTTTCCAAGAGAGTTGTGGGGTGCACTCTTCTGAGAGGTAAATAGAGAGAGTGTAATTTTTTGGCGTGTTTACAGGCAACAGTGACTGTTATCATCTCGAAGCATGAGCAGAACAGAACTAAATAAAAAAAAAACGCATATTGAGGCATTGGTGGTGGTGTGGGGGGTCTCACGCTCTGTCAAAGTCAGAATTTGGCAAGTATGTCACTGGTTCATGACACATTGAAGGTGTGGGCCTCAAACACCAAGGTCTGTCCATAGCTCTGCCCCTTGACAGACCTCCAGAGGGTTGGCCAGTTAGAAGGAAGGGAGTTTGTGGAGTAGGGAACCTTAAAGAGACAGAAGCTAAAACCAAGTATTTCAGAGGCTGAAATAAGGAGGGGGGGGGGGGGGGGGGTTCAGCTGTATCAGAAAAAAAAAAAAAAAAAAAAAAGATTGACAATACCCACTATTCAACCTTGTTGAATGCAAAGTAACATGCTTAAAGTGCATCTCCCTGTAACAAATATAATCCATCCTTTTGGTCTTCAAATCCTCACGGGTGGGGGGTAAAATAGACTTGTGTTTTAGCCAACACAACTGAGCCATAAGCTCGTTTCTAAACCCAAATCTGCATCAGTTCCCAAGCAAGATCGATAAATGAGGGCCCTTGTGTTTACATGAAGCTGTCAAACCAGCCGACTGATCCCTCACCATCACCCACTGGACTGGAGTGAAATGCGGAGGTGCTGGATAAAAGGACTGGTCCTGGTGAAAGTAGTTTGTACCAGTAAGCCTCTGAAAATGATTGAACTGTTGCTACAAACATCTTAATAAAGAACAGTCTCTGTTGCCATCCTCATCCTTCCAAAGACTTTCTGTGGCACAGAAATGAGGCCACCTTTATTACCTCTCTTCTTCTTAATACCAAATTTAAACCAAAGCACCACAGGCCCTCATCACAGAGCAAACATGTTTTTGAGCTGTGACCAGTTCAACAAAAGAGTAATGTTCCCTTCTCTGGTGCTTTTATTTGTATGGTTTCACCCTGAAGAGTTGAAATTACCCAGTTTTTCCACAACACAAACATGTAAGTGTACTCTGCACACCTGAACGTGTGATGGCTGTGCTGGGGGAGGGAACAAGCTGAATACAAATGCTTTAGTGAAACGGAGCTGAAGGTTTTTCTATTTGGTTTTTGTGACTCAAAGTTACACAAGAAAATTTAAATTAATAAAAGGATTTTTATCAAATTTATATCATTTGTTCCTGAAATTACTGTTACCGGTCAGTGTCTTATAAAGATGATTTGTGACCAGATATTAGAAAATGTTTCTTAGTCAAACATTTTCAAATGAAGAGATCTGATGTACCCTGATCCAAGAAACGTCCACAAGTACTCATCTGGCAGAAGTTCAACTGACCAGCTGTAGTTACTGACATGGTGAACAAGGTAGACGTAAAAGAAAAAAAAAAAAAAAAAAAAAAAAAAACTTGTTTGAAAGTTTAATTTTTGTTTTTACATTTACATACACAGTCCTGTGATGCCCTTCAAACACGGCTATTCCGTTTTTCTTTTAATGTTATTTATACTGTTTCACTGCGGTAGAAATAAAGCAATGTGCAGTGATTATCTTTTAACGTGTATTTAAGATTCTCCAGACAATAATTTGTGCAATTTTAATCATTATCTTGCTTTTATTGGGCACTGCCGCACTGCTCTAAGACAGTATGGTGATATCACTGTTATCATGAGTAATGCATCAAAAATTTGTTGTTACCTAGCAGCAACATCTGGTCTAAAAATATGAAGTCTATGTGAAAGTGTTAAAAACTGCAGATCATTGATTGTCCACTTAAGGCCCACTGCAGAAACACCAGAAACCACAGACAAACCCATTCCAGAGGCAGAGAGCCTGTTAGAGGGCCCATTAGTTAAAATATCAGACGGCCCTGTAGTCGGATGGTCCATTAGAGAGAAGGTCCATTAGCCAGAAGGCCTGTTGGTTGGAATGTCCGTTAGCCAGAAGGCCTGATAGTTAGAAAATCAGAAGGCCCATTAGTCAAAAGGTTTGTTAGCTGGAAGGCCCATTTGTCAGAAAGCCTGTTAGCCAGAAGGCTTGTTAGTTAGAAAATCAGAAGGCCCATTAGCTAGAAGGTCTGTTAGCCAGAAGACCTGTGAGCCAGAAAATGTTTTTTTTTTTTTTATTTAGTTGATATTTTTCATTCCAAACTAATTTTCTGACCATTGGGCCTTCTGATTTCCTGACTAACAGGCCTTCTGACAATAAGGTGGGCTCCTTTGGGTCTGACTACCTGCCTCTTTTGCCTCATCCTAACCTGGAACAAATCTTAGCATTACCATTCCTGTTACAAATTTATTTTCTATCCTGTCTTTACAAAGTTTCTAAATCACAACACATGCTATCCCTTTTTTTTTTTATCTTGATTGATTTTCACACATGCTTGAGAAAGTGTTTTTTTTTTCTCTAAGACATCAAGAGCCACAGTCTGCAGTTATTTACATTCAGACAGCCTGGCAACAAACCTCAACAGTCTCAACCATAGTCAACAGTCAAGCTATCGCATGCCAAAGAAGCTGTCTGAAGTCCCCCATCAAGGAGAGATACACCCTGCTGACTGAAGCCTCTTTTCAGTTGGTCCAGTTGTCTGACCCTCGTTACCATAGACCCATGACACCATTCACCTTCCTGTACAGTTTGCTCAACTTTTCACCTTATTGGGACTGAGATGAGCTGTTAGCACTCTGTGCTGTGTCTCATCCTTATGATGCTAAATCATATCCATGTGTCTGATGAGATGGACGGAGAGAGGAATTTCAGGACGTTGATCCCCAATCAGCTCCAGATGGAAAGTTAGAGCTTGGTAAACATTTATAAACCTTTACTCTAACCATCCAGGGCTGTCATGAACACTTCCTTACAAGCAAAACTTCCCAGAGTACAAGAGCTGCTTCCTCCCAACACTTACTATGAAAAAGTTCATTTAAATGAAATGCATGTGCTGATCTTTTTCACTGGGAACACATTGTTTTGGCTGCAAAATCTGAAGCATAACATAATTGCCTTGTGGTATAATTCATGGAGCAGGGACATAATCTCAAATTCCTTTCCAATTCATGGCTTTTTGGAGTTTCACAACCACAAAGCAACTGTTTCACAAAATTGCGTGAGCCTGAGCTGTAAGAAAAACCATTGTAAGCTGCTCTGAATGAGAAATTGGTTTTGGCTGAGGTCTTCTCACCCCTTTAGCTCGTTCACAATACTTCAGCCCACGTTTTCTTCAACCTCACAAAAATTCTCCTCGTGTCAGCCTCACTCTGCACCCACCCTACCCGCTACCCCCGGCTGCTCATATTGACTATGGAGCTGTTGGTGCATGAGGCTGCTGGAGTAAACCACTCCCCTGTACAGTACCTCCAGGCCATGGCTCCCCACTCCAGCTCTGCTCCCTCTTCTGACCACCTGCTTAGCTCTCCTTACCCTGCAGCTCCCTCTTCATTGCTCCACCTTCTCCTCCTCTCTCTTTCGGCTCTCCTGCTCTGGTTTGACCTTCCCTCTGCAGTCAGACGGCAGACGAACCTCCTGCTCTTCTTTAAAAATCATCTTTTTGAGAGATACTTCACATTCTCCATTACCCCACCTGGATCATATCTCACCCTCCACTATCTTCTATCCCCAAATTGCCTTTTAGAAATCCCCTCTCCATCCCTCTTCATCTGTTATAGCTCTTATCTTAACTTTTAGCATTTCCCCAGCAAGAGAAATGATCTTACACGCACAAGCTGAAGGAACACATAAGACTATTTAATCTGTTGCCTTCACTTTAAAGACTGTGGCAGATTAACATTTAGATCTTTGGTCATTTTGAGTTGATTTAACCAAATTTAATACGCTGACAATGAAAGTTCCTAACTAACATCAGTGTAGGTTCACTAAGCTGACAGTAGGATGCATAGAAGAACCTGTAAATAAAGTGCACTTTCAATCAACAAAGACTTTCACAAGTAAAATTAGGGATAGACTGATTATCGGTTGGGTCGATTAGCGGCACAGATATTCGGCATTTTGACCCATATTGGTATAAGCCTTTATTTTTAGGACAACAGCCGATAAGACATCAATTCAAAACTGGGTTATTTTGGTGCACCTGTCTATGCAGTCACTTTTCTGTCTGAAATATTGTCCCACTCACAGCACCATCTTATTGGTTACATGCATAGCCACCTCTCGGGTAACAGCCAATCAGCAGTAAGAGTTGTACATGCAGACTGCTCTCACACATGCAGTGGAGAGGAGAAAAAGTTTTGCTGAGTGGGCTGGAGAAGCTCTGAACAGCAGATATATGTTTTGAAGGTAAATTAAGACAACAGACTCTCCCTAAACTGTATCATCCCAGTCCTCTACAACTCACAACTGTAACATTACTGTGGGCCCAATAATATTACATAAACAAAAGCAGCAGCTCTGTTCACTCGCGGTCCCTCCAGTCGTGTCTTTTAATCACTTGAAACAAGGTTGCTGATAATATCATTGTGGAAATAGTCTGTGATAGTTGAAGGACATGTGCATGAGAGAGAGAGAATAAAAACCTCATGAACTCTATTCTGCCCTTCCTGAATTTAGGTGTTCAGCTTGGCAGATAGTTAAACAGTTCTTTGAGAAATGAGAGAACGTTGTTGCTGGTCATTTATTTTGACTCAACACACAAAGGAGCTGTAAGACTAAGATTACAAAATAGAAACACAACATTTTAGTATACACAGAGAAACATTATACACAGCCTAATTTAGCAAAGGAAAGCTGGCACTGTGGTGTAAGCTAAGAGGAGACGATGTCAGCCTGTTCTTCAAACCATCGTTATGAGGAATGTAAGATCTGTCTCCAATAAGACGGACGAACTAGCCGTGCTCACCCAGCACCAGAGAGTACCAGCAGAGTAACATCATGCTATTCACAGAGACATGGCTAATGGAGCTAACACCAGATACCAATGCCACATCGGAAGGATTTCACCTGCTATGGGTGGACAGGACAAAGAAGAGTCAGACTGAACAGACTGGTGAAGCAGACCAACTCTTTCCTGGGCTGGCCTCTGTGGACCCTGTGGAGGCTGAACATAGAATGTTGGCCAAGCTGTTGTCTTTGATGGACAACAAGACTCAGCCCTTCCAGTAGCCTTTTTACCTTCATGTTATCAGTCGGTCCAGATTTCATACTTGTGTGTTTCATACTTGCCTATTGTTTTCAATGAAAACTCTGAAACTACCAAAAGAAAGAGTAGATTGTTTTCTTTCATCTCTCCATTTTTTTAAGCAAAAAACAGTGAAAATGTATTAGATTGCTCTCTTCTTTGAAGCTCCATCCTTTGATCCTCCCCA
Organism: Labroides dimidiatus; assembly: GCA_030710495.1. Taxonomy (NCBI): domain Eukaryota; kingdom Metazoa; phylum Chordata; class Actinopteri; order Labriformes; family Labridae; genus Labroides; species Labroides dimidiatus. Next base: position 29,240,385 of record CM061144.1, on the reverse strand, counting down.
TGAGCTCTGTTGTTTTTCCTTATGATCGCACCACTCTCTCTCTCTCTCCGAACTAATGGCACACATTCCCCGATCCAGTTTTTCAGTACGGAATATCTGCCGATACCGAGTCTCAATCCAATATTTGAGTTTGACAAGATGGTTGTTGCACAAGGGGTCAAGAAGGTAAAGGTTTAGTTTTACTATTGAAAAATAGCATAATAATAATAATAATAATAATAATAATAATAATAATAATAATAATAATAATAATAATAATAATAATAATAATAATAAATGTATCTTGATTATATTCCATTTAAGTTCGTCCAGCTAGTTTTACTTTAAAAACCTGAATTTTACTTTCTCTCCTCTATGAGACCCCTGAACCTGTGTGCATTCAATACGGAACCCTTATATCCAAGTCTGCTCTGAAAAAAACTCTCTCGGGGTAGTGTGAGATACTTGATGGAGAAGCCTGCAGCTGCCCGGCCACACAAGGTGAAAACACTGTTGCCCTTAAAGTTGGGATAGAATATTTTCAGCCTCTTCTCATGAAATAATCGTGACAGTGTGAATTATTCTTCATTTATTCCACCTTTATGGGCAACAGTGTAAATGACTTTAGAGTGACCCTCTCATGCTATTTTTCCACTTTCATTTTATTATTATCATTTTATGATATATATATATATATATATATATATATATATATATATATATATATATATATATATATATATATATATATATATATATATATATTACTTGTTGAGTTTCTTGTATTAAGACATTATTCTTAGTTCAAGAAACCTGACGTTGATTTTCCTTACTGCATGACACAATTTTAACTTTTTTATTTAAAGTTATTTAAGCCTTATTTCTTCTTTGTAATAACTTGGGGAAATACATAAATACATAGAAAAAAACTACTTTTTTTCTTGATCTGACAGATACATGTGGCTCACATTAAGTCTAATAACACAATTTAACTGGAAAAAAATAGACATAAGTACTGACAAAGATTTCAGTTTATAGAGTGTATCAAATAAATTCTTGATCAGCAAAGCACAAATAAACAAATAAATAAACAGTATCTTACAACATTTTGTGAAGGAGCAGGTCCCGGTGCGAGTTCATCATGAAAGAAGTTCTTGGTAACAATAACACTGGTTAAAATATAAATGAATAAACTTTACAGACAGAAACCTCAAGCTAGTCCATGTTGGTTCCATCACTCATGTCCTCCACACTAGCTGGGCTGACTTCATCTTTTCATACATCACCAGACTTTAATCATAATACAATAAGCTAGAGGAAGGCCTCCAGAAATCACATGAAGTGTTGTGTAATATATTAAAGCTGCCTGGACTTTGAACATGCAGTATTTTCAGGTGCAGAAGTCTGTGCCCAAACAGCACAAATGAAATTGATAATAGGTTTCCTTTCAGGCTTCTGCAGCACATCCACAGCACTGCACTGTGACAGTAACACGGCTGCCTTAATATTTCAAAAACTTACTGCAGTCACCCCTGACTGACAGCTTGAAGACCAATCTCCTCTCTGTTATCAGGAAAGCTTGTGGACAGGTGACTGACATTCACTTTAATATAAACTGATAGCATGCGTTCCAAATATCATAAAACCATATGAAGGTTTATACAACATGAGAAATAAGATGAAACTCCTGGAAAGAGCTGGAAAAAATCCTACAGAACAACACTGACAGCACAGAAACGTCAGTACTTGCTAGTAAAATGTTGATATGTGTTAAGACAACACATAATGTTCCTGATACGTGGTTAAAATGGTTTATTATCAGAAGTCCATCCATACATTATCTTTACATGAACATCACAGTAGGATCAGATGCGTAGTGTTATCCATCTGCTGGATTTGGGTCAAAAAAATGAAGATGGTTTTATTGGTCTAAAATATTTTATTAACGCAAAACACTGTCCCTTTAAAACAGACAAATGGTTACACGTTTATGGCAGCAGTATTCTTGTCAGCTTAAGTTAATATTAATCTTTGAAAAAAAAAACTGTATTTGCATTAAAGTCTTCTCTTTCTGCTTTACTGTTTGGCATCAATTTAAATGTAGCATTTTTATTCACAGTAAAGTCAGAATGCAATTGCTGCTGTAAAAATAAAAAAACAGCAACTGTATTTCTTCTTCCCGGTAACTCTGGGTTTTGTGCTCTTAAGACTATTTGAAATATTAGACATTACCTCCATTTTATTTGTCAAAGCTTTGGAGACCAGAGTTTACACCACTTTGTCAGCCTGAGGGAGTATCATCAAGGTACTGGAAACATTCCTCAGAGAGTTTGATCCATATTGACATGATAGCATCACACAGTGGCTACAGATTTGTCCACTGCACATCCATGATGCATTGCATGATCACGTTCCACCACATCCCAAAGGTGCTCTATTGATTGAGATCTGGTGACTGTGGAGGCCTTTTAAATACAGTGAACTCATTGTCATCTTCAAGAAACCAGTCTGAGATGATTACAGCTTTATGACATGGTGTGTTATTCTGCTGGAAGTAGCCATCAGAAGATGGACACTCTGTGGTCATAAAGGGATGGACATGGTCAGCAACAATACTCAGGTAGGCTGTGACATTGAAACGATGCTCAATTGGTACTAAGGGGCCACAAGTGTGCCCAGAAAATATCCCCCACACCATTACACCACCACCAGCAGCCTGAACCATTGATACAAGGCAGGATGTTGCAGTAGAAATTGAGACTCATCAGACCAGACAACATTTTTCCAATCTTCTATTGTCCAATTTTGGTGAGCCTGTGTGAATTGTAGCCTCAGTTTCCTGTTCTTAGCTGACAGGAGTGGCACCCAGTGTGGTCTTCTGCTGCTGTAACCCATCTGCCTCAAGGTTCGACGTGTTGTGTGTTCAGAGATGCTCTTCTGCATACCTCAGTCGTAACAAGTGGTTATTTGAGTTACTGTTGTCTTTCTATCAGCTCCAACCAGTCTGGCCATTCTCCTCTGACCTCTGGCATCAACAAGACATTTCCGCCCACTTAACTGCCGCTCACTGGATATTTTCCCTTTTCAGGCCAATCTCTGTAAACCCCAGAGATGGTTGTGGGTGAAAATCCCAGTAGATCAGCAGTTTCTGAAAGCCCGTCTGGCACCAACAACCATGCCACGTTAAAGCCACTTAAATCACCTTTCTTCCCCATTCTGATGCTCCGTTTGAACTACAGCAGATCGTCTTGACCATGTCTACATGCCTAAATGCATTAAGTTGCTGCCATGTGATTGGCTGATTAGAAATTTGCGTTTACTAGCATTTGGACGGGTGTGCCTAATAAAGTGGCCAGTGAGTGTACATATATGGAGTAAAATGGAGTAATTGGCAGTCACGTTTAATATCAAAGCAGAAAGACGGCAATAAGAACACAACGAGAGGATGATAAGAAGACAAATTTCACAAAAGCAGGACAGTAAAATGTGTTTTACGTTGGGATTATGAATGATGGTATGAATCCATTGTGTGTATCTGTTTCCAAATTATTCCTAATGTATATTATTTTATTTGTTTAGTACTGTATGAAGGGGTTAAGGGGACAGGGCCTGTGTTATTGGACTCTCCCTGCAGTCAAGCTGCAGCTTAGAGGGTTTCTCTGGAGTAAATCCAGAGGAATCTATACAGATTAATCCTGATATATCTGCTGTGATTTAATGATATTTTTTTTTCTTCTGAAAGGCAGGCTGGCAATCTTCAGGAGAATCTGTCGTGCCTCCCATGTTCAATAGCTCTGTATAATTTCATCTTTGCAGGGTTGACAATAATGCATCAGCAGCTTTTGACAAATTATTGATTTTTGACTCAGTATGCATTAAATTCACGGTAACTGTGTGACAGAGGGCATAATTCAATTCTCTTTGCGTGGAGAGCTCTTTAGTCATGACTATACGGCCTCTGAATGGCAATGCACTAGGATAGGTTATTATACCTATCAAGCACACTAATGATCTACCTCTGGGGCACAGGTGGAGCTGTGTAATTTATGGGAGCTGGCTGAAAATCTACAGGTTAATGCCCTTCATCACGTCTTCAGAGAAATACAGGATACAGCACACTGTATGCACATGTCACTCCGCTGCTCACTAAACAAAATTGTGCCTGGCCGCTGTCTTTGATTGCCGCTCCTGTTATCATTTTTTTCTGGAAATACCTCCTGACAGCACAGCAAACAACACGTAGATGTGGGCTGAGTGTTCCTGTCACATGCTGGCTTCTTGGTGTGAAATGAAGTATCCGTTTTGGGAGACAGCTTAGGTGCGGTGGCTCTCACAATAACCTTGCACCCCCCCCCCCCACCACCACCTCCCCCCTTCAATGTTTTCCTCGTTAATTCTGCTCGCTTCGGTGCGGTTGACTGGACGAAATCCCTGGACAGATTGATACGTTGTGCTTGCCAGAGTGACGTGAAGCCCACTCTCCTCCCTCATATACTGTCACCACCATTACTTCACCTCCCTCCCCCCCGTCCTTCCATCCTTAGGAGCTCCCGAGGTGACAGGTCATAAATCCCCACAGACATGGGTGTAGGGTGAGTGTGGGAAGGTTTGGAGGGTGTGATGAGTAAGACGGGGAGGTTGGTGGAGGGAGGGGGGCAGCTGCAACACAAACCTGAAGGAGATTTCTCCTCATGCATAGAAAGCTGTTTCCCCCTCACCGACAATGTCTCCCTTGGGGAAGCTACTGCCAACTCACTGCATGCAAAGTAGTCTCTCTGTCTCTCTCTCTCTCTTTCTCTCTCTCACTGCAAATGGGGTTCGGGTCTTGGGGAACTTTGCGGTGTGGCATAAAAGGCAGGGAGCAGCATCTCACGGAATTCGCCACCCTCCCTATCATCCAGATGATCCTGAATGCCAATTACCCTCCACGGCTCTGCAGGGAGCGGCCTGTCACTCAGGATGCGGCTCGTGTGTGTCGGGCACCGAGCAGCCAGCCGCTGAGAGGGTGCCACTGGAGGAGTCAAAAGCCATAATATTGCACTGTTGCACTGCTGGACAGCTGCAGGACAATAATACACTTGCAGCACACTCATGCTGTTGCAAGTGCATATTAAAATTCACACACACACACACACACACACACACACACACACACACACACACACACACACACACACACACACACACACATGCCTGCAAGGCCTAATGATGACAGTCTACATCTGCAGGTGGAGGCAGGATCTGGCAGTGAGATTGGCTCCTCTGGTAACATCTGGACCTGTTTGTGTTCGAAAAGCTCCTGAAATCAATAACAACACCAAAACAAGAGAAATCTGGGGTTATAAGTCCGTAACAAAAATGTGGTTTTGAATAAGCACGAGAGAACAACAACTAAGAATATCTGATGGCTCAGTGGGTTACTGAGTTCAGAGAGGAGGCTGTTCAGGATAAAACAGGTGCTGCCTTATAACACACATTAATCAAAACAAGGAGTCTGCTTACTTTGACGTCTTTATTATTTATCCCAAAATAATCTAAGCAAACCTAGGACCATGGTTTGCTCTCAAATAGAGCAAATACTTGAGGCAGAGACATTGAAGCTCTTCTAACTTGTGGTTCTTTATAACAAAATGGCCAAAATTACACATTAAAGTCAAAGGCTTTGACTACAGAGATGAAGCCCAGGAGATTAAATACTACAAGTGCTTTTCATAACTAAAGAGCTTTTAAGCTTCTTTCAGCTCATTTTTGTTTGTATGTCAATCTTTTTTGTTTACTCCCACTGCCAACATCAGCTCACAACACACAGCAAACGCAGACAAATTGAAAGGCCATGATTGAAGAAAAGCAGCAAGCATAGTGTTGCCAACTCCTCAGTAAAGAGTCAGTCACCATTGACTGTCTTAGAAGTTGCTAAAAGTTACTAAATGATGTAATTGCCTAATTTGCATATTAAGCCATGTTAGAGCCCAATATGTTACAAAGACCTGGAATGTAATAACAATAATAATAACAAAATAAAAATGTAATGAAACCCAAAACTTAATAACATTTTGCCCAAAATGTAACAACTTGTGCATTCACTGAACCTTGTAATTCCCAAATACAAAATAATTCATCTTAACAGTAAATCATTCCCACTATCTAACACTGACAACACACCCAGTCCGTTACATTAATAACATGAAAAAAATAAAATAAAATAAAAAATCAGGGGTGTTGGCAGGTGTGATCTTGTGGCAATGCAACAACAGTCTCTACTTCTGGTTCTGATGGTTGGATATTCAAGCTCCACCCCCTTGCCGGACGAGTGGCGTTTATCACTCTGACCCATAGCTCAACATGCAGATATCAGATACCAGAATAGATTATTATTTCCCTTGTTTATCTATCTATTTATTTATTTATTTATTTATTTATTTGATTTATTGTTTGCTGCTGACAGATACTTCAGTGTGACTTCAGGGTGTGGCAGGAGAGCATGTGAAGCCAATCAACTGTGTGTGACTCAAGGTCAATGTGTGTGTTGGCAGCTATGAACTCTGTCCAATGTTCTAAGTTACTCTCCAAGCTTTCATCCCTTATGTCTGCTCGCTAGTAAACAGAGACAAAAGGTTGACGCGTGTCCGGCTTTTTTCTAGTGGTGTGCTATACTGCAAAGTTTGGTATCGATCCAATACCAAGTTAAAACAGGGCCAGTATTGCCGATATCCATACCAATACTTTTTACAAGAGGCTTGTCGAAATTAATCAAGATTAACAAACAACCACTAAAACTAATGTTTATGTTCATGAATGAAAATAAATAACTCAAATGTTGATCAGAAAATAGAAATGAATATTCAACAATTATTATATTTTAACATTAATATACTGATAATTTAGGACTGTGGTGTTAAGCACTATATCTTTTATATCTTCATGTTGTTTCATATTTTCAGATTCAGATTTATTTTAACTGGCTTTTTTTATGTGACTGTCTCAATAGTTCATATCAAATTAGTTTTCTAAAATTACAACAATGGAGACCAATTACATTAACAAAAGTAATTTGTAATAACAAAGTAAAGTTGGAGATGACTTAATCTTACTTTCATTTCCATAAATCATCTACCTGGATATTGTTGGTCATGCTGAAAGAACTCTGTTAGTGACTTCTGTCTCTGATCCTGGGGTCTGGTTGTAGTTCGGGGATTCTCCTCCTCTCTCTATTTGACTCTGAGTTCTCTTTTTGGTGTGTTATTAGATGTTATTAGACATCTGTATAAGTTTGTGATGTTGCCACAGAACCTTGTTTTTTCTCTGAAAACATTGCAGCTTTTTTGGTATTCAGTTGTAAAATAACACCAAAAGTGATCCTCTCTGTAGTTATGGAGCCAGCAGTGAGCACCTGAGTGACGTGACTGAACGGCTACACTCACAGTCAGGGTGGAGGTGGTGCGCATGAGTGAAGTGAGAAGGGAAACTGAAACTTAAGTGTTGATATAATCGAACAAGTATTAATCAGTACCAATACCAACATCGGTATATTGATATTTGGATCCACTGGTGCTCCATTACTTTTTATCCTTCTCCTCCTCTTAAAGTAAACACTAAGGAGAGCTTGTTGTTCTTTTTATTAATCTTGCATCTGTTTATCAAAGTTGTTGTTCATTTTTTTGTATGTTCAGCAAGAAGTTAAGTAGATTCTTGAGAGGTAAAGGTCGAGGTTTGGAAATGTCAGCCTTGGGCTAATGAATGTATGAAAGTTACCTTTAGTGCTCCAGTGAGTTAGCAGCACAAGGCTAAATGTGACTGCATTGTTTCCACCTTTCTCCCTTTGTGGCCTTTTTTACTAAACTTTAGACAAACATTGTTCAAAACTATCATGTTGTTTTTCTCCTAACAAACCCTCAGTACGAAACTGCATGATAAGCAGCATAAAAAGCACTGCTTTAGTCTGCTGTTAGAAAGAAACAAAAAGCCCAAAATAACTCCATGTTCAGGGTGTTTGTGCTAGAATTTTACAGTTCCATCTTGTTGTTGTTCTTTTTTTGGTTTGTTTTATTATTTATTTATTTTTGTGATGTTATATGTTTAATATCAAAGACTGAAAAAAAAAAAAAATCAGATGGAACAAACATCAAAAAGCAATTCATGCTTTTTGACCTCACAGAGGCACAGCGCTGATATTCCCATACCTGAGCCTGTCTGTGATTCTGCCCTGCATTATCTCTCCATCATCATTCTTCAACCACTCTTTGATGATTCAAACAGCGGCACGCTATCGGTCATTCTTGTGAGCAGATGCTGCCCAGATCCCTCTATGTATTGCCATTTCGTCTTTATTGCCAGCCGGCTTATCCGCCACTGATGGAATTGTTAAAAAGCAGATATGAGCAGAATCTAGGAGGACCAGGCTTTGTTGGAGCACGCGTTCCCATCAGATGAGAGCATGACGATAAGAATCTGTGCAACGCCTGTAGGTCGTGTCACTCTATGCATAACAATCTACGGCTGTCTGGTGAAAGAAAAACACCCAGAGACAATACAGAGGGGGCTGTAAAGAGGTGTTTTGGTGATAAATATGTATAAGGCGTTTGTTTCTTCTTTTAGGCAAACTGAATCAATCAATACAGCACAGCACTGACTTTCAAACAAAGAGAGAAATCAAGGCTATGTTTGTACTGAAGCTCTCTGCAGGATGGTAAGATGGCCTTGTGTGCATGTTTGTCCCATCTTCAGGTGGAAAACTATAAATTCAAACCTCAGAGTATCAGATTTTAATGATATCTTATTCTACGAGATGATTAAATAAAGTAAGGTACAATTAAAGTCCCTGTGAGGACTCTAGCTAGTCTTGAAAAAGTCTCACTTGATATCTGCCTGATCCTAATCCACAACATAAAATGAGATTATCAGCACCAATATAGGTTATTTATAAATGCCATTTCTTGCTTCCCGATCAGGTTGGGTCGGGCAGGACAGGATTGATTCACTGCATGTTTAAGTCTCCATGAAAATATGAACAGAACAATGCTGTGTAGTGTATTTCAGTCCATAACTTGTAGAATGAATGATTAATTTTACATTTTTACTGTCACAGTGATTGTTGCAATCATTTAAGGTACACCTCCACATTACTGTTTATTTGTGTTTTTAACCATGAAGGGCACTAACTGTTTATGGCGTGGTGTGTAGACAACCTGGGTCATCTACGTGACACATCAATGCACAGCAGGGTTTTATTGAACATTTTAGGTAACCACAAGTGCCACTATTTTGCCGTAAATTTAACAGATTTTTTTTTAAAAGTGCACGCTAACTGACAAAGTTTAGCAGCAAGAAAAAACAATCTGCTGAAAAAAATTTCCGGGATTAAATAAGTAGTGATGGTGGAACTGGAGCGGAACTGTCAGACAGAAAAAGGATGTCAGAGCAGAAGAAAGATAAACAAGAAAGTGATAGCTCAAGCTAAAGGCTAAACCACAAGCTAAAGGCTAAAACACAGGTTAAACTTTTTGTGATAATGTTCATTCCAACCCACGTACAGCAGTTATTCTGCAGTGATCTGATCAAACTTGAAAGTCTGTCAATAAAATGAAGAGTGAGGTTATGTTAGCTCTGCTTGGTCAATGAGCAGGACATAAGGGTTCGCTAACGTCACACGTTAGCCTACAGATACATCTCAGACCACCGGGCTACTATAATACAGTAACAAACTGACAAAGTTTGCATGTTATCATGTTTCAAACAACAGCGCTCTGTAACTGCTGATAAATACCTCACCTCATCACATTGTATCCTGTAAAAAGTTGTCTTGAACAAACACATGCCTTGTTAAGAGTCATGTCATGACAGTCTGTGCACGATTCCAGCCTAAAGGTGTCGCTGCAATCCACTTCAAACAGATAGTCCTCACAGACCCTTTAGTGTGACATGAAAATACTGAAAATAAATGAGTTTGATATTTAATTTGATATTGAGACACTTATAAACATAAATAAGAACAGATTTTGCCTTTAAAAAATTCTAATGCTAACTCCTGCCAAGTCCCTTTCACATGAGTGCTGACAACCAGTGTTTTAATGGACTTTACATCTCCTCTAGCAGGTGTGTGATTTAAGGATCCAACTTACAGCTAAATTAGAAATGATTCAGCTGTTTCAACATGTGCAGCTGGTGCAGCTCAGTGCAGTTTAAATATGGCTTTTCTCTAAAAAAGAAACAGCATGTGTTATTATGGCACCACAGTGCTTTCAGCTTTCACATGTTTTGAATTCAGCACGATGCACCATTCATGTTGTACATTTTTAAACACCAGTAATGTCATTCTGACCTTTGGCTTTGCCCCTGCCTCACCATCCTCCCACTCATGCAGCCAGAGCTCCACCCTGAAGGGAAACAGAAGCTGGCACGCCTCACACCACTGACGGGGGGGCGGGGGGGAGAAGAAACAAACAGGGCTTAACGGTACGACAGGACCCATGCATGTGATCAATAGAGACAGTTGCCTGTAAAGGTCAGGCAGAGCTGTTTGTAAAGATGAAGTGAAACTTGCTATGAGGCCTGACTCTGCCCCTCCATCAACACCCGGCTCTGGCCTGGTACATCGTGCCTGGGGAGCAGTTCAGCCTCTTGATTGGAGCATGACTGCAGGGCGGACAGAGGCAATGCCAGGAAATAAAGACAAGATTGATTAGTTTTACTTTGACACACCTCAAATGCAGCCGACTAAGAGGACACACACGCTGGATCTGTAGGTCTACTGAGCTGGACAGTGACATGTATGTGTGAGTGCGTCTGTCTGTCTGTGTGGACTGGGTCTGACTCAGTGCCTTCAAATGAGATGTGCTGATAAAGAGGGAGTGATTGAGAAGATATTGGAGTTTTGAAGGTTAAAAATTTGTTTTTCTGACTAAAGCTTTATCTGTGCTTTGGATTTTCTCTGAAGTCATACACGTTTATACCAAGATGGAACTGTTTGGTTTGGTTGTAGACTGGATACCAAAAATAGTCACTATGACATCAAACCTTGGTTTACTTAACCACTGTGCAACTTTGAGTGGGATATATATATATATATATATATATATATATATATATATATATATATATATATATATATATATATATATATATATATATATATATAAATGTGTGTGTGTGTGTGTGTGTGTGTGTGTGTGTGTGTGTGTGTGTATGTGACTGGACAGTGACATGGACAAATGGATGGTAAACAGAAACAAAGCGGTGATAGCAGAGATGGTTTTCAAAGTAATGACAATAATAATTGTTACAAAGCTTACATAGAAAAGGAATGCAACTGTGACAGGATGAAAAAATAAATCAAAATAATAAAAAAAAATCAATGAATAAGCAATTGAGTACAAACACACACACACACACACACACACACACACACACACACACACACACACACACACACACACACACACACACACACACACATTTTTAAGGCATTTGTTGTGTGGCAGCTTCACAGTAGGTTAATACACCATAAGTGAGGCTCTTGATTATATATTTAATCGTCAGATTGAGGAGGACAAGAGATGCCAGGAAACTGGCAGTGAGGTTAGAGGAGGAGGTGTCATAAGTAGAAAATGACAGAGACCTACCTCTTGTCTATAACCCAAGTCCAATCGTCACTGTCAGGGACCAAGCAGTAAGGCGAGAGACAAAGGAGTTTTCATTTCCAAAAAAGTGGGGGGTTTTATTTGACCCAGAAAAAAAAAATCAAATTGTACAAATCATATTTATAAACACAGGGCCTATAAAAGAGGTCAACTTAATATAACTCAACTCAAACTGAACTTAAAGTGCTAACATAACAAACAGAGCTGATACAATAGGACAACATATATAGTGGTTTGGCCAAACCAATTCAAACACAAGGGGAAAACAAAGTGGACATCGTTTGAAACTCACTACAAACTAAACTAAGTAAATCTAAATCCCCCCCATGACGTCAGAGCACTTGGAGTCACCCAACAAGCTGGCTCCAGCATAAGAGTGTTCTCTGCCCTTGGCCACGCCTTTTGCTCCAACCAGGAAGCGCCCTCCCCCAGCAATCAGGTAACTCAAAGACAAAGAAAGAATCATTAGTGCAACAGAAATGTGTCTAATCTCAATGTAAAAATGTGTGCGCTAAATGTAATCAATGTAATCAATGTAAGATTAAATGCTGAAATAAATTAATACCAAATGAATTTTAAGTGTCTGTGTGGTTTACTGCAAGTCAAAATCACCAGTTTTGTAAAGCAACTAATGAGGTGTGAATGAAGGTGACATTATCCTTGTGTGGACTTAGTTTACAGTTGAGTGTTAGGCGCTCCTCACACTTGTCTTAAATCTCTCTGATCACTGGCAGTCTGTCTTGTTGACGATAGCCTAAGAAAGTATTTGTTTTTCCCCTCTCTTATTACAGTTTTTCTCAGTTGTTGACACACAAATTCTGGTACTTGAGACACAATGACCACATCATGTAACCCATGCACGAAACCCCTGAACCAATTCTGATAAACCACAAGCACAGCCCCTGCTTTACACTTAATTTTAAGTTCAAAAACACACTTTTTCAAAACACTACACACAACTCTCTGCATTTGGCAGAATTTTCATGAAGAAAATCTCTTTTCACAATAAACACACTGTCATTCAAAACTCTGAAGTTAATCATCTTACTATGCAAACTAACTCATCACAGGCAAACACCTGTGACACAGTTTTACAATTAGACATCAGAGCTTTAGCTGACCATGTGCATTTTTTTCTTCTTTTCTTGTGGGAGAAAAAAAAAAAAAAAAAAAAAAAAAAAAAAAAAAAAAAAAAAAAATATATATATATATATATATATATATATATATATATATATATATATATATATATATATATATATATATATATATATATATGAAAACATTATTCTAAAATATTTTACAACACACATGTTTATGTACTGCCTGTAGTTGCTGTAACACTGAAAAAAAAAGGAATGAAGAAGTGTTTCCAATTCATTGGTGATTTACATTAAACACATCAGTGTTCAACTGGTTCCTATAAATGTTTGTTCATGTGGTGGTTTGTGTTTGTCATTTGAGAACAAAATACCAGTTTGAGAAAAAAAAAAAACAAACAAAAAAAAAAACATTGTTTTGAATGTAAAGTTTCATTTTGCAGGAGAATTGAGTGGTTTTGTCCATTCTGTGTGTGTGTGTGTGTGTGTGTGTGTGTGTGTGTGTGTGTGTGTTTGTTTGTGTGTGTTTTCTGATTTGTGTGCAGAGTTCTGAGAGTATGGGGTATACTTTCAGAAAATGTGTGTAAACAATCAAGAAAAACTGTCGGCAAAATACATCTGATAGACTGGTGGTAAAGGTATGATTGTTCCTGATAGATGTTGTTGAATGTATCAAGGGACTGATCTTGGAATATCTTGGAATATACAATTTTCCTTTGTACATGAATAAAATTTTGACGGTCTTTTCTGAACAGGAACACAATATAGGTTTACTATATGGGTCTATTTAAAAATATGTAATTGCTTCAGATTAAATATCGATCTTCCATTCATTCATTCATTCATTTTCTAAACCGCTTATCCTGTTCAGGGTTGCGGGTGGCCAGAGCCTATCCCAGCTGACTTAGGGCGAGAGGCGGGGTACACCCTGGACTGGTGGCCAGTCAATGGCAGGGCGATTAAATGTCCTTGGTAACTTTAATTCAGAGTAGTCTGAGATAAACAGCAAACTGTGTTTCATCTGATCATTTCTTAGTCAAAATAATATGGGAATAATGTTTCTTAGATCTTGAATTTGTCATGTGGAAACTGAAATCAATGAGGCCTACTGGCCAGAAATAACAAACAGAAGTTTTCTTTCTTTCTTTCTTTCTTTCTTTCTTTCTTTCTTTCTTTCTTTCTTTCTTTCTTTCTTTCTTTCTTTCAGTTCTGCTCAAGGTTTCAGCCCATTAGTAGGACATGTTTTTTTTTCTTTATTTTTTTTCTGTTTCAGTTGCCTTTTGTTGCTCAAGGTTTGCTCATAGAAGAGTTTTGTCAAATAAAAGGAAACTGTATAGTCTTAGTCTACAGAGTCTACCACGTGGGCTCAAGAACCATTAGGAAACCATTGTCAGTTAACACAGTTCATCACTACATCTAAAAGTGCAAGTTCAAACTCTACCATGCAAAGACATATATCAACAACACCCAGAAACACAGCCGGCTTCTCTGGGCCTGAGCTCATCTGCGATGGACTGACACAAAGTGGAAAAGTGTGCTGTGGAGTCCACATTTCAGATTGTTTTTGGAAATCATGGATGTGGTGTCCTCCAGGCCAAAGAGTCTTGCTTATTTCAGCAAGACAATGCCAAGACACATTATGCACGTGTTACAATAGTGTGGCTTCATAGTAAAAGAGTGCGGGTACTAGACTGGCCTGCCTGCAGTCTAGACCTGCCTCTGACTGTGGCACATTTTGAAGCACAAAATGCAAGACTTAAATAACTTTATTCAATCGAATGTAGGTTGAACAGGATTTGCACATCATTGTATTGTTTTGGTGCAGTGTGATTTGTCAACTTGCAGATTTTTATGGTTGATGAATTACTTAATTCACACTTTAAACAGCCTTTAACACACACCATCAAAATGCACTCAGCCTCTAAAGTAGTGATCTGAGAGAGAGTACATAAGAATCTCACTGGAAGGCTTAGTAACCGGTAATCATAAACGACCCGGTTTGACTCCAGTTGATAAAAAGCAAACATGATGTAAGCAAACATCTCAGTGCTTGAAGAAAAAGACAGGTTGATTATCTAACAACAAATGAGGCTCCTCATACTGTAAACTCTGCACTCAGAGCATGCCTTATCAAGCTCACGCACTTCACCTGACACCTGAGAAACTGCAGCCTGAAAACCCCGAACACACGCGTTAGTCGGACAGTAACAGCCAACCTGTCCTTGTAAACACATGAATGCACGTGGCAACGAGCATTTTGTCAAGCTGTTCATTCTTTTTACTTCCTCGTCGGAATGCTGTGTACCACGGGGCGGCTTGCTGCAGGTGAGGCCGCCGCGCGCTGGCTGGTCCTATGCTTTTTCAAACATGGCAGCACAGCACGCAGGTTAATGTGATAGTCCCCTGCCTTATCTAATGTGACGAGGGGGTCTTTCTTGGCCGTGCCACAAAGCTGCTTTGAAGCATCTGTCAATGCCCTCCCCTGGATAAATGTCATGTGTGGAATATCTCAGGTGGCAGCTGCGCTATAGCAATGGCAGCGGCAGGAAGCCAGAAAACAGCCCAAAGCCTTACACTCCTACACTCAGTTCAAGGGAGGAGGTTTCTTTATTCTCTCCCTCTCTTTCTTTTATTCGTTCTTCCTTCATCTCTCTTTAGAAAAATCTGCAAGGTCACACATTAGTCAACTTTAGAAATAAATAAATATCAAATGAAAGATTCATTTGATTTCTGATCTATCAGAAACAAAATCATGTAGTGGGAATTCTCCTGCTTTGCCTCTTTTGGTTTTTGTATTCATTACTTGTTTTTATCTGACAAAAATGATTTTAGTGCCTACAAAACAAAACACACACACACACATACACTGCCACTCACAGATTTTTTTTCTTAAATCAACAAGCCAAACATTTGCCTCTCTAATATTCATTACTTCATTCACAGGGTTACTCACATGACATCCATCTTTTTCCATCAAAACATCCCCTTTTGCCCCCCCCCTCATACCGATGGCTATTTCAGAAATAGAGGAAGTTCTGAGATGCTAATCTGATTGTTTTCCTGTTTCATGTGAGGACAAGTTTCTCTTGCAGCTTGGTAACATCCACTGAACTTTCAATTTGCCATCTTCACAAACCAGCGTGGAGCACTGTGCATCTCTGAACTCTGAGCCAGTGAAGTTCAGAAAAGCAGGGCTGTGGGAGCTTCTTTAGATGTTGTTAATGTAGTTTTGCAGCTGAGAATCAGCCCTGATTTAGATGAAATCCTCCTGAGTGGTGCATCCATCTAACCTGCTGGGAAGGATTATGTCTCCAGAGGAATAGGAGGTTGTTATATAGTCACTTCTATTCATGCCTTTGTAAAGAGGGCAGTGTGCGTTCGATTGATCACTGCTAATGGAGACATTTCACTTCATCTTTTATATGTGCAGAGTCGTCTGGAGCTTTTCAAAGTACTTTACACAGTGAATAGTGCATCTTAAATGGACTCAATTTACATGGCCATGATGGGATAAAGGTAAACGGTAAATGTTCAAAGCTCATGAAGTACCTCTCTGAACCGCTGACTTCTCACATTCACTTTTCATGACGGGTCACTCACCTCATTTACACACTGTGAATGACTGTGCAGTTTGGTGCACTTTAAAGATATTTCCCAAAAAACTCTTGAACATGTGACTGAGGCCAGAGTCTGATGGGACAGTTAGGCCTCCTGTTTGACCTGCTACAGTTCACAATTTTCTGTTTGCTGATGACGAGAGGACACTCGTTAGAGGTTCGCAAAGCCTGTTTTCCAAACCTCCTTCTGTACCAGCAGTGCATATTAATTTAACTAAAAATTCAGTATGAGGTATGAAAAAAGAGCAAAATCTGCAGTTCTCCTCAATGCATAACTGTTTTAGGAGGTTTTAGAGATACAAGTCATCTCTTGGATGATTTTTTGCTTAGAGCTGAGGGCTAAAATTCTGGTTACGAGCCAGCTTCAGATACCCCACCGCTGGCACAGCGAACGCCACAACATCCACCCAGCACCCTATGTCTCACTCGTTTGCTTTATGCTGTTAGCTTGCAGTGGAAGCATCAGTGTTGCGCTCACATTTGTACTTACAGTTATTTTACAAAACTTTCAGACTTTATTCAAAAGAAAAATCCAGAGAAAGTTGCAACTTGGCGTGCAACAGCACTATTTAATGACACTCGCTGAGCTGATTTTAGAAACATTCTTGAAGGGAGGATGAAACACAGCTCATTGGACAGGTTTTTATCTAAAAGAGCAGATGAAAGTGAGGAAAGCATGGAGAAAAGGGCAAAAATCACCAAATAGGATTCAGTTAATCAGTTCAGCCTTTCTCCTCCACCTCCATCAGCATCCTCAAGTCAACTGATCTTCAAGGTTAATGCTCAACATTATACTTAATAAAAAAAAAACAGTTTACTGCACTACAGTCTATTTTATTGTGTTTTTATATAATAAACCTTATTTATAGAAACACTTTTCTGATTCAAAAACATGTTACATAAAAATGTCTGTGCTTTTTGGGGGGTCCGGAACAGATTAATGACATTTCAATTCATTTCTATGGGGAACATTGATTTGACATTGCAATTATTTGAGTTACGAGCCCCGTCATGGAATGAATTAAACTCGTAAGTCAAGGCACTGCTGGATATGGACACAAATGAGTGTACCTCGTGTACTGCGTCCCACAATGCATGGTACTAATGTTGTTGTTTTCCATTTATGGCAGGTGGCACTCTATTTAAGGAGCATTACCATCACCGACCTTGATTACACCACTTAACTGCAATGTTTAAAGGTTCAAAGCATTTACAATAAAGTGATGCTAGAGAAAAGCCAGTGAATCCTGTTGCTTCTAGTTGTTACAAAGGTAAAACTCAGCTCACAGGTATCTGTTCATTTCTACAAAATGTATTAAAGTCAATATAAACAACTTCTTAAATTCTATAAAACCATTTGCTGATGATTCAAAGCTACAAAAATGACCCAATAAAATAGTCCAACTACATACTACATTTATACATTTCTATGTAGTATATGGTTTTTCAAACAGCCACAGTTTATGTCACTGAACAACATGATTAGCATTAGCCAGGACTAAAGACCTTTGTGTCAAGAACTAATTCAAGTACCCAGCAACACTTAGGGGGACGAAGTAACAGAAGTAACAACAAAAAATCTCCCTTATCAGCTGGCTTTCAAGTGTAACTTAAAAAAGAAATATAAAAAGATAACAAGAATTCAAGACACAGGCCTCACAAGACAATAAAGGGCAGGGACCACAAGCACAAAGGCAGGAATCACATCAGGAAGTGAAGGGACCTAATACAACAGGAGAAAACAATTGAACTCAACAAAAATGTTGGATCATGACATTTTAATGATATAAACGTGTTTTTGATTTTATTGTATCAACAAGATAGAAGAGACAGAAGAAACATAAACAGAAGAAAACCGTACAGTTTAAGCCACAGATTTTCAGAGCTGGAACACATTTGTAACCGATTTATCCAAGTTTTTTAAGAGTAGGTCATGTCTTTGTCTGAAAAATGTTTTGACTTTGTGTTTTCTGTTGAAAGTCATGACCAAGTGTTTCAATAATAGGAGTAAAAAGTACTTTCTGTGGTGTTTATACGCTAACTGGGGACAGCTGATCTGAATGATTAAAACTACATTGTATCATCGTTTAATATCCAGTATTAAAGTCAAGTTGTATAGAAATAATCAATAAATGATCAGATTATTATCAAAGTTATAGATTACACATTGAGATGGATTGATGAGATGAATTTACAAAGGCATGCTGTGGCAGAAAAAAGAGTGCATTGCCAGTAGAGCACATGTGAGAAGTGTATTCAACTCCATGTGAATGTTGATTCGTGTTGTTTAGCTTATCCATTGAGCATGGTGAAGCCTTTCCACTCCAGTAAAGACTTAGATAATTGGAGTTTTGTATTAAGATTGACACCAGATGAAAGTTGGTTATTAACACAGGGTGAAGCGTAGCAGATTGTTTATTAGAATTCTGTCACTATTTACAACCTAAAACGGCAGTGCCTTGACACTGAGGGCTCGGTTGGAAGTGAGGCACTGAAGTGATATTCATGAAAAGGCTACTTCCTGCTGTGGACTCTGTTTTCCTGCTGCTTCTGAGTCGACTGCCTCAAACTCCAAGTGTATTATAAACACCATGAGCCATCCCTTTTTAAATATCACATTCATATTTCTCATCACACCAGACAAATTATACAACCCCAATTCCAATGAAGTTGAGATGTAAAACAGATAAAAAACAGAAAACAATCCTGTTTAACTGATATTCAATTGAATACACTACAAAGAGAAAATATTTGTTGTTTAAATTGATGAAGTTTTTTTTTTTTTTTTTTTTCAAATATTTACTCATTTTGAATTTGATGGCTGCAACACGTTCCTAAAAATCTGGGACAGGGTCATGTTTCCCACTGTGTTCCATCACCTTTCCTTTTAACAACACTCAATAAGCGTTTGTGAACTGAGGACACTAATTGTTGAAGCTTTAGAGGTGGAATTCTTTACTATTCTTGACTGATGTACAAATTCAGTTGATCTACAGTCACCGTTGGTGTATTTTGTGCTTCATAATGCTCCACACCTTTTCAATGGGAGACAGGTCTGGACTGCAAGCAGGCCAGTCTAGTACCTGCACTCTTTTACTATGAAGCCATGCTGTTGTAACACGTGCAGAATGTGTCTTGTCATGGTCTTGCTGAAATAAGCAGGGATGTCCCTGAAAAAGACGTGGCTTGGATGGCAGCATATGTTGCTCCAAAACCTGTATGTACCTTTCAGCATTAATGGAGCCTTCACAGATGGTCAAGTTAGCCATGCCATGGTCACTAACACACCCCCATACCATCACAGATGCTGGCTTTGGAGCTTTGAACTGATAACAATCCAGATTGCCCTTTTCCTCTTTGGCCCAGAGGACACAACGTCCATGATTTCCAAAAACTATTTGAAATGTGGACTCATCAGACCACAGCAGACTTTTCCACTTTGCGTCAGTCCATCTCAGATGAGCTCGGGCCCAGAGAAGCCGGCGGTGTTTCTGGGTGTTGTTGATATATGTCTTTGTCTTTGCATGGTAGAGTTTGAACTTGCACTTGTAGATGTAGTGGTGAACTGTGTTAACTGACAATGGTTTTCTGAAGTGCTCCTGAGCCCACGTGGTAATATCCTTTAAGCAATGATATTTGTTTTTAATGCAGTGCTGCCTGAGGGGTCAACAGTCATGGACATACAAAGTTGGTTTTCAGCCTCGCTGCTTACATGCAGAGATTTCTCCAGTTTATCTGAATCTTTTGATGATATTATGGACTGTAGATGATGAAACCCATCATTTCTTTGCAATTGAGTGTTGAGAAACATTGTTCTTAAACTGTTGGACTTTTTGCTCATGCAGTTGTTCACAAAGTGGTGAACCTCGCCCCATCCTTGTTTGTGAATAACTGAGCCTTTGAGGGATGCTCCTTTTATACCCAGTCATGACACTCACCTGTTTCCTATGAACCTATTCACCTGTGGAATGTTCCAAACAGGTGTTTTGGGAGCATTTCTCAACTTTCCCAGTCTTAAAGTGCTGCAAACATCAAATTCAAAATGCATTTGCAAATTTTTGTTTAGCTTTTATACAACATCCAAACTTCACTGGAATTGGGGATGTATATTCATAAAGGAGAGTTTTTCTCTTGTGGATATCTGAAACTCCGTCTCCTTTTTTTCCACAGTAAGACCAGAAATAAATCATCTGCAATCACAAACAGACAGAATCAACATCTGAACGGAAGCTCCAATCGGCTGAAGTGTCTGAGCCATGATTGATACAATCAAACACAACAAAAAGCTCAAAGTTCTGTCTTACTTTGCTGGAAATCAAGGTTTCTTTCAAACTTCATGTTGTGTGTGCTTGTAAAAGAAAAAAAAAAAGAGAAAAATGAAGAAGCTTTTCCTGCTGCAAATAATCTTTTTTTGTGTTCATCTTTGAGCCCAAGTTTTGCAAGGTCACTAAAGCTCAATGAATCCCTCTCTTGAAATTGTTCTTTACTTCTGACTGTGCTCTATTGAAATCTTCAAATTGTCCTGGTCCTCATTGGGGCACACATTTAAAACCCTTTTCAGGATGTGGAGCTGCAGCTCTTCAAAGATTAAATTATTATTACAGTGCACAATCTTGGTTTGGTTAGAGCTCTGGAAGAAAATAAAATGTTAAAATATGTTTTCCTCTCTTTTTTTCTATGTTGTAATTATGCAGTCTGTTTTGGGTTTGATAAATGGATGTTGGAGCATTTTCAGTGAGTCTCAGTTTCAGTGTTTAAAATTATCCTGACCAAGGGCTGCATTCTTTCTTATTCCAGCAATGTGGGCTGGAAATCATTCAGTCTCTATCTGAACAGCTCATATTCAGAACAAAAGTTATCTCAAGGCAGATCAAGAATTGAAAAACCCAACATCAAGACAAGATCAGGAGTCTGATCTCATCTGAACCCACCATGAGTCGAGACCTTTGCAGTGTTCAGTAAGTTACAGTGGTAAGAACAAACTTCTTTTAAAAGACAGAAACCTGGAGCAGAACCAGACTCATGTTAGACAGACAGAGACACGAGGAAAGAGAAAGATGTAGCGATGATGATGAAGGTGAGACTGTTAATAGTCATAGCAGCTGGAGTCTGTCAGGTCAGGTCAGTAACTTTAAAGTCCCTGTGAGGACTTTCTAAGTGATCTTGAAAAAATCTCTGTCTGATCCTAATCCACAACTTAAAATGAGTTTATCTGAAGGTTATTTCTCAATGCTATTTTTCAGCTTCTCGATAGGGTTGGACAGGACCGGATTGATTGATGGCACGTAAATCAAGTCTCTAGGACAACACCACACTGGCTGACAAAGTTTTGTAGTGAGACAAGGGATCCTTGTTTGTCTCCGCTGAAAACAATTTCTGTGATTAATTCTGTAATATCGGTGGACACTGAAGCTGAGCTGTCAGACAGACAAAGGACAGAAGAGAAGAAGAAAGCTAAATGAGAGCACAACAGAGCATGAGCTGAAGGCTAAACTGTTTGTGATAATGTTCATTCCAACCCACATGCAGCAGTTATCCTGCAGTGATCTGATCAAACTTGAGAGTCTGTCAGTAAAATGAAGCGTGAGGTTACATTAGCTCTGACTGGTAGAAAAGCAGGGCATATGGATTCGCTAACGTCACACGTTAGCCTACAGGTACGTCTCATAGCACTGGGCTACAAGCAGGCTATTAAACGACTGTACAAACTGACAAAGTTTACTTCTTTTCATGATGAGATTTATGATCAGCAGCCACAACATGGTGCTTTATTTTGAAATGACCAGATACTCTGAACGTTTTTTTTTGTGTGTGTTTTCCTGTTTGGTACAAACTACTCGGAGATTGATGCATTTCTGCAACGTACTCTGGCAAAAAAATAGACCCACAGCATAACATCCACAAGCAGCTGTTGGTGGTGCGCACCAGAGACGGACCACAGTGTGGGCTGTGTGAATGCAATGATCAACTAGAGTGGTTTCTAAGTACAGCGTCCTGTGCAGCGCTGACAAACTGCAGCACTCATGCTGTATGTGTGAAATGGGGTCATTGTCTTTTCTGGTGGCCAAATACATGCCTCTCTTGGTCATCCTCAGATGAGCCCTCCATCATTACTCCCAGTCATCCTGGTTCTACATACAGCGCCCGTTTGTTCACTGATTTGTCGGCTGGCAGTTTTTGATGTCTTTGACGATGTCCTGCCAGTCTTTGTCAACAATTTGTCTAACAGCAGTGACTCAGTTCCCATAAAGTACAAAAGAGGTTCCTATATAAATCCTGAGATCTTGAATCCAGGGATGCTGGATTTTTCTCTTTGAAACTACAAATAAAGCCCAAAGGTGATGGACTAGCAGCTATATGTCCTCTGCAATGTGATGAATGTCACAGAGGGCGAGAGGAACTGACAAAGAAGAACCTCAAACCACTGCTATGGGGTTTTGTTTATGTGTGCATGTATCCACACTGAAAGCTGTGCTCAAAGTGAAAGCCTATGTGCATGTGAGCAGAGGATTGTTTCAAACTTTTTTTTCTCCACATTTACATCTCAGAACTGTCTCCGAATTCCTGCAAAACTCAGAGCTGTCCTGTGGGGGTGGGAGAAAGGCGTGTGTGTGTGTGTGTGTGGCTGGCTCAGCGGAAGAACTGTGCCGCTCTGCACTGTCAGTAAGTCAGAATGCAGACATCTGCTATAGGTAGGTAAGACTCCTCTGACTCAGTCTCATTCACTTGCACTGAAATGTCTCCTCTTCATCTGATTCTTAATCGCATTCTCTCTTACACACACACACACACACACACACACACACACACACACACACACACACACACACACACACACACACACACACACACACACAGACAGACACACACTTAAGTGTTACTGTGACCTTATCCTCGGCTTACCACCCTCTTCAAAACACCATAAGATGCCTAATGAATCTTCACAGAAATCAGAAGCGAGATCTGCCACGGGGGTATTAAATCACTTAATGTGTTTTGTATTAGCTTGTTAAATTTTGCCACATTCTGACTTTCACCCAGCGGATACTTCTTTGAGTTACTGTTGATGACATGAAGCTTGAGGCTCTGGCACAGCGGACGTGTCACCAAGAATTGGCTCATCTATCATTCTTTTAGTGGAAATATTCAAAGGATGCACACCCCTCTACCCTCCAACACCAGCATCTCCCTCTTCTCCCTCTTCCCAAAGCAACCCCCCTATTCCCAATGACGACTGTTGCATAGAAATGGGAGCAGCTCTAAAATTATGCACAATGGGGATATCTGCTTTCCTGTTTTCTCACCAGCTCTCAGCGTGTTGTTCCACCCTTCGTTATGGACCCTGGGTGCCCATGGGATGATTAGTAGAACAAAGGATGGGAGAAGGCAGACCTGTGTGTAGCTCAAAACAAGTTCTTCATGCCTTTGAAGATACTCGCTGTGCTACTCCAGGCTAAAGTGGCTTTGGATGGGAAGTTGTGTGTGTGTACTTACACACACTCACAATTATGATTTTAGTACACAGCAGAGTGATAACCCAGACCCCTAACCAGGATGATCCCCGGCCTGCTGCTTGGTGACAGGAACAGGCGGCTAAGGAAGTGCTTGAAAGGGAACAGATCGTGTGCACCCTCAAGGTGAAGGTTATGAGAGTGCTGTTTAGCAAAGGTATTTGATCCATTATACATTGTTTGTGTCTACAGCTGGTACGACGAGAATAATAAATATTGTATCAGCCATGGGACCGACATCTCCGTCTCCCAGACAAGTTCATAACATTCTCGGCAGGGTAGGGCGGGACCTCCCGTGGCTTTTTTCCAATCATCTTCTGTTCTTCTTCCCCCTGCTTGCTGAGATCAGTCGCAGAAAAAGGCTCCTTCCAACATGCAACATGTGGGCCTCAGCCAGGCGATTGTTGCATTTTTCATTTGCCCAATGAGCAACCGGAACAACAGCATCAGAAGCTTGTTAAAAATGGCGATCACTTTGTCACGAATCAGCCTGCTGCTGCCTCTCAATCCACCTGAGGTTTTAGCATTCACACGGCACACGACTGGCTCTGTTGCAATGAATCTTATAAACCGTCTGCTGGCAATAATTCATACAACAGACAGAGTTTGAGAGTAACAAAGAGCAAAGTATTTGTTCACATGTGGTCGTCAGGTTTCTAAGAACTTCTGACTTTTATTTTCACCACTTCTCCAAAAACAGGCTTTGATGCATTTGTGAGAAATCATCTTATTCCTTGTAAATTCATAACATCAAGACAAATCATGGCCTCATACAGGGGTGGACTGGCCATCAGGAGTTTTCCTGGGGGGGGGGGCTGATCAATCACAGCCCGATAGACGGCCGTTATTTATTTATTGTTGCACCTTGCCTAGGTAACTACAGCTCTCCTGGGCCAGCCTGGGGACATGCAGCTGCAGACACTACTCACTCAAGAGGAGACTGACAAGGAAAAAATGAAAGCGCTTAACCAAATGACAGTGTGACACAACTTAACACAAGCAAAAATAAAGAAAAAAAAAGAAAAAGCATGGGCACAACCGAGTTGCTACCCCACACTGTTAGCAATTAGCTCTGCTAACTTCCCTACTGTAACAAACAGGAACTAAAGTACACTGGATGTGGCAAAAACACAACTTCAGCAACAACAGAAAAAACTGTGATACCATATAGAAACAACAAACTTTAGGAATAACTATCCAAGGACATTTGGCATTTTTGCCAAAGCCAGGCTTGTCACACTCCTTGGAGGGCAACTGAAGCACCGCAGCTCCGACAAAAGTCACAGGGCTACAAGCGACAAGCACAATAATGCTACTCAATAATCCAAACAACTGCAAGCGAGAACATGTAAAGGAACAGATCCTTTGATTACACCAGAAACTAAAGACCTATCAGGGTCATAGCTACTCAACCTGCGCATGTGCGATATGGAATCACTCACTGCTTATAACATCACCTCTGGCGGTCAGAAAGACAGAACTCAGGTTCCGGATAACTTTAGTCTTCAATACGCCTACATTACACTGCAACTAATTCACCACAAAACCTGGTCTGTGTGCCAAGTTTGATCAATCTTGGTAATGTTTTGTTGTACGAATATGCAATTGAAAGAGGAATGGGGGAAACACAACATAAAAAATATTCCTTGTGTTTCAATGGGCACCTTGCACAGTGCTCAGGCCCTTCATATAAAAAATAGTAAAAGAGGAAGCAGAGCAGTTTTGAATTTTCACTTTCCTCTTAATGTATGAGTTAAAACGAGTTCACAGCCCATACCCCACACCAACATAAATCTGTATGACATAACCCTACTGCTCAAAACAGCCTTAAGTCGTTTCAAAATGACACTAAGTTACATTAGGGGAGTGTTTGTAAGCCTCTGTAGGTAGGTTTTAGAAGTTGACATTTAGTTTGAATTCAGAAAAAGTAATCCCTGCACTTAGGGAGCAGATGAATGAGTCATACTTCAGTAATATCGACTCTGACGTCCCTCCTCTACTTTCTGCATTTGGTGGCATTATTCTCCACCAAAACTCAGGGGATCCAGGGCCTCGCCACAAGCTGTCAGCCAGTCTGTACGCTAACTGCTATTGGCTGCTGGAGTGGACAGAGAAAGATGGATTACACCTCCTCCTCTGTCCTTCAAACTTTCTCTTTGTGGCTTTGAGGGGGAAGCATCGGGTAATTGATTTATATTCATGTTTCTGCTGTTCAAAGCAATGATTACAACACTTTCACTGTGATTACCTCCTCAGCCTTTATTATTCATCATTAACACGGTGTTTGCTGTGCATATGCTATACTGTCGACCTGCATCTGTTGTTAAAAGCAGTTCCTACATATGGTGGAGGATACTCGAGGTTGTGCACCGTGCAATGTGCTCTGTTTATGGACTGCTAAGCTATGACAAAGGTTCTGACTTTGCTCTGTGCTGTGTTCTCACTTATAAATGCCTTGTCATCTGGGCGCAATTTCACATCAAAGCCTCTAGACAACAAGACTGGTGTTATCATGAGGAGTCCTCTCAGAGCTCCCAGTGGAGAGGAAGAAGAAAAAGAAGAGAAGGCTGGACAATCAAAGTTTGAAAGTGTAAAGACTGATGGAAATAAAGCAGAAAAACTGACGGCTGATTAGTAATGATCGCGTGGGGGATGGAAAGATGCAACTTAAGCAAACCATGATGCAGCTCTCATATTCATTTATTTTACTTATTTATTTCTTTATAACAACCCCAGACACTGGTTAGACTTCTAAGATCAAAACAGAAGTTACAGAGTGTAAAATACTAAAAAATAAGGATCAGTGTATGTTATAAAATTGAGAACTTTGACAAACATGGTGGCCAGCATCATAAATGATAAAAGAACAACCAGTGCTCAAGGATGGCACGCACCATCGAGGAAACACTGAGTCATAGTGACTTTTGATTAACCATGAAACAGGCAAAGTTCAAAAAGAAACTGCCCTCTGAAAAATTTTACAACCTGTTCATTAACATAAGCTGTGTCCCTTATTATATAAACGTATGTGTAACTCTTGGAGTCTTAAATCATATAATGACCCTGATTTATTATCAGACATTCAAGTGGGGAAACTTTGTTGTTTTTATTTTTAGCTTCATACTGTCCTCCAGTGCTTCCGTAACAGCTTGACATGATGCATAGCTAAAAACAGGACAGGAAGTTTGGCACTGAAACATTAAAACATCCGTTGACTTAAGAATCAAAATCAGTTGTCGACCCCAGGTTGGATTTAAATTTACTGTAAAAACAAACCAACATAATGAGCAGAGCAAGGCCAGGAGTCAACAGGTTTGAGGTTTCACATGCAACATGAACCAGGAGAGGCTCATCATTTGAGTAGGAAGCATGAGAACTCTTGTTCTCCCAACTCCAGCTATGTATCTGGACTGTCAGAAAGCTGGAATCGCAGAGCTGAGGTGTTCCCTCGATTCTCATCCCAATGCTGAGCCTCTCTTCACTCATGGTGGGCTGTGAAACCTCAAACCTGTTGACTCCTGGTCTGGCTCTGATCACTATGCCTGTTTGTTACTGTAGTCAAGCTAAATACCATCTGGTTTTGATACGGTTTGTTTTATTTTGAAAGTCACTGGCCAGTTTGATGTGGTTTTAGGGCACAACTTCCTGTCCTGCTCAAACTGCTTACTGTGAAATTGATACATCACTTCAAATCCAGTTAGAATGGAAAGCTTAAGTATCTGATCTGAAGGGCTCTAACCTTCCCAAGCATACTCTGGGATGATTCTGAAGCAACATGTAACTGACTTTGTATGATAGACAAAAGCAGTGCTAACAGATGGAAACAAACAGGAAATGGACCCACATTCTAAGAAGTTCTCTAGCTGTCTGTATAAGAAAGTAATGTAGGTTTTCTTTCTCCCTCCTCTCTGCTGAAATATAGTTTCACTTAGTGTGTCTAGCAGACCAGTGAAAAGGATAGAAGGAAGAAAATGTCCTGGGTCATGTTCATGTTTCAATATCCAAGAGAAAATCCAAGAATAGGGTATTTACCTGTGGTCCTTCAGTATATAAGATAAGTAAAATGTAATTTCCTTGTGCAAATATGTGTGAAATTAAATACACAAAAAAGGACAGCTTTACAGACCCAGGATTTATCCCAGCCATATTTACTTAGTACTTTATTGCAAGTTCTGTTGAAGAGAGAGAACTATCACAAATGAGTTTATGACATTTCATGTCCGGGTGGTTCCGCATTTCTGTGTGGAGGCAGCGCGGGAGGAGATACAGAGTCACTCGTCCTCCGTTGGCAGTGATGTACCTCTCTATCAAGAGACCAGAGGAAAGTTAGAGCCTCAAAATCCCTTTAAAGCACTTTATGACATCAAAGATAAGTTACAGATGATAAGCAAGTTAAACGTGTTTAAATTTCATCACCGGTTGGCCATGGAGCTTTCAGTGCAGCTTTCAGCCTCTCACTCATCAGAACTAGAGTCACTTATATGTCAACCACTCTTGGTTTCCAATCCTTTTTAAAAGTTAGTCGCATTTCTAAGTCTATGTCGTATTTTTCCGCTCTGAGGCATTTCCAGCTACAATGGAAGTGCCTCAAACTTCACAGAGTCTAAAAATTTCTATAAACCTCATTTTGTGTTTGAGGAGGTCAGTGTACATTCATCACTGGAACCCTCCAGAAGAATGTTTTTCTTTTTTTCTTTTATTTATTTATTTTCTAAACATATTTTCAACATTGCCTTTTAGTTTTAACAGCCAATTCAGCTGGCACTCGATTTGCATTCGTCATACACTGAAGTCATCCTGTGAGTGGGTTAACATGAGGAAATTTAAATCACTGGATCCAGTAAACACAAGTAGTCAGTGCTGTCGAGATGGCACATGATGCTAGGCAAGCCTCCACACGTAAATCAAACAATTGCCTGGAGTGGTGGATAAAATCAATAAACTCTGAAGAATCTTCCACATTACCACTCTCTCAGACTTTCTCCTCCAATGAAATGCTGTCCAAAGCTTGACAGAGTGCTTTTAAGACATGTCTGTTTCCATTTCCTGAAGCCATTATTATTAGAAAAAAAAGCTTTAAAGACAAAATAAGCTGAAAATAGCCCCAATGCCCACAAACAGAGTGACAGTGAAGGAAATATGGTGCTGTGCTGCTTTAACAAGCCCACAGCTCAATACAAATTTCATTGACAGCTATGTATCTCTTCCACAAAACAAATCTAACTTTAAAAAAATGAAATCATTGTTCTGAACTTCCTGAATTAATGTGGTGTAATAAATAGTGATTATAGTTTCTCTTTCCTCTGGGAGTCTCATGCAGGGCGCTGAATGTACTATTCAGCTGATTGATCCATCAGTACAAAAGAAAAAAACAACTAATCAAAGTGTGAATTATGTGGAATAACTCCCCCTGATAGAGCCATCAATTGAATCATTTAGTGTACCTCTTAACACACCCGTCTCTGAAGAATATACTTCTTGTGAGCTGGAGTCAGACCTGATGCAGTGAATTCATTCTTTTTACAATTTTCCTATTACTGCACAGAGGAGCAGTTTGAAAACTCATAGAGAAAATGGTTTTCCTGCATGAAATCATCAATTGCATTCAACAATGTGTCATATCAATGCCCATGTGTAGCTCTTTCTAGTACTATTTATTTCTGCCAGCCTGTTCCCCGTCTTTATGGGACCTTAGGCCTGAACTATGAAGCTGGATTTTCTCTTAGCAAGGTGACTTCTGGGTTAACCCTGGATTTTTTGTCCTACGAAGGTGCTTCACTTCTTACCATGGGATAAATCACCATGGTAACTGATGCTGAACAGCTAACCTGCTCTGGAGCAGGTAACGAGCTGGATAAGAGATCAACGAGTCGTAAAGCACCACCTCCTGACCAATCAGCTCTCTTTGAAAATACCCTGCCCATTTCTAGAAGATCCTGTCAATGTTGGTGTGCGAAGCGCTTAGGAGAGAAAGTTTTTAGGGATAGGGATGCGATCCTTTTGACGTCCACAATGACATCTTGTAGAAGAAATTCAGATTTTCATCAAGTGGACTGAACTACATTTGTCAGCTGATTGATCCATAAATAAATAAATTCAGTTGATGTTATCCAAACATTGGAGAGAGAAGAAGAAATAAAATTTTGTATTGTTCACTCTTTCCAAGCCATTCAGCCATCTTTTTTTTTTTTTTTTTTCTTGAAATACAACATTTTTTCCAGACTTGTCAGGTGATTATGCGGCAGAGAGGAGGAGCTATGGAAGCCCAGGGGGTATAGGAGCCATGTAGGGCAAACAAGACAGTCTTCACAGGAGAATTAAAACCACAAATAAAAAGAGCTAATTGAGGTAAGACTCACAAATACCCAATAAAATATTTGAAATAATTAAACATTCTCAAAAATAAATTGCGAATGTATATTAAAAATAAAGTGGATTTTTTTTTTTTTTTTTTTATCTCTGTTACAGATAGATTAAAAAAAAAAAAAAAAAAGAAACAGCTTCAGAAGATGATTTCAGCCTTTACTGATGTGCATTCACTTGTGGATCTTTATGGATATAATGTGTTTGGATCAAATCTTTGACTGGACTGGTATCATCAGGGCCCGTTCCCCTCACAGCAGGACAAGAGAGCAGACTGAGGCTTTGTACAGGTTTTAACTTCAGTGTTTACCTCCATTAATTTTAAACAGAATGAACTGACTTATAATGAAGAAGAACAAGCTGTTAAAACATGCTTCCAATGGACTGGTACACCAACACTTATAGAAGCATTCCTCACCTACATATTGAATAGGTATATTAATCACACTGTTAGGATATAACTTAAACACTGAATCTCATGTAAACACAGAGATGTTGTTTTTTTTTTTTTTTTGTATAAAATATGATAATTAATAAACAGGGAGAAAATTAAATATTAAAACACCAAATAGATATACAAAACAAATGCTTAATCAAATGGTTTGAAAATTATGAGCTGCGGCCTTCACATTCAACAGATTTTATCTTCCACTTCATTTTTTTTTCAGTGTGGAGCATATTCATAATAATCACACCTTAAAATAAGAAATTTCTTTTTTTCCAGAGGGATTTCAGACTTTCAGAAAATCAATACCATAGAGCACTGAAACAGTTTGAGGGGTTGTTCAATACCAGTTAACAAGACAGTAATAGAAATGTTACATGTGGTTCAAACATATCTTTCATTATTTTATTTTTTATTTTTTTTAAAAGAGGCCGCTTGCTAAAATATGTAACCCTGAGCGGAGTATTGTGAGTGGGTAATCATACTAAATATGTGCAGATTTTTCAAATGCTGCAGAAATCCCTGAATCTGTCTGTAAACTGTTAAAAACAGTCTGTTTGAAAAATAGCACAATCTATCAACCTAACTGGTTTATGACACGCTGGAGAGGGGGGCCTCAAACACCAAGGTTTACTCATAGCTCTGCTTTTGACAGGCCGCCAGAGAGCTGACCAATTGGGGGAAGGGACTTTGTGGAGTGGGGAGCCTTAAAAAGACGGCAGCTGAAATGAAGAGTTTCAGACAGAGGATGAAATCAGGGATTTCTGAAACACCAGCATAAAAAAATATGGATTCTTCTGGAGGTGTAAATCATGTTGTTTTTTTTTTTTTAATATTTTGTTCCAGTCACCAGCTAAAAAAAAAGGTTTTCCAGTGACCAGTCTTAGTTCTGTCCTGAATGCAAGTAAAGCTGTGGCACATGAAAAAAAAAAAAAAAAAAAAAAAGTGTCTTCACCACTGAGGTATTGAAGTAGCATGTTGTGTGTGCTAGCCCACAGGCCATGCAGGGTAAAATTCAGATCATTCAGCAAACTGACAGTAGGGTGCAGAGCTCAGTCATGTGTGCCCTGTCTGGTTTCTTGAGATTTAAAAAAAAAATGTTGAGACAAGGACTGCCTGCATCCAGCCAGCATCTGTGATGGTATGGGGGTGTGTTAGTGCCCATGGCATGGCTAACTTGACCATCTATGAAGGCTCCATCAATGCTGAAAGGTACATACAGGTTTTGGAGCAACATATGCTGCCATCCAAGCCACGTCTTTTTTTGGGACGTCCCTGCTTATTGCAGCAAAACAATGCCAAGACACATTCTGCACGTGTTACAACAGCGTGGCTTCATAATAAAAGAGTGCGGGTACTAGACTGGCCTGCCTGCAGTCCAGACCTGTCTCCCATTGAAAAGGTGTGGAAACATGACCCTGTCCCAGGTTATAAGGAATGTGTTGCAGCCATCAAATTCAAAATGAGTGAATATTTCCATTGTCTCAGCCTCAGATCATCACTGCATTTTGGATACATACATTTTTTTCACATATCTCTGTCACTGTTTCTGTTTTCATCTCAGCATATCTGTTGACTAACAGGAGCACAGAGGTCAACAGCCGATTCAAGCAGCTGTGTTGTCCAGTGTTGTGAATTCACAGTGCTTTAAAACAATCAAGCTGGAAGAAGGCAGATGGAAGTGATACCGCGCTGCCTTCAGGCAGGTATCAAGAGCTGCTAGAGTAACAGGAAGACTGTAAATACAGGCCGTGTCATGAACTGTGGTGCTGAATGAAATCCATCAGTCTTTCATGCTGCTGTGATCACATGTACGATGCTCTGAGTAATCTGAGATGTTGAATTTGGAATCTTAACACAACTGTTGAGGTTTGATTTACTTCTTGGCACAGTCATCAAAATGTGCTTACAGATTAACCCTTTCCAAACTCTAAACGGTCAACTCTTCACACTGGAGTTTAACCCTGCAGAGTGGAAGCACCTGTGTTTGATCATTCCTACACACCATACAGAAACAAAGGCAGCTGATTCAGGCCTCTGATCGGGATGCCTACTGGCCAAGGTTTTCCCTTTGGAGCATTTCCGGTCATGACTAACTAGTGGGAGACCCTTGGGTAGACCTGGAGCTTGCTGGAGGGTTTTTAAATCTGGTCTGGGAAACCTTTGTGTCCCCCAGGAGAACCTGGAAACCACTACTGAGGAGAGGGAATTCTGAACCTTCTGAGCCGTTTGCTGCTGAAGGCTCGGCCTGGTGGGTGGAAGAAAGTGGATGAATGGGTGTTCAAAGGAGTATCATGTGTAGCAGACAAAATCAACAAGAGAGGGAAGAAGTTAGAGCTGTGCTGTTGCCAAATCCTGTGTATAGCAAGATCAATAAAGCAACTTTGTAAGTTGTCCTTAGAGGAAGACCTACGCTCGTAAAGGTGTTAAGTAAAAAGCTCTGGATCCCTGCTCACCGGTAACAATAAAAACACAAACCCCACTATCACTGAGGGCCTATAAGTCCAACATCAATAAAAGCACATAATCAGGAAAGGGATGAATGAGTGAAAGTGAAAACAGGATTGTGAGGGAAAGTGGGAATGAACATCTGAGTGTGAGTAAGAGAGAGAGAGAAGGAGGAGGAGGAGAGACAGAGGGACAAAAAAACAAAGCAATTTGTACATCCCCGCCCCCAGCACGGCCAGCTCTCTGATGTGCAGGTCAGTGTGTGACTAACCTACTAGCTCTGGCTGGGATGCCCTTTCTGTTTCGCTGCACCTGTTTCACCACATTAAACACTTCACATGTTCCTCAGGGTCCAAGCTCCTCGCTGTTCCTCACACTCGTACACACAGCCTCTGAAAAAAACACACTTACATCCCTGTAAAAGCATTCACACAGAGAATCGTCGGGCTTCTGAAAAAAATGGAGTATGAACGGAGGTCGAGAATAATAAAGATGATGTATTGAGTAAAGGTTATCCTGTCTCTAAGATGCTAATTGTTCTGTCAACACTATTCATTTGCCAGGACTCCCAAAGGGCATGCATCCATTTTGTCTGTTTCAAGCAGATAGGTTCTCTCTTTCTTTCTGTGTGTAGGTGTGTGTATGTGAGAGAGAGAGAGAGAGAGATGGAGAGAGATTGTGTTTGTGTTTAACAGTGCTAGCTGCATGCTGATATGTGCCTTTATCAATGCATATGTTGTGTGTTTGTCTTTGCCGTGTGCACACACCAGCATGTGTTTCTGTGTACCAAAGAACACAAGTTTAAATGGCCCGGCTACATCTGCATATGTTTGCAAGCACGGATCCATTTGCACAGCAGAGAAACAGAAAGTTTACCCTCAGCTCGGAGGGTAAACTGAATAATATGTCATTGAGGCGCCAGCAGTGGCATTGCCCTGGGTTTGAAGACACTGGAGGCTGGTTAGTACCTGATAAACACAACAACAACAACAACAAAAACAACCAGCCTGACAATTTAATACAAACTCAAAAATACCTCAGAGTAGATATGGTGGAAGAGAAAATGGAGCCTTATGTTCCTCAAAAGGGGAGAGTTCATTTTAGGGGTTTCAGGGGTTGTATTTTGGAGGTAAACATGGAAATTATGGGAATAGTTTCTCAGCAGTTCCCAAAGATAACCTTTCACTCTGTAAGTCAGTATATCTGGTTCCCATTGAGTTACAGTGAAATTATTTTTGTTAGTAAACTTTTACCTCTCATGTGGTTCTGATTATTTCAAATGAAACAATAAATACATATGTCGTATTCCAGGATGTTGGAGATATTCTCTGATTCTACAGAGTATGTAACACATCTGTTGCCATCTTTTTTTTCTTAAATAAAAACAAAAACAAAAAAACAACAACAAAATAAAAACAAATAAACAGAAGTAACCATATTTGGGGAAAAAAGATGGAGAAGAGAGAGATTTTTGCACTTCCTACTTTCTTAATCTTTCATAGTCTTTGGATGCCAAGAACTTTTGCTGGCTACATTTCATTTGTGCTGGGAGCCTGTTTGGAAAAACAAACAAACAAACAAACAAAAATCTCAAAATATTCTTGAAAATGAGCGTTTATAAACTTAAAGTGATGCTTAGGCTCCAATTATCACACCTCTGATGGAAGAAGATGCAGCAGGATAATGAAACAGAACTGGTCTGGTCATCATCATGACTGTCTGTCTCCTCTGCAGATAACGTTTGTAACAGCTGTGACACCAACTCAAGCAGCCAGACCACAAGAATCAATATACAAAAAAAAAAGAAAAAAAAAAAAAAATGCAATGGATGGCTAAACTGGAAGTTGGGCACCGGCACTGCTGTCTGTCTGCAAAAAATCCCATTTATAAAAGAGCCGGACCACGGATCTTTAAGATGACCTGTCAGAACCATAGACTGTGTAATATATGGATGTAGTCTCTGTGACATCACCCCTCTGTTTCTGTAGAGGAGTTTTTGAAGCCTATCTTTGCCAGATGTCATATTTGAAACACTAAACTCAACCAAGCTCCACTTGAGGTGTTGTGAGGTAAGGAGGCCAGCTTTGCTTATCTTTCAGTCAAGTGAGCTTTCTATCCTCTAAACTTTGTTTTGTAATAAATAAATAAATAAATAAATAAATAAATAAATAAATGAATCATCAATCTGTTCTGGTGGAGAAATGAGCAGTACTTTTTTGAATCAGGATGCAAACCTGTTAATTTATTACAGTAAACATATGCAGGTTTTTTTTTATTATTATTATTTTTTTTTTTTTATTTTATTTTTATTTGTGTGTATATGGTTCCTGATGTTTCTGCAGACAGTGTCAAGTGGACACTCAATGAGCTGTAGTTAAGGCTAACAAAGGCAACGGAAATTCAAGTACAGTCACAAGTTCAAGTTTAATGACACTTTGTAAAAGCAGTAATGCCCCTTATTGTTCATTGCTTTAGGCTTGAATTTAAAGGTGCAGCATGCAGTGATTACCAGCTTTTAGCTTTAGTAAAACAAACAATATAAATAAAATATGATCACATTAGTATGTTTAAATGAGGCTGTAAACACCTCACCTCATCTCTATGCACTCACTGGCCACTTTATTAGGCACACCTGTCCACCTGCACGTTAACACAAATTTCTAATTAGCCAATCATGTGGCAGCAACTCAATGCCACATTTAAAGTCAATTAAATCACTTTTCTTCCCCATTCTGATGCTCGGTTTGAACTGCAGCAGATCACCTTGACCATGTCTGCATGCCTAACATGCATCAAGAGCTTCTTGAGCTAAAGGGCCACTGTAGCTAAATGGGTGAGCAGGGGAGCATTCAGAATAACACAATGTATCTGGAAATTATATGAAAAACCAGCACCTGTGTATGTTCTTTTTTTTTTTTTTTTTTTTTAGAGAGAGAGAGGAGATGGAGTCAGCTCCGAGTGGCCAGATACGGAACTGCAGCTCTTTGTCACCTCTGCAAAGCGTCTGTTTTATCAGCCCTGGGGGCCGCTTCTCTCTTTGTACTTAAGGGAGGTGCAAATGAATGACAGTAGGACAAAGATTGAGTCTTCAGCGTGGCTGTGAAGTGTTCACGGGCAGGGATAGAAGAAGCAGCTTTGGGGACAGCAGGATAGTCCCTCTGCCGCAGGCTGGCTTTCAGTTAAAGAGAGCACTCTGTCAGACTGAGGCCGGTAATGAGGGCCACACAGTGACACAGCTCACACTTACACTATACAGTCTTAAGGTTAAATGATATGACAGTCTCTAACTAAGTCTTTTTTTGCCTTAAAGGTCAGCTGAATATTTTATTGCCAGCCTGCTTGGCAGTGTATTGAAATGTTAATGTAAATACCACTACAGGACAGCTTCAGTCAGGGAGGTCCCCTGAAAGGTCAGCCAGTCTCCCCACTGCTCCCTCGTATTCATACAGAGAAAGCAGCTCACGCTCTGGTACAGACACACAAACACACTCATTCATGAAGCTGCAGACACAAAGGCGGACACACAAAAATGTGAGGCTTCACAGCAGTACACAAACCCAGGTTCATGTGCATTTCTATTATTTTCCTCCTTTTTCATTTCTATTACAATCTGTGTTAAACTTCAGCGCCCTGCTTCATTAGGCTGCATCATTAGAGCACAAGACACTTTCCTGCCCAGAGTCCAAGCATGGGCATGAAATGA
Organism: Labroides dimidiatus; assembly: GCA_030710495.1. Taxonomy (NCBI): domain Eukaryota; kingdom Metazoa; phylum Chordata; class Actinopteri; order Labriformes; family Labridae; genus Labroides; species Labroides dimidiatus. The sequence goes on along the minus strand of CM061144.1, from coordinate 29,203,583 downwards.
GAATAAAGAGAGCTCTGATTGGCTGCTGTATGAGATGTAAGCTCAAGGGCAGCATTTGGTTGTGACTGGTAAGACTCATTTCTCTTTTAATGCAGAGGATGGGGGTCAGGCAGAAATCTGAAACCTCACGATTCATCACGGTGGGAAGATTTCAGAGCTCGGCAGAGCAAGTATAAGGTTATGCAAATTTAGGCTCAAATTACTTGGTGGTAGACGGTTCTGTGCTGTGTCATTACTGTTAATTGGAGGAGCTGGTGGAACAACCTCCAGCCATTAAAAAACAACTATGAAAGAAGTCTTTTATTTCAAACAGGTTCCTAAAATATCTTTTGAAAAAGGCCTAAAAGCTGTGGCATATTTCCCATCTTTAAAGCGAACTAATTAACCCTCTGAACAGTGTGTGTGTGTTTTATACAGTGGTTCATAAGCTATACAAATTCTTTTAGGCACAATCTGTTTCTTTTTGCTTTCTCTTGGCTATAATGATTAGAGCCTTTTTAAATCCAGTTGTATTATTCATTCATGCCTTTTCTACTTACGCTTATTGGAATATAAGATGCATGAAGTAAAGCCGGGTTATAAAAGCCATGACTTCAATTGAAGCTGAATGGACCTCTGCTCAGGTGGCGTAGGCACTGTCCCCTCTGAGTTGAAAGCTCAGAGGGGACACGGCCTTTTCTGTTGCCGGTCTTCAACTGTGGAACGATCTTTTGTTCCACATAAGACAAGCCCCATCTCTGTCTGTTTTTAAAATCACCTGAAAACCCATTTTTATTCCTTGGCTTTTAACCTAGCTTGAGACTCGGCTCCTGTTTTTAGTGTTTATATGGGTTGCTTTTAGTTTTGAAGTACTGTTCTATTGTTTTTAATTGTTTTAAAAACAAAGAAACAATTAGTTTAGTGCTATTGTTTTATTTTATTGAAATTATTTATTTTTAATTCCTTTTTTGTACAGCACTTTGTTTCAGCTGTGGTTGTTTTTAAAGTGCTCTATAAAATAAACTTTGAGTTGAGTGGTTCAGTAACGATTGGGCAAATTATAAACCTTTACGAATATACAAGGTTGGTAGGTTATTTGTAAATTGGAAATGTTTTGTAAAAGGGACAAAAAACAATACCGCAACAACACAAATGCGAAAGATACAACACAGCAGAAATATAGCCACAAAGAAAGTTAACCCTTAAAACCATGACCCATAAAAACAGCCAGAAAATTCTTTTTTTTTTTTTTTTTTTTTTTTAAACAGAGATGTTTATTAACCTTTTATAAAAATCCACTTGATAAATAAATAAATAAATAAATGAATGTTATTTTTTTGTGTCATTGCATTTCTAACACACTGGGTAGTTTTGGCAACTTTTTAAAAGTTTGTGCATTTGTTCAATGCAGAAAGTGCTTATTAAAAAATAATAATAATAATTATTAATCAATTTAATTATTCTTACAGCAACTTCTTAAAAACTAACAATCATTTTACTGGGGGAAAAAAATGTATTACTAAATGGGTAGCTATTTTAAATAGGTACCAAAATATAACCTCAGCTATTTGTAGTGGAATGGTGATCCACAAGAGGGTATAATACTTTATTTTATTTTTATTTATTTATTTTTAATTTTTACAGATTTTTAAGGAAATTATTTGTCATATTGAAGAGGGAGGTTTATGAAACTCATGTATTAACCATGATAGCTTTGGCAATAAAGGGTTAAAATAAGTTAACTTTAGCAGTTATCTAACAGATGGTTTACCCAACAGACATGGAAAAGTTGTGAAAGTCAGTAAAAAATTTTCTTCTTCTTCTTCTTAACTTGAGCTTTAATTAATAAACACAAGCTATAATGCTAGTGTTGTGTTATGACTGATTCTTAAAGCTAAATGTAAGATGGCACATTACCGGTAAATATTATAGAAATATAAATACCATGGATGATTTCAAAAGGTGAGACCCTTATGAAGCAATATTATATTTTATAGCTGAAGTTAAAAATTCCTGAAGCAGAGTCCAGAGTGCTTTCTAGAAGACAACGCGAGGTGGGCATTTCTAGAAACAAATATACAACAATACATCTATCGGCTATCAGCAAGGAAGCTGTATGACCAATGAGGATGTTGGGACAAAAACGGTACCAAGCTTTTTTCTGTTGTAATGTAAGTAATGATTTTCTTGAACCATTTTTATGTTTATTTACTTCATGTGCACAATATTTGGAAGCTAAATATGCTGACACCGTTTCGTAGATTCTTTATTTCATCACTTTTTCATGACTTCCTTCTGTCTGCAGTTGAAAACAGGGTCTGTGACTGAGAGCTGAAACACTTTATGCCTTTTGAATGTGATGATCGTCTTTTTCAGGCTGAATGGAGGTGACTGTGGGATGTGTAACACTCCTCTGACACCACTGACTTGATATGAAGCTGTGATAATTACAGTTTGATTGCTTTTGAGGAGAAACCTGATGAATCACACCATTTTTTGCTACAGTAAATGCTGATTTCAAGGTGAATTATACCGTTCATCACTGTGATCACTGCACAAGAATAAGCAACAAAGAGGAGGCATGAAGAGTTTAGCATCACATTTAAATTTTAATTGTGTCCTTCCAGGTCTGAATGGCACACTCTTCAAATAGCAGCTCTGGGAGTGTATGGAGGGAGGAAGCACGGACTGATTACTTAGATGACTGCAGAATGTGCCGTGAATTGGTGCGCCGGGCGGCAGAGCAGAACTGAAGTGAGCTTTCACTGATTGGCTAAGTGTGCAAAGTGCTTCTGTCTCTGCGGCGTGCTCTCCATACGCAGTGCTTTTCAGAGCAGAGTCACTCTCCATATAATAGAGAATGCATGCGAGGATACATGTGCACATCTCAGAGGTCTAGTACAATTTTATGTCAAGTAGCACAATTGGAAATACTATAGAGATTGTTTGAAGAACATTACTGATTAGTTTGAATATACAGTAATCATTACCACAGAGCAACAAAACGAAGTGCTTTATTTTCGCTCACCGCACATTCAGGATTTATTTATTTATTTTGTTTGTTTTTACAAACATGAGGACTTAAAGAAATACAATGTGACTGAGGCATGAAGATTAATAATGGGTAGAAATGAAGCAGCAACCTCCAGTCTGAAAATGGCTGTTCCTCGACTGTCCGCTTTAGGCTGGCTCCGGATGTACCGGAAGTCCAATTTTTTTCTAACTCAGCAATTTAGACGACATTAAGATCGCCAGTTCGTCCAATCAGGAGCACAGCTCAGCTCACATGATTACCGGGCTTCCTATGGCTGTTACTGTGGAGACTCAAAGCCTGCCTCATTTCCAATATGGCCGGACCAGCTTTTTTGCTTTAAAAATCAGTTTCAGAAACAGACGGGTGACGTTCCGGAGACCACGTCCATTAATTATACAGTCTATGGTAGAAACTGAGATTTGTGCCTCTCAAAACTGAGAATTTAACTTGAGAGCAAAATTTAATATAATAATTTCAGTTTGTCTCAGTGGCTTTGATGAAGTTCTCACTGTGGACATTTACAGAGCTAGTACACACAGTTAGTGCATTTCTCAAAACAGTTAGTACACACTGCAAAACCTACATCATAACCTGCATAAGCGTGTCACTTGCTCAGAATAGATTGTTTTTTCCTCAAAAGCGAATATTCCTGTCAGTGAACGTGTCACCAAGATTAAAAAAAAACTCCTGACACCGTTTTTGAACAAGATAGTCAAATGGCTGTCATGTTTTCATTGAGACAGTTTGTGGGTTATCAAATGCAAAAAAAAAAAAATCTCAGTCGGACACTATTTGCACAGCCATTTGAAAACTACAGAGGAGTAACACGGCACTGTATTTAGTGAGGTAACAGAGCACAAGACACTGAATACATTTGTTTCATATTTTTTTACTGCATCTGCTCATTGCAATTCTAATTTGTTCACAGCATTGTGCAAAAGAAGAATACACGCTTACACTACTCACAATAAGTTAGGGATATTGGCCCTCATTTATCAATCTTGGGATGGAACTGGCACAGATTTGGGTGTAAAAATGAGCTTACAGCAACGTTCATGTGTGATTGATGAACCTTGCGAACAAGAGCCAATCCCAGCATACACCTGGTCAGGTATTGATAAAGCTGGCAGCTGAAAACAATCCTTATTAAAATAACGCACCCCTATATATTCAAGGTCCAGCTGGCCAAACCCAAAGAATTTATAACATGGAGGGACTCACTTTGGAAAAAATGAGATTTCTTTGTGTTGGCGATCGACAACACCATAACAACCAAGGTAGAGAGGTAACAAACCAAACTACAGCAGAGTTTTAAACATTTACTTTTCACATTGATGTTAAATATGTGCAGCATCTCTGAAAGAAGCTGCAGTCAGACTCCATCCTTGAACTGTCACAGACTGAGGAGTGAATGAAGCTCTGTGTCAGTTTCAGACAGAAGTGACAGAGGAACAGACGAACCTGCACTGTGTCTGATACGGATAATAAAACATTTCCAATATGCAGGACTGTGAACTGGTTAACCTACAACCTGATTTTTTTAACTTTATTGTTGGTCATTTTGTATCTTTGCAAAGAGGAACATCGCCTATGCAGTTACGCACGGAAAGACTGGAGTTTTATAATGAGATGAGCTGATTGGTTGTGATCACATGTAAATAAATAAATGGTCCACTTTTTCCACACACTTCATGTTAATATGATGATACCGGCAGGAGTGAAGTGGTAATCTTCATGGTAAATCCTTTAATAAAAGTGAAAAAAAACAAAAAAAAAAACATGCTAAAACTTTGATCCAGTGTTCTCAGAATAATCTCTGCTGAGACTTTACTGTGGACATGGGAGTGTTTTTAATCACTACAAATAGCCTCTCTATTTTTCAGAGTAAATCCATAAAGAAAATATTTTAATTTATCATTATTATATTTTGTTAAGTCTAATTTTAGGAAGGCAACAAATGTTTTTTACAGTGTTCAAGTTACTTGAAATAAATCTTAAAATTATTTTTCAATTAAATATTTAATGAGATCAATGTTAGGATGCTTGGCTTGATGTAAAAAAATGTATTTTAAAGTTAATTTTCAGTGGTTTTCTGAAGTGTTCCTGAGCCCACGTGGTAATATCCTTTACACAATGATGTTGGTTTTTAATGCAGTGCTGCCTGAGGGGTCAAAGGTCACGGGCATTCAATGCTGGTTTTCAGCCTTGCTGCTTACATGCAGAGATTTCTCCAGATTCTCGGAATCTTTTGATCATATTATAGACTGTAGATGATGAAATCCATCAATTCTTTACTATTGTATGTTGAGAAACATTGTTCTTAAACTGTTGGACTATTTGCTCACACAGTTGTTCACAAAGTGGTAAACCTCGCGCCATCCTTGCTTGTGAACAACTGAGCCTTTCAGGGATGCTCCTTTTATACCCAATCATGACACTCACCTGTTTCCAATGAACCTGTTCAACTGTGGAATGTTCCAAACACATATTTTTGGAGCATTCCTCAACTTTCCCAGTCTTTTGTTGCAGGCATCAAATTCAAAATGAGTGAATATTTGCAAAAAAACAAACAAAAAAAAAAAAAACGTTTGAACAATAAATATCTTGACTTTGTAGGGTATTCAACTGAATATAGGTCAAAGAGAGTTTTCAGATCATTGTATTCTGCTTTTATTTAAGGTTTACACAATGTCCCGACTTCACTGAAACTGAGATTGTATGTCTGAGGGGGTTCATATCTCAGCTCAGTCCTGTTATTTCAATTATTTTTCTTGTTACTCAAATGAGAAGTAACAGAACTGAGAAAAATGCAACCATCTTCAGCTTAGGAAGCTTGTAAATAATTAAATACAGTTTCCTGAGATAGGCCAGTACACATTTTGAGTAGTTAGATTTGAACTAAGACAGAAATATAACTTTATCTTTAGAGTTAAAACAGGCAAATGGCAACAATTAAGTGGAATGGCTTATAAATATATTACTTTGCGTGTTCCTCATTTAAATTTGGGTGGCTGCAGAAAACTTGTTATCTGTCATGTTATAGTAAGTAAACTGTGAATCTGTTAAGTTATACTAGACTTTTCAGAGCCTTGGGCTGGCTGCTGTTTTGATATTCTCTTATATGATGTGTAAGCGTTTATATCTTCTTTTATCATACAGGGTTATGTCTAAATCCTCTTTACATTACCAATTTGCCTTTAATCTTGTACATTTTTTTTTTTTTGCCTTCCAAACAAAAGGGCTGAGCCCACCTTTAGCCCTTGTGGCTAATACCCACACTGCTATGAAGAAACACACACTGTACAATCCCACCTAAAACCAAATTAATATATAAAAACGATGTCTTTCAAACCTGAATGGATTTTTTTTTTTTTTTTTTTTGTGTGTGAATCCTTCAGAAACTCAATTTTTAAAATGCTTTGTGTTTTGCGGCTTGTGGAGAACACCAGACAACTCCTCTTTTTAGAGGAAAACGGTCCCTGCAGAATAAACAAATTACAAAGAAACAACATGATAAAAATGTGTAAACATTAAGAGGAAGCCAGAGGGAAAAGTACAGACACACTAACCCCAAATGATCCATGAATCATCAATAAGTCACAGCTTTGGCCTTGACTGTAACGATTGGACTGTGCTTATGTATTAACCTAATGCATTATAAATCCAATACCCCTGTTTGCCTGTGTGTTAAATGAGAGTTACATAATAAAATCAAGCAGAGTATTTAGTCTTAATTTTCCACAGCCCTGTTTGAAAAAATAAAGTCAGAGATTATTAATATTCTTCTGTAAGCACACTCTGAATGTCTTCATGCGTCCTCTCTGCCGTCTCTAATTAAATGGGCTGAAACAGCCTTGTGTTTCACTTCTATGTGTTTCAATTTTGTCAGCAAGTTACCCCACAATGCAGCCATCTGAATTTCAAATGATAAATGAAAATCCAGCTCTTAGTGGAGTAATTCCATTAGAGGTCCACATTAAGGAAATAAAGACAAAAACATACAGTACCTAATTTCATTTTCTGCCTTCTGTTTCTCATGAGGAGCACAGCGGATGAGACCATCCATCGGATTTACTAATATTTAAGTGCCTCATCTTCCCTGAAAACCACATTACTCTGCACATAAATGAAACATTTGCATTGAGCCATTCCTCTAAAATCTTTTTCCTTTTTACTTCACTAAGCCTGCATGAATTAGATATCAGGAATTTACGTCTACAATCACCAAATCCCTGTCTCTGTTCGACCATGTTCTTCCCATTAGGTTTAATGGAGTGAAGTTGTGGGAGTTTCAAACCAACAAACAAACCTCCATCAGTCAGAGGATTGATGAAGCCCACAGTGCAAGTTTGAATAATGTGTCAGACATGAAACAGGACACTGCCAGAGGTTGTTTTCTTGCTCCTGGGGTGTGTTTGGCTGCAGCAGTGGCCTTAACAGGGATATGGATCCCGGCCTGGGGAGATGTCTCAGCCTGGCTGTGGGATCATTATTCCGATGGACAAAGCCACGGTTATAAATAGGTTCATGGAGATCTTGGGCGGCACTCTCTTTGTTTTCAGGCTGTCCCTATTTGTCTTATTGATCTGAATATGTGTGGTCACGGAGCTGCTGTTTGAGGACCTGGTGTGAAAAGGGTTTGGTGCTGTTTTTCCTTCAGCTGGACTAAATCTTACTAAACTCACTGGTGTCAAAAAAGTTGTTTGTTAATGATTGGTTTCTACTCCACGGCAACGCTCTTGATATTTCCCGACAGCACACAGTTGATCAGGATGCACCTCAAATCACAGATCTGGTTAGACTAAATGTAATGATAGTAATGTGCCAAAATGGGCCAATACAAAAAAAAAAACAAACAAAAAAAAAGAAATCTAAGCAAGGGATTTTGTCTTTTTTTTTTTTTTTTTTTTTTTAGTAAAAATGCCGTTTAGACTTAATATGAGCCACATTCACCAGACCAGTCCAGAAACATGTCTTATTTCAGGATATTTAAGACAAAAATTAGGTCTGAATTGCTTGTAACAAGTAAACAAAAAAAAAAAAAAAAAAATCTGCCAGTAGTGTAAGATAAAACATTCATGTATTGAGACTTTATTCTAATTTTAAGAAACTTGAAAGGAAACTTTTTTTTTTTTTTTTTTTTTTTAAATCCCACTGGCAGATTGTTTTTTACTTGTTACAAGTGATTCAGACCTCATTTTTGTCTTAAAATATCTTGAAATAAAACATGTTTCTGGACTTCTCAGTTGAATATGGTTCATATCAAGTATAATAAAACATTTTTACTAACATTTAGATTTAGAAAAAAAAAAAAAAAAAAAACACTTACTTAGCTTTCAGTTTTTGCAGTGCGCTAATGTTCCTACCAACGAGTTATAAACTGATGACTTGGTGGTCTAGGTTTCACCCCATCAGGTTCGCCCTTGAGTGGGTGGCCCAGGTCGAATCCAGCCTGTGGACTCTTTCCTGCATGTCAAGCCCCACTCTCACCACGTTTCCTTCTCTGTTTACTGCCCTCTCCAATCTATAAAAAGGCATGAAAGCCAAAAAAAAAAAAAAAAAAAATAATAATAATAATAATAATAATAATAATAATAATAATAATAATAATAATAAACAACTATCCCTTTAGGGTGGAGTGTTTTGAGCAGACATATTTGTAGAGACTGTCTCTCAGTTTTCCAGTCTCTCTTCAAATTGATGAGGAGTAAATAGGTTTGAATAAGTGAAGCTTTTAAAAAAAAATCAATAAATGAAAAGCTAAAAAAAATAAGTGAAAATTAGACTTCTTCTTCCTCTCGCCTTCCAGCAGTATGCAGAAGAGTAGACTCATTTCTGCTGCGCTGCATGGTCTCAGTGAGGGCTGAAATCACAGATGTGCTCTACAGGGCTCCACATTGTTACACCAGCGTCAGCAACTTTCCCCACCACCTAGCATATGTGGAGAGTCAGCCTGGAAAGCATCCACCAGGAAGAGAGTAAAGGAAGCTTTGCTGACCCCAGACAAAATCAAATGGAGGGAGGTGAGGGATGGAGAGCGCTGGAGTTTATGTGTGTGTGTCTGTGCATGTGCATTTGTGTAAAAGCTGGTGGCTTACATTTTCAGGGGATTAAAATTGTGGCTGTAAAACTTTAATGATTCCCCGTCTGTTAACAAAACGGACCAAAGTACTGGTCACCACTAAACCGCCTTAAACATATCTCACACGCTCACAGAGCTGCAAGTCAAGCAGGGAGCCAAAACATTGCTGTCCTGCACGATATCCATAAGATGGAAATTTGATAAATTAGGTGAAACAGTTACATTTCACATCTGTAATGATCCAATAAGATAATATGACTGTATATTGAAAGCTTAAATGAATTTAGTATAAAATGTAAACAAGTTAATAAATGACTCTGAGGTAGTATTTTAAATTTAATTTTATGTGGCATTTTGTGTGAATGCTGCTCATCAAAAACACCACATTTTGTTTTAATCCTAAAATATTTAAAACAGGACACTAACAAAATATGTTGATTCTGTGAACGTGAGTCTGCTTCAAAATGATGAGACCATGGCCCTGTTTTTAGAATGGTGTGAGGAGTTGTACCTCCAACTTAACATATCCAAAACCACATATATGCTCATTGGTTTTAGGAGGAAAACTCACCCATGTAACAGAACTTTAATAGAAGGTCAGCTGTTGAGTGTGTGCAATTGTATAAATATCTTGGGACAATCATTGATAAACTAAACGTTGAGGCAACATGTGAAGCAGCGTGCAGAACGGGTCAGCAGCACTCACATTGTTTAAGGATTGTTTAAGGAAACTCATTCTTTCATATTGACCAATCTATCATGACCTTGATTTATCATGTTTTTATTGAGTCTGTCTTGACCTTTTCATTGGTGTCGTGGTTCAGTGACGCTTCTTTAGGAGAGAGAAATTTATTGAACCACATATCTTAACGGTTTGGTCAGTTGATTGGTGAGCCACAGCCTCATCCAGCGTCCCTGTACAACAGACAGGTACAGAGGGTAGCTACCTCCGTTTAAAATAATGACTCCCATCATCCTTTGCACAGTGGGTTTCAGCTTCTACCCTCCGGACAGAGATTCAAGGTCCCAAGGTGCAGGACACAGATACAAAAACAGCTTCGTTGGTGTTGCTGAATTGATGTTGTGATATTTGCACATACCTATTTGTATATTTATTACCATTACTTATCAGTTCTTATCATGGCTTTCATACGTTCTGGAAGGTTCTGGAAGGACTTCTGGAACTCTGACAGCGTGACGATAAGGCTCTTTGTCCCCCCCCCTGACTAAGGCCCTTCTCCCCTGATGGCTGAGTTTAGTTGGACATCCAACTTTGGGAAGAGTCCTAGTGGTTCTGAACTTCTTCCATTCACAGATGATGGAGTCCACTGAGCTCTTTGGGACCTTCAAAGCAGCAGAAATTTTTCTGGACCCTAGATCCAGATTTGTGCCTGGAGACAATCATGTCTCTGAGGTCTACAGACAGTTCCTTTGACTTCATGCTTGGTTTGTGCTCTGACATGCACTGTCACCTGTGGGACCTTATATAGACAGGTGTGAGCCTTTCCAAATTAGGTCCAATCAGCAGAACTTACCACAGGTGGACTCAGATGAAGCTGTAGGAACATCTCAAGGAGGATCAGTGGAAACAGGATGAACATGTACTGACACTGTATGAAAACTGTTACTTTTCGATCATGTCACTGTTATTTTTTCATTTTTTGCTTTTCATTTTCTTTTAAAAACATGTATAATATCCATTCCAGTGTACAGTACAGAGCCAACATCAATTTTCCAGTTTAATTTTTTGATAATGTTTTCTTTTTAAATTATAAAATCTGACTCCAGCTTTCAAAGAATAAAATAAATGAGAGAATTGTTGCAGAAGAGCAGTTTGTCACCACAAAGGTGTCATATTTATACGTGATAATAAAAATCACACCCACCCTTACCCACAGCATGACCAATTGGCATCTGTTGAGTGGGAGCCCCACTTCTAGACGTTTTTCCAGCGTCCTGTGTGCCTTTATAACACCTTGAACTGTAAAGCAGAGAGCATGTTTTATTCAGATTTCAGACTGAGCTTGACTCCAGCTCCCTTCACTTCCATCTGCAGCTGTGAGATAGCCTTGGATTGATGCACAATCAAGGGAGGAGGGTTTCAATGTAGTGGAAATCATTTCTTTCCCTCTCTTTTCTACTCTCTTCATCTGTATTGCTCCACAAAAATCAGCAGACTTCATGAAACTTCCGCCTGCTTGTCTGTCTGACTGTCTGTCCGGACCACTCTTTACACTCTGACTGCAGACTGTTCTGGCTAACTCGGACATAAAAAGGTTTCTGTGCATGAATGCTGATCAGCTTGAGAGAAAAGGAGGATGTAGAGTGTCTGTTAAACGGGAGAGGGAGAGAAAAAGGGCCTGGGGCTGCTGGGGGTGAGAGAAAGAAAGGAGGAGGGGGAAATGAAAGGTAAGAAGAGAAAAGGTTTTGAGAGCAGAGGAGCAAAGGACTGCTGTTATCCCCTGGGACATAATTAGGTCTAAAAAGGCTAATCATTGGACATAAAATACCACCTCTATTCCTGTATTAACACATAACCTCGTCCCTTCATCGCCGGGGGGGATAGAGGACCCCATAATCATTTATCCGGTGTCACATCACTTCCAAAGAGGCTGAGCGGAGGGCTGGGACAAGACGCTTTGAGGCAAAAATCATCTGCATCAGACGGTTCCTCGAATCAAACAAATTTCCATGGGAGTGCAGAGCTGAGGCGCTACTTTTCTTTCTGTTTGAGCCGCTGTTAGAGAGCAGGGGGATGAGGGGGGCGGAGGGAAAATGGAGAGAGAAAGCGAAGGAAAATGAATCCTATACGTCTGGCCAATTAGTGAGCGTCATATGTTGTCTTTCCTCTGAATGAGTTTAATATCAGGCTGCCGGTTCAGTTCCTGTGCTCCCTGCTGTTCTGTTGCGTCTTAGGTATCAGCCATTTGCTGGCTCACCGGGGTGTCTTTAGATCTCTCTCTCTCTCTCTCTCTCTCTCTCTCTCTCTCTCTCTCTCTCTCTCTCTCTGTGTGGTCATATGGGAGAATAAATGATCTCAGGGTGAAGACATATTTGTAATGATTAAAACATGCAGCAGCTGTAATAAAAGATTCAAACCCAAATTCCTGAACTTTCAGTCTGTTTCATCAATACGGGGATGTTTGAGGGGATTAATAGGTTTTAAAGATGCATGGATCTGACATGAGCCAATCAGGAAACTTGCTGCTGTCGACCTGATTTCTATTTGCTGTCCAGGAAAGAGTAATAAAAAAGTCAGGTCCAGCTCTTCCAGAATAGAGTCTCTCGACAGAAACATTTGGCTTGCACTAACCCTACTCCCTGTCCCCCCCTAACTCTTCAAACACTCCTCGCTCTGGCCATCCCTCCAGATATCTCACCTCCTGCTGACTCCCTGTCCCTCGGCAGCCGTTGCGTCCTTCCCTCTCCTCCTCGTAAAATACAATATTTATCTCTGTCTGTTTGAGTTCACTCACCCTTATCATTGGGTGAGCTTCCCCCGGCTCTGAGGTGGATTAGAGGAGGACTCATCGACATTACATTGGTCATGAAATATGCATATCACGATCAAAGGTGATAGCGAGAGAGACAGCATCTCTACAACGGAGTTGATGTGCTTCTGGATCAGATTGGGGAAAGAAAGGTGAACGATAGGAATACACAGCCGTAAAACACTGTGATTATATCGCGCTTTCAAAGATGAAAGCGAGAGGCAACACATGTATTTATATTCTCTAAACATATGTGTGATACACTCTCATTTTGATTTGAATTCAGTGGTATTGATCCTTTCAAACAGAGCCGGGCTGAGGTTAGTTGCAGTCATCTTTTTTTTTTTTTTTTTTTTTACCCAGGGCTTTTGACAGAAAAGTCTGCCAACCCTTTCATTTCCCACATCAAAACATCTCGCAGGATGAATAATACATTTGGGGGAGAAAGAATATTAGGTTTAAACTGATAGGATTACTGGCCAGGGAACATCAATAAATACATAAACCCTCAGAAAATAGTCTCAGAAATTCAGTATACATGATAAATCTGAGTGTGTCTGTGTACTGGAAAATGTAACAGTGTTAGTTTACAGTGCTTCAAGAGAAATACACACACACACACACACACACACACACACACACACACACACACACACACACACACATACACAAAAGTAACTTCATGGTGAGTGAGATCTGGGGAATTTGCAGACCAAGTCAATACTGACATGCCTCTGCTATGTGGTCCAGGTTCCACTGGTCTCATGCCCATTGTAGACAGTTTTGGTGGAAAAAAATGGAGGTCAAAATGAACACACAAACTGGTCTGTTGTTACCAAGTCCTATACATGAAAGACTGTAGTTTACTGGTCTCATGTCTTTCTGTCAGAAAAAACGACTTTTCCAGCAATCTGAACTCAAGTAGCTCTTCTATGGCAGAGCATCTGTGAACCCTGGCTACCCATGTCTTTAGTTCATAGTTTTTTCTAGGCTTGGTCAGCTTTCCGAAGGCACTCATCGCTGAACTGGAACATGCTGTGGGTAAGTTACTAGTACAGACTCATGGTCAGATTGAAGACTGGTCTCCAGACGGATGGCACCTTTCATCTTGGCGATATCACCTCAGTAAAACCGACCACAGTGCTGTGAACAGAACACAGTTCACAGAACAGAACAGTGCACAGAACAGAACAGAACACAGTTCTTGTGTTCTGTTCTGTGTAATCTCATGAGGTCCCCCAGAAAATGGGATGTCACATCTCAAGAGGCCTTTAACACCTTTACACTTAACGGAGACAAATATGGCAGGGACGCACTTGTGGTGTTGGCATCCATGAGTTCGTCACTACCATAAATTCTTATTTTCAATTTAGAATAATATCATTGATTGTACCTTGATAAAATTATAACCACAACCATCCAGACATGAGGACCCTCCTGAAAACGAGATGCAGCATCTCAAGAGGCTAACCTCGAATAAATCAGACGACAGGTCTATGGTTCATGGATCTGTCACTAACTTTAGTTCTTACTTTAGTCCACTTGTCTCCTCTTACCTCCCTTCCTTCGCCAGCACACCCAACATAGCATCGTGTGGATTTGCTGTTCATCATGAGACTGGGGTCCACATTCGAGATTTCCTGCTGCTTAACAGAAGGTTTTTTCCTGCATATATGTGTATCCACAAAATGAAGAGCTTTATGCTCTATTGTAAAGTGTCTTGAGATAACACTTGTTATGAATTGGCGCTATACAAAAAAAAAATTGATTAATTGATTGATGATATTGATCCTCGATGTTTTACAAAGACTATAACTATCCCGATACACTTTGAGAAGGACTATCCAACAGGCAGCCGAACACTAAAAGTCCTCGGGCTATGTCGCTACTCTTGATAAAATAAAATAAGATAAATGTTGCTGCTAACAATAGAACCTCTTTTGATCCTTTTTTTGTATTTCAATCTTGAAATGTGACTCATCGTTGGATGTACAGATCCATGTTTGCTGTCATTCAAAGTCCTCTTTGTTCTGATGCTCTTGTTTAAGTTCAGAGAAGGCCACATAAGTCGCCTCGCAAAAGAGGCCTGTTTGATATACTTTTCTTTTATTTGTCCAGACTTTCTCGCTGTGGAAGTGTTGCAGACACAGCAAACTGCACCCATCTGTCACATAAGTAAGTTAAACTGAAAGCAAAAGGCAGCTCCAAATAGTTTTGTGGCAAAGATCTTTATACAAACAGACACTCCAAACACAAAACAGCACAGTTTGAAGTGACAGTGTGGGTCTCAGCCATTTTGGCCTGACCGAGGTGTCTTTAATATCAGATCTTATGTCTGTCAGATTGTGATATGAAAAGGAGACATATTGCTTTTACAGGAGGGAATGAGACATAATGAGATATTATGTATGTTTTTATTTTTGGTTTGCAATGAGATGTTACTTTCAACTGCAGCATTATTTGACCCCGTGTGTAATGATCACTTTGTTTACCGACAGTCTTCCTTCAGTGATTATAAAAAGTGAAATCTAATAAATTCTAGACACACTATAGGTAAAATAATGTGTTTAAAAAGTAAGAAAAACAAACAATCAAACAAACATCACCCCTGTTCACATTTTTGTACCAGGCTGTAAACATGTTTATTTCTTACCGTTTTTTGGCTTGGTGTTTATGTAGTTCCTGGTACACTGTAATAAATGATTCTGTGGTCATGTAGGTTTTAATTGATGAACTTGGTAAATTATATTCAATATTAATGTGTCCTTGATTTTGTGGTAATTATTTAAGTAAAATTCAAATAAAAATGTATTGAATAAAACCAACATATTTTGAGTTGATAAAATTAAGGTTTGTGTTTATGTAAATCTAAAGAGACAGATAATTGAATAAATCTAACTTAATGGAAATGGTCAATTTTTAATCGAAAAGCACTTCCTGTTAACCGCGCTTTTTGAATTCGGCAGAAAACGTGCAGATGGGGCGTTACCCTCTTTCACCTTACTCATCTGGCTGACTACGGTAAGGAAACTTATTTTGTTTATACTGGGCTGGTGAGGTCAATACATAGCCAGTGTATGCTGAATTATAATACAACATGAGCTGTCACAGAGGGAGAGAGAGACAGCAGTAGAAAGCTGGCTTCTGTTAGCTAAACTATGTTAATATAGGCTAGTACTGTGACAGTGATTCGCATCCAAAATAGAAGCGTTCGTATTGCTGGTAAAAGCACAAGCTTTTACTTTGAAAGGTGTCGGTAAGTATTTCCTTTATTGTGTTGCCGATGCCCGTTTGTGGTTATTGATCTGTCCACGGTATGTACTTATTAAATCCTGCCGGTAAGCATGTTGGAGTTTTTGTTGCGATTAGATACCTTTCCGTAACGGGAAAAAATCAGGGCTAAGTATAGTGAGCATGCTCCAAACGCTACTTGCTGCACTTCCGTTAGCTTTACTTCCGCTTTGTGTTGGACCGTTTACCGCGCAGGTAACGTTATCACTTCTCTCAGTTCTTTCGCTGTTTTGTCATAAATGTTAAGTTACCTTGAAAACTCATTAAGTCAGTGTTACCTTCAATTTAATTAAGGTTTACTGTTTATTAATGTCCTGCCAGCCGTGAGAAGTTGAAAAGGGGAGGTGAGCTAACATGAGGCTGCGTCAATTTTCACATCTAAACGCTTGACAGTACAATATAATTCTTCTGAAAACATGAGGTATGTACTTGTAAATCCTGCCGATAAGCATGTTTGGGTTTTTGTTGCGATTAGACACCTTTCCATAACAGTAGAGAAATCAGGGCTAAGTATAGTGAGCATGCTCCAAACGCTACTTGCTGCACTTCCGTTAGCTTTACTCCCGCTTTGTGTTGGACCGTTTACCGCGCAGGTAACGTTATCACTTCTCTCAGTTCTTTCGTTGTTTTGTCATAAATGTTAAGTTACCTTGAAAACGCATTAAGTCAGTGTTACCTTTTAGAGCTTCAATTTTATTAAGGTTTACTGTTTATTAATGTCCTGCCAGCCGTGACAAGTTGAAAAAGGGAGGTGAGCTAACATGAGGCTGCGTCAATTTTCTCATTTAAACGCTTAACAGTACAATACAATTCTTCTGAAAACATGAGGAGCAATGCACTACCATTCGTTTTGTGTCCAGCACAGCCAGGTTTGATAGTTTAAAAGTACCGCGAACTTCACTCACATATGAATTATGAGGTGATGCCTGCTATAAAAACCTCCCTATTAAAATTGATTTGTTCTACCT
The DNA here is from genome assembly GCA_030710495.1 of Labroides dimidiatus. NCBI lineage: Eukaryota > Metazoa > Chordata > Actinopteri > Labriformes > Labridae > Labroides > Labroides dimidiatus. The sequence goes on along the minus strand of CM061144.1, from coordinate 29,186,738 downwards.
TTTGCATAAAACTAGGCTTTACAATTCATTAGAAATATGAAATATTTAAAATGGTTTAAATAATAAAGTCCAATTAACAAGGTTTGTTTTGGGAGAAACTGTCAAATCTAGAATATACACTATAATTGTGTAAAAATTTAATTTGTTGCTAGGCTGGATGTCATCAGTGCACATATAACAATAAAGGGATGCACATTTTGATACACCAACCAGCCCTACAGTACAGCCTATGCATATGATTGATACAGTGATGGTTTTTATCTGCAATTATGCAGAAAGGCCCATTTTGCAATTAACATTACAATGTTTCTCTCATGTTCCCCCAGATGAGATGGCAGTGTAAAACCTGTGGATTCAGAGCAACGACCAGGGGTGATCTTCTGACCCATTACAGGCTACAGCACAGGACATTTGAAACTGGAAATTCGGTACCTTGTCTTGTTCATGATTGTCCATGCTCCTTTAAAACTTTGAGTGCCCTACGCACGCATCTTTCAAGATATCATCCAGAAGATGAAGCTAGAAGGCCAGAAGTAGTCCTCTGTTTCTCGTGTTTAATTTGCTCATCTAAACATCCCACTAAAAAAGAATATTTCCTACACCTTGGCAATCATCTGAGGCGTCATGAAACCGTAGAGTGTGTTTTTTCTGGATGCACATTTAAGACAAATATATATGTCACATTTTTTTCACACAAAAGCAGAAAGCACAGGTCTCATTCACTTGAAGACTTAAAGCCAGATGTCATTGGTGAACACCAAACTTTACCACATGAAGCTGATCATGTAGGTGACAGTGATGATGAGGACACCTGTATAAATACTCCAGTGGATATATCAAGTGAAATTCAACAAAGAATTGGTTTACTTCTCTTGAAGTTGGAAAGTGTGCACAACGTTTCTGGTAAATGTATTGACGATTTGGTGGAGGAGCTTCATTTTATATACACAGCATCTGCTCCAGTAATTTCTCAGCTAGTTGAAGCAAGTTTGAAAAAGAACAAATGTGCTGTGGAAGAGGACATTGTCACTGAATTGGCAGAGGAACTCTGTAAGTCACATCCTACAAGCAAAGCATTGGGAATAGATGGGCCCTTTGGTTCTGTTTATAAAAGAAGAAAATATTTCAAGGAACAGTTTGAATTTGTTGAACCAGTGGAGTACCTTCTTGATTCGCAGAAGAATCTCAGCTTCCAATACGTGCCCCTTCTTCAGACCTTGCAGCATATATTGACTAATAAGGATATTTCACATGAGGTTTTACAAAAAAGACTAAGCTCATCCATTCACTATGAATCATTTCAAGATGGGGAATATTTCAAACAAAATCCATTTTTTGCTGTAGAGGAACCAAGAATAGCATTAATTCTCTACATTGATGATTTTGAGATTTGCAACCCATTGGGAACGTCACGTAAAAAACACAAGATCACAGCTGTTTATTGGGTCTTAGCAAATATACCACCTGGACTGCGCTCTACACTTTGTGCAATAAACTTGGCCATTCTCTGCAAGGCTGTTGATGCTAAAAGATTTGGCTATGATATTGTGTTAGAGCCTCTTTTGAAAGATTTGTCTGTTTTGGAACAAGAAGGAGTTTTCGTTGCTAGTGCTGGAAAGAATATTAAAGGGACAGTATATTGTGTGGCAGCAGACAATCTTGGTGCGCACTGTCTTGGTGGACTTGTTGAAAGCTTTACAGGTCCTTACATTTGCAGGTTCTGCTTAGGACATCGTTCTGAATACTCTCGAAAGGAGGTACGCTGTGGAGAATTTCCGCCTCGAACAGAGGAAGCCCATATTTTGCATCTCAAAACTGTAGAAGAAGATCCAACCTTGCCACATTGCTATGGAGTCAAGAAAGCTTGCCCACTGACAAAGAAGCTGGGGTACTTCAGTTTTGTTCGAGGTTACCCTCCTGACATACTCCACGACCTTTTTGAAGGCATTGTGCCTTCAGAATTAGCACACTGTCTTAATACTTTCCTTAAAAAGAAATACTTTACATTGTCTGAACTAAACAACTTAATCAAGCAGTTTCCTTTTAAGTTTACGGATGATCTTGACCGCCCTCAAGCCATCCCAGTTAATTTTGCTAGTCGTGGTACTGTAGGAGGAAATGCTCACGAAAACTGGGCACTGATAAGGTCACTGCCATTAATCATTGGCTCAAGGATACCCATTGATGATCCAGCTTGGCAAATTCTTATGACCCTTAAGGACATTGTGGAACTCTCAGTGGCCCCTCTACACTCCCCTGAAAGTGTTGCTTATCTTGACCAGAAAATATCTGAGCATCGTCACAGATTGCAAGAACTTTTCCCTCAGGTGAGCCTGACACCCAAACACCATTTTTTGGAGCACTACCCAGCACTCATAAAAGCCTTTGGTCCTCTAGTTGGATTGTGGACTATGCGCTTTGAGGCCAAACATAGGTTCTTTAAACGTGTTGTGAGGTTCTCAAGCAATTTCAAGAATGTCTTGCTGTCTCTTTCAAGAAAACATCAGCTGTCAATGGCTTACAACTGGCAAAGATATATGGCGAAGCCTTCCCTGATAATCAGTAAAGTGTCATCTTTGCCTTTGGAAGTACTGCATGTTGATATCCAGGAGGCCATTAACAAAGTGTTTCCTCAGCTGTTAAGTGTACAGTTGTCTAACAATGTAACATACCATGGAACCAGGTACTCAGCTGGGATGATCTTGCCATATGGTTCTACAGGAGGGCTCCCAGACTTTGTCGAGATTGTACAGATATTGACCTTGGAAAACAGTTTTTACTTCATTGTGAAGAAACTGAATGCTTGGTACCACGAGCATCTCAGATCTTTTCTGTTGGAAAGCTGTGGGGACGTGATTCTTGTTCATCAGCACAGCCTTCCAGATGTCTGTCCACTTACAGCTTACAGTCTTGCAGGAAAGCGTGTGGTAACATTGAAACGCTTCATCTGTTGCATGTGTTAAATTACATTCCCATCACAGACTGTACAGTATCGGCTGTACACCAAGCACTCGTTCTCAGAGGGTTAAACTAACTTTGGTGCATAAGTATAGGATTTTTGTGTCAGGATTTTTTAACTTTTTTACTTTTTCCCCCCTTTTTTTGTCACTAGGCCACGTGACATGGATTCAGTAATGCTTCGGGTGATCTTTGGACACAGAATTGAGAAACTGACTCTTCTGTCTGGAATACCGGATACTGTTGAGGAGCTGAATTTGGCCGTCAAACAGATATTAGACATCAACGATGACTTCAGCCTGCAGTTTTTAGATGCAGATTTTGATGACTTTTTTACTCTCCACTCCACTGCTCAAATTAAACACAAAGCCACAATTAAGGTTGTGACAACCAAACCAATAGTTCTCAGTTTGTATCCAGTACCACTCAATGAAAGCTGCAACGAAAGTGTGACCTCAGAGCAATCCTTTACTCCAGCCTCCACAAGTTCCACTGCACAGGACTCCCCTGACTCATGTGATTCTTGTGCAAGCACAATCATCTTGTCACCGAACAGAAGCCCCCAAAGGAAGCCATGGCCAGCTGACTTCGTCATTCCACAGTTCTCTGTTGAAACTGAAGTTGTTCTTGAAAGAGCCAATGAAGTTAACAAAAAAGATGACACAGTGCTGACTCACCCAAACATCAAGTCAGACATACTAGAAAAGCTAGCTCAGTCCATTTATATGTACACTGCCTATCCATCATCCCAGCAAGTTCTGTCTGTTGCTGAAGCACTTATTAAGGCCCACCCATGCCTTAAGGATCCGGGGAGCCCTTCTGGCCTCAGTGGATGGCAGACTAGCATTAAATACAAAATGGCTAACTACAGAACAAAGCTAAGAGGCTATGGTATGCCAGATGTTACATGCAATGCTCTGAAACATAAACACCCTGATGACAGGAAGTCTGCTAAAAATGTTAAAAAAGCAAGAAGAGCCGAGGTCAATTACCTCCCACCCTACCCAGCAGGTGAAGATGAGCACAGCTTGGAACAAGCAAGAGAAGAACTAGTCACTGACTCAAAGAAGAAGAACAATGAAAAGATGGTCAACGATAAAATGAGCAAAACATTTGCCCTCAGACGACATGAAGTCATCAATCAATGCCCAAGTGTTCAAACCATGAAGGACCGCTGGCCTGCCCTGTTTAATTGTTCTCAGGTGAGTTTTATTTTGTAATTATGGTTAAAAAATAAGAAATGAAAATGTGACAATGATTTACTACGGAAGAATTTTGTCTAATTTACTTGATCAAATTCTTGATGTTAGAGTAGCAACAAGTATTGGATGTGCCTCCCAAAGCTATTGTATAAGTTGTCTGAGAAGTGATGTAATGCCATTGTCTCTCATGTTGTCTTTTTGTTTCAGATCAGCGCAGAATTTCAGAGAATAACCACTGTGCATCTGGAACCCAAATTTATGTCTGGATTGGACCTTCACACCCCCAAGCTACTGAAGATGTTTCATGCTAAAGGCGGAGCACTTGGACAAAGACTGAAGATCATAATGGAACCACTGGAGGTACAATACTTTTCAAAATTAAAAGTAGGTTTGCTCCATAAGATTTCCAGGCAACATTTTTTGTACAAATCAAGGTGGCAAAATCTAATTAAAATTTTGAAAGTACATGTCTAGATAATATTTTATCATGATGATTTATAAATGTTTATTTATTTATTTGTGAGTTTTGTGGTTATGATGTTAACCACTCTGTACCGTGATTGGGATTTTAGGTGCTGTCAGTGTATATTTGACTTTAGGCTCCATTATCAATTTATCACCATGTGTTCGATATTATTGTGAAGTTTTTTTTATTTAGTACCTTTCACAAACACCCCATATTACAAAGCTAAAAGGACCATGCAAACTCTTCAAAATAAGGTGCCATGCAATGGCAGTTTGTTTTTTAGCAGTGTAATATCAGAACTAAAAGAAATGACACTGCACTACTCCATACTTATGTACAAAAGAAGACGCACACAAAAGAATACTGCCAAACTTCAAGGATTCACTAAATGTATACTTAACTCTATAGTGAAGTAGGCAAGTAAAATACTCTAAAAAATTAAACATGATGACCATAATCACAAAATTAGGATCTAGGTTGTACACAATCAGAATTGTGTTTACATTACCAAATTAATAGAACATGATTGTTGTTGAATAGAGTGATTTTTGTGTTGTTTTTATGACTGGCTTATCAGTTGTTGCATTCCTCTCCAGAACTCAGCATGCCCTACTGTTGAGACGACCAGAGAGGTTGTCCTTCGGTGCCTTATAGAATACCTTGGAGAGCATGGGGAACATCTCATCAAAGAGTACAGTGTAGGTGAACTTAGTTTGCATGAATCCTATTCAAGGATTGTAATTCCTTGATTAGATGCTGTCAAGTACATTGATATGTGATGTGTACCCAAAACTGTGTTTGTAGTCTTTAATTTTTGCCCTACAGCTTCAGTCTGTTGAATCAATGCTTAGGAGCACTGAAGTTGTTGGCTCCTTGTGGATCAAGTCCTTATGGTTTTCATGTGGGTTCAGTGAACAGTGAATAAGGGCCCTAAATAAACATGAACTTTTTTCTTTAATTTGTCATTCACCCTTACATGGGTGACAGAGCTCTTTATTAAAAATCGTTGTGATGTATTATGCAGTTTTTTTAATTGATGTGCTATTAAACAAAAAAAAAAGTTTTATGCTATGGTACTGATTACATTTTCATGTTGCAGGGCACCGAGAATTTGGAAGAACTTGAACAGCTTGCAGTGGCAATAACTGTGATAACAAAGGACTCCCCAAGTGACAGGCCAAAGGACATTGGAGTCGTCATTGATGGAATGGAAGTCATCAAGGGTCTTGGAGATATTGCCAGGGCTGGCTGTTTCCTCTTGGGCTTGACCTATGCACTGAATCTCGATTATCCCAAGCAGTTGAAGTACACCTTTGAGGTATTCCAAAAACTTTTCTTGGAACTGGATGCATCAAAGCTGTCAACAAAAGTCCAGTCCCTCAAGAGCAAACTTCTGGCTTGAAGGGAGACTATGGTCGCACACTCATGCCACATAAGGTTCAGCTTTAACAGAGCTTGAGAATTGCATGTTTGAAAGAACCAAATGTCAGTGAAATTTCTGTTGTGGTCAGTTCAAAGTAAAAATGTTTGTTTACTTTTATATGTTCTCTGTTGGGGCACATGCACTTGTGAAGGATTTGTACTTTTTTTTTTTTTAGATCATAACTGATGTAATTTAATGGCTCACTGTGCTGAGCAAGCAGAGGATTTTTCTTTTTGACAAGACAATTCTTTCAGTTTATACAATGACCTCCTCTCTCATTTGTCACAAGCATTTAATTTATTTGTAAATTTAGCCAGTGGAGTATTTCTTGATTTGCAGGAGAATCTCAGCTCCCAGTACGTGCCCTGCCCCTTCTGCCTTGTAGCATATGGTGACCAATAAGGATATTTCACTTGAGGTTTTTAAAAAAACAAAACTAAGCTCATCCACTCAGAATGAATCATTTCAATATGGGGAATGTTTCAAACAAACCTTTTTTTTTCTGTAGAGGAACCAAGAATAGCATTAATTCTCTACATTGATAATTTTGAGGATTCCATTTGGAACAATGTGTAAAAAAACACAAGATAACAACTGTTTATTGGGTCTTAGCAAATATAGCACCTGGACTGCGCTCTACACTTTGTGCAATAAACTTAGCCATTCTCTGCAAGACTGTTGATGCTAAGAGATTTGGTTATAATATTGTGTAAGAGCATCTCAAAAGATTTGTGTCTTAAAAAGAAGAGTTTTGTATGTCTAGAGTTTTTGTTGCCAGTGCTGGAAAGAATATTAAAGGGACAGTATATTGTGTGGCAGAAGACAATCTTGGTGGACATGTTGGAAGTTTTACAGGTCTTACGTTTGCAGGTTCTACTTAGGACATCGTTCTGAATACCCCTTAAAAAATTCTGTTGTGGTCAGTTCAAGGTAAAAATGTTTATGTATACACATGCACTTTTCAAGGATTTGTGCTTCTCTTTATGACTGATATAATAACTGATTTAATATAATGGCTCACTGAGGTGAGGAAGCAAGCATAGGATTTTTCTTTAAGACAAGACAGTTATTTTGGTTTATACAATGACCACAAATGTTTTCTCTCTTAATTGTCATAAGCATTTCATTTATTTGTACATTTAATTCGGTAGGACAATGTAGCCTTGCCGTAACGTTTCTAAGTTCTTCTTGACAGGTCCTCTGGCAGCTGAACTCGGATTTGTTTTCACAAAAACAGTGTTCAAGGTCAGCATTTGTAAAGGTTTGAAATGAAATGCCATAACTTTTATAATTAAAAGTGTTACTTTTGGCAAGCATTTAATGTGTGTTCTATTAATTGAGTTTTAGTTCCTCTGTACTTCCTAGAACCCACTGTAATCACAACTTAAAATGTAGGTCATGAGATAAACACAATATATCTAAGTAAGAATTATATTTAGATTTAATTAAATCCAGTGAGTAAATTCAAATGAATTCACTGATTAAAATATATCATTATTACCCAATTATATGGTACTTGTATGTAGAATTTAATTATGTTTTATTAGTGCTTTTTATTAATTTAGACATTTCTCTTTTTGATATCTACTTATTTTTGTTTAGGTTTTAATTAATTCCTTCATGTATTTGAATTAAATCTACTCATACTAAATGGTTAACTACAAAGGGTCTCATTTAATTCAAATTTACTCAATTACAAACATGATTATATTTAATTAATAATATTGCGTGCAATCTGTTGCCTCAATTTTATTGAGTAAATATGGCATATCTTTTTTTACAGTGTACTTTTGGAGCCAGCTTCAATCAATCACTCGATGAACTGCAGATTTTAGCACTCCAGCAATGCCTGATATTTTCAGACCAGAGGTTGCTGCTTGAGCCAGACTGAGCGGTAAAGCGTTTGGTTAAAATAGCTGATATGACTAAGGCCCAGTTTTCACAACAATGTTTCACAGTGTTTCACTCGAAAACACAAAGAAACTGGGGTAAACAGGGTAGTAGGCATACCAGGCCAGTGGCTGGCGATATAACTGTAGTCTTTAGGTAGCCCTCTGTTTAAGTAGAGGTGGGCCGATCATCTGGTGTATATATTAAATGCGTCTTATCTGAGTGCAGAAGTGGAGCAACAGATGAACATTTTGTTGAAAGGCAGTCAGCAGATTCAGCAGCACAAGCACAACACAGTAGTTCACCATTGAACTGTTGTTGTTGTCCGGTTCATGCATGGCAATTAAAAGTTCAAACAATGAAAGTTAAATGCGCACATGCAAAGTGGAGCCTGACGTCAGGATTTCCACTGAAAACTCCGGCTTGCTGTTTACACATCAACGGTGGCTGCAGCGTATCAGAAAAATTCCACTCTGGAGGGCGTTTTAAAAAAAAAATGCATGTCAGGTTGGCTGAAACGCCATTCCGTGTAAACAAGAGGCCAAAACACAACAAAACTTTTGTGTTTCAGGCTAAAATCACTGTTGTATAAACAACCCCCAAAAAGAGATCAGAGTTTAGGCAGCGATACTTTGTTTTGGAAGAAGCCAGTTAAGGTGGTGGTCATCTCCTGGGCCTGTCTTTTGATGGGCCCAGAGCATAATGACGGTATCCTAATTCTCATCTGCTCTTGGTATAGGCTCTATACCAATGCTTTGGTGGAAGATATGACCATACAGTACAACCCACTGAACAAACAGGGAGCAGATCAAGGCAAATCTGCAGAGAGAAGAACTTCATCCACCAAAGCCCCATTATTCTTGGAAAACACGCTATTGCCTTAACTTGAAAGACAGAAAATTTATTTTACAAAAAACATGGTTTGGTTTGTCAGATAAGTCAAGGCAAGTTATTAATACATAACAAATTTTGGCAACAAGGAAATTCAAAGTGTTAAACACAAGACATAAAAAAGAATAACTACAAAGGTCAATGAAACACATTCAAAGAAAACACTTAAAAAACAGTTTAAATAAAACATTAAAGTTCAAGTAAAGAAAAAACAACAACTGTAAAATCAGGAGGTTAAGATAAAACAAAACAAATTTTACAACATGAACACAAAAGTCAGAATGCAGAACTCTGAGATAGAAACCGATATTTACATAAAAAATGCTAAAATATTTTGATTAAAAAAAACCTGAAATGCTAAAAACTGAGGAAATGCTGCTTTTCCATGTTTGGCTCTGACTCTGGATAATAGAAAGCAGACCTGACCCAAATGACCTCAGACGTCTGGGAGGTTTGTATTAAATGAGAGGATCACTGATGTATTTTGTTCTTGAAGCATTCAGAGCTCTATAACCAGCAGCAGTATTTCAAAGTCTATTCTCTAACAGACAGGGAGCCAGTTTAAAGATCCAAGTCCTGGACTTGGATCAGCGAAGGTTTTTTAGGGAGGTCTGTAAAGATGCTGTTAGAGTAACTGGAAACTCATATTCTGCAGTAAATAGGACTTTCATTGAACATCAAATTTACACAACCCATCATGTTGACATGGCAAAAGTGTTTGAATGCCCTTCTTTGTTGTCACAGTTACACTGAAACTCGTGGTCTGGTGTGATGGCTGCTACTGGGTATAGTCTAAAACTCATTCTGCCTTCCACTCTGTTGTGTGCTTTACCAAATCCCGTAAAAAAAATATGATTCCTCAGCTGCCAGATGATTCACTCTTTTCACCACATGCCGTCATTTCTCTGTTGCAATATGCTTTGCAAAAAGAACACAAAGGATATTTGGGGCACTTTTCTGAAATGAAATCTCAGCAGTGACTGACCACATCTCCATGAAGACAGTGAGAGTGAGCCAAACTGTCAGGATGGAAAAGCAGAACATTGAGCTGCTAAAAGCATTAAAAGGTTCTTTAGACACTGCAGGATTTGGTCAGAACTGAACAAAGAATTGCTTTCCATTGGTAGAGAGTGGCCTTAATGCTTGCATTATATGCAGACAGCATAGTAATCAGCAAAACTGGCCTGAGCAACATAATGTCTACTCATTCACTCTTCATTCATTTCAAGAGGGGCAAAATACCCTGCAAACACGGCCTTACCAATGAACACACAGATATATTGACATAAACAAATAATATCTCAAGGTCCATCTTAATTAATTGGAATATAATGGAAAATCTTATTCATTTCAGTAGTTCAGTAGTTATCTCTTGTTGTTTAGTGACATTGAAGTGGTCGCTCGCTGCAGCAGCTCTCTCTTCCTTGTCCTTTTTTCCCTTTTTTTCCTCTTTTTGGCCATCTTTTGGAGTCTGTATTTACTTTTTTTTATGTCTCATTTGTTGGTCATGGACAGCAAACTGGTGACATCTGCAGTGGTGTTTGTACTATTTTTGTTACTGTGTTTGTCTGGCATTCCTATGTGTAACCATGGTCACACTGTTTACACACAAGATCAGCTATAGGCAGCCTGTAGAATATTGATGCTAGCCAGTGCTAAGCCCCGATATTCCCCACGAGCTGAAGAGAAGGAAGCAAGGAAAATGTGCTGGTACTGCATCGGCCTGTCCTTCCATCCATCTTTACAGAGAATGTTAGATCTGTCTCCAATAGGATGGATGAGCTAGCTGTGCTAACCCAGCACCAGAGAGAATACCAGCAGAGTAGCATCATGCTATTCACAGAGACATGGCTAACGGAGCTAACACCATACAGAAATGCCACATTGGAAGGATTTCACCTGTTGTGAGTGAACAGGACAAAGAAAAGCCAGACTGAACAGACAAATGAGTGTCCAGTTTATTCCTGGACTGCCCTGTGGACCCCGTGCAGGCTGACAGGAAAATGATTATGAAGCTGTCGTCTCTGATGGACAACATGTCTCAGCCTTTTCAGAGGACTCTTTACCTTTATGTCATGCTTAATATGTACATATTTTCTTTTTCCTGAGTTACTCTTATTGTAATGTTTTCAATATACATTTTCTTGTTTGCAGCTGAATTTCCAATTTCCTCGTTGTGGGACAAATAAATGTGTATCTTATTCTATCATCTAATTTGAGAGGCATGCATCCCCGCATTTTCTTTTCCTGTCTGCTTGGTTCTGTCTTCCGACAATCTGTGCATTTCATAAAGTCGCCAAACAGCAGGAGTCTTGCTTTAAAAAGTGTCTGTTGTCAAATGAGCCTCGCTTTGGGAAGTCTCTCATCAGTTACACAGCAAAACAAAGAGAGTGCAAAATTACATGAACAGCAATAAGCTGGAGGTTCATATTTAAGAGCAGACTTTGCTCAGAAATGAGTGTGTTTAAGGAGCGTCAAAATCTGAAAATACAGACGGCACTTGGGGATGTATGGGAGGCATGCAGAGCGCTCACATTTTATGATTCATGTCATGTATTGAGCATCTAGAAAGAATGGATAAAACAGCTAGAGCATAATAAATCCACATCAGTCTACAATAAAATAATAATATGATAAAAGAGTGGAGAGACTGATTATCTTGCTGTAAAGCCACCAGCTTCCAACAGAGTGGTGTCAAAAAAAGATAATCCAAACACAGCCCCACGCTGCTCCTGAGACTGGCTCTGTGGTCCAGCAGGGCCAAGCTTCCCTCATCCCATGTGCAGCTGCGAGGCAGCCTGCCGGCAAAGGAACTGATTTAGATCCCAGCAGTTATTTGGCTGGAGCATAAACAGTAGTGCACTGTAAAAACGGTGGGGCAGTTATGATGCAATTCTGCTGGCTGTGCTATCCACCAACAGAGGTGCTAATTAATGCTAATTGCAAGAGGGGTCAATTATACACTCCATGGTGCATGATTAGGACCACTGTGTCAGCGACAAATGAACGAAAACGAGAGCCATCCTCTCTTCCACTGAAAAGCAGAGCACAAGACCATATTGGTGCTGAATTAAAGGTGTAATAACAGAGATTTTCTTCCCGCCTCGCTCCAAATGACCATAATAGCTCCCCAAGGGAAGAATTGAGCTGTAACTCAAAACCAATGATTGATCAATTACTTATTTCAGACTTACTCTCCAACTTGAGTTTTGAGTGTACAGTGCAGACACGTTTGTCCCCAACTTTGCGTTTATTTTTACCAGACACTTCAACATTTTTCTTTCGTTCGTTGAGTTACTGGCCTGTTTTTTTCTCCATGCTATGAAAACATGACTTTGCCGTCATGTTAATCACAGCCTCCGTGGATGAGGGGAGAAATAGAGAGAGAGAGAGAGAGAGAGAGAGAGAGAGAGAGAGAGGAAACACTAACTTTATCTGAGCTGGTGTCAGTTTGCTGAATGAGCTTTTACTACACAGTCCTTCATGTCAACAGAAGTTTGAGAAGTGCTCGCTGAATGAATGAGAGCAGCAGCTGCTACCATATGGTGTTTGTGTGGTTGGCGGCTCAGTGACCAGTGGTGAAAACACATGATTGGTGGCACCATTAGTGTGATGCTTTTCCAGTGCGGAACATTTAATAGACCCCAAAATATCTTTGTCCACTATGGAAATAAACTTTGTGACAGACGGCCTTTCACCTTTGATGATTTTCATTCTTCTTTGTTTGGACACGTCTGTTTTCCTATAGCTACACCTGATCACATGGTTGTCTTTGATTTCCTTTTGTAATGAAGGTTTGGAACTATTCTCTCTGCAACCTCAGAAGATGAAAGTGGACTAAATTAGACATGTAAACACGGTTTGATAGAACATAATTAAAAAGTTACTCTAAAGGTTATTCTTCCTGAATAAGTTCAGTCATAATGAGGGAATAATTTCAGAGTAACACAGATATTCTTTATTTGCGAATTCAGTGGGGACTTTATTACACAGGGGAAGGGGAGGAAGTTTTTTTCTTCTTCTTCTTTTTTTTTTTTTTTAAAGATGCACATTTTGTATGTCTAACACTGTTTGATTACCCGACTGTGCTTGATTCTGATTGGTCAGAGCCCTGTTACAACACTGATTCAGTGCATAAGATTAACCTGATAACACATCAACCCCCCCCCCCCCCCACCCCCCCACCCTTGCCACCTGTTGACACTGTGGAGAAAAACAGGATACTCTTTGTCTATAAGACTGGTCTTATAGTGGGGAAAGGTTAGGGCTATAGGGTTAGGTTAACATCTTGTCCTGCAATCCAGACACAAATAGCAGAGCTGGTGAGAGCATCTCTAAGCTATTTATCTGTTTTATCCTTTTCTGTGGTGTCATGATTTGGTCACACTTCCTTAAAAGGAGGGAAATTTATTTTGTTTACCTATCATATTGTTAAAGTTAGCTAGTTTCTTGTACTTTACTTTTCACTGTATTTCACTGCACTGTTCCTCCACGTTTCACTTGCTGTAAGCTGCAACACAAGAATTTCCCCCTGGATCAATTAAATCTCATCTTATCCATTGGCAGAATACCACAATGAACCAACCCAGCCAGTATTCAACAAACCCAGGCTCCATACAATTAAATCTGTAACATACTCTTGTTTGTAATCAGTGATTGGCTGAGCAAAATGTACAAAGAAAATGGTAGAGGAGAATTGAGGGGTTGTTGTATGCAAAGAATTTTTTTTTACAGTTTCTGAGTGTGTGAATGTAACACATGGAATGTTATTTAAAATATCTAAACTCGGATAAATAGCTTTCAATTCCAATAACCTTCAAATTTTGCACTGCCAGTGTGTTAGTGAAGTCAGAGTTTTGTGTATATCATTCATTTTTTTTTTTTTAACTTTTTAAATGTCTTTTATTACTTTCCAACCTTTCTCAACTTCAAGAAAAGTTATTAAAGTTGTTTAATAGAAACCCCTCAGCCATGTTAACTTGAATCAATAAATAACTTCAAGAGTTGATAAAAAGTTCACGAGTTGATCATAATGACTGAAACTGTTTCTCTTCATAAACAATAGCTTTTTAAAATATAGAGTTAATTATATGATTTTGAAATGGACTGGTTTAAATGTTGAATGCTGGATGTCAGGGAGTGAGCAGGCAGGTTCATAACTCTCTCATTTCTTCAACTTTGTGGTAATATGTTAGATTTTTCTCGAAGTAATGTTTTAAATGTTTAAATAAATTACCGGAAACACATTTGCACAGAGCAGATTTGAATGAGCGAGGTCCAAGTTTACAGGAGAAGCTGTCAGATGTTGTCTGCTGTATGCTTGATGGGAACTTTAATGAGTCAGGGTGCTTGAGGACATCACTCATTTCACTTCACTTCATTTCGTGGGATTACTAGCACACGACAGCGGTGCAGCTGTGGTGACCTTTTCCAGGTAAAAGAAGGAACAACATCAGGAACAAAGACACTCAAACACAGGTGTGTATTCTTTAAAGCAGGGGGACCAGATGACTTTTGGCTAGTATTCGATCTGTTATTGGATTAGCATAAGCTTTAGTGATGAGCAACTGAGCTGTGTCTGTGGGTTGTGCCCATGAAACATTTGCCACATCTTCTTTTCCAGTGCCATAAAGCTTTTCCTGCCAATGACTCTTTCTAGGGGGACTGGATTATGGAAGTATGCAGGACAATTTCAGGAGTCTGAGTAGGGTGAAGAAGAACCAAACACAGCCACACCATCCTGACTCTTCCTCCTCATATTGCTCACTAGCTGGCTCACACACTGCAGGGACAGCGTCCCATTCTTCAACCAGATTTGACACAAATCTATTGATGTGCTTGTGTTGGTGACTGTGGGAGAAGCTGCCAAACACCATTGTACTGCCTCGACCAAAGCATGGTACTCTATTTTTACTCTACAGTGTTAACTTGACTTATAAGTTTTTCCAGATAGGAGCCATCTCTTGGAAGGATTCTTTTTTTGTAGTTTAGAGCTAAAATGTGCGCATCAAGCCAGCCTCAGATGGCCCACCCCTGCACAGTGGATGCTGCAACATCCACCCAGCATCCAGTGTCTCACTCGTTTACTTATATCGTTTACATAGTTTGCACTTACATCAGTGTTGTGCTCGCAGTTGTTTTGCAAAACTTTTAGACTTTATTAAACAGAAACACCCTGAAAAAGTTGCAACTGGGCGTGCAGCGGCGCCATTTAATGACACTCGCCCAACTCACTTTATAAATATTCTTAAAGGCAGCATGAAACAGGGCTGATTGGACAGGTTTTTTATGTAAAACAGATGCAGATGAAAGAGAGAAAAGCGTGGAGAAAGGGGCAAAAATCAGCCAATAAGATTCAGGTATTATTCATTTCAGTCTTTCTCCTCCAGCATCTCTCTTGTCAGCATCTTCAAGTCGTCTTAAAGTAGATGCTGAACGTTACATTTAATATAACCAGTTCATTCCAGTAAGTACTAGTGTATTGTGCTTTTATACAATATATTTTTATTTATAAGAAGATTCCTCTAATTTAAAAAAAAAAATAATAATAAGTAACAAAAAATTGCAGTTTTTTGGAAGGTCCAGATATAATTAATAACATCTCAGTTCATTTCAATGGGAAAACTGGTTTGACATACGAGTAATTTGAGTTACGAGCTCCATCACAGAACAAATTAAACTCCTGAGTCAAGGCACCACTGGATAGTGTACTGTAATCCAACTGCTGTAGGCACAATCTGGACTGAATGCTAACATAACGTTCCTTCATATGTTCAGGTTTCACTGCACAAGCCTGATGGTGAAGCGCAGCCATAACAGGCCTCCTGGCAGCTCTTTCAGATCGGAGACTGGCTGCATGCAGTCTGTTCTGAATTGTCTGGGCAGAGAGCTGCAGACCATATCGTCCTGCAAACCTTAAAGGCAAATCTGTAGAGGACAGCCTACGTTGTTGACAGGGTGAAGAGACGGTCTTCTTTGGGTGCTGTTTTCTTAAGATGCACACTTTGTGCATGTCTCTGACATCCCTCATTGTAGGGGACTTGGCCTTTCAAGCACTCATTCTGACAACATATACAGGGTGTCCGCAAAGTCTCCAAAATTTTGAAAATATGTAACACAGCGTTGATGAGATGACTGTCAGATGTGTTCTATGTACTCAGGAGTTATCATTGTTTTTAATCACATTGCATTTGTGTATTTCAGGTATCCTGTTGATGACAGAGGTTCTAACCCATAGAAAAAAAATCAGCTCCTCAAGAAGAGGCACAGCATGTGTCATGGTTTATAGAAACAAAATCAGACACACAGACTAATGTTAAACATATGCTGCAGCGAACATGGCAAGAAATCGAGTACTGTCTTGTTGTACTTCCTGCAACTAATGGTGCCCATATAGAGGTGTATTAAATTAGTTAAAAAAAGGTATCTACTCCTCATTTTGTAAAAAAATTTCCAAATATTTGTCTGTTCATTTGCTTTTGTAATAAATGTTTTAAAGTGAGACTTTATGGACACCCTGTACTATTCCCATTTATGAAGAAACGGATGAAGAGGGAAACTTCATTTCATTTGATGGACGACAAAACTTTATCACTTTATGTCCAGTGAACTTCCTGGAGTGAGCCTGTAAAAAGCCACCCAGATGCATCAAAAGAAAAGAAAACAAACAATAAAGGAAGCAATAATCAACTCAGATCAGCCTGCATAGTTTGCCTCAGACATCTGGCTGCTGCTTCGACTGAGTGGTATGACTGACTGGACATGGAGGTTCACCTCACATCTGAGACCCCCCCTCTCTCTCTCCCTTTTAATAAAAACTGAGCAGGCAGAAGAGACGTTATTTTATTTTATTCATTTATTTCACAGTTCATTCTGAAAACAAACAAGAAACAGAACAAAGAGCTGAGCTTGGAAGCCTTTGGAGAGTATTTTCTATTGTATTGTTTGCCTTGGCGAGAAAAAGGACTGAATATCAAGTGTTCTTGTTTATAATTATTTGTCTTTTTTTTCTAGCGTGGGCTCTAAAACAGTATTCTTAACAAACACACCAGAAACTGTTGATGGTAGTGTTTTCAATTTTAAAGGCTTTCACTTTGGCATATTTTTTGTTGGTTTATAGGAACGATGTTTGAGGGGGCACAGACTTTGACTGAGCAATTAACGGGGTAATCAAAAGTCTGTGAATCTCATTTACAATATATTTTCTTGTGCATATTTATAAATATGATGTTATTTAGTAACTACACCTCTGAAACCTCTGAACTTCTGGGACCGTGGCAGCGTGAGCGACCTCATAAACAATAAGGACAGACTCATTGGACTCTGTTGTTTTTCACAGAGATTTTTTTCTGGATTTCTAGTGTTGGTTTCACATTACTTTTCCCGACTCTCTGTCAGAGGGAAAAAAAAAAAAAAAAGTTTGGGAACCACTGATTTAGAAGACTCGTCTGAAAACGCTTCATGATAGCTGCTGTCTCTTAAGGGTCCATGCTCAACAAACCCCCTTCCTCCAGACTGGTCAGCTCTCTGGAGGCCAGTCAGGGGTGGAGCTATAGGCAGACTTGGTGTTTGAGGCCCACTCCTACAATGTGTCATGCAACAATGGGCTCCATGCATGCAATACATCCACATTGGTGTAGGGATGTTTGGGCATTTCCAGTTACAGGAAGAAACATTAGACAGACGGTGTTATGATGGCACAGATAAAATATACAAGGTGTTTGCCTAAAGCGTCTGTCAATGATATACAGAATTGTCCGGGCATCTAGTACAACACTATGTAGCAAACTGTATAAAGGCTTCAAATTGTACATGTTATCATTTGTTTGCAACTTCGATGGTGATTTGCTAACAATAGCTAGCCTGAGCTAGCAGCCTTGCTTTCGTGTTTTAAGTTTAGACTCCGCGCTGCTTCAGGTTAATCATGATTTTTTTTTTTTTTTTAAGTTTAATCATATGCACATACCTCTCACTTCATGTGTTTGTCATGTACTAAGCATGACATGATAAATGAGAGTCTACATGGACCTTCATGTGTTTGTACTTTCATTAAAGTATAAGGTAAAAAACAGGGCTACAAATGTAATCACTGAGAGGGCCCACTGCTACCTTCCTCTCTCACAAGTCATTCATATTGAATCCATATAACATGTTTTACATCTCCTAATAGACCAAAAAATATATATATAGTAGGCGTAGCACTAGCTTGATGCTAACATATGTGGAAAATAGCATTTATAATCTAATGGTTAGCATACATGGATAAAACTTTGGTTTCAAAGTAGATTTTCAACTTTCAGCACTGAACACACAAACAAATGTACATTACTCTCTCATAAGAGATTCCTATTTAAAACATTCAACATGTTCTACATCTCCTACACCAAACGATAATGAGCCTGGAAGTGCTGTCATCCCATCTTTGAAAGGACAACTGTGCATTTACACGTCATCGTGTTGAGTATTAGGCTACAAGTAAAAACGTTAACATAAACATGAACATAAACAACAAAACATCAAAACATCGGTGAAAATGAAAAGTCTTGGATGTTTTGACAACAGACATTTAATGGTTGCATACAGTAACACAGCACTCTTACCGGAAGTTTACATGCATCCTGAGATTTAACCGGAAGTACATCATGGGAGCTTGTGCATATAACCCATTAAGAGATCCTTATGTGATGACCTCATAAATTTAGAAAGTTCTGTGAAGATCTCGTGCTACTTTTTGGAACAGACTGTTTTGATCAGTTTACAAGCAGATTAATGGTAGCGGTTTAAAAATCTGCAGGTTTGGTATGAGCATCCAGCAGTGCTTAATTTGTGCCGGAGCTAGCCGGAGCGCGCTCCGGCACCTCTTGAATCGGATCCGGGACCTATTTGATCCGCTCCGGCACCTCTTTGATCTGCTCCGTCACCTTTCCTGTCAATAAATAAACTGTGTTTTTAGCTGTGTTTTCTCTGCGCTTTAATCCTCTCTGAAGTGACGGCTGTTGGCTTATTTCTTATGCATTTTACTCAGAAATTAGGTAAAACGGGGGGAAAAAGTGATTCATGCTGTCACGCGTCACAACTCAATGCGCACCGCGCGCAGACGACACTTAACAGCCAGGTGACTGACAACGCTGTTAAACTTGGCCTGCTAAAATGTCAAAGCAACAATCAAAACTCTCAAGTTTCTTTAAACCAGTCGGTCAGCCAGACCCCAAACTGGCCAAAGTTGTTCCGGAGGCAGAGCCCGGCTCCGCAGATACGGGTGGTGACAGCATAATAGCCGCTGAAGATGTGGTCTGTGCAGTCAGGAGCACAGATAAGGATGAGGGAGCAGTGACGTCAGTTCACGAGAAACTGTAGTCACCACTGGTGACTACAGTTTACAAGAGAAGACAATCGGTTAACAAGCATAAAGTTATTTGTGGGCAAAGCTCACAACAACGTGGCAAATAGACAGGAAATTTAGTCAGACTGTGTCTGCTGCCTGTCAAGTTTGGTTGGATACATTATTACTGTGCAGAGTGCACAACACATCATTCTAGTGATGTTTGGTCATTTATCCTTCCAAATACAGACCTTTTTCTAATTCTTTCTTGATTTTTGATTCTCAGGCTTTTGTTAAATTTATTGTATTTATTTTTTTCTGGCCTGGTGCTTACATGACAGTGACACAAAAAATCCCATTAGCAATAAAAAGTGTTTTTATTTGCAATATGTCAGTTATTTAAATTGCTCATTCCAAATTGATTCCAAGTGTTCTGATGGGCCACATGGTGTGCCAAATGTTGCTGCAAATGTTATACGAGGTAAGTGCAGAAATTAAGGTGAAAAAGAAGATAAAAACACGTTAAAACCCGAGAAAAAAGGTTTCTTTCGGCGCACAATTTCGAAGGGGGACCCGGCACCTGATTGGGGACAAATTAAGCACTGGCATCCAGTATTGTTACTTTATACCCATGTTTGAAATATAAGAAAGCAGAATACCCCTCTTTAATCAAAATACAACTTTAAAATTGAACCCGGCACAAGTTGAGTATCTAAGAAGGGAATATCCAGTCACAATAGAGCTATGATGATAAATTTTTTAATTTGGGGTGCAGGTGATGCCACAGGCAAACTACAGCATCCATATCTCTATATCCAGAGCAGAAAGCAGTATCCCTGTTCATATGCACCAAAGTTTGTGTGTAATTGAGGGCATCTCTGACAGGAAACAGTAATTACAGTTTCCTCAGCACACCAGCCCCAGCCACAGGCCTGTCTTACAAAATCTGCCACATATCAGCAGGGAACAACAAGTGCAAGGTTGTCACCCGAGGGACACTTCCATTACGTGACAAAAGTGAGAAGATAATTTGATTTACTGTTTAGTTGGGCAACCTCTGTCAGACCTGCAGCCATACACAGCAGTGGGGCTGCATGACGATTGACTACAAATGAGCCAGCTGACCTGCCGGGGTCGTACATTCCCGAAAACAATTTGTGCTATCGTTTAGCGTGCAATATCAGTAGGTGAAATGTGTTCCATGGTGGATTTTTGACTAATGGATCAGGTGTGCAGCCCCAAGGTTTAACATCACTTTTACTCCCAAAGGGCAAAGGCATCGGAAACACTGACACGGTCACACGAGTTCAGAGAAGAAAACGTTTGCACTGATCCTGAATCAGATGAAATATTCTGTTTCTTATCTGCAGCACATATAGTTTTTCAGAACAGGAACATTACCAAGTACAGCAGTTCACCATTTTTATTGTGTCTGTGTGTGCAGGCTCTAAATATAGACGAATGTGTGAGTGGATCTGTGTGACTCTGTGCCTTTGAGTTCAGTGAAGCGCAGCCGTTAATTGATACGATCAGAAGCTTTTGTTATTTATGAGGAGCCTCAATATCAGATAAGGCTGAACAAAAAGTCTAATCTTTCTACAAGATTAACAAAGAGAAGACAATGTTCAAAAAGAAACAGAAATAAAAAAGCAGGGGAATGGGAAATTGCATTATATCTAATCTCTTTTGCTCTTACAATAAAAAAAAAGAAAGAAACAGGAGATGAGCATGACTGTAACACAGCACCACATTTACATCTCAGACTTATATCCTCTCTCCTGTAAGGTCTGCCTGGATGTTTTCTTTCAGGATTAACACACAGTGTTCTCAGAAGGGAACAAACATAATGATGGACAGAAGATTGGGTTTGACGAATCTAATAATTTTTAGATTACAGCAAAGAACGTGCTATCTTGGATGGACGCAGATGATCAAGTGTGGAGAGGAATCACCACCTGTCACTTTTATCCTCTCCATCGTGACCCTTTTACAGAAACAGCACAGTTTTAATCAGTGTGACTGAGGCATGAAACGTCTCCCTCAACCATTATTTAAAGGGACTTTGAGGACTTTCTAAGTGATCTTGAAAAAATCTCCTAGTCTCAGAGATATCTGCCTAATCCTAATCCACATTTTAAAGTGAGATTATCAGCACCAGTACAGGTTATTTCTAAATGCTGTTTCTTAGCTTCTCGATCGGCACGCCAAATTCACTATGACATCACCATGCTTAATTTAGTAGTGAAAAGAGAGATCTGTGTTTTTCTCTGCTGAAAACAATTTTTGTGATTAATTTAGTAGTGATGACTCCAGTGGAGTCTGGAGCTATACTATCAGACAGAAAAAGGGCAGAAGAGAAAAAAAAAAAAGCTAAACGGGGAGAGCAGTAGCATGAGCCAAAGGAGAAAACACAAGCTAAAGGCTGAAATACGAGCTAAAGGCTAAAAAAAAGGCTAAAGGCTAAAACACAAACTAAAGGCTAAAACATGAGCTAAAGGCTAAAACACAAGCTAAAGGCTAATCTGTTTGTGATAATGTTCGTTCCAAGCAACATGCAGCAATTATTCTGCAGTGATCTGATCAAACTTGAGAGTCTGTTGATAAAATGAAGAGTGAGGTTACATTAGCTCTGATTGGAGCAGAACATAAGGATTCAATAATGCTGCACATTAGTCTACAGATATATCTCAGAGCACCGGGCTGCGAGTAGCGCCAAACATAGCCGTCTACTAACCTATAGTACAAACTGACAAAGTTTACTTGTTGTCACATTTCAAACAACAGCGCTGTGTAACTGTTGATAAATACCTTACCTCGTCGTGTTGCATCTGGTAAAAAAGTTCTCATGAACAAAATAAAGTAGTGTTAAAAAGAAGATCTGATCTCCATTCATTTACAAAACAAACACACACCTTGTTAAGAGTGATGTCATCACAACAGTGTGCGCACGATTCCAGCTAAAAGGTGTCGCTGTAATCCACTTCAAACAGACAGTCCTCACAGACTGTTTAACATCACTTTACTTCATCCCTTTAACTGCTGAATTGTCCAAGCTTCATAATGTCAAACTGATAAAGCAAATCCTGAAAACAGTATATTTCCCGATTGAGTAAAACAGCATCTTTAAAGAAAAAAAGGTTTCCTTTAACATCACAAGCTGAGGAAGAGCTGCATGCTGGAAAGAGAAATGATAAGCATTTGACATTTTTTGTCCTCTTTGTTGATGTGTTTTTCTGTCTTGTTGCTGTTTTTTTATTTTTATTTTTTTCAGAGTGGCAAGTTCAGCCTAAAGGTGCAATAACAGAATACTGTGAAGCACATATTGGCTTTTCATAGCAACAGGAAACAGATGTTTCGAGCATTCAAGGTGTGCAGGGCCACCATTTGAGAGGCGAGTATAAAACAAACTGTGTATATATATGATGCTACAAGGCTGCTGTTCTCTTCTTCACACTGTTTGATGACGCACAAATGTGCAGGATGGATTTTTGAAAACTCTGCACAGTCATCCTGTTATTTTTAGGACGAGTTGATCTTTTTTTCTCCTGTGCTTGTATTTTTCTATTGTGTTCTTTTGTTACTTCATGATGGTCACTGAACTATACACAGAGGAGGGAACAGTTTGTCAAAATTGAACTCTGTTTACAAAGACATAAACCCTCCCTTGAATTTGTTCATAACTAATGTAAGTTAAAGAGGGGGTACTGCGTTTTTTTTTTTTATTCTCTATTCTGTCCTTCTGGTTTCCCATATGTAGCTTTACTTGATTTACTTATTCATTTTTCTTATTGTGGGGTTTTAGCAAACCCTTAACTCAACCTATGTCTGAGACAGCTATGTTTAGTGCTACTCGCAGCCCGGTGCTCTGAGATGTATCTGTAGACTAATGTGCAACATTAGTGAATCCTTATGTCCTGCTCATCTACCAATCAGAGCTAATATAACCTCACTCTTCATTTTACTGACAGACTCTCAAGTTTGATCAGATCACTGCAGAATAACTGCTGCATGTGGGTTGGAACAAACATTATCACAAACATATTAGCCTCCAGCTCACATATTAGCCTTTAGCTTGTAGTTTAGCCTTTAACTCGTGCTATCGCTCTCTCTGTTTAGCTTTCATCTTTTCTTCTGTCCTTTTTTCTGTCTGACAGTTCAGCTCCAGTGTCCAACATCACTACTAAATTAATACCAGAAATCATTTTCAAAACTAATGTTCCATACAAATGGGGCTTTATTTTATGCTACATTTAATTACTTAATTATTATTATAATTATTTTTTATTATTTTTTTTTAATTTTTATTTTTATTTTTGGATAGTTGTTTCTGGTATTTGTAACCAATTGTTGATTTCCATCTGCTTTCTACTTCAGAGGATTTGGGCCAAGTAAAAAAAAGAAGGAAAAAAAAACCATTAAATCAATAAATTTTACAAGATTAAAGAAGTTAATTTACAGGAATAACATCATAGATTTAGGAGAGAAAAAAATCATAAATTCACGAGAATTTGGTCACAGATTTACAGGAATAAAAGCATTGATTTATGCCATTTAAATTAAGTTCAAAAACAAACTTTATTCTTAAAGGTTGTTTTTCAGGAGTGTCAATCCACCTACTCGAAGAGGATGAAATGAGAGCGTCTTCTTGATGAAGTTGTGTTGAGTTTCAGGTTTGACGAACAGCCTTCTTAATATCTCTGCCAATAGTTTGTTAGAGAACCTGGAGCTTTCTGATAAAGGCAGAAATGAAGGCAGTTGAAACACGTAGCACCATAGGCTGCCACATTACAACAGAGGATTAGGGCCAAGTTAAAACCTAAACTAAAGTATAACTGTTCCTCATTTTTGTACAGGTGGCTGCTGCTCTTCTGATAGACAAGATAAAGACTGAAATAACCAGATTATTCTCCTAAATTTAGGAGATTATCCTCATAGATTTATGACTTTTTTCTTGTACATTTATATTCTTGTAAATTTACTTAAAAAAAAAAAAAAAAAAAAAAAAAACAATAGTGCCTTAATTCCCCAATGCTCTAATTTACAATTGAAGCATCATTAAAACATAATAAGCCAACAGCTAAACTAGCTTACACCAGCTAATTAATATAAAGTTTCCAAGGCACAAATCCCTTCCTTCAGGGATCACAGTGCCACAACTGCAACGTCACCCACCTCCATGGAACCAAGACTCGTCACAGTTTCACCAGCAGGTGCAAATTTGGGTTTTTAGCATCAGATTGTGTCACTGACCTCCAACAGTGCTCTATCTGCAAGTTATGATGAATATTAAAGAGCACAAGGAACCACACCATTCAGCAATATTTATAAAAATATATTTCACAAAGTAGGAAACAATACAGGGTATCTTAGATTACAGTACAGGGAGTAAATAATTGAACATACACATTTATAAGCAGTAAAGCACAGTAGAAAATATGATCTGCATGTAGGACTATTCCATATATATTGTTTAGTCTACTGAGAACTGCCATAATACTGTATCAGTACAAACTGAGTACGCACGCAGCTGTAGTGCCATTGAAATCATCATTATGTGCAAGAGCTAACGTGCAGAGACAAAACCTACCACCTCATCGAAAGCTAATGACGTTAGCAGTAACTCTATGTACAGAACAAGTTTCTTTTATTGATATCATACAGTGTAAGCAGACTATGCACATGTGTCTCCATTTTTAATGCGACCTGTGTTTCCTAAATGAGATCTGATGATTGGTAGGACTCGTGTACTTAGTTTATCAGTTGGACTATTGTGCTCAGACACTAACTGCCGGTACCTCAGAGTATATTGTGAGATATATTTTATACAGATTTACGTGTCAGGAAATGTCCCATTTATGTGGCTCCAATTAATAAGATCAACTTTTTTTTTTTTTTTGCTTTTTTTTTTTTTGCTTTTTCCATTTTTTTTGGAACTGTAACTTATAGCTCTTGTTTGCCTGCTTGCATCTAATCTATATCATCGACTGCGATAAATTCTTGATATGGTTTGGCTGTTGAGAAACAGTGATCAAGTGGTTGGGAAAACAGCAGAATGTGAAATAATCTAAACACACTCACTTCAAATTGTCGGCACAGAAAGAATGATTAAAGAACAGAAATACAAAAAACTCAGAGAACAATAATGAAGAATCAACACTCTTGTCAAAAAACAGTAGATTACAATTGTATTTAATGTTGCTTCTGTAAAAAGAAGGCCTCAGAGTTTCTACATTTCTCTTTTTTGTCTTCACGTCAGTCTTTTATAGGCTAGTAACACTTGTGACCCACACCTGGAGCGTGTAAATACAAAGAGTTGTATAAAGCAAGCCTTTCTGGGCTCAGAGAGTTTATAAATGTGGCCACCAGAGAAGATATCAAATGATAACAAATTCACTTAAAGCCAATACTCGTTTGTCATTTTGCTTTTTTTCTAATCGTACATACATTCATCATTGTAATGTAGACCATATATTGCTTTTTCATTGTCATTCTGTTTCAGATCGCCACACAGCTCAGTGGCATTTGGAGGCTTGAAACGAGACTTCCTCTGCAGCTTCTGAGGTCCAGCTTGTCGTCTGAGGAGTATGATGTCCGCTCGAGTTTCAGAGAACCCAGTCGGATTCCTTATTTCCTTTCCTCCAGCTGCTACCCGCGAACCCAGGGTTCTTCTGCTCCTGGCAGTCACAGCAAATGACTAACACCCAAAATACTGCTAGACACTCCACAACGTAATCTAAGTTACACTCCACAAGAATCATAGATCTCCTAAGAAAGACATTGTTTGGCTCAACAATTACAATGCGCTTGAAGTAGTGGATGACGACTGCTCTATCTCACTCTAAGAAGAATACAAAAAGGTGGCCACCTTGTGGTTAACTTTTTTTTTTTTTTCTTTTTAAACACCAGTTTCTAAAAGCCAGCAAACCCCCTAGCGCTTAATACACAAGTATGTGGACGGAAAGAAAAAAAAAAAAAAAAGAAATCAGAAAGTCTTCTCCTATGAAATCAAAGGTCAGGTCTCGCGGTCACTTTCACCCACAGAGTAGAGCTCCCCAAGTCTCCTGAAGCGTGGACCCCACTCTCTGAGATAGTCATAGTTCTGGTCTGAGTCTGACGATGCTGTCTCCAGCGAGCTGAGGGATCCCGCGATCGATCCCCGGCCCTCGTATCCATAGATCTGGATGGAATCATAAGGCGGTGCTGTTGGATCATTGTCTGCCTCGTGGAGTCGTACGTTGATGAATTCATCTACGTCCACACCATTTGGGCCCGAGTGCTGCCCTGCCCGTGGCATAAACTGCAGGTCAGGTTTGATGTCCTTGCGGGGCAGGTAACCATTGATGCCATCAGGATTTTGAAGCGTAGCAATGTCAAACGCCTCGGTGTCCTCCTCACCGCCTCCTTCATCATCGTAGCGGATGATATTTTCCCTCACGTCTTCGTCGTCTTTTATGATCAGCGGCTCGTTCTTGTGTCTCCTCAGTGTCACAAATAGAACTACTATTACTGTCAGAAAGAAAGATGGAGAAAAAAAAGAGGAGAGACAGAGGAAGTCGAGGTCAAGCTTTGTCTGACAGATTTTTTTTTTTGTGCATAAAAAAAAAAAAAAACAAGCATTAATTGAAGATTGAAGTGAAGTACAATGGAGAACATGCTGGATTAACAAAGTTTTAGGAGAATTAATGTATCTATCCATCTTCTGGGGTACACCCTGCACTGGTCCCCAGCCAATAACACACACACACACACACACTCATATGGGCAATTTAGAATCATAGCCACCATGCAGCTCTCTTTTGCTAAACTTTCAAACGTTATTCAACTAAAACACCCAGAAAAAAAAAATGCAAGAGGGTTGAGGATTAGGGCAATGTTTAATTTAAAAAAGTAAATTTATGCTAATAAAATCATAAATTTATAAGAATAAAATAAAGTCATAGATTTACAAGAATTAAGTCATAGATTTTCAAAAGATCTTTTATCAAGGTGGCACTATGAAGGTTTTCATCGACATGCTTTGAAGGACAACGTGGTGGTACTGGTTCCAGTAAAAAGGAACACCTCACCTAGCAGAAGAATAATGCAGGCCAGGATGGCGATGAGAGCTCCCATACTGAGACCGATCGGTAAGACGTAGGCCTCCACGTTGCAGGACTGGACGATGCCATCTTTGCTGCACCCGCAGACCCGGATGGTCAAGGTGTTGGTGCTGCTCATGGGTGGATTCCCATTGTCAGTCACAATGATTGGCAGGAAGTACATCTCCTGTTTCTGTCGTCTGAAGGTATCGTGCTTGGCCAGAACACTGATTGAATTGTCTTTCAGAGAGAGAGAGAGAGAGAGAGAGAGGATGACTTTTTGCAAGATGTGTGAAAAGAGCCATTATTATTATTCATGCTGGTAACAGACTGGAGTTCTATTATTAAATTGTGTGAAGATGAGTGCAGCATGAGGGTAAACTAATTTCACATCAATCGTCACAAGGCTCCCCGGCACCATCAAATTCTAATGTTGTTGATAGATTTAAGCCTCTTTTTTTATTTTTTATTTTTTCTCAACAATCCGATTTTGGAATTCTGAAGGAAAGCAAACTGGAGTTCGCTGCCCCCTTTGAAAAGCTGAAGAAATGAAGGGACCATGGCAGGCGACACCGACTCTGAAGATGGCACATGTCGACCCAGAAAGGTGCCAGCTGCTCTTTGATGGCACTTCTGTGAAGCCGCCTGCTCATTAGCTGGCTCTCCTTACCCTGCTCACATAATCAAACACACGCAGTCCCATATGAAACCGCTCCTGCTGATGTTATGGAAAATGTACAAGACGTTTGATAGTCTAACCTTTGCCTCTCAGAGGAGCTCTGAGGAGCTCTGAGGAGAGAGGGGAACTAGAACTAGAGATGAACACTTCAGGGTCATGTTGAAACATTCACACTGACAGAGCAAACTTCATGAAAAGATGGAAGGCTTCATGACAGAATTATTTGCTTTGCACGATCCGTAATTGATGTGAACATATGCTCAGATTTATTTTCTTATGAGCGCTGCCTAAAAGTGGATCGCTGTGCTTTGTGAGCACCAACATGTCTGACTCTATTTGGATCATCCAGCAGTACACAGCGAGAGTGCACATCCTATACAGCACTGAAGTGAAGCATCAGGGCGTGTCCTCGTAAACAGGTCATTTCCATTTTCTTGGCAACTATTGATAGTAAAAATAGACTGAAACATCTCCCGCCTGTCAGCTCATCTACAGGGAAAGATTTCAACTGATAGAGAAGGAAAGCTGTGCAGATAACCTTCACACTGCGTTACGAGACTGCTCGCTTTTAATCTTATATGGAGTGTATGTTTTGGTGCATTAAAAGAGTTTCATCAGAGGATTTTTGAATAAACTGAACACAGACAAACATTAATCAGCACCATGACAAAAGAAAACGCCCATTTGAATTCACATTAGCTATAAATAACTTGTGGGAAGCTCCAAATGACAGCGATGACAGCAGAAGTGATTTTAGCAGTCTGAAAAGTTTCTGTTTCTCAAGTCTCTCCGGTAAACTCATGAATACCAAAACGACAGCACTTAAACGCTTCATTAAAGTAACACTAAAGGAGGGAAGTAAGCTCTTCTAATGTGTTCTGTGTCAGAAAACAGGAGAGCTCCCATCCTAAATACAGTAACGTCAAGAAGATTAGGGTCTGGAAGTAATTATGTGCTATTTTGTCTCTTTTGGCTGACTGTAGTCGGGCCAGCACATCATCTTCCTCCTGCCCCCTGATAATGGGCTTTAAATGGCATTCTTAACTTAAAATAAAGCCCAAGACTGAGTTTAAGCTACCACCACAAACTGTTTAAAACAAAGACTTAGACAGGTTTTGAATATTCACTTGTTTCCTTCTTATTACAATGAAATCAAACAACATGTTCTTATTAAGAGCTGTACTTTCTGCTATCCAAAGGAATAGTTTCAAAGATCCAGCAGAAATGTCAGGACATGTTACTGACAACTGTTCCAGCAATAGCACCAACACAACACACGCAGACCTGAACTAGAAATATACACCTCACTGACAAACACTCAGTTGGCAGAGGTACTGGAAGAAAATGACTCCAAAGATTAACATCCAAACTGAGAAGCGCTGACATTTTGAAGGTTATAATGCTGGTCAGTGGGCTGCAGGTGAAAGCATCTTGAAATATCTCTCCAGGATTGGAGGCAGAGAAAAAGCTCAATCTTTGAGTCTGAGTCTGTGTATGAGGATTTTTTTTTTTTTTTTTTTTTTTTTTTTTTTTTTTTTTTGGACCAGTCATCATCAGCTGGGGATGTGACTGGGTTAAAACATCTTCCTCATCCTACTGTCTTAAGAACATGAGAAATAGATTGACTGGCTCTCTATTGATTGTTTCCAAGGGTCTTTTAGTTTGGTTTCAAACTGTTTACATCAAATGAATGACCTGTAGGTTAAAAAAATAAAAAAATAAAATAAAATAAACAAATAAATAAATAAAAATACTTGATGCAGCGCTTCTAATACAACTAACAAAGTGCTTCACAATTAGTAGTAAAAACAGGTAAAAATGAACAGTAAAAACAAATAAGAAAAGCAGCCAAAAAAAAAGATCAATAAAAGCAAAATCAAAAACTCAAGATAAAATCAGATAAAATCACGAAATTAAAGGTTTCCTGTTTAAAAAATAGGTCTTTGGTGGAGAAATAAACCAGGGGACTGATTTTGAGAGTTTTATCTCCTCTGACACACTGTTCAAAAGTCTACGTTTAGTCTATGATCAAAAAAAAAAAAAAAAAAAAAAAAAAAAAAGACCACAAATAAATAGTGAAAACAACAACAACAAATCAATTAAGAGGCACAGAAAATTCCTTGCTGTCTTTACCCTGACAGAAGCAGCTGAGGCCAAGACTATGGGATTATGCTAATGGCTAAAACGTGGTGTATCATTAGAATCAGTAAAGAGGACTCATCAGGTCGCTGATCTGGATCACTGATGCAACTAACAGCCTTCAGAAGTTTGCTTACATTAAGTCTGTAGCAGAAAACCTCAGAGTATATCCAATGGAGTGAGGTAGCAGGTTATTAATGCTGAGTTAAAATCCACATTAGCATGAGGACGGTTTAACAGTCTCATGAAGTGAGTGGAGTCTTTACTTTTGGCTGTGTGTAAACGTGTGTTATCTCAATTACTGAGAAAAGAAGCTGTGCTCTGCTGCTACCCCACCTCCTGAACAAAGCGTTGTCAGACAGCTCGATAACGTGTGTACAGTCGGCCAGAGCTGTGGACATTTTCCACAGCGTGGACAACCTCCTAACCTCTTCACTGTTCAATCCCTACAATTAGACTCATCATCGCAAACAAAAGCCGCACACAGAGGCTCACGGGAGCCTGACGCTCTTCACTGAAGTGTCTCCCACAGCTGCAGATTCAGATAGAAATAGCTGCTGAAGTGGTGGGGGAAAGGCTGCGATGGGCTTCTTTTCTCTGCTCAGGATTTTCAACAGCGTGGACAAGTGGTTGGTGAGGTATGTGGTCTATAGAGCTGAACCACAACATATATTTATCCTCAGGCAAGGCAGGAAAACAACAGAATGATCTCTCTCTCACTCTCAGCACTAATGGTGAAAACTGTGTGCTGTTCTCTTTTTTTTATTCTTTGAGAAAAGTCTTAAAATTCTCTAAACTCTAAGCACAGCTGTCACAACTGTTCCATGCTACGTCAAAACTCTGCTGAACAAAATGTAAGCTCTTACTGACATATTTAGTCAATGTTAAAGTAACACATGAGTGCTCTATTTATGAGTAACTTCTGTAAAAATTTGTATCTAAGGCCCCATTTACACAAATTTGTTTCAGTGTTTCAATTGAAAACACCCAAATGCAGGAAAAATAATAAATCTGCATTTACACAGAAACACTGAGGGACTGAAAACGCTGTAGTATGCATGCCAGGCCTGTAGGTGGGGATATAACTGTAAAGTCTTTTGGTAGCCTTCCACTGAAGTAGTGGTGGGCTGATCATCTGGTGTATATATTAAAGAGCAACAGATGCACATTTATTTGAAAGGCAGTCAGCAGCACAAGCACAACACGGTAGTCCACCATTGAACCATTGTTGTTGTCCAGTTCGGGCATGGCAAATAAAAGTTCCCACAATAAAAGTGAATTGTGCGGGAAATTAGCAGAGCACAACGTCAGCATTTTCTCTCAAAACTCCAGCTTGCTGTTTACACGGCAACAGAGGCTGCAGCCTATTAGAGAAAAATCCACTCTGCAGGATGTTTAAAAAAGTTGCATTTTAGGTCGGCTAGAATGCTGGTTCCGTGTAAACAAGAGGCAGAAATGAACCGTTGTCGTGTAAACAATCATCCTTGTTCCATCATTACGGACTTATGAAATCAAAGCTCACCTGTCCCTCAGGTGTCTCTTCATACCAGATGATCAAGGGTCAGTTATCTGCAGTGTTATGTGCTGCGTAAACATCACCAAACTCTGCTGCTGACCAAGGAAAATATTCTCCATTAGGGGGCGATTTGGACAAAATATGTCAGGATGTTTTTATGGCAGGATCAGGATCTGAATTTTACAAGGATTGTTTTTCATATTCAGACTATTTTGACCAGCAAACAACATTCTAAGACCCAAATATTTCTGATCCTGCTTTCTGAACTATTTCTCTGCTTCATTTCAGAACTTTAATCTGGTCTTGTGTCTTCTGATGTGTTTGTTGAACTTTTACATTTTCACATCATGATAAATTCATTCATTTAAAGAATGTGAGCTGTAAGATGTTGTTGAGTTTAGTGAGATGTTACTGAATGGACTTTGGTTTGGTTTGTGGAAAAGTGTAAATGACAGTTGATTAAGAAAATGACTAA
Source organism: Labroides dimidiatus (assembly GCA_030710495.1). Lineage (NCBI taxonomy): Eukaryota > Metazoa > Chordata > Actinopteri > Labriformes > Labridae > Labroides > Labroides dimidiatus. Next base: position 29,154,700 of record CM061144.1, on the reverse strand, counting down.
TTTCAGTATCATATTTAATACACTGTCAGATGAAATCTGGGGGCTGTATGAAAATGGACATGCCTGCTCCATGACTCAGATATGTGAGGCATGTGATGCTGAATCAATGAAGGATCCTTAATGACACTGTCATTGACAATCAGCTGATCACCTTCGATGGGATGGGATGAATTGCAGCGAATTTTGTGCATATTTGTAGAAAACTGTGCTCTTTATTTATTTTTATGTTTTGCACATGTGCAGCTTGCTTGAATGAATGAGAAATTCTGATCTGTTGTGAAGAATAATAACTGGTCAGATATTTGAGCCTCATTTTTTGAAAAAAAAAAAAAAAATAGAAAATGCTTTTGTCATTTGAGAATTGAGCCAAAGCGAATGAGAAAACTGGAACATTCTGGGTCAAGGCTGCTTTTGCATTTCCTCTGACTAATCCACTGGCATCTCATACTCCTTGCTCGCTAATGCACCTGTTTCAGAATAGGTCTCTCTCTCTCTCTCTCTCTCTCTCTCTAAAGACAGTCCGTTTTATGACCTGATTTTATAGGTTTTTTCCTTCACCAGCGAGAGGTTGCAGTACGTTTGCCTGCAGCTTCTTGCGTTGCAACAGAAGGTTAGTACCATATGAGGATTTTCTGCCCCAAGCTGAAGACATTACACAATGTCATCATGAACACAGCCTGTTCAGAGGCAGCTATGCAGGAGGAGGCAGGAGATGGATGGAGGAAAAAAAACAACAGAAAATAAACCAATCAGAGTATTTAGCAAATAAATGTAGCACCATCTGCCACGCGGCAGCAGCTCTGAGAAGTCACCCTACATTGAGCTGCAAGACTACCAGGAGAAGCCATTTGGATCCCATTCATTTAGCTTCCCTCAAAATGCACTGGGGAGTAAAAAAGAAGCTGGTGTCCAGACAATTTCACATCTGCTAATTGTGAGCTACACTGATCCACCAGATTTCATCTCCAGTTCGGCTAACGTGCCGCGGGTGAGAGATTAGACAGGAGAGCCATTGGAGAAATTCACAGAAACCTCAATCATCCCGCCGCACAGCAGTTACTCCTCCGTTGTTACTCACCGGGGTTGTTTTTGATGGTAAAATTGGGGTTGTTGAGCATCTCGGGGACGAGACGATAGTCAAAGTAGTGGCCCTGGATGGGGTCGTCTTTGTCCACCGCGCTGACAGTCTGAATCACCTGTGTCGAAAACGGAGAGACAAGAAAATACACAGAGGGGGTTGAGAGTCATTAGAGGAGGCAGCCTATTCATTACTCTGTTTTTGCTTCAGTCTCATACTAGCTGGATCACACCTGATGAAATATGTGCTCTATTCATTCCTGGATTTTGAGATTATTATCAATGAGGTCCTGTCTCGTCTGGCACACTTTCCAGCTCCTGGCTCTATCTGTTAATCTGTCACCACAGGTCTTATCGTGCTGTACGTCTTTATGATTGATTGGAAATTAGAATTCAGGCCCTGCAGGACAGTTTTCCCTCTTTTCTCCTCCTCTCCTTTCAATAACGCTCCCCATTGTACGCACTCAGGGCCTCCTGAATAGGGTCGATTGATGAGAAGGAGAATGCTAAGTACTTGTCCAGGATTTTTGGCCGGGAGAAGCAGTGTGCCATCTGGAGGAGGACATGAAAGACAGTCTTGAATTATGATCCATTCTGATCAATCCTGACTGCTCTCATTTCCCCTTTGCTCGGCGCACACTGTGTCAAGGGAGGGCCGTTGCAGGGGGAAAGAGACCACGCTCCCACCTCCGTGTTTCACAGTGAAATAAATAGGCTATAATTCACCGTGGCCAATCATTACAGGGGAGAGGAGAGAAAGAAAGATGGATCACTGCTTTGATAAATGAGCCACTTCTTTCCTTACCTGTCCAGGTTTTCCATTTTCACACAGAAAGGCCTCGTATTCGGTGGCAAACTCAGGGGCATTGTCATTAATGTCCATTACTCTGATGGCCACAATCGCCCTCGATATCTGGCTGTGATTTCCTGATAGATGGGTAGATGAATAGATGAAAAAAAGAGGGGAGAGAACGAGATAAACAGGCATAAGTGTGAGCTCAGATTGAAAACTCGAAAACAAAAACAAGGTTACTCATGAAATCCCAGGTAATTTCTGTGACCTAGTTTTAATTTCTCTTATTTCCCTTCTTTATTCTTCCCTTCATTTCCTGAGCTGATGGGAGGACAGATGAGAAACCACATCAATCCACATTTCAGCAGCTATCAGCCATGCAAAGCAGGACTCCAGGCAACACAAAAAAGGAAAAAAAAAAATCCCATTCAAAGTGCTTTTGAAAATCCCCCGTACACTGTAATGTTTAAAACATGAGGGTTAAAACATGCATATTAATGAGCCGTTGGTAACTGAAGTCTAAAAAGACAATAAAGGCAGTTTAATTAGATTAGATTGGATTGGAATTATTCATCACTGGTAATTGACAGTCGCTTTCCAGAGACCCGTAAACGGTTGTTTTTATTAAACTGAAGTTCAAATGTCAACCTTTAAAATAATTATCTCTTAATGTGGTCTGAAGAAAGCTGTGTCACTCTGACCAGTGACTCTGAGTGTTTCAGGTTTTGTATTTTTTGAGAACCGGTCTTTTCATTTATTTTGGAGGCAGCGAGTCTGTCATTACTGTCACCTTGGTGAGAATGAGACCAGTTAAAAAACAGCATCAGCTCTTTCTTTTCATCACAGTTTTCATATCATAATAGTTTTCCCAGTGTCGCTGTTTGAGAGGGTTTCAAAAGGATATTTGAGCAGCACAGCTGTAGCTCAGAGGCAGCGTCAGGCCCATTACTAAATAAAAAAGTAATATGCGTCATTTACCATTACTCTTTTTAAAACATATTACTGTATCTTTAAATATTACTCCCTGCACTATATTACACTACTGATTATATTACTTTTCTTTACTTCCCACAAAATTGGTAATTGTGTCCTTTCTCCTTGTGACTCTGAGTCAACATCAGATGTTAAATTGCCAGCAGATGCCTTTTTTTTCTGCAGCCTATAAACACACACAATTAAAGGCCATCTTAAATAAACATCTGGTCCAATTGAGGATGAGAGACACAATTTTTCAAATCCAGTCTAAATTGATCTAAGCTGAAAGAGACCTAGTACCTGGACACAATTTAAATTAGCACAACTGCTTATTTGCACTGCCAGGACCAACTCTTTCATCTCATTTTCTCTTAGTGTATATATTGCATATTTTTTTTTGCATGTATATACTTTTGTTTGTTTGGTTGGTTTTTTTTTTTTTGCACCAACATACCTAAACAAATTCCATGTAACGTTAAAAACTACTTGACAGTAAATCTGATTCTGAAATCTGACAACGAAGTTGCTGTCATCATTCCTCTCGACAAAACTAAAGCGATGGACATATTTCCAGCCGCTGAACGTACATGTGTACTGCTCTGTCTTTCAAGCTAGCCAGGGTTGCCAGATTTGTATGACAGCAAATGGAAAAACAAGACCACAAGCCACCCCCAAAAAACAGACTACCTGTGGCAGTGGCTAAGAAAATGCCAAATTCTGCAGGAAAACGCAGAGCTGGCAACCATAAAGAGAGCTACCTTTCTTCTCGGCTGATGTACGCGATGAAGTTAACCTGTGGATTGTTGTGTTTTAAATCATTAGATGGTTAATAACAACAGTAAGGGGGTAACCAGTCATTTTTTGTGTAAGTATCTGTAATACAATTACTGTAATTTTCAGAGGAATTCATTACACTACTTGTTACTCGTAAAAGTAGCATTATTACTGTAACGTGTTACAACCATAGACTGTATTAAATATGGACGTAGTCTCTGCGACTTCACCCGTCTGTTTCTGACACAGTCAACCAATCCTTTGACAGGGCCATCTCGGCTCCCATCAGTCACGTGAGCTGAGCTGAGCCTCTGATTGGACAAACCCGTAATCCTTATATCTTCTAAACAGCAGAGTTTTCGTCTTGGTATGTATGTGACTTCCTGTCTTTCTCCAGCCAGCTTCTAGCAGATTCTCCATGAACAGCAACTTCTAGCACTTCGGCATAGGCTTCATTTTTCTCTACTGGATGTTGCCCCTTGGTCACTACCCAGCACTGCTCAGAGGATAAATCATGCTCCCTAATGTATAGAGGTTGTAGCCTTTAAAGTGCACTTATTTCAAGGGGAAAAACTCCCAATGTTTCTTATTTGAAGTTGTTTTTCAACATTTTAAATGTGCAAGTTTCTCTCTCTCTTAAGATGCCTGACCTTAAAGAGGGGGTACTGTGTTTTCTGTCGAAGCTTTACATAATTTATAGCTAAAAAAAAAAATGTATTTTTCTCTCACAAGTGTCTCAGAAAACCTTTGTTTCAACTTCTCTCTGAAACACTTCGATTCCACAAACCCCCTTCCTCCTGATTGGCCAACCCCCTTAAGGGCCCTTTTTGGGGGTGGGGCTATGGGTGGACCATGGTGTTTAAGGTCCAGCCCCTCCAGTTTTGCCAGTTAGCAGATCCATGTGTGATGACCCTATCATTTTAGCAAGCCAAGTGAACGGACCAATTTGATCAGTTTACAGACAGATTACACATAATGTTTAGAGGTTTGAAAATCTGCACACGCTCAGTCGGAACATCCAGCATTGGTACTTTATATTTATGTCTAAACTATGAGAAAGCAGAATAACCTCTCTTTGAACAATAATAATGAGCTGGAGCCTGTGTCACAGACTGATGCTTCCTTAGATGGAAATGTTGTGGGATGACTCCTCCTTTTTTAGAACTTTTAATGTTCCTCAGTCACATTTAGAAGTGAGCACAGAGCAGAGGACAGGATGCCTCCCAAACTGAAGGCCACAGACTTCCATTAGACGGGTTGAAAAAGAGGAACGCAGTGAGGGGAGTGGAAATTGAGAGTCTGATAGACAGTGATCGATGGATCAGGGCAGTGGGATACAAACCCCCTCCCTGCAAAAGTGACTTTCCCCCAGCAGCAGACAGGGAATGGAATCTGATTAGTCAGATGTCAACTGGTGCGAGTCGGCAGAACGCGCCTCCGTTTGGGTGGCAAATGGCATCGGGATAGAACTGGGAACACATCTATTCCTTTTCACGCTAGAGAACACACAGCGGCTTCCCCTCCCCATCCGTGAAGAATAGCAAAACTGCTGTATTTATTTTGGCAAATTCCTATTAGGTGTTCTCTGAGATGCCACTATCTCCAGCCACAGTTACTTTGCCAAGAGGCATGAAAATGCGCTTTAAATATACGGGTGCGAGGAAATGACAACACATCCCGGCTTATCGAATGAGACACATTCAATTCCTCCGACGAGCGGCTTCGATGGCGGGATGTGTCTGCGCTGCACGGCCAAAATATTATGACAGCACTGGTGCTTTCATTTGTTCTGACAATTAATGTGTGTTTCCTTTGATTAAGGAAAGAAAGAGGGAGACGGAGGATGAGACGGAGAGAGAGAAGGACGGAGAGATGGAGCAGAAGAGGACGGGGAAAAAAAAAAAAAAAAAACTTACAAGCTGTGTCAATTTCTATTCCAATAGCTTTAAGGGGTACATTAAGCTTTATCACAACGTACAGCCCCCCTGAAACAATCTGTATGCAAATAAAGCCTTACATATGGTTTGAGCTGTTTGTAGCTCTGCCGGCAAGATTTTCTACGTAGTCAGTGAGTTTTGCGGTTCGCAGATGTTCTTTAATCTGTAATGGATGCTGGCGGTGGAGCAATCCACTCCGGAGCCTGCCTTTAAAACTGTTTATTTGATACGTCTTAATGTTCTTGCACTTCCACAAATTGACTACTGAGCTGTTTAATTCAATCAAAACTCAGCAAATCAACATATTTAATGCCTCTGTGGTTTCAAATGCTAATTGTTTGTGGCATACTGTGGGAGCGATTAAAGGAACTGGTTGTAATCTTAAATAGAGGATTGTGTGCAGCAGGTCAGTGGTTCCTTTGACTCAGACAAACCACGGGGACGCCGCTTTGAGCACGTCCTCTCGAGTCAAAGCTGCGTGCCGGTGAAAGTCTAATACGTGATTTGGGAATGAGGCGTCACAGTTTGTGAGAGGGGGAGTAGTCAGGAGAGGTTACTTACTGACTTCTGTAGCCGTAACTGTGATGTTGTGCCACATTTCTGTCTCCCGGTCCAGAGGTTTGGCGAGCGTGATCTTCCCGTCATCCACGTTGATGTTGAACTGCCTCTCAAGATCCGTGTGCCGGTCGATGAAGTACCTGCAAAGACAATCGACAGTGGACAAAAGTTTGGGTTATACTCACTGTGGCATTTTGGGTTGTAAAAGGCGCTTTATTCACCAGGAGAAGATTCAGAACGGTGGGAAATCAATAACTGTTTGAGGACTTATCACAGCTTTCACATGAGCAGTGGTGGGTATAAAAGCCTGATAATGTCTGTGGAGTGCCCCCCTCCCCTCCCCCGCTCCCAGTGACCTGCAAAAAGGACCATTAGTCCACGTTATGTCAGGGTAAGAGATGGGGTGTTGTTAACCCTGTTTGGGATCTGTCAACACTCAATTGCTCCCAAAGGCTTTGCATTAATGAGTTAGGACAGCATTGTGTCACACATGAGCTCCAACAGCGCAGGGAGGGGGGATAATGAATGTAATGGAGATGAAGCATCCATGAGCCTGTTGTGTGTGACCTTGTCTGATCTTAGACAAAATTATTGTGTTTGTTTTTGAAACCGTTAAACCACATTTTTGGGTTAATAAAGCAGGAAGCTTCAAATAAATGAATTAATCAAACACTGTTTCAGAGGGTGAAGCGATTCCATCACCAACACCTAAAAGGGTTTTTGTACAGCTGCTGTTTTAAACACATGACTTAAAATGTAAAATATACAGAATGCATCACAAAGACTGCGCACCTCACAAAGAACAGCGCTGGAGTTTTAAGCCAGCTGCATAGAGGGACATTATTTAATCATGATCACTGATCTGCAATAGTGACTCAGCGAGAAGATCTCATAAAGGTATAATTCAGACACTCAGCAGAAGAAAAAGCCTGCTTACTGATTTGTCAAAAATGCCAGCCACATGCGTATGTACCAGTGGTGTGCACAGCGGAGGGGTGAGGGGGCAGTCGCCCACCCTCATGGCCCAGTTGTTAAAAACATGCAGGCTGCAGAAGTGTCCTTTTGGGAGTCGTAACACATGCTTAAGTTCCTTCTTGAAAGTGCCCTCTTGGGAGTCAAAACCAAGCAGCAACCTCTGGTCTGAAAATATGACACAATGCAGAAGTGCTAAAATCTGGAGCTCGTTAAATGAGTCCGCTTGAGGCTGGCTACGGAAGTACTGGAAGTTACAAACTCACCAAGCCAAAAAAGTTTTCACAGCAGAAATAAACATGTTTACAGCCTGGCACAAAAGATGTCTCCTGTTTGTATTGCTAATTATGCTAACAACACACACTGTACAGGAAGTGAATGTTTTTCTAATTCAGCAGTTTAGAAAATATTAAGATTGTGAGTTCACCCAATCAGAGGCACAGCTCAGCTCACATGACTGATGGCTTCCTATACCTGCCAGTGCAGAGACTCAAAGTCTGCCTGATTTCCAACATGGCCATGTTGGTTGATTTGCTTCAAAAATATGTTTCAGAAACAGAGGGGTGACATCATGGAGACTACGGACATTAATTATATAGTCTGTGGTCAAAACACTGACACTGAAGTGCCTTCTTGGGAGCCAAAACATGTTTAAAGAGACAGTGCAAATTAATGAACATTTCATCTAGGGTTGAAAAATACTGGAATATTTACAATTTAAAACTGTCTATGACAATTTTGGGATTTAACAATAATTTTCTGTGAATATTAAACAATTTGTTTTCCTATAAGCAGACATGCATACAAATATGTCTAATACAATAATTCAAATTAAGTAGATAAGAAAAAAAGAAGAAGAAATCCAAAAATTCAGAACATATTTCCCCAGGAATTTTTACACAAAATTCATGAAGTTGACAAAACCTTGAAAGTTTCCAATATTCCCGAACCAAAATTTTGATGGAATTTTTCAGGAAACTTCCCTGAAATTTTTCACCCCTTTGTAACCAGAGTTAGCCATAAGGCTGATTGAGTCCCTGGCAGTTTTTTTAGGCTGTTTTCTGTTCTTAGAGGCCTTTACAAATACATTTCAGCCCCACAAATCCAAAAATGTCAGTGACTGTCTCAAAGAACAGTTTAGTTTTTGAAAAGAAAAAAAAAAGTTTTAGTATCATTTATTGTAATGTTTAATTATTTATTCAAACTGAACTTGTTTTGGTAGTAGGTTGCAGACATTTGCTGTTCATTTATCTTCTTGTGTTTTTGGTTAATTATGTTTTCTCTAGAATGTTATAAAACAAATTTGGGTTGTAAATTCTGATTGTGAATTATGCTGGAGGGAAACTGTTTTAGTTGAGAATAAAGGACGACAAACTCTAAGTTTGGTGCTGAAAATGAACCGCGCCGTGACTTAGAATCTGAGGTATTTACTGAACTGTGATTTTTTTCTTCTGTAGCAGCTCATCAACATAACTTTTATTTCTTCCCAATCTGAAGGGAGTGCAAGAAGGTAAGATTACACCTGGACTCATCATGTATTTCTTTTATAACATCTCTTTTAAACATCATCATAGAAGAGAACAAAAGATGAAGTCAAAAACTAACACTGAGAGAAAAAGATGTATAAGTTGTATATTTCCAAAGCCACATCTAAATTATTCATCTGGATCAGAGATTGTATCTTCACTATACTTAATAAATACATCTCAAACTAGAATCATTAAGGATCCAGTGAGCATTATCTACTTTTCTAATATTTTTTGTCCAGTTATGTTGATTAAGCTTTCCACTTCCTGATTCTCTCAGGCTATATCTCTGACATTGGGATTTCTGAGACTCGTATCATCTAAAAAGTACACTTGCAAGACATAAAACTCCCCAGAAATAAAATAAAAAAAGTGGAAACTCCAGCAGCAGGGAATGAAATTGGAAAGCACATAAAAGAGAATTTTCCGATGCCACTTGAAGCTGTGAAATCACTCTCTCATGTTGCAGCGCTGGTATCGCCAATTCTGGGGACAAACCCACACAAAACGGACTTAAAAAAGGGATCTGTCATTGTGGGTCATCTGTGGTTTTCATTTGCCGTTATGTGTGACTGTCACAGACATCCTACTCACCCCAAAAACACGAGATGAGCAGCAGCAGTGACTCACGTGAGCTTATCGCATTGCGTACTGCTGGAGTGTTTGCACAGGACAAACTGTTCCTGTTCTCGTCTCACTCTCACATCCCCCCCGCTTTGTTGTCTCCTCACTTTACAGTCAGAAACTTTTTTTTTTTTCCTTCTCCTCCGTCCAGCTGGGTTCCAAGCTATTTCTAATCCAATCCCCCAAACCAATTCTCTGTAGGCCCCTTCTCCACACACAGGCATCCCTCGGCCACCAGGCTCCTTCTCACCCTGCCTCACTTCCTTCCTAACCCTGGGTCTTGTACCATCTCACAGAGGAAGCACTCATCCCTATCAGCCCAGACCTGTTGGCAGAAACCCTACAGCATCTGTACGAGAGAGAGAAAATAGAAGGAGGAAAGAAAGAGCCGGAGAGAGAGACTACAGACAGAGCACAACAACAATTTATATGAAGGAGGATGCTGCTTATACAAGAATGGGAGGGAATGAAATAAATAAACCACTGGCCCAGATTCCAATTGTTGGGGAGATGTACCGAGCCGTGACATTTCCATTTTTGAGATGAAATGGTGTAAAATCCTCTAGACGCCGGGCTGGGAGAGGTCCACGAGGACCCCCGACTACCACCACCCCCTCTTTCCCTCCCTCCTTTCCCTCTCTCTTCCCCTCTTTCTCTCTCTCTTTTCTTTCTTTCTGTGTTGCCCTGCAGACGCAGAGCACTTTCAAGACAGGCAGACAGCAGCGAGCCACCTGGGAGCAGCCTCTCTCCTGCAGACTGAGTGGATCCCAGTCAAACTCTGACAGCCTCACGTGGAAGCGGGGAGACAGACCCTGAAATGTTCTGCCACCTGTCACTCAAACTGACAACGTGATGTGAAAAGAATTAAAAGCAAATAAAAATGATATCCAGCGTTATACGTGCGCAGGGTCCCTGAGTGTGACGTGTTGAGACGTGTGTCTGTGTGTGCGTGTGTGTGTGTGTGTGTGTGTCTGTGAGTCTTTCAACGTTATGATTGTGTTTGAGATTTGCTTTACTTTAACAGGCCTCTAAACGGCAGCGACTGACCTCCGTCAAACAGTCAAACCTCACGTGGTGGCTGTCTGTGCAAAATGTTTTAAAGCAGAATAGCGTTCTTTGAGATGATGCAACAGACATCCGGATAAATCCAAGGCTAAATATGAAAAAAAAAAATCAACCATAATACGCTAATCAGAAAGCATCAGTGTGACAGAAGCTGTTGTGTGCATGAAAACGATAACGAGGAGCTGTAATCAAGGGGATCATTATGGGTTTTTTTTTGTTGTAATTTTTTTCTCCTTCATTTATGGTCGTTTGGTGCGTTGACGTGGCACGTCTACACTGCATTACTCACAGATCACCCGTCAATCAAAGTGTCGGGACAGGAGATGGAGCCTTTTTGTAGGTGCCAATTTGTTGCTCCTTTAAGCCACACTGACTACCTAGCACATGCTAACTACACGGTTATCTTCTGTCCTTTCACATAAAGTGTCTGATACAGTCTTCAACAGGCAGGATGTGAAAACCCTTTAATCAGGTACATGCACGAATACAGCTTTATGGCTCTTGCGTGCCAGAAAGGTTTCAGTTTTTAACTACCATCAAACTTTACAGTCCTTCCCTTCCAAGAACCACGGGAGGCACAATTATCAGTGCATTTGGTTCCAGGATGGTATGTTGTTGTTTTTTTTTAAGTCAGGGACAAAAATGTGAGGCACTTCAGACAGAAGACAAAACGTCATTTGAAATGTAAAGTTCTGTTTTTGCTCTGCAGGGAGCTTCCTGTAGTCTGAGAACACAACCCTCATGATTCCTTCAGGTTATTTTTCTGCTCTTTAAACTTAACAATCTATTTGTGAAGGACAAAATGTGCAGTGGACCTTAATCATCAAAGGAGGACACAGGCCAGCATTGATATCTTAGAATAAGCTGGGATCTCAACCTGCAAATATATTTTACCTCTAATTTCACCATAACTTCTGTAAAATCTCTTTCACTGACACCGTGTGATGTGTGACTTTCATTAGTCCCTGGGGCCACGATGTGGGACCTGCATTAAATCGATAAATACTTCATTTTGTGTTGCAGCAGCATCGGTATTCTGTCAAAAATGGCAACGCTGTATTAGCAACTGCATTGTGAATGATTTTTGCTTGTAACTTTGTTTAATGAGACATATAACTTGTTTTAAGGCTTAATATTTTAAACATGGATATAAAGTAATGCAGCTGCATATTTAGACTAAACGTGCAGATTTCCAAACCTCTACATATTCCCGTTGTAGAAATCCCTCAATCTGTCTGTTAAACAGTCTGTTCTGCAGATAGCAAAAGATCTTCAGACGAGTTTTTGAAATGATGAGGTCATCACATAAAGATCTCTAAACTGGTTCATAGCACATTGGAAGGATGGGTCTCAAACACCAAGGTCCATCCTTTAAGGCCCTCGCACACTGAATCCGTTATTTTTGGATGTGTTTTTCTGGATCTGATACCCCCCCCCCCAAAAAATAAAATAAAATAAAATAAAATAAATAAATAAATACTACTACTACTACTACTACTACTACTACTACTACTACTACTAATAATAATAATAATAATAATAATAATAATAATAATAATAATAATAACAATAAAATGAAATAAACAGCAAAGACTCCATGCACACTGAATGTGATGATTTTTTTTTTTTTTTTTTTTTTTTAATAATTGCAAAAATTTGCAGTACAACAAAAATCGAATCATTAAGCAATTGATCCTGAGCAGTGGCTGTCAGTATGTTTGAGGTAGGCACGCGCGCGCACACACACACACACACACACACGCAAACATACGCATGCACACATTCACACACACACACACAAGATTTCATTCATCATCTAAACATCGCTGAAAATGTGTCGTCCCATCTCACTGGATAATTTAATCCTCCAGCTAAATTAAATGATGATGATGATGATGATGATGATGATGATGATGATGATGATGATGATGATGATATGAGTAGTCTGTCTCTGAATTGTCAAACAACCCTTGGAACGACCTGGGCAAATCCAAAAAATGCAGAAAATTGAACCTTAAAAAAAAAAAAAAAAAAAAGTCTGATGGACGAAAGTTTTGTTGTCAGTGAGAAAACATGACCGTCATAACATGAGATCGAATATCTTTTTCAATGCGTATCAACTGACTCAGTGTGCAAAGACCTTAACTCTGCCCCCAACAGACCTCCAAAGGACTGGTAAATCAGAAGGAAGGAGGGTTGTGGAGTGGGGAGCCTTAAAGAGACAGCAGCTAATTCAAAGTGTCTCAGACCGAGGCCGAAATAAGTGTTAAGCTACTACAGGGGTACCTGAGGGACAGGGTAAAGCCCCAAAAAGAGCCGAACACCTTTAAAAAAGAAGAAATGTGAACACCTGAGTGACTCCAGTATAGACCTATTTAAGGCTACCTTTAAGGCCCGATACATTCAGGCAAGTCTGCAAGCTTTAAACACTGAATTAAAACAGTGACCAGCTTCATAATGTCTGGATGTGGCATAGTTGGTTGTCAGAATACATGTTCTAAACCCAGAACCAAGTTCCGTAGAATTGCAGGACTCCGGGGACCCCCAGCAGAATGTGTCAGTGGTTGCTGTAGCAACAACAGCTGTTGAAAGACTCCTTGGGAATGCATTTAAGTTGTGTTTTTCATCATCATGTCAAGCAAACATAAATGTGTCTTCGTTAAAAAAAGAAATTTAAAAAAGATGCATTTGCTGAAAGTTGTGAGTTCTATCCAATACCAGTCCAAAGTGATAACTGAGCATACTGTTGCTGTGACCGATGGAGAGGGGTTTTCCTAAATGTTTGTATAAAATTGTGAATTTAAATGATGATGTGCATATTATATGAAATGTATACTCTTTCACACACTGAGTCAGCAAATTGGCACTGAGGAGAGGTGTTTGTGAAAAAAAAAAATTCCATCAGCAGTTTTCATTGCTTCGTTATAAAGTTACTAAGCAGGAGTAGATATGCTGAATTAGACTCACAAAGTCAAGCCTGGCCCAGAGTACATCTCCTGCCCTTTACACCATCTCCCATCAACTGACAGCTCAGCTGATCACATCTACACTGCCAAAAGAAAAATAGTAAAATGTGTAATCTAAACTGCTTTAGCCTGCCTACTCTTGTTGTTTTCGCCTGCAAACTTTGCAACCTAACTCAACCTTTTCTCATCCCTTGAGGCTGAGTCTGATTTTACCAGTTTCATATTTATTTGTACTGATGCTCACTCTGCTCTGTACCTGCAGGGTCTTTGCTGGTGCTCTTCCTGCCTACCTCTTCTTGTATGGACATTGAGGATAAAGCCTGGAATTTATTTGTAAGACAAATAACGCAGTGCCATATATAACATCATATATTTTTATTTTGTTTTTGATAACTACTGGCTGTTTGAAGAGATGATCTTCTTGCATTGCAATGGTGCAAATGTTGAGGATATCACCCCATTTCAACTGAGATAAAGAAGCTGCTGGGGATGCCATGCTGGTGCAAAGATAAAAGCAAGGAGATGGAGATATAAGCCCTTTCTTCCATCAGTCATCATGGTGAAAGTCAACTCTTTGCCCAACAAAAGTGATGAGCTGGAGATATTGGTAAAGACCCAGAAAGTAAACCATTAGTGCAGCCTCATGTGCTTTACTGAAACCTGGTTGAATCAAAACATCTCTGACCACACCGTGGTCCACGATGTGTTGATCTACCTGGCTTCACCCTGATAGAGATGCTAAAGCTGGTGGCAGGATAAAAGGTGGGAGGATGGCTTTTGTAAATCATATTTGTAAATCAGGGATGGTGTGATACTGTCAAAAAGAAGATGTGTTGTCCAGATGTCAAACTGCTGGCGGTTGGTGTGAGACCAAACTATCATCAGAGTTACTTCAGTCATATAAAAACAACCCTTGTGTCCATTCCACCCAAAGCAACAACTAAAGTTTTTATGAGATGTCCTCCATGAAACTGTTGCCAGGATACAGAGTTAGCATCCCGAGGCTCTAATAATATCAGGAGACTTCCCTCTCCTCCCACCTGACTGGATTTACACAGTTTGTAAACTGTCCAACCAGAGGGGATAAAACACAATTGATCTGCTGTATGTCAGTGTCAGGAACGCCCACAGAGCTGCTGCCTTGCCACCAATGGGTGGGTCAGATGTCAGCTCGGTTGTCCTGCAGACCTCTTGTGGACCCTGTGTGCTGATGCAGCCTGCAACTACCCTCACAGTCAGGAGATGTACACCTGAGGCTGGTGAGGCTCTGAGGGACTGCTTTGAATGTACAGTCTGGAGTGAGCTGCTGGAGACAGACGAGAGCAGCAACAGATTTAATGTCACTGTTCTTTTTTTTATGGGATTTTTATAATTTCATCTGTTAGACACGTGAATTTCCCTTCAGAGATTAATGAAGTACATTCTGTTCTATTCTACCCTATCACCCATGTTGTGGCCAAACTAACTGTCAGCTGTGAATGGATCGACGCATCCTGACCACAGTTTCATATTATTGTTCTCATGCTTACATACAACTTAAGTCATAAGAACTCTGATTCTAAACATGTATTGTACATGAAGACAAATAAGTCTGCCTCCAGTTGGCAAACTACTGCAAGATAAGCATTATCCCTAAATGAAAGGCCTCAAGGCCTCTGCGCATCTTTATGTTTGTGTTTAAACACAGTAGCTGCTGGGTTTTATCACCATTAGAGTGTGAAAGTGAGTGAGTGTGTGCGCATCTGTGTGACTGAGTGCCTGAATCAGTCAGAGGGAGAGGAGGTGAAAAGATCGAGAACAAATGTTTTTTTTTTCTCCCTCTCTCGCTCAACGACAGAGAACAAAATGCCTCTGTGACATTCCTGCTTGTTATTAGGTCAGTAATTCCACCGGGAGGATCACAGATGTAGAACTAATTTTTGTCGTCCCCTGAATGCTGACCAGCAGAGTTTTAAAGCTACATTTTATTCAGGTTGAATCCCAGGCCGCTTTACGGGGAAGCTTGTTTTCCAGGAGATGTTCAGAGCAAATCATAAATAACAAAAACTGAAAAAAAAAGCTCTGCTGACATTTAATCTCTGTCCAATTTAAAAGCTTTTCTTGTACATGACTGCATGTATTACCATATGCAGCATGTCAGCTGTGCCTAAAAACATGAAGAAAGAAACAAGCTTAACAGATTTCTATTAAGTTTCTCTAATTCAAAAAAAAAAAAGAACAGAGAAGGAAAACATGTCAACCAGGCTTCTATAAAATAAGAATCCTGACTTCAGCGTTGCTTGTTACAGTACCAGTATTTTGGAATAAACTACAGTCACAGCTTCTCTCTGAAATGCAGCAGTGGGTGACTTACAGCTACATGGTGACTGCCAGATGTCACATTGCGTTTTATTTGTGATCAGTCAGGTAGAAAACGACACAGCACAGGCTCCAGAGAGGAGCTATACTGAGCGAGTATTTCATGGAGTGCACCTGAAACGTTGTTGGTTGGATGCATTAAGTACAGCTAAGGGGATGTTTGTCTCCTGAGTGCAGAGGACGTGGCAGCCCACCAGAGCACTCGCCCCGAGTGGTTTAGACTCCAACCGGTTTAGTCTGGTCCAGCTGGAGGGGGGATTGAGGAGGAGAGCGATTCTAATCAAAGAGGTCGACTCGAGAGCTCGTTCAGATGGTGGTCAGGAGAGAGTTCAGCCAAATGCTGCTATTACTGCTGCCACTCCACCGCTGTGGTTTAGATCTGACTGCAGCTTCGTCATTCGGTGCTCCATGTCTGAGCTTTTTTTTTTTTTAATACAGAAAGATAAAGAACAAAAGACAAGAAGGGAGGGGGAAAATTGCAGGCTGACAAGTATAGCTTACAAGTAATTCAAGTGTAAAGATCAACAGGCTGCTTGTGTAACAACTGACAGGTCCCTGATTGTTTCCCTAAGAATTCTTTGTTCCTCTTATATCAGGTCCACAGATCTCAATCTACTTTTTGACATCTCTGACCGCCTTGTGTGTTTCATTTATTTTCTTTCTGACCTACTTACATGTTTTGTTGTGAAACTGGTTAATGAATCAGCAGAGAAGCCATACAGCAGAGAAGCCATACAGCAGAGGTTTGACGACTGTTTTTTGTTAGCCATTGTTCAGTCCAAACCCCTGCTGGACTCTGTCGTCTCTTTTTTAGCTATGTCATTTGTTTGTCAGTTTAAGACACGTATGATAATAATAATTTAAAAAAGCACAGTATTCAAGCTGTTATTTCAGTATTCTATATCAAGAAAACTGGGCTTCAGGGTGGTGAACATGGCTGTCTCATGGTAAGGTTCGAGTCCCTGGGCAGGAGTCTTTCTGTGTGGAGTTAGCATGTTCTCCCTGTGCATGAGTGGATCTTCTCTAGCTCCCTCCCACGGTCCAAAAACATGTTCATTAGGTTGACTGGTCACTTCAAATTATCCAGAGGTTTCAGTGTGTGTGTGTGTGTGTGTGTGTGTGTGTGTGTGTGTGTGTGTGTGTGTGTGTGTGTGTGTGTGTGTGTGTGTGAATCAGGTGACAACCTTTGGCCATGAGAAATAAAGCCCATGTGGAAGTGTTAAAAACTGCAGTTCATCAGTGTCCACTTCAGGCTAGCTGCAGAAAGACCTGACACCGCACACAAAGAAAGCTGAATGTCACAGCATTAATAAAAATAATGACAGCCTGGTTCCAAATGTACCTTGGCACACACTGTGCAGGGCTGGAGTTAGTCAAAAAACAGAGCTTTTTCAATTACTGGATTCATGACTTTTGCCCATATATGGGATGACTGACTCGACTGACTCGACTGACAGGCGGTCACCCTGTAGCAGTCTGTAAAAAAAGGCTAAAGTCCCACCTTCTTCCTGTATCATCACTCGGATAAAGCTAGGTTGAGCCTTTGCTGCCAACGGGCTTAAACCATCTCGCTGTTTAAAAGTCATTTTCTCCTAAATGCAATGATCTCTATGGTGGAACTGCATATCAGCCCATCAAGAAGTTTTTCTTTAAGTGTTTTTATATTTATAGAAAAAAATATATATGTTTGCAACATTTTTTTTTCTAAATATTTTTTTATTTTTAGAAAATTACAGACATGCACCAGATGGTTAAAAAGCTTATCAACAATAAATTATTAAGAGTTAAAATGTGTGGAAAATATGTTGAAATGTTTAGCAAAGCATAAAAATAAATAAATTTTCATGGAATTACCAATCAACATTTATTATAGTTTTTTACATTAACCCCTTGATGACAGTTGTCATGAATTTGTGACATGCTGTGTCAGGTCTTGATGCAGCTGAGATGACCTTTGTAGCCCACTGATGCCTATTGATTCATATTCTACACATACCAGGGATCATATATATATATATATATATATATATATATATATATATATATATATATATATATATAACTTATTAGTTAAGGCAATAAGAGGTTAGGTTCGTGATGTTTTAAGTTAAATGCTCAAGGGCATTTAGTCCAACTTTATAAACAAATCAGATATTTAGAAAAAAAAATGTCCTAAGAAGACATTACTATGTTATATATCACAAAGTCTTTCACATGAGTAGTTGACTGTCTGTGTTAGCCCCTGAGATAGGCTAGACACCTGTGTACACAGCCCCCACCCTTTTTTTCCCAGCAAAAGCTAGGATAGGCTCCAGCAGCCTGTGACCACAGGAAAAAAAAAAAGCAGTGATGTTAAATGGATTGATGTCAGGGAAACTGAAACACTGCAGCAACTCATATCACAAAATAATCAACGTATAAAGATGGTGGTAATAAAGTAAATATCATTAAAGACCATTTAAGATAGCTGAAACTGTGCAACTCAGTCATCTACGCTGTCTGTGATTTTGGATCTTGAGCAGCCTCGACTTTGCACTGTCTATCTGACTAAGAGTAAAAATTTAACAACACAGTCTGAAACTACAAATGATGAAACCGATACCAGCCGGATGATGAATCAATTCGTCCCACAGAATAATTGACAAGTTCCTCAGTGAGAGAATCAAGTTTTGAATCCATCCTGTTACGTGCAGACCACTTTCAAAGTGTAATTATTTGGCTCTCTGCTCACTGAGGCTTTTGTCTATGCTTTTCATTATTTAGAACATGCGTCTGATCTTGTTAAAGGCATTATTCAGGCTACTGCCTTCTGTCAGCCAGTATTTTTTTTTTTCTGGAAAGATTAAAATCCTCCACGCTGTAATCATGTTATCAGCCTAAAGCTCAGAGTTGCAGGCTAATACAGAGCCCGCACATGGCTGGAAGTGAAATCAAATGGTCTTAGGCGAGGGCCATGCATCATGCTAAGCCTTTCATGACAATAGTTTGTTTCATCTCATCCTCCACAAAGAAAACACTCGACATCTGTGATAGATCATGCTCATCTCCAAGATGTGAAGGGAGTAACACACATATTCCTGGACTTTGAAGGAAATTAGATGATGACATTCTGGGATGTCACCAAAAACACACGCACACGTACACACACACGCACACGCTCACACACACAGGGCTAGACAATAACTGGATGTGTCTGTGTGTGTAATCTTCTAGCATTTATTTCCCTCCACTGACCAGAAGCTGGTAATTAATGCAGCTTTCTATTATCCACTTCTCCTTCTGTCTCTCAGGGAGTAAAATTGAAAGTTTGACTCTTTTCTCATGGAGAAATCAAACAGCTCATGTGAATATTTTCAAAGGGCTCGAGTCTGCTTCCCTGACGGCAGACATTTTCTGTTTTGTTTTGTTTTTTCCTGACAGTCACACAAAAGCCCTGCAGCAACAATCCAGTCTGAAAATAACCACTTTTTTTTCCTTTTACAAAACTGTAAAACTGCTAATTAAAAGCATAATAAACATTTTGAGTGAAAGCGAATCACCTCAGGTGAAATAATAGCGAAAGAAACAGCTGCAGGAAAGACAAATGACCTGATGCATAGGACTGCAACCGGTGACTCGTTCTGCACATTCGTGCATTCAGACTCATAGCTTGTGATCCACCAGCAGGGTGCTGCCCACTGAACGCACAATCATACAGTTAGTCACTTCTTCCCTGCTAATAAAACAATAACAGGGAAGTCTGCAACAGAACACATACTGTTCATGCCTCAGGAGGAAAAATACATAAATAGTTTAGATTTCCCACTGAGCGCTCATATATTATTTTCCCTATAGTGTCAGAAATCCTTATATTCGATATAATAGTTAACAGGTCTGACATAAAGTGTTAGATTTAAGCTATAACAGCCACATATTCTTGGCACAATAATGAATAGAGGGAAAAATGGTTTATCTACAGCAGCAAAATCTGCAGATAAAAGATCTGATGGCATCATATTCGTCATTTTGTTGATGCATGGCCTTGTTTAAGTCATTTTTGAATGGTTTACTTTAATGTTTTAAACTAAGTCTCAAAGGAAAATGACACAAAGGTTGTAAAAATCACAATATCACTCAATATAATTGAATGGATAAGTAAATAAACAAACAGCAGCATGAGCAATGAGAAGTTCGTCTCTTTTCAAGGAGCTGGTTCTTTTGGCTCGGCTCCCAAACGGCTCCTTATTTGGTATCATTTGTAGCCTCATATTTAAGCCTAATCTGGTAAATATGAATGAGTTGTGTATTAATAAACCCTTTTTGCATTCAGTTTTTTTTTTTTAATGAGAATGATTGTAATTGCCTTAGTTTGTTCATCTGCTCTGTTATAAAACCAGGCATTCTTACTTTTTGTTATAAAAGTTAAAATTAATCAAACTTTTTTTTTTTTTTTTTCTTGTACAAAAAGAAAGAAACAAAACACAGGATCCAGATGCTGCTTTGTTGCTGCTTTGTGGGTGGGTGTCACTCATATTCACGTGTTTTCACGACACTCTCCTCGATGTAATCTGCTGTCTCACTAGCTGAATTGGGACAATATGCTTTACATGACAAGTATCCCCATCTCTGCTATCACATAATGGTATGATCCTATATCCTCACAGGCATGTCCGCCATGCTGTCAATCCAAACAAAATTCTGCTTTCTGCAGAGCTGAGCAATGAAAGAAAAAAAGTTGGGAGCCGGCTCTTCTGATTCACTACAAAGCATCGGGTCTGAGAGCCGTATCTTTCAAGCATGACACACCACTATGCATGAGGACTTAACAAAGTCTGAAAGATACAAGAAAGAGCAGCATCAGTACCAGGGTGTCAAGGTTGGCATCAGGAAACATAAGAGAGGGAAGGACCCAGGTGCAGATTATAAACTGAAAGTATTTATTAAGCAAAAACTTAAAAGTCCAAAAGGAACCAAAACTCAAAAAGTTACAACAAAAAACCAAAGTCAAAAAAGCAAAACTCCAAAATTGAAATTCTGGAGCACAGTTGGCCTAGTGGTCTAGAGTGTACTCAATATGGTAACAGCCCTTAAGCGAGCAGCCTGGGTTCGAAACCTGCCTGTGGCAACTTTCCAGCATGTCACTCCCCACTCTCACCCTGTTTCCTCCTCTATCCACTGTCCTGTCCTCTCACATTAAAGGCGTAAAAAGCCCCAAAAATAACGATTTAAATTCCAATTCTATTTCTTGAAAAACTTACATGTAGAAATCAGTAGACAGGACACAAGGACCTACATACGACACGACATACCGCATGCAACAATGAACTGACAGGGAACTCAAGAAACAAAGACTATATAGACAAGCTAATCAAACACAGGTATGTGGGAGGGCCATCACTTTTCATTCATGTTTCGAACATGAGGTGAAAAGTCCTTTTTTTGAACTATAATTACCCGTTCAAATGTCAGCTGCATCCTGGAGATGCAAGCCTTCGTGAAGGAACGACCTCTGCCTCAAGTACCTGCAACTCTCTCTCTCTTTTAAATTCAGATAAAATATTAATGTTGGTTTAAACCGTTATTACAGAGCACATTTCAGAACATAATAGAGACAAATCCAAATTCACTAAATTCGTCCTCAAAACACACAAAACCCAGAGCTGATCCACAAACAGCCGCGTAAAGGAGAAGGACAGAGGGAGGCAAAAGATGTCATTATATAAGAAATACTTGTCCTTTTTTTCAGTGGAGGGACATCATGCAACCTGAGAGCTGTATTCCTCCTGGCAATCTCATCACTAAACATGAGGATGCCACCAGAAAAGAAAAAAAAAAAAAAAAAAAAAAGAGAGAGAGAGAGAAATAGAATGAACTGGCCCTGCTCCGTAGCCTCGTCCAATCTATGAAAGCCAGCCTGCTCTCTGCTCGCCATGCAATTACACAACCTGTTGAGTGTTGTCCCGGGAATGCGGTCAGCGAGTCACTGGAGAATTAATGAAATGCCAAGATGGAGGGAGAGAAATTGCCTGTATAACCTATCCTCAAGGTGCCCTTGTGGTATTTCCGAGAATAAGTCACTGAAGAGAAGAATACAGCAGACCTGGTCACACTCTGAAAGACAAAAGTTGTGCTGCCATCAACTCTCTCTCCTTATATTTGGTCCGTCTGTGGAAATGAGAACAATGATTGGATCTCTTCCTCTCTGCCATCGACCACGAACTCCAAAGGTCACAGGCATGAAGAGATTTAATTGCATGCCTTGGTGTCAAACCTTTTATTAAAACAACTCATTATTACCTGCAAAGACTCATTTATTAAAGCTCTCTTTTCATCACTTCTTTTTTTTTTCTTCTTCTACACCAGAGAGCTCCCTTTGTTCCTTTGACAAGTGCAGTGAACGCATTGCTTCATGTAGTCAATAACAAACAGCTAAATAGTAACAGCCGAGGTTATTTCTACACTTAAGGGCTCATTGAATGAATCCTCTTACCCATTAACTGTCACATCTAAGTATAGAAACTTTGACCTCCACCAGCTGTGTTATAACGCTTTCTCGTCTTTTGGAATCTTTGAGAAGGACTTTCTTTCTTTCTTTCTTTCTTTCTTTCTTTCTTTCTTTCTTTCTTTCTTTCTTTCTTTCTGAGACTTTATTCCATCCATCCATCCATTTAGGGGTGTGCCATATCCTAAAAAAAATGTCATATCGCAATATTTACACTCAAGGGGGGCAATGACCTATGACGTTCACTACTGCATACATAACAACATCAAAGTCTAAAAGCAAGAACAGCACAGTAACATTACACAGCCAACCTCTCTGCTATGCCTCCCTCCCTCTGTGACATGACAACCACCGCCCCCTCCTCCACTCACCACTCATCACTGCAGCTACAACTCAGGTCGGAGTTCGCCACCAAAGAAGAGTTAAGCAGGGTACACAAATAACGATTTCTTAATCTTAAGCAATTTTTTTCTTTTTAACCGTTAGACAGCCCATACATGAAGATGAAAAATCAGGCTTTAAACAGTTTTGGTCGTACAGTGTGCTCTGATAATCTCAACACAGCTCACCACATATATAACCATTCTGTCCCACCATCAATCTAGAATCTAGTCCTCCAAGACAGAAATCTCACCTGACCAATTGTGATCTTACTAAAAAATGTAGAAAAAGAAACATAGCTAAAGATAGCAGCAACCAGCTAACACCAAACGCAACATAGAAGAGGGAATGATGGTGGTCTTGGGACTAACTATGGAAAATTCCCGAACCAGTCAGCTCGCCTCCTGACTGGCTACATTCCGTTCTACATCACAGTTCACAAAAACGTGACTCAGCTTTCTCCACACACAGGAAGATTTTTGGTCGTAAATATTGAACAAGTTTAATATTTACAATTGTCGGCCCGAGCCGTTATCGGGACAAATTTAATCTTAACACGCCTCAGACCACAGGAAAATCTGATAGGATAATCTTATAAAATTTAAGATAATCTGGCGTTTTCTGTCCTTGGTCGAGAACGAGGAAAATGAGGACAAAAACAGCCTGATAATCGTTAGGGGTGTACCCCCTTTAGTCAGTCTAAGATAATGGCTCGATAATTGGGAGATGGTTTAGATTCAAATTGTCTGATGACCAGCAGCAAAATGTGTTCTGTAAAGAATGTGTGAAACCTGGTTCCTGAATGTTGTTGTGTTTGGTGCTGGAGGAAACAGTAGAAATGGGCGATTCTGAGGAGAGCCAGCTTCTGCCCATTCAGGGAATCAAACCAGGAACCTGTTTGCTGTGATGAAACAGTACTAACCACTGCACCGCACTATGCACCCTGATGTTATATCAGGTGGACCAAGTTGTTTACTCTGATGCACAGAGAGTGTTGACGAAGCTGACTCACAATTAGCAGGTAACACGTTTACACATGACCTGGAGTCAGTGCAACAAAGCAGGATTAATGATTATTCATTTATTGTGCAAAGTCTACAAACAACAAAGAGTTACTTTCTTTTCAACAGCCGGATTGTTTGCAATGTGCCTTAAAAGTGTCTTCATTTAAACATTACTTCTTCTTTTTTTTCTTTTTTTTTAAAAAACTTAGCTCTTCAGACAAAAAATAATAATAATATGTATTTACTTGTATATTTATTTATTTATTTATTTATTTTGCTTTCAATTGTGAGTTTTTTTTATTACTCATTGTAAACGAAACAGACTATTTTGTATCTTAAAATAATATATTCTTCTAGACTATTTTTAGATAAACGTGGCTTATTTTAAGTCTTACAACTAATTTTTAAGGGAAATAAGACAAAACACTGTATGATTGTAACTTTAGTGTTTAACCCTGAGTAGCCATGCCGTCCTAATACAAACATGACTACGTGTTCATGTCAGTCTCCCTTAAGCTGTCATGAATAACAGAACCAGTTACAGATAAACCAACAGACTGTCGATGTGTTTATTTCCGCCGCTGGGAACTTTACTGAAGACTGGCTCATTTTGGAGTCAGCCTCAAGTGGACAATCAATGAATAGCAGAAATCAGCATTAAATAATCTCCTCTCGCTCTTACCTGACAAGGCTTGCAGAGGAATCTGGATCCCTGGCGGTGACGGTCCCGATGACGGTGTTGATGGGAGCGTTCTCATTCACTTCCAGTTGGTACACCGGTTTGGAGAAAACAGGAGGTTCATCCGAGTCGTCAACCACGATCTTCACTGTAGCCGTGTCCTTGAAGGGGCCACTGCTCTGCTCAGAGCGCACGTTGGTGGCCTCCACTTTTAGCGTGAAAGCTCTCTTGCCCTCGAAGTCTAAAGGCTGCAAGGAGAAAAAGAGGAAGAAGGTCAAGAAACGCTGTTTTGTCTGACTGAAGTCTCATCCCGTGCTTCTCCACAGCTTGAATTTTCAGTCCCATAAAAGGAAGGATTTCTCAAGCTCTATACCGATCAGTGTTAGCGTGTGCCTCTTCATCCTCAGCAATGGTTTAGAGTAGAAATACACTTCAACTTTAGAACATTTCTGAAGCACCATTATAGAGTCATCTGTTGAACCACAAGTTCGACCCTTCAGAGGAGTATGAGGAGCATGACTCAGCTGGTGAAAACAGTCGAGTGATGTTTTCTGTGACTGGTGGAGGGCTCCCGTCACACTTTAAGTCTTTGTCATGTTAAATGCTGATCAGATTTTCTGTAGAATAAATAGTTTGTGTTTCTGTAGTCTGATTTACTGTTGATGAGTTTTGTGTAGGTTGCTTTATTAAAATGAATAGATAAAAAAGGCAACATTAGAGCCTAACATGAAACAAAAGACTTGTTTTTGATGTGCTGTCACCTGAAAATACAATGTGTGAAAGTTACCAAACTTATGATATTTTTTCTATTATTCTCTTATTTCTATTCAAATCAAAAACCACCATCAATACACAAGTAAAATTAAACCATCCAAAAAACAACTAAGACAGTCAAAAAGAGGTTCAAAGGAAAATGCAGGCAGAAACACCAAAGTTAAAATGTCATACAAAAATTCAAACATTTATTTTAATTTAAACACAATAAGCATTAATACATTGATGTCTATCAAGTCGATTTTGCTTAATGTAGCTAAAGCAGCCACACCACACCTTTCAGTAAAGGTTACATCAAATTGAAAACATCACCAGCAAGATCTACATCTTTCTTTTTGGTCTCAGTACAAGTGTGCAAAGAGAATCATGTCTGCATGCATGCAGCTAGTTCTACCGATCATGCTTCATGGTGGTTGTGCTGATCTATGAGCTGAAAACACATCTTCAATGCAAACTGTGATTTATTCTGTTAAAAATAAAAACACAACGACATAATTCTTTACATACCGCACACAGACACGAGGCTGTAAATCCTGTTTTCAGGTGACTGTGAGTGTGTCTACATCCTCCATCTTTTGAATTCACTTGATCTTTATTTTGATTTAAATCAATAAAGGTGTAAATGTCAGTGTTGCAGAACTTGAAAGGGTTGTCTGACCTTTTTTCAGCATGAAATAACACAAATCTCTCAGCTAATGCTCGAAGCGACAGCAGATCATCGAGCACTCGTTCTGCTATCACAACCAAATCACGTAAATGTACGCTGTGTAGATTCTTATTTAAGCTCTCAAAGAGAGGAGTAAAACTTTTGGTGCAGGACATGCATCTGTTGTAATGCTTTTTCAAAATTGCTCTATGTTTTTTTTCTTTTACAGACGGCTCAACATTAATATTTAAAAGGAAGAGGGGAGTCACTTTTTACTCCTTCAGCATCTCCGAGGACATCCCAGACTGTCACAATTTCATTCTGAATCACCTCTGGTCGCTCTCATACTACTAGAATAATGGGATCAAGTCACTTCCACGCTCCATAACCAGGATTTATAGGGAAATCAAAACTGGGCCTTGCCGCTTGAGGGGACAGGAGCCGGCTCAGAGAGGGAGGAGGACTAAGACGAGGCGTATGAACAAAACGAGAAATGTATTCAATGTATTCCAGAGAAAAGGGGGGAGGAAGTGTCCCTCAGGTCAGAGAGGGTGGGTGTTGAGAATGGGGGACAGACGGGAGGAGGAGGGTCCTGCAGGGATGGAGTAGTAACAGCAGCAGCAGTAGGGGAGACGGGGGGGACAAGGGGGCTTTGACTTTCTCCACACTCCTACACCTGGGGCATCAGAAGCCCCTGGAAGCCTGTCGAGGCCCCACGCCCCTACATTCAAAGACTATTTGGAACACTTTCATTATTAACCTCCCCTCCATCTCTTCCACACGCCTGACCCCCCTCCTCTCTCTCCTTTTCATCCTTTTCTCTCCTCTTCTCTGATCTTGCCGTCTGTGCTGAGAAAGTACATGGTGCTGATGGATGTGGAGCCAATGGATTACACTTTCATTCAGACGGGAGCGGGGTGTAAAAGCTGTATGAGATTGTGTCTGGATAGTCCAAATAACGATATGGAAATGGAGAGGCTGGACTTAGAACTTGAACCACTTCTAGAGGCGATAAACCTCTTTTCAACCAAGCTAGATCCAGATCCAGATCCAGATCCAGTGCTAGTTAAGAGCCTTATCAGACCCCACACTTTAAAAAGGTTGCTGCATGTTTTAACAACAAATGACGTTTACTGTAAAAGTATTTATAGTGTCATGACTATCTTCATTAACATTATCATTGCTGTATTTTTTTCCCACAATCCTTTGCTATTAACTGTAATATATTGAAAAAGACCTTTTGTGTAATTATGAAACATACATTTTTGGGTAACCTGACCTTTTTTTAAAAAAAAAAAACCCTGGCAGTTCCCTGCTTACTCTTCTACCATTTAAAGCTCTTCATTGGACTTTAACTGCATGATTTTCAATTAGAAACTGAAAAAAATGGGGTCTTCTAAAACTTTTGACTGGTACCGTGTAGGAAACTGTTGAATCTACCGTGTTGGATAACTTTCCAGTCTGTTGCGTTGCACTTTTTCCCCTGTTTTTTACACAGACTGATTTAAGATGGAGTTCGCTGAAGGAAGGAGAGGACTCTACAAACCTGTCAGGCTCTTATTTGGGACACCAATTTATGAACAAGCCAAGCAATACTGCTGGTACTTAAAAGTCTTACAGCACAGTCACACTGTCCATCCAAACCATGGCGTACTCAGGCACAATTGCCCCGTTTGCCTGCCGGCCAGTACGGCCTGTGGTCACACTACTCCAACATGAAACAGACTTTAAGGCACATGCGTGGCCCGCCTGTGACACCATGAAGCTTTTTGTTTACAAGAAGCATGGTCTCATCTGAGTCAGCATAATCCCACGTCAGATCTGAGTCTGTGTCAGTGCATTTTCAGACAGACAAACAGAGGTTCAAAGATTAATATTTAGATAGTTGAATTAGGTATAACACCTTTCGCATTTCACTCTTCCTCTACCAATATCTGTAAAAATGATTGAGCAGTGCATGCTCTCAGCTAATTTCTTCGTATAACAAATGTGTGACTCCTTTATTGATTTACTAAAATTATAGAGGCTGTTTTCAGTGATTAAAAACGGTCCCATGTCCAAGGAAAAGTCTCTGCAAAGAACATTCAGAGGACGCTGGCTCAAACTTTTAGTCTGTTTTTATTTTATTTTATTTTTGTTAAGGAAGCCGTATTGATCGCAGTTTTTACCGTGAAGGTTATTGTTTCACTCCAAACAATCTAAACTATATGTGAAAAAGTGGAATATTAAATAACAAAGACATTCATTTACATGAAATCAGACTGATTTAATCAGCTCATCGTTTGATATGAATAACCGCAACACTCCAGTCAACCTATGCATCATTTCACACAAGCAACACACTTCTGGGCCAGGCTATCAAGTTTAAAAAAGCAAACAAACAAAAGGCTATAAAACAACAAACAAACAAACATTAAGTCATTTATTGTTACAGTTATTGTTACAGTTACAGTCAAAGTCCACTTACATTCACTAACCACACATCAAGGGATTCACTGAGCATTCACACCCCACTAGGAAGCCAGGAATAACTGCACAACTCCACTCGGCTCCCCCATCAGTTGGTATAGTTTAGTAAAATGAACTGAGCATGCTCTCTGCTAATTAGTCAGGCACTATAAAAGACAGCCTGAAACTATTTTCGGGTCCTTTGACACTGCCCAGCACCAGGAAGCACTGTGGTAAGATAAGAGAACATAATGGGATTCAAACAAACCCAAAATACACATTCTTTCAATAATAAAGAGTCAATTCAAAACCGTGATGTGTCTGTCGAACTTTGCACAGGAAACTTACTAAGATGTTAATTGTAGTTCAGTGTGTGCACCCACCAAACTATCAGTAGCATGCTACCTGCTAACATGTGACATGTGAAATGAGTGGTGGTGTGGTGTGTTACCAGTGGCAGAGGGAACTGCCACAAAAATGATCTGGTTTTGACACATGGTTTGTTTAACTTTGAAAGTCACTGGTTGTTTTAAGGTGGTTTCTGCGCACGACTTCCTCTTCCGCTTTATCTGTCTTCTGTAGATTGGCGAATCACAGCTCCAGCGTCAGACAAAATAAGTTGGTTTGCATATCTACTGTGACCTGCCAGAGCAGGGATGCAACCAGATAACAATGGAGCAGATCCAGTGTGTGAGCTGACACGTTGACTTGAGTAGAAAGCTAACCGATTCAGCTAACCGACTGTTACAGAGTAGAACTGGACCGGAGACACATATATTGTAGCTGTGTTTTTCATGTTTTCATGTTAGCTGTCAAGCTAAATACTGGAAAAGAGGTGATAGAGAGGATTTACCCTCATGTTGATTTAGCTGTTTTCTTAAGTGTAATAGTCTTAATCTAATTTAGGAGTAACTTTAAAATAGTCCTCATATAATAACTCTTCTTATGTTGACTAAGGCTCTGTAGGACTCTTAGCATGCCGGTAGAGAGCTGTTATTGAGATGCATGACTATACTCGGTTTGAGTCATGACGAAGTGAGGAGTGGATAAGTTATAAAACAATGTCTTTTTTTAATTTATCGTTTCAATCTGTCTTAAAAAAAAGAAAATAAATTGTGTTTCTCATCCAGTTTAGTTAAGCTGCGTGTGATGACATCAGTCATTTCTACAAAGATGCTGAATGCTGTCATCAGTCACACAGTGAATGCCATGGATACTAATCCCCTGATGTTTAGATGATTATTCTACATCTTGATGCATGGATATGAAACCTTATATTTACATCTATTTTTCATACACGGATATTATTCAGATTGCGTTTAAATAAAAGTTAAAGAAGTCCTATTAATTTGCTCAATATTCAAAAAGTGATGTGCTTAAAATTCATTGGCTAGCTTCTTCTGACCTCTACAATAGAATTAAGCACATAGGCTCTACATTTTATTCATCCCAAGGAAATTGGCTCACGTTGCTTTGCTTTCTTATCAAAAATTTCCTCATTATTCCCACCTGACAGCCTGAAGAAAAAAACTCATTTGATTTCTTTTTTTTTATTTTTTTTTTCAGTGTCCTAACACAGAGGGGGAAAGGTAAGAGGAGGACACTGACTGCTGCTTGCGTGTTGGTTTGCACCAAAACAAACAAACAAACAAACAAACAAAAAATAAAACAAAGGTCATAGCAGAACCTGGTGCTGAGCAGTTCCTCTATTTGTAATTTAATTCATTAATATCAGTGATAAGCATTTTGAAAACATATGTCTTCAACACTTTACAGCATGCTGCCCATAGAATCGACTTCACGTCATATTTTGAAAAATTCAAATGATTCAGCAGATCAACCTTGAAATCCAGAGAGAATGTCTTTGATTGTTATTTGTATGCACGCCACTCCCGTTGTGCTTCTCAGGTTGATTATTAAGAAATTCATGAGCTCAGAAAGAAACAGCAGAGTGATGTTTCAGACATTTGGCGTCAAGGTTGCACGGCTAGTTTACATTCTTCCAGGTAAACAACATGAGCCTAACAGAGTGAAATTTAAAGTCTAAACTGGGGGATCAGACTTGCACAAAGAAGTCGTCTTGTCCCACCTCATAACCCTGATGTGACATTTTCTGCCCATCTACAGCATTAGCATCAAATCAGTATGTACACACAGGCCATTTAGAGACTTCAAAGTTCAGCGCTGGCTGCAGGGGTGAAAGCTCAGCATCCCACTAACATCCCTCAACAGGCCTGGGGGCCAGCAGATAAAAAGCTCAAAAAACCCAAACAGCAAAAAAGTCGCTCCCCTGGTTTGTGGCTCTCCAGCCTCAGTCAGATCAATGTGTTTTAACCTTGCCCCAAAGGATCTTTAAAAAATCTGTATTCCATGTTAGATGGCAGTTTATAGACCTGGTGTTGGAGGTGTTGGAGGGAGAGTTACACGTTTCTTCTGTTCCCTCTATTCAGAGGATAACGCTGTGAGCAGACACAACAAATACGAGGAGAGTTTGCTCTTAGTGCCAGATGCTTTAAGTTCAAACAGAGACTGCTACCACAGAGGCAATATCCCTTCTTCTACATGACAAATCATTCTTTGGCATCACAAAATATGGTGAATAATCTTCAAATCTATCTGTGAATTTAATCCAAAAACATGACACCATGCCACCTTTTTCCAAGAGCAGGGAATATTTACAAGGTTTTATTCCTGGGAGCAGATCTGAACGAGGAGGCACATCTTATATTCACAGTTTCCCACAATACTGCCCTGGAAGACAAAGTACAGAAACTACACAAACAGGGAAACTTGAGAAAAATGCCTTTAAAGTTTTCAGTTCAGTCAGACAAATCTGTTGGCGTTTTTTTTTTTTTTTTTTTTGGCTTGGTGTGTTTGTGACTTCTGGTACTTCCAGAGCCAGTCTCAAGTGGACGCTCAACAAACTGCAGGTTTTAGCACTTCAGCATTGTCTCATATTTTCAGACCAGAGGTTGCAAGTTGGTTTTGTGAAAAGAAGAGTCATAGTAAACGAGTCCCTGATACTGGCATTAATTTGTAATTGTTGTATTTGTCATAGATCACCATTTTATCTATTTGTTTGTTTGTTTGTTTGTTTGTTTGTTTATTTCTACTGGCACTACTTCCATCATCATACAACTGAGGTCTTTAAATTTATGGAACAATATTGTATTTTCTAAGGAAAAAAAAAACAAAAAAAAAACCCAACTAATTCCCCTCATTTCTCCTGAGTACATTGAATATGACTAAAAAAAAACAAACAAACAATAAAAGCATGACAACTCAAAAGAAAAAAAAAAATAAGGGTACTGAAAAGTTTTAGATTCATATAATATCGCACAGAGTGGAAACATAACAGCCTGGAGAGATTTTTCCAATATTGCTAAGTATAAATATTCTGAGATATTTGTCCTGATACTTTCTGTTTTCATGTTATTCATTATTCAGAGCTTCGCTGAATCAAAGGTATCAAATCAGAATGGAAAGGAGCTGCTGTCTTCTTGGTCAACCCACTTCCCTCTATTGGATTATTACTTTCTTTATCTGTGGGAGGATGCTTTGCTTCTCCTTGCACCATCATCAAGATACAAAAAAAAAAAAAAGTCAGAAGTGCACCAAACTGAACACCTGTAGAAACAGAAGCATCAAGGTGCTGCACTGCCCTCTCTGGCTTTGAGAAGGACATTTTCTTTTTTAGTCTAGTTTCCAGAGAGGGTTGATGGTCATCATGTACTTAAAAACAGAACCTTGAGCTGCAAGATAAAAAACGCATTAACCTCATATAAAGTTGACACACCGTGTGGTGTTACACTATGAACATGATGCGGACAAGGTAAAAAATAATAAAATGAAAAAAAAAAAAGTTAAAAAAACAATGAAAGCTGTTCTCATGCTGATTTGAGCTAAATGGTTGGACTCAGTGATGATAACTCACTGGTATAGTAGAGCGAAAGCAGAACAACTGCTTCTTTCAACTCTTCTCGACTAGAGATTGTGCTGTCTGGAGACGCGGCTACGGCAAGTGTGTAAACGCCTTGTTTCTTCCCAGAGACATTACCATAACATCTCTTGCTTTCGTGATGAAGGCGACAGATTCACGGCCGCAAAGAGGGACGCTGAGCGAGCCCTCTGCGGGGACGTTGCTGGAGTCTCCTAAAAAGAGCAACACATGTGACATTTGCTTTGTCAACAGTTGGAGATTTTATGACTTTGTGTGGCGTTTGATCTCCAGCCCTGATGTTTTCTTTCGTGGCAGTGAATCGTGGTCCCTGCTGAACGGCGTTAGCTCTTATACATTCCACCTCCCACTCACTTCATTGTTCACTCTCTGACAAAGTCACACCACATGTCCTTGGGGTAATGTCATTTTACATCACAACACAGCACCATTCCACATTTGAGTGATGTATAGCTCCTCTCTTCAGACGCTGAACCAACCATGACTCCAGACTTTGGAGCGCCTATCCATCAGTCATGTGTATAATTCAATCTACGCAAACACCCTCTACCGAGCTGAGCATTTACAGACTAAGAGCACAGAATACATACATATGTAAACAGCACGCTATCTGTGAAACCCAGTGTTCAGATCTCTGGTTCACCTGATGCCCTTGACTCTAAACATGCTCCGAGGCTACGGTGTTATTAACATGCGTTGGTGTTTTTGAGCAAACATTTCACACACTTTGATATGAAGGAAAATATAAGCTAGGTGCTTTAAATGGCTACAGGCGAGTGGTGCTATGCAGGTCTAAACCTCTGCAGCTTTTATCCTGGAGGAAATATTCAGA
The DNA here is from genome assembly GCA_030710495.1 of Labroides dimidiatus. Classification (NCBI taxonomy): domain Eukaryota; kingdom Metazoa; phylum Chordata; class Actinopteri; order Labriformes; family Labridae; genus Labroides; species Labroides dimidiatus. Next base: position 29,121,872 of record CM061144.1, on the reverse strand, counting down.
CAGCAAAGTATCAAAAATCACTGAGATCTTAATTTCAACAGCAAAGCACGCATCTCCGCCTCTGCCTAGCTTCTAAATTAGCTGATAAATAAAATGCTCTTGATTTGAACGCTTTCTCCACCGACATTTCCCTCCACCGTGCAGTCAAACGCAGATGTGTTTGCCTCAAGGTTAGGAGATTTCAGGTTTTGTGACAGGAGTGCAACGAGCTTGCTGTCCCTTGAGCAAGGCAATTAACCAGCGACTGCTCGGCTTAAGTAGCTCTTGTAGAAGACGACAGCTCTCACGTGTGGGAGTATTAGTGCTCCAAAAAAACAAAACAACACATGACTGCAGGTTCAGTCCATCTGCTCTTCCACTGATGTTGATGGAAATGTCAGCAGAAGTGAAGTTCGAATGAGAGCTTGAGGTGGTTTACAGAGTGAACCAATCTGCCTTTAGCTAAAGCCCCATTCCCACCAAGCAGTCCAGTAGAATCAGTGCAGTTTGGTATGGGTCGGATCGGTAAAGCCTGATTCTGTTTGGGTTTCCACAGCCAACCGTGCCGTTCTTGGTAGGCGAAATGTATGATGGATTCAGATAGCCGAGTCAGCTACCTAATAGCGTGATGGTGTTACAGTGTCACAAAAATTTCATAAAATTAGTGAAAAAGTGTATTTAAAGTTAAAGCTGTCAGGGGATTTACTACCATCAGTGGGCTGGATCTTCTACTCGCTGGAGAGAGTCTACCGGACTCGCCTGGAAAAAAATGGATTTTCATGTTTGTGGATGTAACTCAGGGTAAGACCTTTAACTTTTGTGTTTTTGGGCCAGCTGAATTTTTTTTTTCTTTTTGTTTGACCGACTGGCGGCAGAGGATTGGATTACTTTCTTTTTTTTTTCTTCTTCTTCTTTCTGGGACTGTGGATTATTAGACATGAGATCAACAGAATGTGGTCAACCAATGGATGTAAACCAAACAGGGACATTTAAAGGATGGAAAAGGCTGTGGGACGTTAAGGTTGAAAGCATCGACCGTCTTATTTTGTTTGGGAATCTTTTTTTTTTTGTTAATTTTGGGGCGATGAGTGTTTAAGTTAACTGGGTATTTTGTTTGAAATTATTTTTTGTTTGTTTGCTGCAATGAGCTGAATGCTTTTTGAGTTTCAGGTTTATGCTGCAATAGTTTTTAAACTATTAAACCTATCAAATTAAAATTTACCGCTATCACACGGGAAGTGATGATTCTGTCCACCAATAAACTGGGGTCAGATCGGTGTGTCTGCCTCCCCAACAGAAGGTGACCAAAAAGTGGGACGGTACGGGTCGGTTAATTTGGGTACCTGTCCCAGTTTTAGTCAATGAAAATGCCACAAAATGCATGCTGTTCTGAGACGTACTGAACTGAACGGTTTTGTGGTAATGGGGCTTGAAACAACAGGAGCAACTCTGATTCAGAGATGATGTCTTGTCTGAACCGTTTCTGAAAAGTTGGCTTCATTTGACGTCTGCACTCAGAAAAAGCACCAAGGGGAAGTGAAGTTCAGATTCATTCAAACCATTCTTCTTTAAAAACGTTTTCAAAGGAAAATAGGCAAAAAATATTCAAATACAGCTAATGCTTCTCTAGCCTTCTTGTCTCAAGGTCTTAATATTTCATGTTTGCTTTTGATTAAAGTACTCTCTAAAAGGCTCAGGCACATCATTTCTCATTACATCGAGTCAAATCCAAGCCATCATCTGTGACTGTTTGTCTCTTTGAGCACTCGTCTCATGCAGCCTAATGCAGAGGCTGTTTGAGGGTCAGAGCAGATCCAGAGTTTCACCCTCAGATCTTCGAGTGAATCTGAGGTCATGCGTCGATCAATAAATATTGAACATGGGGTAACTGCTTTATCGATAAACAATTATTCTTATATATCCTTCTAATACCTCAAACCTACAGTTAACTGTCAAAAAAACGGATCTCGCCTTCTTTAACAAACACTCCTCAGGCCATTATAACTGATGACAATCCAATAGAGAGGATCTGCTGAGGATTATAATGATCAGTTTATATGAAATCTGTCAGAGAGCCGAGAAGTGAACTATATGTTTATTATTGAGGTAGTAACCTGAGGCGCTGCATTACACTGAAGTGTGTTTTTACATTATGACCATAAATAGAGTGATTAAAACATTATACACATATGCATAATGAACTACTTAAACACCTTTTAACAGCAAGCAGTGAGTGTGTTTATATTAAAGTGATAAAAACAAACCTGTCTTTAAACAGACCACACATTTCATCTGAATACCCCCCCCCCCCCCTTAAAAAAAAAAAAATACAGGTGCCGAAGCCAAAATATATATATATTTTTTGTTTTTTTTTTTCAATTCAGTAGGTATTTTGTAAACATATTAATCTTTTTTTTTTCAACATACGAATTTGATAAAATTTGTGAGAATCAATATTATCACTTTGTTCTCTCTCTGATATTTAAGCTGTGTAAAGAGACTCAATTCTGATGGGGCAAAACCCCTTAACAACAGCATATCAGTGGGAAGTAGGGGTGCTGAGGGTGTTCCAGAACAACATTTTTTTGGCGTAATTTTTTGTATTCTTCTTCTTCTTCTTCTTTTCTTCTTGGATTTGAAAGCAGTGTGTAAAGGCTTTACTTTCGATTATCTGGTCCATTCCAATAGGGGCGTAGTTGCATTGAGGAAAAGTACCCTTAGCCCACTGTTAGCACATGGCTAACATGTGGCTCCTTTATGAAATTGTGGTAGCCACTATAAAAAGTTAACATTTTCAACTGTAAACCAAATTCTCCATGAACAGTTTAATCAAGTTGAAAAAGTTAATGAAGAAGATTAATCTCATAATTTAATGAGAAAAATCTCATAAATTTATGAGCAAAACTCTTTATTTAAGTCTATAGCTAGCTTTGCTATCAGGGGAGCAGCAGTTGCCTGTACAAAAATAAGGAACGTAGAGCATCTTGATAAGATACTCCTAATTATGTGATGCTGATGTGCCAAAAGATGAAGTATTTCCTTATTTGTAAAACCTAAACTAAAGTATAACTTCACATGATGCTCCGTGTTCCTCATTTTTGTACAAGTGGCTGCTGCTTTTCTGATAGACAAGCTAGCTATAGTGTAAAATAACTTGTTTTTTTCTCCTAAATTTAGGAGATTATTTTCATAAAGTTATGATTTAATTTATGAGTTTATTCTTGTAAATTTATGACTTGAATCTCAGAAATATCCTGTTATTTTTTTCTTCACATGGCCATAGTCCTCCGTCGTAAAATCAAACCTTTGTTTTTAGTTTTTACTATAATGGGTGAAATATGCAGTCGTAAATTATTTTTGATTTTGACTCATGTTAAGTTTTTTTGGTTTGACACCTCCTTCTAACAACCCTGTTATTGTTTAAAATAACTGTCGAGGGGAGCAGTCGCAGCGATCATGTCCGCATGCTTGTGCACGAAATATAGCATACCAAAGCACACGTCTCTAAAGCGTGCCAAAGATGAGAAGTGAACCATGCTCAAGCAGGGTATACTAGCAGTTTCACTGGCCAAACCAACTGGACTTTAGTGCTGAAGCGTGCTTTAGCATGGTAGGTTTGGCCAGTGTGACTGCACTCTTAGAATGGAATGCAGCTGTAATAGTATCGTGATGAAGTGTAGGAGATGAATAGACTACATATGAGTCCTCATCCTGGTGTGCAGAATTCTGTCCACATACAAGCTGAGCTGAACAAAGAGGGACACATCTTTCCAGTTTATTGAAGAGTCCACTTGTGACTCTCCTTAAGTCACACTATAATATATATACAGTAATATCTATTTCAGCTCTGAGAATCAGCTTTTATATTGACTCCATTTTGGGTCCAGGTCCCTGTTATGTATGTGTTTGACCATCAGCCAGTGACCAGGGTCTAACTGAGAGAAAAAAAAAAAAAAAAAAAAACACATGTGGAGTTGACTTTCTGCTCTGGGCCTTACCTTTTTCAGCCGTAGAATCCCTTCTTGTGTCTGCGTGTCCGTTGTGATCTCAAATATGCCCTGTTCATCTCCCTCCACGATGCTGTATGTCGACTTTGAATTCTCGCCAACGTCTCTGTCGTTTGCTTTTACCTTCCCGCCCATTTTCCCAATCGGAAGGTCCTCAGGGATCACAAACTCATACAGACCTGGGGAGGAAGGAAAGGAGGGAGGGACACAGAAAAGAATTACAGCACTACATCATGATGAGAAATCACAGCAGTTAAAGAGAATAGCTTTTGATGAAATCTGTGAAATTATATTTATTTTCTCAAATTAAGACCAATCAGGGAAATAAACTGGCAGCATGATTTGTTTGTGCTTTTTATTTGATCTGGGGTTGAAACTTACTCTTGGAGAATTTTGGTGGATTGTCATTGATGTCTGTGAGTGTGACGGTGACAGTTGTAGTTCCAGACAAGCCGCCCATGTGACCGCCCATGTCCTTTGCCTGGATGACCACCAAGTACTCTTCTCTCATCTCACGATCCATCCCGTGGAGGGCAACTTTTATGGTCGCTGGAGGTGGAAACAGTTCATAACGCATTAATGCAATTATAAACATGAGTGATACCCTCATTGCACATCGTTTTAATGACTCACGTGCAAGTATGCATGAGGAAGGAATACTGTAACCTTCAAGCTCGCCTTGCCACAGTTTGGAAGGTGCCTTTTTTTAAAGACAGACTTTAGAAAATAAGGGCCCTAGAGTGAGCCGTGGTAAGGATTTCCCTGCAGGTTTTCACTCTGAAAAAGCGCCGTCTGTGTGAGCATAGCAAGGTGCCGATGCCTGAGCCAGCCTCTGCTCTGAGAATCAGCTGTGTTTGTTTTCGAATGTGTTGCTCCGCCGTCTGCAGTCATTTGTATTCTGATTGAGTGTGAATTATGCTGTCTGTCTTGTATAATCTTGAATATTGTATGCAGAATGGACCTTATTGACTCTGCCACGGCGCTGAATATAAAAAGGGCTCAGCACAGGCATATACGGATAATCCACTCAGGAAACAGAGACCCGCAGGATCATCAAATGAATATAAAACCCCTCATAAAAGCCAGGCTTTGGCATGACACCCTGCCTTGGTCCTGAGCTGCCTCAGACAATGAGAATATGCTGGGCTGTGATGAAAAATGTGGGAAGGGTTAGGATGTTGTCTGTGCCTGCATTTTCTTTCCTTCAGATGGATTTTCCTTCGAGATACAGCTCGATTTCAGGGTCAGCTCTGCTTTTGGAGGTCACACACAGCATTGATGATCGAAACATATAGTGGAGAGAGGAGAAGAAAAGTTGGGTATTCAGAACAAAACAGAAATCCCATCTCGTCAGCAGGACTGCCTGAGAGCAGAGAGCTGTTACCCTATTGTTTGGATTGCTTAATAAATAACTATCCTGTAAAAAACAATAAGCTTGTACCAGCTGGTTCATTTGGTTTGGGGCTTTATTGTCAAGAACTACAGATTTTGTGTCATACCATTGTTCCCTGAGTGCTGTAGGATTCTTTTATTTCCCTAGAAAAGACCAAATGTGTGACTTTCCCTAAAATGAAATGTTGTATTGATTAAGTCTGAGATCAGCACAAAATAAAACTTTAAATCAGATGGTCACATTAGACCTGTGTGTAGCTACATCACATTTTAACATCTACCAAGCTTACCTCACTTTCCTTTAATGTTATGGCCACTTTAAAGAGAGGGTAGTCTGCTTTTTCCTATTGTAAACATGGATATAAATTAGCAACACTGGATGTTCTGACTAAATGTGTGCAGATTTTCGAACCACAACATAAAGAAGGAAACTGAACTCCTTCTCAGTCAGTCCTGTAATACTTTGCTGCTTTTATCAGTCTTTTATTGTCCTTTGTTTTTTCTTTTATCTGTTGGTTTCACAAGCTCTCCGTTCAAGATAGAAACCACCTTGCAGGAACGGTTAAAACCTGCTCTGACATAATTGGCATGAAACAGAGAGACTTTAGCTCTTTTTGTAACCAGCAGATCTTGAGAAAGGCAGGGAGTATTTTAGCTTCCTCTGGTCACACACTTTTTAGTGAATTCTGTTTGCTGCCCTCACCTCAGAGGTTTTACTTTCCTGTAAAACTAACCAATATTCAAAATCGTTCATCCCCTCTGCCATCAGATTGCTGAACGTTTCTTGATGATCTCTTATTTTATCTCTTGGTCCCAAATATCTTTTATCTTGTATTTTTTCTTCTAATGAAAATTTGGTATTCAGTCTGGCTGACTTTCAATCAGGCTGTACGGTATCATTGTCTCTTTTAGGTATCTTTTTTTTTTTTTTTTAAACTCCTTCTGCTGGTATTTCATTGCTTGTAAGTCTCTTGTCTTTGTTTTTGTTTCTTTTTATGTGTACAAGCTGCTCCACACTAATTGCCCCAAGAGGGATTAATAAAGTTGTTTGGATTGAATTGAACTGAGTGTTCGTATGTTGCAGAAATCCCTAAATCTGTCTGTAAACTGATCCAAACACTCTGTTCTGACAAGATCTTCTCGAGATCCTGATGAGATCTTCCCGAGACTTGATAAATGAATGAGCTCATCACATGAAAATCTCCATACTTGTTCAAGACCTGTTGGGGGTGGGACTCAATCACCAAGGCCTACTCATAGCCCCGCCCCAAAAGGCTCCAGAGGGCTAACCAATCAGAGGGATCAGGGTACGTCTTAAAGTACAGACTAAAATAAAGTGTTTTAAACTGAGGCTGAAATAAGGGTTGATTAAAACACCCATCTGATAAAAATTTGTACTTTTTTAACTGTAACGTGTGTGCGACTACTCTGAGATACTAGAGACACAGAATAAAGAAAAAAAAAACCTCTTTAAGGCTGCACAGCCTGGGAATATTTAAACTCACTGCTGTGGACAAACAGTGGTTAGAGGAAGTGTTTGCAGGCTCTTAGCCCAACATTCATCATAACAGACTTATTTTTTTACCACAATGATTAAAATCTGGATACTCGTGACAACGTGGTGCTGATATACTACAAGATTCAGATACTATCAAAACCTAATCTAGTTTATCTTAAGATGCTCCACAGACCTTATTCTATTTGGGGAATATATCACAGAAAAAAAAAGTCTTATTTTGCATTCTTCTTTTTCTTTTCTTTTTTTTCATACTGCTGATGTTATGTTAATATCGTAATACCATGGCTTGCACAGGGGAGGCAGAAACGTACCTTGGGCTTCAGATCCTTTCTGTCTGTTGTGGTCATTGTTTTTGTGAATTGTCAAGTGAAATGAACCAGTGTGAATTTGTATAACTGTGATAGCTGAATTACATAAGATGAATACTCAGACAATCCGTGGACCGTTGCACTTAAAATGAAAGACACAAAATAAAATGTACTTTTCAATTATTCAGACTGAAAAAAAATGATAAACTTTTTATTTTTTTTAATTTCTATGTTTACAAATTTATCATTTAATTAATTTTTTTAAAAATGTCTAACTATTTTCTCTGTATCTGGCTCTAATTGTCTCTCACTGTCCAAAAAAGATGTCAATACAGTTGTGTTTTTGTTTAGGGTTTGAGTCGTTTAACTTTCTGTTTTGAGTTTTTCTCTGTTTGTATGTTTTCTATCACAAAGTGACCACAGAGGTGTTAAGACTTTTGTTTGTCATAAAAGGGGGAAGTAGAAGAAGCACCTATTGGCTGAGAAAAAAAAAATGCAACGCTTTAATTGTTCTATAACATTTGAGACATTGGATGTGAAACCTAAAAGTCAGAGAGAGTGGTTATGGTAAATCTAAACCCTTCACCCTACCTAACTGACTCTCAGGTCTTAGAAAATCTCCTTCTAATCCTTGTGTGAGCTTTAATAATAGAAATCATAGAGCTGTGAAAATTCATACCATGTGTGAAATTAGTGAGAGCATCAACAAGGTGGGCCTACCCCTCCTGGAGTCACCCAAACAAATGAATCCATAAATAAAGGAGCAACACAAACAAGCCGCTCGTACCTCCTCTTCCACGCTCACACACAAACATGCTCAAGTCATCCGGCGAGGAGCAACACTCATCTCTGTTGATCATCGTTAATTATTCAAATTAATTCCTAATCACTGAAAAAGGAGGATAGACAAACACTCATTTCCATAGATATTTGCCTCAACTTTTTTTTTTTTATTATTATTATTCTCACCGACCATTAACCAAGTGATGAATTGGGGCACAAAGTTTATTTATTTATTGAACGCGTCTCATTTCGATGCAGCGTCGGAAGTGTCAAACACATTCTGATGGCTGTTTTCCTCTTACCTTTTATTTTCATTAACATTCATTAAAAAACATCTGGCTCACTTGAATGAGCCATCTGCACGTGCGTCACAGCCACACGAAGCAGGAAGGATAACCCGTGAACGGTCCGTTCTGTGTGTTTTCTGAAGCCACAGACTAACGGTCGATGTTAAGCCTATAGCTGCGAAGACGAGCTGCGTTTCCGTCCAACTTCTTTCCAATTATGCACATAAATTTAGAGACTCCCGCTCTGGAAGCTTGTTTATTGTGTTGCTGTTTTCCCAATCTGTGAGCAGTCGATTTCCATCTCATTTCTTATTAATGTAATTTCACCATTATTTAATCATATTGCTTACAGACACGTGTTAAAAAGTCAGCTGGAAAAGCAATTAAAGATCCAATCTGGAATCTGTTTAGAGATAACTTTATGCATGGTGACGCTGCTGAAGAGTTCGCCTTGTGAAGGCAGGAAGTAATTATTATTGTTATTATTATCTTGAATTCAGAAGGAAATGATGCTACACAGCAGCATATGAGAACTGGCCCATTTAGCATTTAGGACGAACCATCAGCTAATGGGAACATATGACTCGGTGTGCTTTCATATAACTTTGCAGATTTAATATTTCCAGCAACAAACCGTGAAATATCTCCTTGATTGTACATTGAAGGAGTTAAACCAGGACAACCACTGATGGATCATAATGAAACAGACGTACTTTTATCCTCACCCACCAAAAGAAGCAGCCCACACTCCCTGTTTTGAAAGCCTCTGCTGCTCTATAAGAGGCTGCTTCGTTTGCTTGCATATTGCTGTATAAGAAAGTCATATTACAGACAAATATGACTTTACAGCGGGAATGTCTTCAGCTGTCGTCTGCATCTCTGTGGGACGTGAATACTGTTAATCCTCTTTATTTATTGAGACTCACGCACAGTGCGTGTGAAGGTCTCACTTTGGCTAGCTGTACCGTCTTCTCTCTCAACACTAGAACTACCAGAGCACTTTACATAAAGGCTTGAAAAGTGTGCAGCAGCAAGCTTTATTGAGTAATATAAATAAAAGTCAATAACAATAGGAGTCTGAGTTTGTGTGATGCGTCTGACACTCTCCACTCAGTAAAATTACCAAACACAAAAGAGTTCTGAGTGTTTCCATCTCCTATTATACAGCCTTAGCCGCCGTAATGACAGTGTTTATTATCATTTTAGTACTTGCTGCATTATGGCACTAAAGATGAGCATCACTGTTTCCAATAAACTACCTTTTGTACTTGTTTGTCAATACTTTTGCAAAGTTGAAACTTGACTTATGCTCTGAGATAAAATGAAAGAAGTAAAAGTGGATGCCTGTTGGTGAGCCCATCACAGGAGAACACTTTCAGCTCTATTTCATCTCTAAGTGTAACTTTTCCATCACGGAGCAACGCCTGAGAGCTTGTTCAAACAGATACCTCGAGCTGCACTGATTGTACATTTGCCTTGAGATGTTCTTACAATCAGGGATGTGTCCAGATGGGTGGAAGTGGGGTGAGAGAGGCCCCACTTGAACTACAATGGGTCACCCAAAGGTGCTACCATAAAATCCTAAACTCTGTTTGCTGTCGACCCATTTACTGTCTGTAAACAGATATGATTGCTCAAACAGATACAAGTACTACAGAGCGCAATGATGTGTGTCAAGTAACGCAAAGAGGAAGATCCTTTGTCTGGAACTGTGCGCACACACTGTCGTGATGACATGACTCTTAACAAGGCGTGTGTTTGTTTTGGAAATGAATGGAGATCGGATTTTCTTTTTAGCACTACTTTTTCTTTGTTCAAGACAACTTTTTCCACTTTCAGCTCCCCGGTCTGTCCACCGCAGTCATGGAAGTCTGGACATGCCCCTGCTTCCAGTTACCAAGCAAACACATCCCTCTGATTTGACGGTCTGTTTAAGCTGCAGTATTTCCTCTCTCTACCTCTGCACCAGCGCTGTGCTCAAACCTCCAGCCCCAGCATCCACCTACAGGCTCTGACTTTAGGAGGTTTTAAGATATAATCTCAGCACTCCTCGCTGTCTGCATGTTTAATGAATCTGCGAGGAGTGACGAGGTCAGAGCAAAAAACTGTTCTGCTGCTGCAATAAAGTTGAAATCGATTCAACAGGAGATGGACTAATTTTACAGCATCTTTTGCTCACTTTTTGTCTCCAAAGTAGAGTTTTTCTCTCCTTTAGTCAGAGGTTTAGGTGTGTTTTATTTTCTTTTAGTGAGCTGTGAGATTTATTGTTTCAGTTTATAGCTATATTTAGGCCATTTTGGGTGAATTCATTTCATTCTCGTTTCCCTATAGGCGCTGAAGAAACAGACTGGTGATGCTTTATAAGCTGTGGGATCTATAAGTGCTTATAAAAGTGAATAAGCATTTTTGTCTTGTAAAATAAATTTATGTGTTCTACATCTGCAGGACTGCAGGATGGCATTTACCTTATAAATGTTCTCATTGCTTATAAAGTATGATTTGTCCCTGTGTTTAGGTCAAGAATGACCCTTTTGGATACTATTGCATAACCTGTTATTATATCTGAAGTTTTGTATCGATTAATAAAATTATAGGCAGTTAGATTTAGAGAAACAAGCTATTTAGAGAAAGATCTACAATAGTTTAAGTGTCGCACATTAACAACTGCATGGCGGCATGATTTCATGTTTTACATGCAGCTAAATACCCTTCACTTCAGCTGTATTGCCCCCAGTGCTGCACATTTTACCGGAGCATGGTGTTTACGTTGTGAAACACGAGTGTGCAGCTGCACAGGGAGGAGGTAGAGAAACTGAGCGAGGCCGGGAGTCTGAGTTAACAACAGCCTCACGCTGCGATAATCTACAAGCACTTCCAAAAACAGATGGGCTGAGTTACCTGCAGTCCTCTTCTTGTTGCACAACTTTTTAAGCAATAACCAACATTGTCAGATCCCTTTTAGCATGCATTTGCTAATTTGGTCCCTTTAGAGCTCGCTGGAATGAGATGAGGTTGCATAATGATGTGAGTGGTGAAAAATGTTCTTGTAGTTTGTTTGACATTGTTGGTTGTGTGACTCTCTTCATTTTTTTAAAATAGAAACACCTTTTTTTCTCATCAGTAAATGCATGTTTGTAGACTGAGGCTGATGCACACAGTAAGATAACCTGAGGTGGGCTGGGAAGCTGTTTAATCTCCACCTGCTGGAACCTGCACAGCCTGAGCCACATGTCAGCAGAGCAGGCATGGATTAAAAAAGACACCTTCTCGCTCACTGCTTACACCACTTTAACTGTTTTATTAAATCCACAGTGTTTGTAACACAAAGAGCTTTGCCACCTATACTTAGGCAGCACTGCAGATGTCTGTAAATGGATCTAAAATATTAAACATACATTTTTCTCTGCTGTGAATAAACTTTGATTAAAATGCCAGTCATATATAACTCATATCAGTAACTGTATCCATCCTAAACACCAGCTCAGGGGCTGGGAGGAGCGTCTGTCGGCATGTAGCAGAGCGCTCATGAATATTCATCTAATCAGGATGTGGATGCCTTGTTGATGTTTCTTCTCATGTTTGGCTGTCACAGTTTTCCATGTAGTCTAGACACCACAGCCAAAACACTACACTAATTTAAATATCCAGATCTGTTCTGCTTTCTTTGAATTCAGACAATCTATAGGTTTCCTGCTGCTCTCCAGGGTTGGTTCCAGTCTAGTGTAAAAAATAAGATTCACTTACTGGAAATGAAGTGAACAAAACAAAGTGAGGGGATCATTTTAATAGCACTGAATAAGGCAGTACGCTGGTTTGCTTGGCAGTCTGAGTACACGCCACGTGAACTGAGGTTAATGCCCTCGACTCCCGGTCACGACCCCATCTCTTTTTGTCATTGCCTGCTCTCTGCTCGCCATGTTTATTTTCTCTTTCCAGCTGTCTTATCCATTGAGTGTAAAAACGCACAAAAGTATCTTTAAAAAGTGGATAAAAATGTGGCTACTTTGACATATTTGCAAATCTAAGGCCACTTATTTTTAGTTTTTAAAAAAAGGCTCCCATTAGGCTTTAAATGAGCGTTATTCACTCAACAAGAACAATAGTTTAAAAAAAGTTGCCTCATAATACAAGGGATAAAAAAGTTGCCTGTTGATTTATCGTATAAAAAAATGGTCTTATTTCAGTGCTTCAGTAATAATAATAATAATAATAATAATAATAATAATAATAATAATAATAATAATAATAATAAGTTTTTTATGATCACTTTTTATTTATTTATATTTTAATTAATAAACTTATTTATTTAGTTTTAAAGAAAGTCAACTGTCTTTTTTGTCAGCCATTAAGTCATTCCATCCATTTCCTACCACCTATCCTCTTCAGGGTTGCTGGTGGCTGATATCAAGTCTAGAACTTCTTCCTACTCCTTTTCAAGTATGTATTACCCATCACATGTTGCACATGGCACGCAGTTTGCCTGTTTTGTTTTGGGTGTTGGTTGGGGACACGTTTTTTTGTTTTTTTGTTTGTTTGTTTGTTTTTTATGCTATGCATGCTTGAAACTAATAAATAAATAAATTATTATTATTATTATTATTATTATTATTATTATTATTGTTATTATTATTATTATTATTATTATTATTATTATTAGTAGTAGTAGTAGTAGTAGTAGTAGTAGTAGTAGTAGTAGTAGTAGTTGTAGTAGTAGTAGTAGTAGTATTTTCCTTCAAGTTTTCACATCACATTTTTCGAGCTCTCCTATGTTGCAACAAATCCACCTTCATAGGCTGAAGCCTATTCTAGCCTCCTTAGGGCGAGAGGTGAGGTGCACTCTGGACTGGTCTCCAGTCAAGACAAACAACCTTTCACACTCACACCTAATTTTAGAATCATTGATTAACCGGATGAGCATGTTTTTGGACTGTGGGGGGAAGCCAGAGTACCCAGAGAGATCCCATGCACGCATAGGGAGAACACGCAAACTATACACAGAAAGGAACACCATACCCGAACCGGGATTCAGTCTGGTGACCTTCTTGCTGTGAGGCTGCACTAAACACTAAACAGTTTGTGCGGTGTACAGGTGAACTCTCTCTGAATACACATATATTCTTTTCTGACACCTACATTACTCCACTGTGTCAAAGAAATTTCTTGACTTTCTCCTCGTCCCGTTTTAAAAACAGCTTCATTATTGAACCTCAAAGTGGTTTTGGTTGTGTCTGTTTTCCTTTTATTCCAACCTTTTAATATAGAGAATGTGGACAATAAAGAAAAAAAACAGACGCTTTTTTTGCTCATCCATCATTCTAAGATGCTATCCAGACAATCTAATGAACAGGATCAAACAGACAAGATGAGATCCAGGTCTCAGCGCAGAGAGAATCTGAAGTCTGTGAACTTCAAGTGACATAGAAGAAAGTGAATCCGGAGCAGACATCCAAGCCGAGCTGAGCTGATCATTGGAGCAAAGTTAACACGTATATAATGTATGAATTCAGGGCTTGTGTTTGAAGTTATAATTATTTAAGTGTTGTAATTGACTTAATGGAACGTGAAGTTCTGTAAGCTTTGCACAGAGACTGTATGAAGGTCCTCCAGAGGGACAGCTTGTGAGCCTGTACTTTTCATCAACATGTTGACTCTGTGCTTCTTTTTTTACACTAATACTTTTTTTAAAAAAAACTTTTATAACCACCGCGTGAACTCTTGCCCTCTTCAGACATACTTAGTGGCACATTGCTAACTACTCGACCTGAGGTGACTTTGTAAGCACATTTATCTACGCTGGAGCAGGTAATGAAAGAGGATGAATGTTTGAATACTAAAAGGTTCTGACCTGATGTACCTGGATGTTTCTTTAAGAAGAGACTTCGTTATCCGTAAATGTAATCACTGACTCTCTGTAAAGCCTGTTTCCTTCCTTTTTATCCCGTTATGAGCGTGGCGTTGATTCAGTAAACCTTTAAGTACATTGTGCTCTTCACTGGTCAGATTCAGACAAAGGTTTTGCACGCTGTAGTAATAGCTCCCATTAAATTTAATGAAGCTATGCTTCAACCTCTCAGGGATCTTTGTCAGGCTAACAATGAATAAGAGGGTAAAGAGCTCTCCGCGTCATCAGAGGTGTCCTGTTTCTGTGCCATCCTTGTATCAGAGCTGCAGTGATCACACTGGAACTCTGTGCGACCATGATGAGGACATTTCAGTAAAGTACATTTGGAAGCAGCGTCCATGTCGTCAACAAATGTTCAGCTTTATCACATCATCATTAGGAAAGACGGACCCCACAGTGTTTATTGAACATATTCAGAAGCACTAAGAAACACAGACATGTCCTTACCTGAGTTGGGGTCTATGGAGAAATACGGCTGTCCCTCCAGTATGCTGTAGACGAGTTTAGCGCTGTTCCCGTACACCGGATCATCAGCATCTGTGGCTGTTACCCGGGTAACAGGGGTACCTGTGGGGCAGACAGACAGAGTTCTGAACTCTCACTCTGTAGGCAATCATCTCAGCGACACTGTGAACTGAGGTTTGGAAGTGCTGAGCCAATCAGGATGAGACAATCCAACCCTCTGTGGGGTTGATTTGTTCAGAAATCCTGTCTCATCTGTATCAGACATGCATGAGACTTGCAGCGCATGCTAATGGTGTTCCTCTGATGTCGGTAAGTACATGGACTCTGTGAGTTTCTTATGTGTGTTTTATGATCCAGTAAAAGAAAGAGTGAACAGTTCACCCTGGACAGAAAACATTGCACATGGAAATCTAATAAATACATAAATGAAAACAGGGTTTGACAACATCTCTACCTGGTATTTCAAAATAAAATGCTTTCTATCTTTATTCTTAGATTGTCTGATAAAATAGTTAAACACGTCAATGAATAGTAATAATAATAATAATAATAATAATAATAATAATAATAATAATAATAATAATAATAATAATAAAACATCTTATTTAGGTTTTTTTTTGCATAGAATTCATGCAAACCTCTACATATTCATATGTTGTCGAAATCCCTGAATCTGTCTGTGAACTCATCAAAATGTTCCATTTTCATAAAAGCATCAGATCTTCATGAGACTTGCTGAAATGATGAGGTCATCACATAAGGGTCTTCGAAATGGTTCACAACACATTGGAGGGGTGGGCCTAAAACACCATGGTCTGCCCATAGATCTGCCTCCAGTCAGAGGGAGGGGGGTTTGTGGAGCAGGGAGCCTTAAAGAGACAGCAGCTAAATCAAAGTGCTTTAGACAGAGACTGAAGAAAGAATTTCTAAAACACCAGAGAGAAAAAAATAGTGTTTTTTTTTTTTTTTTTAGTTGTAAATCACATAAAGATACAACAAGGTTACTTGGGGGACAGAATAAAGAAGAATGATAAAAACAGCAACACTCCCTCTTTAACTAAAAAAAGTAATTTAAATGTAGTGTTTATTCAGAGCTTTCACACTGTGTTACATTCACATCCTGCAGTCTCCAAGGGGCAGTTTCGACCAAGGGATCAAACCCCCAACCTTCCTGTCATGAAACAACTGACTTTTCCACTGATCCACAGCTGCCCTTTTGTTTCTAGACATTGAAATGTAGAGTAAGAGTTGAATAAAAGTTGGACTAATATGAGGTAGGAGTATGTCGAATATTCAATATCTTTGTCTGTTCAATGAAGCATCTGTTTTATTATTATTATTTATTTTTAACCTGCACTCGAACCTAACACATCACAGTTAGTCGCTAGCATCACAGAGGAAGCAGTGGGACATGAAAGCTGTCTAAATGTCAAGTTTACACAAAAAGAGCAGTGGGGAGACACTCTTTCATTGATTTTGATGAGAATGAGCAAAAACACAAAGCTGATATTTTAAACTTCAGTGTGAGGGACAGGGATTACTTGTGGCTGCTTGGGATATGAAGTGTACTGAAGTTTGAAAATTCAGATAAAAATGTATCAAGCTGTAGACACGATCCAATCAGGTTTCACTCAATTCAACACGTTTTCAGTGAGATATAGCAGCTCAAAAAATGCTCTACCAAAAGGTTGAGCTGCTAATTAAAGAGTTAATATGTAAACAAAGGCTGAAATGTCAACAGAAACTCCATATTTGCAGGGAAATAGGTATGTTAAAGTGTCTTTTTTTCTAAATGCCTGTCCTGAATGAAGGCAGGGTGAGATTATAGACAGAAACAAAGAAAACAGGCTCACAGTCTGTTATTTATATCTTTAGTGAAGCACTACCCCCCCCCCCCCCCCCCACACACACACACACACACACACTCACACATCCATCTTCTTCCAGATGTGTGTCCACAGTCCTGCCATCCAAGTGTCAATTACTTGCACTAAATGCAACATGACTTCAGATCAAATTGTGTTTAATGGGCGTTTGGCCTAACTAGTCCCGTCAGTGTTGATTAGCATTTAGCCTCTAGCATCCGCTGGATATGCAAGCTAGTGTTCAGATCAACGTGACAGTGATAGATGTGCCTTACATTAAATGTACAACAGCAGCATACAAACCAATGCAATCTTTTCCCGACTAATGGTCTCTAAGATCTGCAGCCCTTTGATTCGTGTCGCCTGAAAACGCTTTGATGAAGGTCAAAAGATGATCCGACAGACATCTTGAGCCTTTTCACTTGGTGCAAACATCGTCTCTTCCAAACAGAAATACTTCCTTCTGAGAGGAGTTTGTCCAATTAAAAGTTTTGCTTCTTGGTGTTACTTTGAGCTTGAATACATGTTTGTATACTCTTACTCTCATTGGATATCTCCGTTCCTTTAACACTGGAGCAATTAGCATTACCTTCACACCAACAATACTCAATGCAGCACAAACTGAAGCTCTTTATTAAAGCAGCTCTCTGAGGCTTACAGAAAACAACACAAGGACTCTCATCAATACACTTATGTAAAGCTAAATGCTCAAGGCTAATTTCAAAATAGACGAGTGAAAATTTAAGCTACTATCCACATCTCTATTATGCAGTATCGCAAAAAAAAAAAAAAATGCACCCGAAAACTGAATGTAAAAAAAAAAGACTATTAACACAATCATCCTTTTTAAGTCACAGTGACCTCGCTTCTCATCAGACTCCGTTAGAGAGAGACAAAGAGGCTGACGTGCTGACAGTGAGCTCCGTGCTGGCAGGAGGCGACAGATGGTATGGTAATTGTGTCTGTGAAAGATGTTTAGAGGTGTTCTGACAACAAAGAGAGACGTCCCTGGGTGCAGGTCCTGCCACAGACACCTGAGTCCGTCCGCTGCAGAGGAGGGAGCAGAGCATGGAGAAATGTAGCTGAGCTTACAGAGGATGAGTTATGACTCTGACATTTTGATGCAGTCATAGATTAAATCCCCAAATCAGACATCTGTTTTCTTTTGGGATGTTTGATCCTTTTGACCTGCTGACCGGAGAGCAGCGATGAGGTAAGCAGCAAAGTGGACCATCCGTCTTCCCTTTCACGCTGAACTCTGACTCCTGTCTTTGGCAGCGGTCTATTCTAAAAGAATTTCTCGTCCCTTTTATTGATGTGGTCCAGGATAAAACTGGACGCACCTTCCTTTAGCTATAATTTCTTTAACACCTGGAAATCAAATTGCGCAGAGCTGATCAGTTCCCAGGTGGCTTCAGCTGCCACATGGAATGGATTTGCTGCAAGGAAACGGACAATAACGTTGATGCAGCAGCCATCAAATCCACCTGAGCTTAGTTCCTAACAAGGTTCTAATGAAAGGGAGCACAAAGGATCTTTGTTTTTTGATGGATCTATCCAGAAATGCAATGTCAGACTTACATACACACAATGCTTTATCTGCATTTACAGAGGACCCTCTTCTGCTACTCACTGTTTTTGTTGCATTGCCTCATTATCACTTTAATTCTCATTTAAAATCCTTGTTTAGCATCAATTATACAATCCTGTCCCCTCTAGCAGTACTTGCTTTGATATTTTGGACTTGTGCATAATCACCAGATGTCTGTCTTTGGTTGTATATTAGCCTTTGATCACTTCAGTGCTCCCTGACTTTATTCATTTAGATTAAGATGGTCACAATATCCAATTTTTTATTCTTTTTTTTTAATGTTAGCTGTAACCAAAAAAAAAATTTCTATTCAGCAGAGACGTGACACTGGCCACCTCTACCTCTTTTCCATCAAAAGAACCAGGTGCTCGTTCAGCGCCAGTGCTCAGTGGTTTAAATCAGTGATTCTCAAACTGTTTAAGACCAAGGACCACTTAACGTCCCCCAAAAAGCCTCACAGACCAACAAGCTGAATAGCCCTGGAACAGCAGCCCAGATAAATAACTGATGTATGTACTGGCGCTAACGTTAGCTTCCACAAAGTCATCTGGCTGCTGCACCAGCTCCTGCCCAGTGTTGGAGGTTTTCTCTTCCTCATTTGATTTTCTTTACTGTCCCCGTCATAAGCCACCAACACAAGATGACTTTACCTGTAGGCTCGTTAATGAAGCAATGTTAGTGTTACCATTTTCCCTAGGGGAGACTTCAAGGGAACTTGTGAGTTAACTTTTTTTTTTTTTTTAAATTGTTCCAAAAAAATAAACAAATTTTGGTGGAAAAAATCATGGTGGATTGCTTGGAGGCGCTGACCACAGTTTGGACGTAGTGGCCCAGCAAAGAGTTGGTGTTTCTTTGCCTGTTGACTCTGTGGCAAAAAAAAGTAAGCTGCACAGAGCAGCCTGAGAAGCTGCTAGATCCTAACAATCTTTGATAGAGAGAAGAGGAGTGACATCCTGTCCTGCAATCCAGACATTGACAGCAGAGGAGATGGGGGGGGGATTCTGAACAGATGGTCAGACTGAGTGTTTTTAAATGATTTCAAAGGACTGGGTCGATTTATTTCACATTTCATGGGTAAGAGAAACTCCAGACAGCCAAGAATATGAAGAGGCTCAACAATATCAAGTTTCAGAGTACCTTTTTTCAGTTAGTGTATGAGTGGGAGTTCGCTTGCACTTTTTGTGGACTCACTCTTATTCTATGTCTTTTCAAATAGTTTTGTGAAGTATGATGCTGTAAGAAAAAAAAAAAAAAAGTTCTAAATAAATGAGAGACAAACATCAGTTCTTAAGATTTGATCACTGCAGTTTGTAGAAGCTCTGCAGGTAAGAACTGATCTTTTTTTTTTTTTTTCTACAATGCATGTTAGGCGCTTTTGAGCTTTTCTTTATTTCTATGACGCCAGCTCCACGTGTCGTCCGTTGATTAATCGTCCCCGCGGCGTCTGTGGTCTTGTAACAGCAAAACAAAGCAAAAGCCACCTTTGCACTCTAACTGCAGAAGCAGTTTCACTGTTGCAACCCAATTATTTCACAGTGAGAGAGCCTCAAGTGCTCCTCTGGGACTGAGGTGTTGGAGTAATTCATCGTCTTATGATGACCCGCGCTGTAGTGTTGCCAAAGCTTACCTTGTAAATTCCGTAGCGCTTGTTACACCCCGTGCCTTTTGCAGAGCTTAGATCACAGCAGATCAATGAGCTCACTTTCTTTCTGTGGTTTCTGCTCAGCGCGATGGCACCAGCACTAAAAAACAGCTGCTGATAGAGTTGGAGTTTCCACCAAGCTGTCACTCAAGTCCTGTCCTCTTTATTTACATGAAATAAATGGTAAACATGATTTTTTTTCCCAGTTATCACACTCAGTATCTATTAGCACTATGTATCCCTGTGAATATGTCACTGGAAAGCTCATATTTCTTTATATCTACACACCCTGACACCTCCATATGATGTTATCCATGGACGCTATTCACAGCTCAGCCTGGAAGCAAACATGACGTAGAAATTCTCAAACGTGTGAGATAAGTAAATAAATTGTCAAGTAAATTGTTTGACAGAATGCATGGAAACATAATTATATGACTTATATCTAAAAGATGTGCGCAATAATCCAAATTGTTGCGCTCATGCAGGAACTCTGAAAAGCAAATTATATCCTGTGTGCCATGGATGTTTGCCAATTGTCAAACGAATAAAATGAGAGACAGCTAAGGAAATTGCACCTCCTTTTTTTCCAGAGATACAGAACCTTATCTGCTTTAAAGTTAAATTACTCCTACTACAGAGAGAGAGGAGGCAGCCATCTACACATCCCTAATTATGAAAAGTACTTCCGTACTCCTAAATGGTGTCTGACTATTGCAAACAGGCTTTATAAATTCAGTTAGACTATGGATTGAAGTGGGGGAAGTGAAGGGTAAGGAAAAAATCTTCATAAAAACAGTGGAACTGCTGAAGCATGAAATAGCTCCTTCTTTCTTTCCCTCCCACCGGAGTAAAATGCTCCTCACCACCCCTGATAAAAAAATGAGGGATTAGGAAAGCCAGTGTTTTGGTCCTGTTTCAAATCAGTGCAGATTAGCTCGTCCTTCCCCTCGATAATGCGCCGAAATTTCAGGGACGCTGCAGAAACGGATGCAGCAGTAGGCCAGGAGATGGGCGCAGGAGCTGGATTGCTGGAGGAATATTGTGTCACGCTTTTATTTGAAGCTCGACGCATTGTGGCGATTACAATAATAGCAACGCAACACCTTTAAACTTCCAGGGATGAAAAGCTGAATGGATGCTAAAAACAAATTCTCTGCAGGGAGGCAGCGATGATACAAAGAAGAAAAAAAAAAAGCTGCAGTGGAAAATGGAAAATGTTTACCCACAATCCCACCAATGTCCTGCACAATCTACTACCTGAATGTTACTAACACACCTTTCTTGGTCAAACCTATTAGAGATGTGCAATCATGCTATTTCCTGTCTAAATGGATTAGTCTCACTTTCTCCAGCTGTCTCGCGGATGCCCAGACACTAAACGATTGCGAATAACCTTTTCTGGGGAAGCAAATCTCCCTCTGTTGGTTTGGGCAGTAGCCCACAGAGTGACACGCATTAAGCATGCATGAAAACTCAGCCTGCGTTCATGCTTGTTTTCCCACACTAAGTGTAATCTCATTAATCATGTCCCGAAGTTCACAGAATTTAATACCACACTAATAATTCAAACACACACTTCTGAAGGATGCCATCACTGCGCAGGAGGCGTTTATGTCAAAATCATGCGGCTCTTATTTCTCCTGTGGTTTCTGAAGGGGTCTCTCAATAAAGACATGGGGGTCTGGCCTCCCTGTTTCATCAAGCGACAGAAATAATAGGGCACGCACTTCCTATTTACTCTGTACTCTGGCTCAGTGATAGCAAATCAATAGGATTCTTCCCTGAACCAGAGAGGGGGATAAATTGGTGGATCCAGCCTGATGTGACACAACACAGCAGTGGAAGGACATTGCAGCTTATTTCTGCAACGCATTATCCCCACAAGGTTGCTTTATTTCTATAGTCTGCTTATTTCCTTGGATGTATTGTAAGCGTAATCAAACAGTGGAAGGTCGTAATGATGTAGCTTTGAGCCATCACAATATGCTCATTTGCAGACACTTACTGTTCGCGGCAGGGTGGGAGGAAAGGAAATGAATCTGAAAATTAGACTGAAATCAGCTGAAGCTTTTTTTTTTTATTATTATTATTTTTATTTATTTTTTTTCTTGGACTAGTCTTGAGCCTTTCCTATGTTAAAACACAGAAAACAACGACACTTAGGAAATACTCCATCATGACGAACTGTGCAAAATGTTAATGTAACATTTATGCACCCTACTTCAAGAAATGCTTCTGGATGAGAAAATAAGGAAAAACTGCTTTCTTCTCTGTCAAACTCTCTCCAACAGTATGAAGCTGTGTGTGGTGGGCTTCCCTGAAGTAAAACAACAAAACTACTTTACAAAGGATGCAACACTCTCGGGCTGTCACTTTTTAGTCGAGTTTCGAACATGAGGTGCAAAGTTGATGTTCGAACTCTAATTGCCTGTTCCAACGGAAGGAAACTCCTCTGTCTGCAGACAGTAATCAGCTGCTTTGGTCACATTACTCCAACAAGAACCAGACTTTAGGCACATGCATGGCCCGCCTACATCATCTCGAAGCATCTGTTTACATGGAGTGCAGTCTCAATAGAATCAGCACAATGAGAGACACAAAGAACAGGATAACAACTTTAGAGACTTTATGGCTCATGTTAAGCTGTTTTGCTCTAACCATAGACAGTATAAAATATGGAAGTGGTCTCCACGACGACACCCATCAGGGTTATATCCAAGATGACAGGGCCATCTTGGATATGACACAGACTTTGAGCTTCCTTTCTCACAGCTTTAGGTTACCTGTCAGTCATGTGAGCTGAGCTGAGCCTCTGATTGGACACACTCATAATCCTAATATCTTCTAAACCGCTGAGTTAGGAAAAAAGTCACTCACTGTACAGTGTGAGCCGATAGCAAAATTAGCTTTTCTGGCTCAAGCCATTTTTTGAAACCAGGCTGTAAGTGTGTGTTTTAATGCTTTAAAAGTTTTTTTTCTTTTTTTTTGGCTTGGTGTGTATGTGACTTCTGTTTTTTTTTTTTTTTTTTTTTTTTTTTTTTCTGCAGCCAGCCTCTGGCAGATGAACAGCAACTTAAGCACTTCCCCATAGGCTTCATTTTTCTCTACCCAATGTTGCCCCCTAATTGCTCAAAATGACTGTCGAGCGGAGCGGTCACGGTGGTCATGTCTTTGTGCATGGAGTGTACCATGCTGAAGCGCACCTCTCCAATGCTTGCCAAAGAGGAGAAGTGAACCATGGCTGAGCACGGTACACTTGCAACCACAGTGCCCAAACAAACTGGGGGGGGGGGGTATTTAAATATATTCAAAGAAATAATGAGTCATTCTAAATCCGTTCAAACTTGATTTTCTTTCTTTAAAAAAAAAAAAAAAAGTGACAGCCCTACAACACTATAAGATCGCATGCAAAGTGCAAAACCCTGCGTTGAGTCTTCATTATGTTGTTAATCTGCACAGAGGTTGTATTTTCCAGCTGATGTAACACGAGCATGAGCTGCTTTTTTTTCCCCTTACGTATTCCCCAAAACTCACCCTCAGCACGCTTGGTTCATCTAAGCAAAGCACACCACGGGGAAGCACTTTTCGCTCGAGCACCATCATACCTATAATCATTTTAAAAAAAACCAAAAACAAAAGTGTCATTACAGTTCATCTACCACGGGTGGAAAGCTTCTCCTCCGAATCCTTCCACGAAACAAGCACGGCAGCGCTGTAACATCTCAGCTCAGCTCGTCTCAGACCGGCTCAGAGGCATGAAGGGTAGAAGACAGGGGGCATTCATATGTATGCAGGCACTGAGCCATAGAGAAGGGATATCACTGAGGCATGGGGAGAGCTGTGGGCTGCATGAGGCACAGGACTAACAGTGCCCTGCTGTGAGCCCTACCCGGGTAAAACAATACTGTTTATGTCTGACTGGCTCAACACTGCAGGGGTTGAAAGAGAGAGGCAGAAACAGAGAAAATATGAGGAGGGGCAGTGGTGCGCATAGCAACACAAAAATTTCAGAGGTTCACTCCAGTGGCAAGGTAGCCCATCTGGAGAGAAAATAGAGGATCAGAGCAATTCTTAAATTAGAAAAAGAAAAAAGGTTTAAGCTATTAAGAAAGGGCAGGACACCTAGCCATTTTGGAGGTCCACTGCTGATGCTAAGACACAAAGGAGTATGATGCTGCAGTCTCAAAACACACAGACAGAGTTATTTTTACTCATGCCTGCACAGAATTTGGTTTCAGTGTCATGTTAGCTGGTTAGCAAGGAACTTAAGAGCTCCATCAGTGACATTTGGTGTGCTGAATACAAATGCATGGCAGCAACATTCATTAGCATGTTGGAGCCTGTCAAAAACATTCACAAACAAATTAACCCATGTTTTAGCTGGTCTATCGCTATCTTGTTTAGCTTTCTGCTGCTCAGATGTGCTTTTTCTTTTGGTGAGTCCAGCTCCAGCCTCCACCATTATTACAAAATAAATCGAAGAAATCCTTTTCAGCAGAGGAAGAGGACAGATCTCGCTTCTCACTTGGTCAGCTCACTTCTCGTACCGTCATCGAAAGGACTTAGATTCTACTCCACATAAATGGATTCATCTTTGCCCACTGACACTGAGAAAAAGCATTTAAAAATAAATTATTTTGGGGGGTAATATCGGTTGAAACATTAGATTATGAAGAAAAAAAAAGGGTAAATATATAAAAGTGAGACTATTAAACAAAACTTAGAAAATCTTCACAGTGCCAAAAAGCTGAAACACAAACAGCGAGCTAGAAGTTGAAAATGTGCAGAGAAAAGCCTTTTTTTCCAATTTGTTTTGTGGCTTGTTTTGAAAGTTGTTTCTGCTGCCTTTCTGTTCAAAGCAAAATAAAAAGATAAGTGAACTGGCAAGTCAGTCGACATTGGAAACGTTTCTCATGTGATTAAAGATAAAGAGGCTTTGAAACAGGACAGAGAAATGGAAAAATTACAAGAAAAGAAAACATCACAAAACCTTATGAGTATAGAGGTGCTCAATGATATTGCTGTGTTCAAAAATCAACAACCAGTAGTTGACTCAAACTTAGGCACCATTGTCAGGCTCAAAGAGACTGAAATGATCGTGAATAATCTGTTCAGTTTGCATGATGTGATTTTACTCTGATGTCGTATTTATTTATAGATTTGATTTTCATAACTTTTTTTTTACATTCTCTCATTCTTTATTTTCATTGATGTGAACATTTGGGAAACTGAGATGAGTTATTTTTATTTATTTATTTATTTTTGACACTGCATCAATCAAATTTGTGCTGCCCTCTGTGGGCACGAAATACAACTGCGTTATTTATTTATTTTTTCCTTTTTATTGTCACAAGACATTTGAGTTTGATTTTTTTTGGCCTTGTAGGGCTACTGTAGTGTAGTCAGCAGTGTTAAGAGCAAGTGGCAACCAAAGTGACGGTAATGCCGAAGTGTTAAAATCTGCAGTTTGTGGAGTGTTTGCTTGAGGCTGCCTTGTGAAGTACTGGAAACCACAAACACACCAAGTCAAGAAAAAGCCACTTTCACAACAGAAATAAACACATTTACAGCCTGGCAGATAAAAATGTCTTGAATAACTAATTTCTCTAACGGCACACACTGATGGTGAATTTTTTTGTTACTCAGCAGTTTAGAAGATATTAAGAACGTGAGTTCACCCAATCAGAGGCAGTTCAGCTGACTGACAGTTGGGCATCATGTAGCTGTTAGTGTGGAGGCTTAAAGCCCGCCTCATTTCCAATATGGCCACTGCTGACATAATGTTTCAAGACTCTGTTTCAGAAACAGACAGGTGATGTCACTGAGACTACATCCATTGATTGCACAGTTTATGGTTCAAAGCAACAGCACGTTTTTTTGTGTCTGTGAAACCAACAATCAGTTCATTTAAAAGAAAACTGCAATGCTAATTCTGCTAGCCCGCAAAAGGGATTTTCTATAATTGTTAGCATTAAGCTAACAGATGCTTTCTAACTTGTTGTCCATCTGAAGCTAGTGAGTTAGGGATAACCATTCTTACGTTACGTACGTTAGGCTGCATATATCATTTTACATTTTTTTATTGATCTATTATATTTCTCTTGTATTTAAATTTTGACAGTGTCTTTGTATGTGGGCTCTTAATAAACTGCCAAATCACAAACAAGGGCCTCTCATTTCACAAAGAAGTGTTTATCTGTCTGCCAAACTGAGCACCTACTGTACGTTCAGAGAAGGCAGAATAAGAGTCAGTTTTCATTGAGACTGTTGAGGTTACTCCTGGTATATGTTTTGGTCACTTCCACCTTTTATTGGAAACAACCTCTCAGCTGATGAGTTTTTTTTTTTGTTTGTTTTGTTTTCCCTCTGGCTCTGAAGGATAGTTAAACCAGAACTTACAAAAGCAGACTTCTCAAATGTAATATCAATAAAACTGAAATGTGAGAGTGGTGTGTAGCGTTTGTCAGTTCCAAACCCCAGACTTCATTTATTATTTAATTTGACAGTCGTGTCATAAATGAAGTTAACTGCATGCTTGTAGAAGCCGTCATTTGGAGGCAGACAGTCGTCACTCCGTGTGATGGTCAGTAAATATTTTCTGCTCTCATAACTGTCACTCACATGGCAGCAGATTGCAAACTAATGTAATGAACCCTCACATGGTGCAAATGTAATAATGCCTCCCGTGGCAATGACTGTCTAAATGAGTCCAGCCTTCACTTAGCCAGTGCTCACCCTCAACCACTCACACTTTTCTAGGTCAGAAAGATGGTGTGCCAGAGCTTTTTTCTGAAATGGCTGGTCTGCAGGGCTGGACATTCCCCTGATAACGCCATAGCGGTGACAGGAAAGTGATTATGTATTGATCTTGATCACATAGACACTGGTGTGGCTCTCTCTCCCTTCCCTGTCTGCGGCCAGAGAGGATAATAGCTCATGATCAGACAGGGAGACTGACAAGCCATCTCTCCAGGCACTGCCACCAGCACTCATTTTGGACAGTTGCACCTTTATTTGATTGAAATGCATGTGCACGCACGGTAGCTGGTGTGAGAATTAAGAGGCGATTAGCTCTGTATGGCAGAGAAATAAAAAAGTGTAGCTGTGCTGTAGCGCAGCAGGCCAAAGCTCTTGATAACACAGAAACAGTTGTAACGAGGTGGAGAAAACAAGCGTGTCGAGGCATGCTTTCATCCATCCATCCATCCATCCATACCCGGCTGTATATCCTCTCAGAGGAGAAGATGACATACTTGGAGTGTCGCCAGTTTCTTTTTCTACTGTAGTTGAAGCCAGTCTCAGATTCCTGGGCGGCAGATGGGCATTTATGGCAGCACTGCAGATGGGCATTAGGGAAATCCTCAAACAAATAAGTACGCTTATAAACAACTGGCATGTGTGAACTTTTTTTGTCTTTGGCCAAAGCTTTGTCAGACCCCCATTTGTCTCTATTTCCACTAACGCTCCTGTGATGTACGGTCCCAGGCTGTGATGTGTTGTTTTATATTTACACCAGGAGGATGTAAGTATTTCACATTGCAGGGAGGCACAGTAAATAATTGCAAGCAGGAGAAAACATGCTTTCCCTTAGCACATCAGTCTTCATAACAGGACTAATGCATACTCATGCTAAACTGCTTGTTTCAGCAGGGCCTGCAGAACACGGCAAATGAATGAGGAAACACCCTGCGGAGGCTGAGGGGACCAGGATATATGTTTATTTCAGGACGTAGCACACTTTTCAAAATAAGTCTAGGCCAAATACAACACGGGCCACGAGGAGGGCTAACAACAGGAAGAAAATATCCTGCAGATAAGATATGGTTGTCAGCATCCAAGAAATTGTTCCCAGGAGCCAATGATGGATAAGGGACGCTGCGCCTGTGAGGAGGAAGGGGACCGTCACACTTAAGCACTTACATTGTCATTGTTGTAGTACAATTACCAGACTTTTATAAGACAGAGAGGGGGCCGTTAGCATGCCCGTGTTTATATATATATATATATATATATATATATATATATATATATATATATATATATATATATATATATATATATATATATATATATATGTGTGTGTGTGTGTGTGTGTGTGTGTGTGCGTGTATGACATCCTTGTCTCAAGGAGTCAGCTACAGAGTCTGGCGCCTTGACAAGCCGTTTACAGGAACGGCAGGAACAAAATAATTAAGAGGGTCCTTTGTTCCTCACTGATGGCCGTGACATATGCTGCCATTTTAAAGGCTTGTGTCATTGATTCACTTTAATTAGTTCATAGAAATTGTGTGCAACATCCAGATAGAGTTCAGGCCTGGAAGCCGAGGACGGAAAATTGGGCACTTCACATGTTTAATTGCTCCCAAGGCATTTACAATGGCTAGGTAATAACAAAGAATAAGGCAAAGTCTATTGTCTAATGAACAACTTTATCATGGCTAAATGAACAAAATGTTGCTTAATTTGAGAACTCTGCCACAGGGGCAAGGGTGTTTAATGTGAATTATGCCTCCTCAATTAAAAAAAAAAAAAAGGGAAAATGTAGGAAAAAAAAAAATCAAGTCTCACCATAATGCAAAACTGTACCAGGAAATGAACTTGCGGTTAATATTTCTGCTGCACTCCATCAGAACTGGCTCTTGAGATCAAAGTTGTTTCTTAACAGCAGAAATGGCTCACTTATGTATGCACTGGAGCCAAAATGTTTCTAACAAGGCGTGGAAACCAGTGCTGTTCCAGCTGAGCCGCTCAGTGGCCACCAGTACACAACTCCCAGGGTGTGCTGCTTCATGTCTGAGTCAAAGCTGAGCTACTCCACAGTGCAAAATAACTCAGCCACGGGAAGATAACCGATATAGACAGAAAGAAAAAACAGTTTAAAACAAATTCGAACTAGGGTGGAAATGAAATCTAATAATATATATATAAAAAAACACCATGTCATCCTTACTTAAAGTTGTGTTGAAGCTTTTCACAGCATGAGGCCACACCAGTAAGATTGAGTGAAATATAACAAGAGACATCAGGATAAATACGCACGAAATGAAAGCAGAACATGGACAGGAGGCTCCGCCCATATCTGAATCCATATTTAACATTAAGCATAAACAGATCTTTAGCTATCACTCAGTAGTTGAGTAGGTCAACTCTCCATCTCAAGGTCTCAGCTAGATCCCAGATCCTGCAGTCACATGCTTCAGTGTCTTTTGGCGAGACAGGAGTTTGTAAATGTGTGTGAATAGAATTAGCTAGAGATGCTAATTGATGCTCCCCTACAGAGAGTGGAACCATATCAAAAATGGTTGCGCTAACGTTACTCCATTAATGAGCCTACAGGCACAGTCATCATGCATCCGTAGCTTAAGACGACACTAACCAGAAGAACATGCAACAGCAAGAAGAATTAGCCGCAGTGAGCATTGTGGACACTGTGGAAGCTGACGTTAGTGCAGTGCATACATCAGTTGGGCTTATCTGGGCTGTTGTTCTTTCTGGGGCTATTTAGCTTGGTGGTCTGTGAGGTTTTTTTTGTTGTTGTTGTTTTTTTGTGGGTGTGTAGGGGGTGATAAGTGGTCCTTGGTCTGAAACGATTTGAGAAACACTGCACTGTACTGTCCTCTCTGATTTAAGGTGTAAAACACCTGGAGAGAAAATACAAGACTTGGAAAAAAAAGCCATTTGTTGTTCACATAAAACAGATATGTATCGATAGATCTTTAGAGTGATACACTGTAACATAGAAGCAAAGCTGGAAATACTTCCTCTAGAGTGTTTCTGCATACCTGGATTTTGTCTCAAGTCTCTTGGGGTGACAGTTGCCCTGGTGGCTTGTAATGTTACCTGTATTTCCCGACGTACAGCATTAATGGCCAAAATTATTAGAACACCTGACAGATCTGAAAGTATTGACCTTTTATTTTTGCCTCTAAATCCTGATCATGAAAAATGCAGATGGTTTCTCTGAGCACGATAAATATCAGATGGAGTGAGTCTGTTTTTATCCACTTTGAACTTTAAAATTTGGTCTGTCCATCTTTTGCAGCACTTACAGCAGCACGTCTGTGGTATCGTGTCGATATATTACAGGAGAATTTCAACACAAATGTTATCCCATGACTTCTGCATCTTAAGACAAAGTCTTTCCTTTGAATGTACAATAGATCCGTCCACTTTATTTTAAAACTCAACCTGATTTACTGGATGGGGTCCAGGTCTGGACTGGAGGAGGGGTGGGCGGTGTAGTCCATTGTTTCCAGTGTTCCTTTTTATAGAGAAAATGACCTAAATCTCCTTATGATGGCTCTGTTCGATGGTATAAAGAGCATACTGGTGACTTTGTAGATATTTTATTTGTTTTTGGGGTATTTTAATGACCAATTCAACAAAAACAACTAAAACCTTTGAAATATACCAAGTGTTTTAATAAGTCTGGTCACCACTGTAGGTCTTTGAGGTCAAACAGTGTCTGCTCGTTGTTCTTCATCTGACCACATCTTCTCCACTTCTAGAGTTCTTATAGACATTAGATTTAAAAGCCACAGGAGCATCCATCATTTCTCAACTGCCTCTTTGTTCTCCCTCCACTCGCCTTTTTTTTTTTTTTTTTTTTGCTGCAGAAGGTAGCCAGCAGAGTCCAAGAGATGATGGGTCTGCATGGGAGGATGGTTTCTGTTGTTTCCGATTCCCTCTGCACTGCTCACCTGAGGCTGAAACCGAACAACATGGAAGGCCTGCTGTTTTCTTACGTCACCGGTCTTTGTGGGTATCCGGACACTTCTGTCCTCACAGTCCTAGAACTGATGCCTACCACCGCATCCCTTTGTCTCCCCTAATGCATCCTCTGCCATTAGTGTATGAATGTGGTGTAAATGGCTTTGAGTGGTCAGAAGCTTCCTCAGTACAAGTCCATTCATCATTTATCATTGTGAAAAGGACTGCTGACACAAGGAAACAGATAAAGTGATCTAAGAGCTGAGTAAAATCATCTGAAAATATGTAAATAAAAGAGTAATCATGTCTTAAATGCAAACAGAGTCCACTTTAAAAATTTCTGCTCATCGATCTACTCTGCTCATTGCTTGAACTGCTGCTAAAGAGATGATTTCAATGATCTACAGTCTCTTTGTATGTGCAGGGAGTTTATAGGTATCACTCTGGGGTGTTTTTTTTAACTGTAAGAGAAAAAGTAAATTTTCTTTATGCACCAGCGGGAACATTCAGAGTCTTTTCTGGCATGCTATTTCCATATTCTGGTGGAGAGCAGCAGCAGCACCGGGGATGATGTTGCATTAAAAACAAAAGACAGAGTTGGAGAGAAGCGTTGCCTCTCCTCCTTCTGTAACAACTACCCCAGGCAGCCGCAGAACAAGAACATATTCTCAGTCAATCACATAGTGTCTATTCTTACAGACAGAGGGAAATCTTAAGATAAAAACAACCTGAGGCTGCTTATTGACAGTGGTTCCCTGCATTGTGTGGCCTCTAACCTGGGTTTTGTGTGGCAGAGGTCCCACACAGCTGCAGTGACACGCTGCACTCACCGAATCCAGCCTTCAGCCTTGTTTTAGCGTTGCACTTTTTAACTGAAACACTGACAGCAGTCAGTAAGTGAAGGGTTAAAAAACGTTTTCCCGGAGGACTGTCAAAACGTGCTACGTGAGTGGTGACTCAATGTCCTCGTCAGCCCGGTGAGATCTGCGCTACGTTGCCGCCTGACAAGCAATCCATCATGAAGAACACACAGACAGAAAGCTGCACGCTGCCGCATAAATGTCCGCCAGACAGACATGCTAAAATACACACGCCTACGGCACGCACCTGCCGTGGCACACACATGCACGCAGAGGTAAGTACACACTTGTGCACTTGTTAACACGCTGACAGTCATATGACAACAGGAGACAGGTAGATCCACAAACACGGAACACCTCACCTTCCCCCAAAGTCTTAAAACCCCTCTGATAAAAGAAAGAAAGGTGTAAAAAATAAAGACAGAGGGGGAGAGCGGCTGAAATGGAGGAATGTGGATTTACACCCCGAGTAATCCCATGGTTTGTTTACACTCCCAGAAGTGAAGTGAAATTTTAAAGGGCTATCTCTGTAGCGTGCTGGAGAGCAGATTCACCCAATTACACAGCAGCCCCCAGTGTGACATAGTAAACCTGCTGTACGATTGACTCTGTTTGTAGCTTTGTGTGTGTGCGTTTGTGTGTGTGTGTGTGTGTGTGTGTGTGTGTGTGTGTGTGTGTGTGTGTGTGTGTGTGTGTACAGCAGACTGTGACTGTGGTAAAACCACAAACTGACTAAATCCATACTGCAGTGTTAAGAGCAACACAGCTGCCAATGCTCCAATACACAAGCAGCCGGAGCAGGAGACGACTGCGTGATGCCACAAACCAGCCGCCTGCACCACAGTGAAACAAGGAGCGTGAGACGCTCAGTAACTGGTCCTGAGTTTGTTATAAGACCGTCATAAAATT
Source organism: Labroides dimidiatus (assembly GCA_030710495.1). Classification (NCBI taxonomy): domain Eukaryota; kingdom Metazoa; phylum Chordata; class Actinopteri; order Labriformes; family Labridae; genus Labroides; species Labroides dimidiatus. The sequence continues at coordinate 29,089,650 of CM061144.1, read as the reverse complement.
CAATAAAAACAGAACATTTCAGGCAATGCATGAAAAAAGGTTAAGGGGAAAAAAAAAATGACAGTCAGGGACATCAATTTTGATGACAAAAAAAAGCAGTAAAAGCACAGCAGACGATTCGTCTTCTTTTCTTTATTTTATTACGTGTTTTTCTTTTTTACCTCTCTTCATTGTACCAGACAGCTGAGGCGTGGCAGTGCCGCTACGAGCCGGGCACAGGCTTTAGCTAATGGGGAGCGACATGAAGAGGAGGGCCTTGCCTCTACTGGAGATTTGATCCTTTCTTCTTATCAGCTTCTTTTTCAAATGACCTTGCTGTACGGACTTTTATGCCTCTCTCCTTTATTCTCTGCCAGTGATTGGATGGGCTCCTCTAGTCTCAAATCTCTGCCACCTTGATGAATGTGTTCCTCCCCCATTTATGTTACATTGACCAATCCCCTTCCGCTACCAGGCACAGTGCGAGACATGAATCTTGACGGTAGACACTTGAGGCACACACACATACACACAGCACATGAAAGAGCTAATAAAGATGCTAAGCTCCTTTTTTTCTCTTTAGTTAAGTCCTTTTTGCTTTGTTTCTCTTGCAGTTCAATTAAGTCTACACAGTCTTTTTGTGGGAGCAAAATGTAATATTAAAGAGAGTTATTATGTCTTTCAATGGGATGCAATCGCTGCTTTTAATTTTAGTTACTGAGTGCTGGATGCCTGCAGGGTCCAAGCAGCTATGGTTGGTACCTCAGACAATTAATAATGCAGACATGAAGAGATGAGAGTAGAAGGGATCCTGTTCTTACTGCAGAGCGCTGTAAAATCACCTGAAGCATTAAAAGGAAGCCTGGATGCCAATACACACACACTTTCCTGTTGACTTTTGGCTGCAGAAACACAAAGCTCAAGTTCTCGTTTTCATGAAAAAAAGAAAAGTGAGCAGGAGCGATGTAGTAAACAAAACAAGGAAGAGACAAAAAGGAGCGAAGAGGCTGGAAGAGAAAGCAGAAGAAAGGGTCTACAACACAACATTAAATATCCACAACCTTCCTCTTGAATAATGAAGAGGTGAGTGTACCAACGAGAGCATATGAGAAGGCATCCTGGCATCTTGGCAGATATGAGCTGGCATTTGCCAAACAGGAACGGAGCCCTGTTCGATGATGCAGACAGGACCTCCCACTCACCAGCATGACTCCTGTCACTTGTGGATGATATTTCACACGTGTTGATTAGGACACAGCCACTCAGGCCCACACACAGGAAAGTTTGATCACTTCCACAAGCTTACAAGTCAAACTTTTCCCAATTCAGTATGAAAAAAAAGGCTGAAGCCCTTTAAATGTTTCCTGCTTTAATCATCAGATTGGCTTTCTTGGTCATATGACCTCGAAACAGAAACATCATCCTCTGTAAACATGACCAGCTCAGGGAGAAAGTGCAGCGTTATCTGTAGAATAAGGGGCTGATGGGTAATTAGCGAGGAGGTGTATGAGTGAGTGAGAAAACAGCCCCTTCAGCCGAGCCACACCACATTTCTCTCCTGTGAGATGTGCTATGTACCCGGTCTAATGAATGCAGTGGGTGGCTTCTTCCTCAAACTCTCACATCACAAACCGAGGCTGGAGAGGAACTCTCTCACGGCACGTGGCCCTCCTCACACACACACACACACACACACACACACACACACACACACACACACATAAACTCTTATCAGATTAATGAGAAAAGAAAGTTCTAATTCATTCTAAACAATTCCAAAATGAGACACACCAGTTAGATCTCTGCAGGACAAAATAGATTTTTGTTTTTTTTTAAATATGCAGCATCCAGTCAGAGCCTAAAAACTAATCTAACAAGCAACTATCAGCAAGTAGCATCAACTTTTACCTATAGACAAAGCCTACTACAAACACTTTGATTTATTCGATGCAGGTTTGTTTCTCAATCACTTATGTTTAAAGAGGCTGATCAGACTGATCACGTGCAGATTTTCAAAACCTCTACATATTCACATGTTGAAGAAATACCTGAATGTGTTTGTAAACTGATCAAAACGCTCTCACTCTGTTCTAAAAATAGCACCAGATTTTCACCAGATCTTCATGGGACTGACTCAAATAATGAGGTCATCGCACAAGGACCTCCTAACTGGTTCAATGGACACATTGGAGGGGCGGGTCTCAAACATCAAGTTCTGCCCATAGTTATGCCCCTGACAGGCTTCCAGAGTGTTGGCCAATCAGAAGGAAGGGAGTCTGTGGATCGGGGAGCCTTAAAGAGACTGAAATAAGGGTTTTCTAAAACACTTGTGAGTAATAAATAGACATTTTAAACCTGTAAATCATGTTAAGCTGCTACAGGGGTACCAGATAGAGAGGGAATAAATCTGAGAAATAACAAGAAACACTTTTTAAAGCACTTCTTATGTTTAGAAATAAAATCATTATTTGGCTTTAAAGCTACACTGACATTTTTATGAACCTCTTCTTTGCTGACCTCTTTTGTGGGGGGTATTTTATATTTTATTGAGTTTTGTACTTTAGTAATTATTTAACTATCTGTACTTTACCTGAGTATTATTTTTTGGGATAACTGTTTACTTTTAATCCGCTACATTTGAAAGACATGTTTTCTTTCTTACTTTTCTATCCACTGTGTTTCTATTAAAGCTCTTGTTACTCACTCTGAATGCTCTGAAGTCAGCTGATGAGTTTTCCTTTTTGAGCTCAGAAACAGTCAGCTGTGTTCCTGCACCGTGCTGTTAGTCTCTTCATCCCTCTTCAGTGTTTACAGACTTTAAAATTAACACAAAGAATTCATTATCAAAAAACCCTAAAATAAAGTGATTAATTCTCAGCGGCAAAGCGACACCATCCTGATAACACTTGTCATATCATATCCATGGAAAGGAGTCCAGCACTGCTTTTTTTTCTGCCTTTTGCCACAGGGTCTGAGAGTTTCCATTTCAGGCAGGTTTTTAGAGTGAGTGGAAATAATGACAGTTTCCAGACTCAGATGTGAGAGCAGCCTGAGGAGTCGGTCTCTCGTTGCTCTCACCAGCTCTGCTGCTGTAGCCTGGATGCAGGTCTGCTCCACTTTAACTGCCTGTCACCACAAAATGTCTTCAAGTATTTAACTCTGCTTATCTGGATGAAAGTTCTGTGTGTCTCTTTTTCAATATGAGTTTAACTTTGAATATTTTATATATATCTCATGGAACGAGTCAGTGCAGATCGATACAAACATTAAACCCCGCTGTGCACACAGCACGTTTAAAAACACAGATGCAGCCTCACATCTGTGCCGGGAAGTGATGTAAAATAGATTTTTAAAAGCACGCTGACACACACAAGGCCATGCTGAATTGTGAGGTGCTGGTGTGCTTGGGGTGAAAGGTCACAGGCTGAAGGCCAGCTGCTGTACATGAGTGCTCATATATCACATCTGTGTTACTGATATTTCTGCTGTAAAGAGGATTCAAAAAGGAATATAAAAGGACAAGGCTCCATCCACGTCACATTTTGAATGAGATCAAAGCAACATTAAAGTTTGTCCTCCAAAGTCTCAGTCACGAGTTAAACAAGGAGCCAGCCTGGAGTTTAACAAAATCTTGAATTATTTTGTAAATGTTAAAGAACACATTTGTATTTCTGAAAAGAATTGTCAAAAGTTAATAATTTTAACAAATCTTCACAATGTTGTTTTTTTCTGTTTGGTGTACTTGTTCCCACCCACTCCTGTCTCCACTGGACAGATAGAAACTGACTTTAAGCTGTGGAAAGTGAAAATACAAGATGTGCTTTGTACTGTAAGATATGCAAGGACCGATCTCTACTGAATAGCTGGTAATTAACTCCCGGGCTACACTTAAATGCTGCTCTCTTCTTCCTTTTAAATAAAGAGGAGCAAACAATCTGAGAAAGAGTTTACTGATTCATAATAAAATTCATCTACAGCCTATAGGACGTATGGAGAGCAGAGCTGCAGGAGTCTTTATAAAAAGCACGAACATCCTGGAGGACAGCTTCGCTTCGCTTCAAGTATGACATATTCATAAATAAGCCTCTGAATGAAATAAACCTCATTCATAAATAAAACTCTTTACAGAATAGGCCTAAAGGGCAAGTTTGGACAAAAAGATTCTATAAAGGCAGGTCATTCTGCAGTGTTCTGATCAAACTTGATAGTGTCAGTAAAATGAAGAGTGAGGTTACATTAGCTCTGCTTGGTGAGGTTGGAGTTGGTAGATGAGCTCTGGTAGGACATAACCAGGATTCACTAACCTTACACGTTATTGACACATCTCAGAGCACCAGGCTGTGAGTACCACCACACCAGATGCATCTCTGGTCCTATCCTGCTCTGTTGCGTGTTGACTGAGTGCTTTTTCATCCATCAACTCACACCAGCTGCATGTTAAGTCCAGTACCTTGGAGGACCTCCAACCAGCTGGAGTTGGGAGACCAAGGAATTTCTGCACTTCCTACTCTTTGTTCATGTTGGGCTGTGAAACCTTGAACCTGTTGACTCCTGGTCTGGTTCTGCTCATTATATCAGTTTTTTGTTGTGGTCAAGCGAAAAACAATCTGATTTCAAAACGGTTTGTTTTATTTTGAAAAAAAAAATTCTGTACAAGACTTACCATCCAGCTCGATCTGCCCTACAGAGAATAAATGCGTCACAGCTCCTGCAAAAACTGGGCAGTTGCGCATCTGCTGCAACCTGCCGGAGCAGGTACCCAGCTGGACCACAATGGAGCGGAACCAGTGTGAGGTGACACATTGATTTGAATAGAAACCTATCTGATCCAGTGCTGTGACAGAGTTAAGCCAGACTAGAGACACATCTGGTGTATTTTGGCTGTCAACAATCTGCTCAACTTCTGGACACTAAACTACGCCACAAGCTTAGTTTACAAAGTCTGCGTGTCACGTTTCAAAGAAAAGTAGTATTAAAGAAGATCTGCTCTCCAAACAAATGTAGGCTTAGGTAAGGGTCACGTCCTTTTACATCCAATTTTATTTTTACACTATATTTTAAAGGAGCAGCACAAATTAAATAGTGCAACTCTTTCCTTTTTCAAACAAAATATACTAACGAATACACCACACAGCTATTAAAGCTGCTCCTGGTTTCCAACTGCCTTCAAGGAACCCAATAACGCCCCCTACTCTGATCAGAGCAGGATCTCTCTCCTTCCCTTTCGTGCCGCTGATGGCAGGAAGCTGCGCCCTTGTTTTCCCTCAGATTGATTAGCTGACCTTGATACAGTGATCAGCAGTGTGTGACAGTTTGACAGGGAAAGATGAGTCTTACATGCATTCCAGGGCTGCAAAAAAACTTTCATTACAAGCATTAATTAAACCAAACCGTAACCTTGGACATGACAGGTTATGTGTTTTTGACAGAAGGTTTTTATGTTTTAATTAAAGCTGCGGCCTCACCAGCATTTTTTGAAAATTGCACTGAGCCAAATAAATTTTGTTTCTGACCTTTGCTTCCCTCTTGTCCCATTGTACCACTGTCGACCTTGTTGCTAGAAATCCATTTAATCACATCCACTCAGCACGACAACACAGAGGGTGGCATTTCTGACAGCCTCAGCTTTGCATCTTTTTCCCTCATCATTACAAATACAGACACACAACAGCTCGGCGAAAGCTCAGCCGCACACACACATATGCACACACTCTCCCATTTACTTTCCCTTTTATGAATTTTGTTTGTTATTTACCTCGGCCCTTTTCATTTCTCTGCTCTTTTTACTTCATGGGCACAGCAGAAAGCAAAAGAAGGGCCGACTTTGTTTGAGAAACGACACCGTGGCTCGGGAGAGGGCTGCTTTTTGTCCTCAGTCTCATTGAGGGTCTTTTGCTATTCACTGGGGCAAGACAGCGAGGCCAGCAAGGGAGGCAATCTTATGCAGATCACATTGAAGGGCTTCATTACCTAGAAGCCAGCTACTTTTTGTTCTCCCTCAAGGGAAGAGTGAGAGGGAGCATTAGCTTAGCAAAAGAGAGCAATGGCAAGCAAAAGGGAGGGCAAAGTACAGAGAAGGAAAAAAAAGAGTGTTTGCATGAGAGGAAGAGAAGGAGTGAGTTACAAAGGGAGAGTTTCTCTGCAGGCGACACTGGGGAGCGGGGACAAATTACACCTGAACAACAGCATCTTGACGACGAACTGTAGCTTTCTGCCGGCACAGAGAAGCTGTGCATTTCTCTGTACATGTGCACTTACATGCACTTATACATGTGTGAACCGTGTGTGTAGTGTATATGTTTGCCTGTCTGCAAAAAATAAAACCCCATGAGGCTCCAGAGAGCTTATATTACTGTATGTGGAACATTGACTGATGATGTTACATACATTATTCAGAGGTACACGGGATAATAAATAACGTTTGATGAATTAGTAATACACATTTGTATGTGATATTGAGCAGCTGTGACTGTGCATGTAGGTTTTTTTTTAATGCTCCTAAACTCCTCATGGATAACCAGGAAACATCTGATGTGCTGAATCTTTTTTTCCATACTGCTGTGGGGGGGAAAAAAAGAAGACGTCGAATAACGTAGCCTTTCTGTCGTGAGGACAGAAATACAAATAAAGCAGAAATGCTGATATAAAGAAAAAGGCAAACAACACAAAACAATCAATAATAAAAAATGCCTTCACATATAAATAAATAAATAAAAAAGCAGACAAACCTGTTATTCCCACTACTCTCACAGTTGAGCTCTCAAATACAACTGAGTACCACTTTGGGAGGTTGATCAAATCTAACCCAAAATTAGCTCAACAGCTAAGAAAAATGTCCAGGAATTTGAAAATAAAACTGTAAAATACAAACAAAAGACAAATAGTAGACTGAAAAAGCTTTTTTTTCTTTCTTTTTTTTTTTTTTTGTTTATGTATGCTCTTGTTTTTCCTTGCTGAGCGCCACTCGAGTGGTAGCTTGATACAGCAGCTCTCTGTTGTTCTTTTTCCCTCACCTTTTTCAGTTCTCTTCATATCTGGAGCCTGTTTATACTTTTATGGCTCATTTGTTGACCGGTGACACCAAACTGGTTACATTTGCAGCAGTGGTCTGGGGATCCTACATGTAACCATGATCACATTGTTCACACACAATACTTCGGCTGTTAGCAGCCCATAGCATGTTGATGCTAACTGGTCCAAAGTTCCTTGCGAGCTGAGGAGAAGGAGGTGAGGATGACGTGCTGGTACTGTTGTGTGAGCTAAGAAGAGACGCCATCGACCTGTCCTTCCATCCATCATTTTGGAGAATGTTAAATCTTTCTCTAATAAGATGGACGAACTAGCTGTGCTTACCCAGCACCAGAGAGAATACCATCAAATAGCATCATGCTATTCACAGAGACATGGCTAATGGAGCTAACACCAGACATGAAGACCACACTGAGGGATTTAACCTGCTGTGAGTGACAGGAAACAGGAGAACGAGACTGAACAGACTGATGGAGAAGGCCAGATCAGTCCTGGACCCTGCGGACCCTCTGGGGGTGGTGACTGACACAAGAATTATGTAAATTGTTGTCTCTGATGGACATTTTTTTTCTATTCTCGTCTGTTCTATGTACTGCAATATTTGCCAAATAACAGCAGGAATGATTCATACATCTGAAACCAGTTTCTGCTTTGTAGTTGGTGGACCAGGAGTAATTTTTAAATCCATGTTTTGTGTCCTAATAGTGTGTCAAAGATCCACAGTTCAATTGTGTTGTTGGTATAGGCCTTAACAATAGGCATATGAAAAGTTAAAACCTGTTTAAAATATGTTAATATACCCAAAGAAGAATAAAAACACTTGAGATAAAAAAAAAAAAAAAATCTTGACACAGGCTTTTAATAATTTCTGCATCAGAGGTTAAACAGTATGTTACATCTGACAACCTGCACACGAAGGGTTGCTTAATTATACAGGAAAACTGCAGATCTGGTGACCCTGGTTTTGGTTCAGGAAGATCTCTGTGGTCTTATAATGACCAATGTTTTGCTCCCCCAACAGATCCAGACACACGTGTGTCTTCTTAGTTCCATGTGACTGAACTTTATGACAGATTAAAACACCAACCCTGATATAAACCTCCTGAAAGGTTTCCTCCAGTGCCACCAAGTGAAGCTTTGGCCAAGATTAAGCTGCTTCATTTGACGAATTGAGAATGTGAATGAGCAGCACACACACACACACGCATACACACACCCACACACACACACACAGTTTCACAAAAGCAGATGTTGCTGCCAAATGAGGTGCAATAGATGGGAGTAGCTGGTTATTTACAGAGAGATGCCAGCGTGTCAGTTAAATCCTTCCTGCCTCCGAGGCCTGTCCTATCCCCATTTAGCGCGACCACAGTAAAGGGCAGGCTGGCATGCACGCTGCCTGGCAGACATACAGGCCTGAGAGAGTCACAGCCTTGGCCAGGTTCACTGCTCTGACCCCCTCTCACCCCAGCTCGGCCTGCGAGCCACCCACCATCATCACCGCAGCCTCGATCTAACGCGTCCCTGCCCAGCCCAGGAGCGTGCTCGTCAGATGTTCCAGGCTCCGCTCTGGCCCAGCTCTGGCCCAGCTGCCCACTATGTTAAAGGGCCAGGGGCCCCCTGCCACTCAGTCCATCTGCCAAGCTGCAGACCAGAGTCTAGGATCAGAGAAGAGAGAGACACAAACTCCAGACACCCTCGCTTTTAGCTCTGTGCTCAAAGCTCAGCAGAGAAATGCTGGATAAAAGATGTGCTATAAATGTGCTTCTTTTACTTATGTGGGTTGCTGTGACCCTGAAATACTGCTTGAGTTTATTCAAGTTAAACTGCATTTACTGCTTTCAGACTCACACTTTCCAGCACCAAGGTATGCTGGGGAGTTACTGCAAGATCAGCACAGTGCTGTACAATAAAATTTGTAGGTATGTCCAGGAAGGAGATTTTTATAGAACATCTGACCCAAGTGGAGCATGAAATGCTCTCAAAATAGCTCAGCTTTCCTGGTATTGATCTGGAAGTTTGTGTATGTGTAGAAAAAGTGGAGAGGGATATGAATCAGTGATAGTTGTGTTGGGAGATGGACGGCTGGATATATAGATAGAGAGAGAGAGAGAGAGAGGACTCCCCCCACACAGAAACATGCTTTGATAAAACTGCAGCAGTGTTTAACAGTTTTATCCTTCATGCAGCATTATGTTTCACTGGATCACTTACTAAACTGTGTGCTTATTAAATCGCCTGTGATCACACTGAGTTCTCTGCTCGGTGTTGTAAGCATGTTTCGATCGCCTCCGATAAAGGCCTGCGTCGTGCTCATTTCCATACGTCTCCCCCTTGATCAAGTCTGCTCATTTATCCTCCAAATCTGTAATGACAGGCCTTTACTTATTTTCCCAGCTGCCTCGGGTGATGAGAGCGTAATCAGAAACATCATTAAGGCCTCACATAGACGGCTGTGCCTGTTAGTCCTGTTACCCACACACATAATAACTCTGAAAATGCAAATCAACTCCAGGTAATCTATTAATGTCACTTCAATTTTATGTCTGTGCTCCAATTTAGCAGATCTTGACACATTTGGCGAGGCTCTGCGCTGCCATACAGGTATTCATTTTGCAGGGTTTCGGAGAGCACGGCCCATGCGAACAGGAGACGGGCCATCTGTCTGCGTGCCCGTTTATTAATCGCCCTGATAATGAAGCGCTCTTGCAGCCTAAGACTCCTGGGGCATCTCTCTCGTGAGCTCCACCCGACAAAATAACTTTCAGCGAGTTTGTTTCCTGGTGTAGCAATTATTGTCATTGGCACCCTGTTAGCACGGGGAGGACGGTCTGGCGACCTCCTTCTAATTACCTGAAGCGTCACTTCAAGCTGACTTTGTAATTTCCAACTACATCACAACCCCCGTGTTTGCTGCAGATCCTTGTAATTCCAGCATATGGTCGACAGACATATGGGGGGAAATTTGTCAGCTTGTACTGGCCTTAAAGTCGAAGACCCCATTAACAGAGAAACAGGATCAACTAATCCTGTGAGATCTGTGCATCCGTGCAAATGAATTATAATTATAATCATGAGGACACTCGCAGAAATAAGGAGCAAACCCCCATTAAATTAAAGCGGCAGAGAAAGAAAATTATCTATTGAACGTTCTGCACATTTAAACTTGCAACATATCTGATTAATGGAGAGGTAGAGAATATAAAACATTAATTTGTTTGAATTACATTATGATAATTTAAATTATTACCCTTCAATTAAAGAAAAGACCAAAACACCTTCATTTAGGGTGAGATGAGAAGAAGAGAAAATTACACAACCTGGGGGGTTTGTAAAGCACATGAAATAAAATCAATAAGATAGTAGATATAAAAATATAGAATGTGCTTAAACATGCATTATTATTTCTACTAACAATGAATCTACATAATGTGTGCACGTGTGCTGTAGAGGAAGATGATCCAAAAGAGATTCAACCTCAAGATTTAACACAATTCTTTGCATATTACAGTTTTTTTTTTTTTTTAATAAAAGTCTAAACTTTCGTTGCAGTCCATACTTCCCTCTGTGCTGAGCTGAGCTGCAGTATTCCATCGTTTGCAAAAGCAACATCTTTGTATGTTTGAGTTGCATGTTTAGGACATGCAGCTGTTTCCAAATAAACAGTGAAAGCAGTAAACTGTACAATTGCATTTAGAGTTAAAACATGTTAGAAAACAGGTTCAAGGATAACTGAGTCAAGCAAAAGAGACAGTGCTGATGGGACTAATTGGTTTCTTTATGAAAATAAACAAAAACAAAACTGAATACAAAACTGCTGCATTGCCAGGCTTTCTTAGAAATCTCTCAACTGAGTCAAAAACTTGATCTGGATTGATTTTCAACAGCGCCAATGATTCCAGTGCCATGTCACATGAATCATTCTAAAAGTATGAGGCAGCAGAGCTGGTAAGTGCACCTCTACAAGGAAGTAAAATAACCTGGATAAGATAAGATCCACTTTGTTAATCTCGAAAGACATTGTGTTGCCAGAGTACAAAATACAAAGTACAAAGTTAGGGATGGAAAATGCAAATACAAACTGTTTGTGAGAAAATAACAATTTGTGTACAAAGTACAAGACACGAGTCTTTTATGTAATACAATAGCCGACAAAGTGTCAGACTGACAGTGTGTGCAAAAGCAAGAAAAAATAGTGTCAGAGAAACAAAGATGAATAAAATGAACAGACAAGGTAAAAATTGGATAATGATGAAATTACACAACCTTTGCTGTCAGCTATCAAAGATGTCTAAATGTGTCACTTTTACTAATTTTCAGTAAGATTAAAAGGTGTGTCAGCTTCAAATCTCAGAGAATAAGGAGAGAAATGTCGTTAACTTCAAAGGAAATGTTTAGCTTAATGTGAACTACATCAAACGAGTGCTTGTGTCGTAACTTTCCCCTGAATGAAATGTTGTTTAATGTTGTTTCTGAAAGAATGAGTTGATATTGACCGTGGAATGAGAGGAACACACTGGTCATCTTCAATATTTTGTGTCAACCCTTTATAGCTTTACTTGGTGGCTAAGTGATAACAGGGATCATGCATTGTGAGCAGGTTGTCATGCAAACCAGAATTCCCTCGGTCAGTAATACTGTCCGGCTGTTTGAAGGCGTCATGCTCATGTGTTACCATTTAAGAAACGGGAAGACAGCATGTATTTAGGGATCGAACGAATCCTTGTATGTATGACGATGGGCTTTTATGCGTCTGGTTCCTTCCAGGATGTGTGTGGTGAAATGATGGATTTCATTGAACAGTTGCTTGTAGAGTTATTCTTGGAGTTACCGGGGCATTGCTGCGGTGCTTGGTCCTCAAAGCAGCTTTCATTATGCTTGTTTTATTTTTGAGGTCTTCTTCTGATGTGCTCAGAAACACCACACATTTAACCTGTTCAAGATCTTTAGCCAGACGTTCCCTTTTGTTTGTCTTTGATGATCGACAAGCTGATAACAGCTGTTTGTTCATTCTAGATTTATATGATTAATTCTCCATTTCTTCCACTGAAAAAAAATGTTTTTTCTTCCTCTCTCAGTTACGCCGTGTTTATCGCTGTTTATACATAGCAGGTATGTGCAAGTCAAATTTGTTAGGTTGGGGTTCTCCAGGAGGTTCTCCCAACATATAACGTAGTCTGCACCTATCAATTATTTGCAGTCGTGCATGCAGCTAGTGCCTCGATCAAATGGGCTGTTCCATAATGGTACTTTAAGAGTAATGGTCCCGTTGTTGTATTGACTGGACGTGCATTCTGGTCCTGGTTGTCAGCTAGCCAGCTAGCCTTAACCACCGTGTATAGCTTCTACTGCAGCCATATCTCATGTTGGAGGAAATGGCAGATTAAAGCGTGGTACTCTTTCTGAAACCCACAAAAGTTTCGTCATTATTTAAGACCTCTTTTGGACTTTCTTACCAAAAGATGAGTTGATGACAGACATCTATTCTGCAGGATCAGTTGATCCTTTTAATATCTTATCAGGAGGGCTAGCTGTCTGTGGTTTCACACACAGCCTCGCTGTCCTTACACCAGCCTGTGATTTTGATGTAGTTGGCAGTAATTGATTTTTCTCTATTTATCATTAGTGTATTATTTACTTATTTATTTATTGCACATTTATGGTTACAGTCTCTCGCTTTGCCTTCGTTTGCTCATGCTCAGAGTATTTTGCCAATAAGAGATAAACTGTGAAACTGAAATTTCAACTGACTCATTATGCTGTCCAACCCCTACATTTTCAATAAATATCCTAATAAAACAGTTAAATCACGTTGCTCTGGTAGCGTGGCCGTTTTGTCTCAACCTAGCAGGGAATTGACATTTGGAGATTCAGTTTTACCCTTCTGACAGCAGCACTATCTAAGTAAAACCCATCCAGTCACACAATCTCTTCTGACAACAGACATGTCCGAGGTCCTCACACTAATGAGATCAAACAGTATTCTGTCTGGCTGTCTCTCCTCCGGCATTATCACCACCTTTACCCTCCACTTCCTGTCTTTGTTAAAGTGTGCAGCGAGGGAAGATCCACCAAACAATTAAAACGGTGCTCACCACTTTTCTCAGCCATTCAGGAAAATGAAAGTCAGAGAAAAGTCACCGAAAGCTACACGTCTTATCCGACTGGCCCTTTTAAAGGAAGAACAAAAGGTCCTTCTCCTTCATTTCCCATTAACCTCTCTGCTCCTCCGCACACAGGAAACATGGCGACCTTGCTGGCCCATGTCACATATCTCATCCGGCTTGTGGGGACCGCTTCCTTTGGGGGATGGTGACATTCAATGAGAGGGTTTTCTATCTAAGCGTAGTCCTTGACAGATAAAAGGTGGGTGTTGATATTTGTCGCGGGTCTCACTGATACGGCGTGGAAACACTCTCGATAAGGGGGAAGCCGGTTAGACATTGATGCAGTCTGGAGTGGAACTGACAAGCTCTGTAAGTGGATAACATCGTCAGGAGAACCAGCCTGTTACGGTCCGGATTAGATTTTTTGATTATTCCACGCAGGTGGGTTCACACTGAGCAGAAATACATCGGCGCACTCAGCATTGTCTGAACTCAATTTGTCACGTAATGCAGCATCTCCTAGCATGTGCCGTAATTACATTTTAATGCTTCTCGCTTTCACGTCAAGATGAAGATTTGCTCATATGCAGCTGAAATCTGCTCATCTACTCCCTCTCCTGTGGACTTTATTAGTTATCCACTGCTCAGCACACTTCCTCTAATCCAGTCCTGCAGAAAGTCCTGCATAAATTCTCATTTTGGCGGGATAAAGATGAAAAAGCACAGCAAAGAAGCTGGAGATTTATGAATATGAGGCAAGAGAGATGAATGAGTTATTATTTGTTTGTCCGGTGCATCTGATTCTTCCCCATAATGCAGCAGCACATGAAAACTTAACAAGAGGGAAAACTAGTCGCTGAAGGAAAAAGCCTTTCATGCAAACAACTGAGCATTCGTGAATGTTTAATTAATCAGAAGTGACAAAAGGGAACAACAATCAACAAAGAGATGCCGATTTCCATTTCTTATGCATTATTCCCAGCGGCGAATCACAGAGTGCTGTCAACTACCACTTTGCTCTCTACCCCGTCACTGTGGCAGTCCCTGCACCGCACAGACAAAACCCTTAGAGAGCTCTGGTACATTTCAACTGAGATCCAAAACAATGAGCAGCAAGGATCGAGTAACAGAGTTCAGACAACAAGAGTTCACTGTTATTCCTTGTTTACACGGATTCTTTATGCATCTTGTTTTGTTCCCGTTTGCAGCAGCAGCAGAATCAATTACAAAACCAGCTGCAATGATCACGAGAACCTGAAGTTAAATTGCTGTTACATTTGGTGCAAAATCAGCAACCTACAGATGGGACTCGCCGAACACACTCCCCCAACGCCATCTGCCCGAGCATGTTGTGTCAGCTTCATGACAGGTAACAAGACGAAGTTGAAGAAAAACACAATAACAAGCACAAACGGCCCAGCGACACACCTCAGCACCCTGGCTGAACCCGTTCTATGTCGAAAAAGACATAACGACACACTCTCATCTCCTTCCTGCTTCCGCTGATGGAAACATTTTATACAAGACTCCCACTGCTCCAGGGTCAGCGGTGAGGCTCCCCTGAAGAGACAAACGCTGATCCACGTATACTCTCCAGCCAGATGAGCAATGGAACAGAATTATGTGATCATCATGCAGCGGTCATTTAAATGCATGGACGGAATAGGAATGTGAATACATGAATACATTAGCATGAACTAAGATGGAAAGTGTTTGCAGGCATTTGTGTGCCAACTTGCAGGGGGAATGAAAGAATAGTAGCTTGTGGCAATTAGCATCAGTCACTGTTGTCAGGCTAAGTGGCAGTGAGGTGCTAACACTTTCTAAGTGAAAATGCAAATTCTTCTGGCTTTTTATTCAGCGTCTTCTTCCTCCTATGATTACGCTAAACTACCCAAGTCTTCAAATAAAAACCATCCTTATTTATATTTATATTTTCAGCGATGGAGTTTGTAAAGCCTTCGAGCAGCGATAAGAAGAGAAGAGCTGAAATTATATATTCTAAGTGCCTCCCCAGGTTGCCCAGAGTGGCTCCTTCCTTCTCTCTCCCACATAGTCGTCTATAAAATATTATATTTAGATATTTCTAATCTTTGCATAAATATTTGATCACAGAGAACGCCCGTTTATATTGCATACCCGACTGCATGCGTGGAAATATATAAAAGAATGCTATGAAAAAATCCAGATATTCCCAAACGCTCCAGATCATTAAATAGCTTGGCCTCTGACCTGTACAAAGTGGAGCGTAGCATTTTTTTAATGCTTGCCAAGAGGGCCAGAGCTGTATCTACATATGCTGATGTTGCTGTAGTGTGTCTGAAACGTGCTAAGGCTGCTTTTTTTTTTTTTTTTTTTTCCTTTTTTCTTTTTTCCAATTCCAGTTGTGTGAAAAAGGATGGTGAATGCTTTGCCATCCTAATATATGGAATAATTTAAAATTGAAGACCTTTGAGCTCAGACTTTACATTTATTGGCTGGAGGAAGAAGCTGTCCTAAGGTTGGAGTAAACTGCAGGAGTGTCTTAAGCTGAGAAATCAGGTTTCAAGAGGGGAAATTTGCAGAATATCCTTTAATCTAATCTCATCATGCAAACATTAGAATATATTATTTAACAAAAAAAAAAAAAAAAAAAAAACCTGCGCAATACAGCTCAAGCACAAGGTGAAAGAAGAAAATACCTGTAATATCAGCACCCTTGCAACATACGATCACTAGCTGGTAAGTTTCTGAAGTTACCAGCCAATCAGAATTTCAGCTAGCCATTTTTTTTTTCCTATGCAAAGAAAGATAAAGATTATGTGAGACTATTAATGACTACAATATGTGTTTACTTGTGGAAATTAAATTGATCATACCACAGCACATTTTTTTCATTATTTATTTTGTATTATTTCATATATGTATTATATGTCAATGTATCTATTATACGTACGGCTTTTAAAAAAATGTGTAATTTCAGTGTGCCACCTCTCTTTAGTCTGTGCTCGGACTTGGCCCCCCAAGAATAAAAGTCTAGACTCGCCCCTGTTTGCTATGTAGCAGGTTGTAATGGACGGAGCTCTCATGCCCCTGTATGGTTCATACCACTGCAGGCGGCCAGCCAAGTATCCCCAAGACGTTCAGGGGCCAAGCCCACAGACGCTGACCCAACATGGAGAATTGCAGGATCTCCCCATCCAGCTGGAAGAGCGCAAGAGATCATATCTCCTCACAGTGGCAGAGCTTCCTGTGCGTTTATGGAGAACCACCGAGCGTTCTGAACTCTTTCCCATAAAGCAAACACTGCTCCAGACAATTTATGTGAAGAGAGGGAGGAGAGGGCCACTTTCCTCTGACAAGCTGAGACTGGAACATCCCAGCCCGCCTGGAGAGAGAGGCTTCTGTGCATCGTGGTGTGTGATGATGTGTTCCTATTGAAACCTCATTCCAGCGTCCCGTGAAATAGATGGTTAAGTGCTTTATTTATCACTGGCCAAGCTAGCTAGTGAGTATTTTTTAATATATTAGATATGAATCCTCATGATTTTGAAATGATACATAAAAGACCAGGGAACAATTATGCCCTCACAAAACATTATGAGCTTGGACTCTATCAAAGTTAAAGAAGGGGTATTGTGCTTCATTTAGGTTTCATTTTGTGCCTCTGGCTCCCCTGTAGTAGCTTTACATCATTTACAGCTCAAAACATCCAGATCTGTCTCTCAATGGTGTTTTGAAAATCCCTCTTTCAGCCTCTGTCTGAAAGAGTTTGTTTTGGCTGCTGTCTCTTTAAGGCTCTCTGCTCCTTCCCTCTGATTGGCCAGCCCTCTGGAGGCCTGTCAGGGGCAGAAATACAAATATTGCACACGTTTAGTCTAAAAATCCATCATTTTTGCTTAATAGCCATGTTTAGCATATGGAAAAAGCAGAATACCTCCTCTTTAAACGGATGTCCCGTCAGAATGCATCAAACTACTGTTCTCATAAAAAAGAACAATGTGTCATTGGTTAAATTTTTGAGTCAACGTTCAACTGGCATAAAACAGATCACTTATAAAAACGGTGTGAACATGTTTATAAGGCCCCATTTGAAGCTATCCTGTCACCAGTTGTATGATACAAATTCTAAGGTATTAATGTGCTGTTAGCATCAGATGATAAAGCTTAGCTCACTGGAAAAAAAGGCTCCAATATCATTCCAAAGAGGAGTATTTTTACTGTGAGATAAAGTTCATAAAAGAGGGTCAGATGAGATTGCACTAATGACAATACTGGAGATTCATTTACCTCTAAAGTACGATCAGAGCTGTAATACTGACTGTCTTTGAACTCGATTATTGTCTTCATCTCAGATCGTTCTTCTGCTTCGTGAGATGTGCTCACCTTTCTTGTAATATGAACTGGTAAAAGGCATCCCTCCTCTATATTTTCTCTATCTTTCACCTTTCATTACATTTTTTTTCTTTCTTATATCCTGACTGAATGAGTCACTCAGCTCTCTTGGCTTGAGCTGGGCGGGCAAAACATTTTATCTCTAAGGTCCAGAGAAGAAAAAAAAAAAAAATCTGGTCATTTTGCTTTACTCGTGACAGGTTTAAGTTGGAGACAACAATGCAAACTTAAGTTACATTTTGGGCAATCAGTCACACTGAGGACCAACTTCCTCCTCGCTATGAGGTTATAACTTACTTTCTAATTGGAGCTCATGGGGATGCAATTATAATCAGACAGTAACTGACAAAATCCTGCTGTATGTTCTTCTCTGCAGTGAAAAAAAACAAAACAAAACAAAACAAAAAAAATGAATTGAATTCTGACTTGTCTACTTTTAACCTGTAGATTTTTTAATAATGACATAAACGGTGTGTAAATCCCTACATCTGTCTGTAAACTGATCAAAATGAAAAATAACGAGATCTTCACAAGACTGAAATGATGAGGTCATCATATGAGGTCATCACATGTGGATCTCCTAACTGGTTCACAGCACATTGGAGGGACAGGGCCTCAAACCACAAGGTCTGACCGTAGCCCTGCCACTGACAGACTTCAAGAGGGCTGGCCAATCAGAGTGAATGGGGTCTGTAGAGTGAGAAGCCTTAAAGAGACAGCAGCTAAGAGAAAATATTTCAGATGGAGGCTGAAATAGGGGTTTTCTAAAACACCAGTGAGAGAAAAATAGGGATCATATTGACCCGTAAATGTAAAGATACTACGGAAGCACCAGAGAGACAGAATAAAGCTGTAAAAGGCACAATATTGTCAGTGTTAGCCTCAAGGCTACAGCGTTTGAAGACACTTGGAAACCTTGTCGGACTTTTAGCTCTTGTTGGCAACTGTGTCTCCTCTGGGAACATTTAAATGGACCAGACCCCTTCTGTGATTGCAGTGGGGGTCCATTCTTGCCCTATTGTTCTGTTTGCTTTAGCTAAAGCCAGAACTTTAGTTGTTTGACTGAGAAATGGGTAAAGTTCCAGTGTTTCGATTTGATTTATCCTTCCTGCAAAGATATACCCAAAGCAAGCTAGGGAGCATGTAGCTAGGCATTCTCATTTCCTCTTGTTCTTATTCAGTCATTGTTTCATGCAATAGCCCATTAGAGATCAGCCGTCTCTGGCTTCTCACTCAGAGATTTAGCAGCTGTGTACGGCAGAGACCAAAGAGGTAGTCTGTTTGTTTGTGACTCACCGACAGCAGACATTTCTGGAACAGAAGCTCGGTATGGGCCTTCGATGAACTGCGGCGGATTGTCGTTAATGTCTTGGACTTTGATGATGAACTCAGACGGCGGCTCCAAGGGCTCGTCAGTGTCGGCGTTAACGACCTGGGCTGTTAGTGTGTACTCTGCTTTCTCCTCACGGTCCAGTCTCTTCATGGCATGGATGTCGCCTGTTAACTCATTGATGGCGAAGATAGTGCCTGCTCCCTCACCAGCGAGGACATACTTGATGTTCTTGTTGCCCACATCCAAGTCTGTGTGTAGCTGCAATGAGGAGAGAGAGAGAGAGAGAGAGAGAGAGAGAGAGAGAGAGAGAGAGAGAGAGAGAGAGAGAGAGAGAGAAGTTAAAAAAGTGTTGCATGATTGTCTTTTTAATCCCACTGAGTATGTAGAGACGGGGGGGTTTATAACCAATGTTACATGATATGCTCAGCACATTCTGGACGTTCTCGTCGTGTTAATGCAGAAAATGGTACAGTATGTGGGTCTGTATAAGTGCTGTTTTTGTTGCTGTTAAGCAAAAGAGATCCTAAACGTAGCTCAACGGAGCCTACACTTCGCTAAATGAGGCCCACTGGGGACAATAACTTCATAAGTAGCCCAGGAAATGGACCTTAGTCTACATTGTTCCTCGTTATACATCGCAAAAGCATCACACAAGCACACATTGCGAGGATATTGCTCCCTAACGCCTGAAACTCACAGAACCAAGAAACTAAAAGCGCATCCAGTAACAGTAGGAGGACAGAGAACATCCGAATCCATAGAAAATTAAATAGGAAACGCTGCTCATGATGATTCATGCTCACAAATAACTGGCCCCAAAGTTACTGGACGTTCTTGCATGCTCCTCATTATTTCTGTAATTACAGTTTCATTAGTTCACTAAAGCTGCATTACGTGCTAGGCTGAGTGGTCGGCTCCCGCTCGCTGCACGAGCTGAGTATAACTAATGAGTCTGACAATGCTGCATAAGGCTGCTGAAACATCTGTGGGCAGAAGAACGGGCTAAAACCTTCTGCTGTTTCAAGTTAAAAAAGGTAAATTGGAAGGGCAGGAGATACAACGGTGCGGAAAGAAGGAGGTCAGAGAACAAAAGGAACACCAGGGCTTTGACATGAGCGAGGCGAGGAACTTAGCTCTTATTCACATACACAGAAGAAGTACTTCTTTTTACTGTAAGTCACCTTTCATATAAGCCTCTTGATCCCCAAGGTGAGTGACTTTCAGAGGAGAACATTTACAAATCCAACCACGTTCAGCGCCGCTGTGACATGCCGCCTCTCTCCAGTTTGTGTTTTTGTTAATGTGCATGCCTCTCAAAAACACGCCGCTGCACGACCGAGTGAAGCCATGCATCAAAACATCTGTATTCAGCAGCTTTAATTCCATTTCCTGCCACAATGTTTCGGCAGAGACTCCTGTGGGAGCATGGCAGGGTGCACAACAGCAAGGTAAGAATCTGGCGGTGAAAAACCGACCTCTAACCCCCCCCGCAATGTTTTTATAAGCCCCCTTTTATGCATACACTGTCTCAGAGGTGTTGTTTGCAGACACTGACAAAGCACATTCGCTTAAATTGTCACACCTTGCACTTTTGTTTTCCTAATTGTGCCATCATTTCACATGAATGATGTAGCTCATTAACACAAATGCCTCGCAACATCCTGCACACTGAGAAACTCTTTAAATGAGCTCAAATTAATGATGGGCTGTCACTGTGTTTTTAAAACTATGTGTGACTTCCTGTGTGCAGTGGTTCGCCTGCAGCTATATGACTACATGCATCTGTGTTTCCTTTATGGGGGGTCAGATTGGCTATTTCAGCTTGCATATAGGTTTTTATTTAGCCTTTTATCAAACGTAAGGGTAGAACGCCATGGATCACAGGTTCCTCTTCTCCGCTTACGTGCACAGATAAAGGAACCTTACGCAGATTTTTAGATAACGTTACAGGTACAGGGAGAAATATTCCCCAGACCTGAAGCTCCTCAAGGTCAAAATGATAAGTTTAACCATGTGACACGAATTTCTAAACATGCAAGGACTATTTAGAGCTGGGTTGCAAAATTTCTTTGGCTTCTCTTGGTAAAGCCTGGTAAATCTTTTTTTAAAAATCATGTTTGTTCAATGTATACAGTTGTTCAAAGAGCTGTGATGGGCAAAAAAAAAAAAAAAAAAAAAAAAAAAAACATGGAAAACCCTGGTGTTAGCAGAGGCTTCAGACATGAAAAGGACAAACTTGATAACGGAAAAGGCTGAGAGATTACAGACTGATGCAGAAGTTAGATGCTGCTCCTTTGAGGCTCATTTCAGTTTCAGTGATGAGACCAGTTGTGTTTCTTCAAGGATTTAGTCCTTTTATACCATTAGCCTAATAGCATTGTAGCCTAAGTCATATATTATTCACACTGAAATCATTATTTTGTGAGCCTCATAATGCAAATTCCTCAAAGAAATTTAAATAAAATAATGATAATATAGATAATATTAAAAAAAAAAAAAAAAAAAAAAAAAAAAAAAAAAAAAAACGATATGAACAATCCTGTCCTGATGTGGCCTGTTAAGGCATGGTTGTCAGTGACTGCCAAGATTAGATTATGCCTCTCTGTTGATGTTAACAAGGCTGATATGAGGAGACCTGCCCATTCTTGATATAATAGTGAGGACGCAGCATCATGGAAACAACACTTTGGGTTTGTGCTGTTGTGGGGAAAAATCAAACAAATAAAAACACTAGCTACAATGCTGAAAGCCAATTTGTGTGTTCTGCAGCATATTTTCGTCACCATATAATAACGAAAAAACACGCAATGCAACATGTGAGGATTCAGACATTGATTATTTACACCAGGGGTCCCCCAACTTTTTCCTGTGAGGGCCACATAACTTTTCCCGTCTCTGATGGTGGGCTGGGGTCAGTTTGTAACAGAAAAAGTGTGATGATTGCAGGGGTGCTTAAATGTAAACATTTATTGTTTTCCAGAAAGCCACACATAACAAAATATTAATAACCCTCTCCACGATCTTCACAGAAAAAAAAAAAAAGGAAATAAATAATAACACTAGGGCAAGGACTGCAGGTGGGTGGAATAAAAAGTCACATTCTATGCGTGTATTAGTCTCGATCATGAGGCCAGACTGAAAAAAAGAATCATAATGTGTCTCTGGTATTGTTAAGGGAGCCAGGCCAAATGTGGAGGCGGGCCGTGGCCAAATATGGGCTGCAGTTTGGGGACCACTGATTTACACGTTTCACCATAAATCTGTAATTTAAGCTCTTTGTAAAGTTAAAATGTGTCAAAACACATTCAAATGTCAAATCTTTGGAATTACAGAAAAAAAAAAATACATTAACCTCTGATTTTTATGTTGAATGTTCAGGCGCACAAAGTTCACTGGAGTGTTTAGTCTGCAACTTTATGAAAATTATGGCTATGGAAGTGATCCATTGTTTTAAAAGGTGGACAACAACCCAGTCACATTCTATCTAGATCATTTCAGCTTTGCTGATTGTCAGTAATGACTCGATGCAGGAGATGATAGCTTGTTATTCTAAAAAAAAAAAAAAAAAAAAAATCATGTTTTACAGTATTGCAGTAAAGTCAAGGTTGATTTGGATCCTTAAATGTATTTCATTTTCACATGAGATTGTACAGTTTGCAGTCAAGTATTTAGTTACAATTCGAGAGAGAAATGGAAACGGAGAACAGAAAACGAATCTGACAACCGAAGACAAACATCCATAAAAGGTTACAGGAAGTTGTTTAAAAACAGTAATTCATGTGCAGGTGGGTCCAGCCACTAAAAGGTGTTTGATCTGCACAGATGACATAAGAGCCCTTTTTTATATGATAGAATAATATACAAGGCTTTATATACTAGCTACACACTTTTTTAAAATGACTAAAAATTATTGCATGGTTCCTGTGTTGTGTATTGGACACCATGTAAAAGCACTGCTCACAGAAGAAAACGCAAAAAAATAAAAAAATAAAAGAAAGAAAACAAACAAACAAGAGCATCATTACCTGAGCCAGATGACAGAACTGCACAGAGCTTAATACCCACACAACATGCTTCCTGCCTTGATTCTTGGCTGTTTTTTTCCTCCTCTAGTGAACAGTTTTACATTTAATTAAGTTACCACTTTGAAGAGCTGTCTGGGCAGCACAGGCCACAGAGCGTTCAGCCTGACAGGTTAACAAAAGTTGCAGGTGGATGAATAATTTCTCCACTTCACATAAAAGGGCACAGTCTGTGCTTTTTTTTTTCCCTTTTTTTTTTTCTTTTTTTTTTAGAAAAAAAAGTCATGAAAGCAATCATCACTGTGCTGCAGACTGCTGCTTAACACTGAAAGTTGAGCTGAGCTGACTGGAAGCATCTGCAGGTCTCAACACTGATGTCTCACCTTATCGGCCCAGTCGCCCACTTCTTGGACACGGTCATCAAAGGGTACGGTCACTGAGTGTGTGGAAGTGGGGGGGGGGTAGTGTTACTTAGGCAACGCGGCCTGACATGGACCGTGACATTCAGGAAAATAATGGGAAAGAAACATGCAGTAAACTCTGTGTTTATGTGTGACAAAGAGGAGTGGAGTTACAACACATCAGCTCAGACTTCCGAGCACAACGTCTTCATGGCGACAAAGTCAGAGAAAAACCTTGAACACAGCCGTCATGTGATGCTCATTCCTTTTGTACCCAAAGTAAACAGCGTGCTGCATTATTGCATGAACATAAACAGAATTCATCATAAAGGCGTCATGAGGGAGTGCAGCTGTGTGTACACACAGACAGAGTTATTAAACCTCTTTTCTTGGCCCCAGCTCTCTGGCTGCTGAAAAGACAGACTTCCGTTTATTTTAAAGCTGCAGCTCGGAGTGATAAAGGACGCATCAGTTGAAGGAAGAAATACTGAAGACACACACACGTGCTTTAACACACACACACACACACACACACACCTCCATTTCCCAACTCCCAATCACGGTCTTAGTGGAACTGCTTCTCCTGTCAGCAGAGGGGGAAATATGTCAGTCGCTGCTCAAGATGAGCTTTTATGGCAATCACTTGAACAATCACCGAGTCCTAATGAGGAGGATTCTACAGATTCCCCTCCTAGCCCGCCCCTCTGCCTGCAGCCTGGGTGCCACACACTCAAGATGGGGGTCTACAGAGGGAACTAATGATTTTGCTCCGTGCTGGGGCAAATGATAGATAGGACATGTGCTCCTCCTCTGTTTGTACCAGCAGGACCGCAGACGGAGAAGGATACGGGAGCGAGGAGCTGGAGGGAGGAGACGCTGTCGATGTGATGCAGCTTGTCAGTTTCTGTCTGCTGGAACAGGCTGCACAGTCTGCAAAGTACTTCAGACTGGCTGCTCCAAATCCTACCTCAGTTAGTCCCCGACAAGGGTCAGAGATTTATTCTCTCTTTGCTAACTGAGATAGAAAGTATTTCACAGAAGCGTGGGACTGAGAAGAATTAAAAAAAAAAAAAAAAAAAAGAAAGTCACATCAGGTCTCAAGCTTCATCAAAGTTGGTCACCTTGTGCTTCCAAACTTTCAGGTGCCTGCAGCCGGTAAAAAATCTGCAAGGAACTGTCTGCTTTTGTTGACTTTGGCACCCCCTATAGTCAAAGTGATACCCAACACCTTTTTTTTTTTTCCCTGGAAAAACACCCCCATTTTTCAAGACTTTTCAGTAAAAGTGGCATGAAAATTGTAACTCATTTTTTATAAGATATTTATTTATTTAATTAATTAATTAATTAACATTCAAAGAATGCACACCAATAAAAACTTTACTTAAAAAGTAGCTAAAACCACAAAACTTATCAGATATGTACAAAAATATATCATTAACAAAATGATAAAGCAATATTTTTTAAATTTATTTTTTGTACTTTGTTAGAAGGGTTAATAAACATCCCCCCCCCAAAAAAAAAAATAGATAAAACAAAATATATTTGTTTTTATTTTTTTGATGGGTCAGGGTTCAAGTAAAAAAAAAAAAAAAACAAAACAGTGGAGAAAAAGTCCTTTTATTTATTGAAGAGGGGGGAAAAACAGTTACGCAGCATAAAAAAAGATGCTTCTTATTCGCACCAAAAAGCAGCATCTTGGAATCAAACAGTTGTAGTTAATTTTTTGAACGATTTACTTAGTATGAATAACAAAGAGGCCTCTTTAATCCAAATCTATCTTTAAATACAGTGCACACTTTGTTTTTAACATTATACAGCGCTGTGTAGCTGTTAAGTTGAGGCATGCCTCAAACATTGCACTGTCAGATGGTTCGAGCCATCTGGGGATCACGGCTCTCCAAAGGGTCATAACATGACTTTAAGTTGTCATGATTCATTATAAAGCATTGTGGATGAAAACGAGGATAAAGCTCTACCAAACATTCTCTGAAAATGAGTTGCTCTTTAGTTTCTTTGCCTTTCTGTGAGTCAGTATACGCCACAGTTCTTCTCTTTTTCAGCCTCAATCCATCATCCAAATTAGACCCATCAAGGGAAAGTTTCACTTCATGGTAAAATGTGGAATGTGGAACAACTGAGGAACATACAAAGTAAAGTGTAGAGGTGATCACAGGTATAACAGGTTTATTAATGTGTATTAGAAAATGTATGGTGAGCAGATGAAGACAAAACTTGTCATGTAGCGAGCAGAGTTAAGGATCAGTGGCAGTACTGTCCTTCTGTTGGCAATTATAAACATGAAATACTGTGAAGCCATCATTGAAATTGGCATATATATATATATATGCCAATTTCAATGATGACAAGATTTTTTTATAAATATTTCTAAGCTTGTTTTACAAAATATGTTCTTACATTATGTCTTAATTGCATTTATGATCAATAAATTCCAAATTAAAAAAAAAAAAAAAAAAAAAAAAAAAAAAAAAAAAAAAAAAAAAAAAAAAACAGGGTTTAACAGAGTTTTTACCAAAATCTGCTGCAAAGTTGAAGCCATTACATGTTTAAACCTAAGTTTCTTTAAAATGAGTATCAGAAGTGGTAAATGATCTCTGCTTGCTCTCTGTTTAAAGAGTTCCTGTTGCCTCTGTCTGGCTGCAGATGTTTCCTCCTTATAAACTGGGCAAACAGACTGATAAACTCATTTGTCTTAAAAAGCCATTAGCCTTTTAAAACAGCTCGCTGTGATATTTAAATTATTTATTCATTGCCATTGTCTTTTTTTTATTTTAAATCAATTTTGTTGTTATTGTTTCTGTGATGGTTGTGTTTTACTATCAGCACCTTGGAGATAGTAAAGTTTTTTTTCATAATACCAGCAGCACCTGTGTGAGGTCCTCTCCTCTGTTGCCTTTATGTTGGCACAATTACTTAACCAGTCCGGTGAATTACCAAAGCCAATACTCTGAGTGAGGTTGCTTTGTGACAGTTTTCTTCAATTCAGACATCTTTCATTCAGCTTGAACACAAGGAGCAAACATTGTTCCTGAAGATTTCCTTTCTTGTGTCTTATTTTCTTTAGCAGTGACTAGTCAGAATTAAAAATACCATCCAGTTTATTAAACTTTAGAAGCAACCAATCCTAACACAAATATTTATATATCAGTGCCAAAAGGGAGAGATGAGATGGGTGTGTGGGATCGAGTGGGTTTTTGGCTAATCAGAATCAAGCCCTTAACCAATCCAGGGGAAGAAGGTAAGAATACTACATGTATAACCTTTTTACATATATCTTTGGGTGTTTGGGGCACTTTCTCTGAAACAGTGATGACCCCCCCGAAATCCGATTCGTTTAAGCATACTGTATATGAACACAGCAATCACACTTGGATGAGGGACGGAACAAGTGGGTCAAAATCCTTGTTGTAGTCGGGGGCAATAATGTGCCCAGTTGTCAAAACAATAGAAGAAGGAGTTGGAAGAAACAGCAACAGCAGAATAGGATGAGAAGGTGATACAGTGATAATTATATGTAATGATATAGTGAACACTGGTACATTATCCAGATTAACACTAAAACTATATTTCCTACCATCATTGTTGTGTGAATCATCGTTAATAATTGTGGGGAATATTTAACACTGACATGTGAGCAGTCCCTCTACATTGTACTATTATTATTATTATTATTATTATTATTATTATTATTATTATTATTATTATTAATAATAATAATAATAATAATAATAATAATAATAATAATAATAATAATAATAATAATAATAAAAAGTTATTTGTGTAAGTTTGTTATTCAGGAAGTTTGTATCAAACCTGTAGCGCTTCGTACTGTTCAGTTACCCTGAAGTACCCTCAGTCTCAAAAAGGTTGGTGACCCCTGAACTGCAGGGACTGGTAGCCATCGAAAGGAAAGCAGAAAGACACTTCAAATTAGAGAGAAAAAAAAAAAAAAGTATTTAAAGCTAATTAAGTAAAAAATGTATGTTTAAGTGAGAATCCATAAAGAACATGTTAATATTGTGGCATGTAATATTGTCTCATGTGTTAAATTATGCAGACAGGCACTGATGCAGTGCGGACTGAAAACACACTCCATAATGCATCGCTGTTTGACTGTAAATGTCATGTTTGGTGCGATCCTGGCGCAGAGATGTTGATGCCGATGTTTAACCAAGGCTGCATGACCAGACCAGGTGCTCCCACTGTGGGAGTAAATGTCATGTTAAATATGTAGAAGATTGCATGTTGTTATGTAAAATGTATGGAAGCCCTGAGGCCACGCGTCGTGTGGACTGGTTTACATAGCACCTTTTGTAAGAGCCAGATGTTAACCTTTTTTTTATTCAGTTCAGTCAATTATTGCGGCCCAGTTCTCCTCAGCTGGTCAACGCAACCAGGAAGAATCTGAAGGATCCACAAAGAGGGCTTCATGCTGCACCATGGGATCATCGGAGGCTAATTCATTGCCAAAACTGGTAAAATTAGAGCTTCCATTTTTTTCCATCTGTACAGCCTCGGGCTCCTGCAGCCTAAATAGTTACTCCTGATAGATTCTGTTCAAACATGTCTGTAAATTAATCGCAGCTTCCTCCCATTTGTTGGATTTTCGACTCTGTTAATTACACCTACATGAATAATCTCTAATTCTAAATATTGCAATAACATTTTGAATGTAGCGAACAGATGGTGCAATGCATGATATATGATACACTTAGCTATTCTTGGGAACATTTTCCCTCCAGTCTGTCTCATGGCACATAGCGTTTTATCAAATTGGACAGAAAAGTTCCCTTCTGGTGTGAGCCACAACAGACTTGATTGGAGGAAACCACACAGTAAGCATTCTTCGGATTGTAACATTGGAAATGAAACGTTTCATTCAGAAAGACTGCGGCCGGAAATTCGAAAAGCTCTCTGCAGAACAAAACTCTCTAAGTGCTGGGTCATCCAGTGTTTGTATATATATATATATATATATATATATATATATATATATTTATTTATTTTTCCTGCAGAGGCCTAAAGGAAATAAAACCACTGGGAACTGTGTGCATCTGTTGCAATATAAAAATAATCAATATCGCTCTCCTGAGAGGTCAAACACAGCATTCACAGAGGGCAAAGAGAAGGAAAGAGCACCTTGCATGTTTCCCTGTTCATTTGTTATCACTGCAGACACTCTTCCATTATTGAGACAATAGGAAGGAGATGGTGTCAAGACCCACATACAAGCAAAGGTGACCGACTGTAATTGAAGCCAGCTCCACTCAGAAAAGGTATAGTAATTACAATCAGTGCAGAGTTCCTGGTGTGACACCTTCTCCACACAGCTATTTTATTGTTCTTTTTATGGAGCAGAGAGCCATATCGTTGGCTAGCTTTCCCCCTCACTCTTCACTTCTTTTTTTTTTTTGTTCCTCATGGACGTAATGAATTAATGTTACAAAAAGGACAATTTGTACAGGATTTGTGTTCAATCTGCACCAAGGTCAATCACAACTAATGTTTTCCTTGTCCATCCCTACACTTTGAGCGATGGCACATGTGTTGCACTCACTTGCCAGCGGCGTTTTTACTTGTGGAGAATAAGTCAAAGTCAAAGCGGCTACCTTCAGTACAAGAAAGCGACGCAATTAGATTTAGCCACCCATGAAAGCCTTTTGTTTGTGCGCGTGGATGCATGGGAGGATGCATTTTAATCATAGCAGGGTACAGTGTCACCGCCGAGAGAGAGAGAATGGAAAATAAAAACAATTCTACATAATGCATCCAGGCTGTCGGCTACAGCAGCTCTCACTGCAAGAATGACCTATTGTATGCATGCTATGTTCAGTATGGATCTGCACCGCCTGCTCATTACATGCTGTTGTTTCAACAAGGGAGCACTAGACAATCACTCTGCTCAGTGGTGTGTGCTCAATGAACCCTCAAAGCTGGGGAAACAAAGGTAAATAAAAATGGCTTCCTGTTTATGGGAGTATGCCGAAACTATGGCAACTTCATGTCCTCTGAAGAACTCTGAAACCAGAACTAAGCCAGCAACAAAAACAAAATTCTGCAGTTTGAGCCAAACCAACAGATAAAAAAAAAGAAGCTCTAAACAATAAAGAGACAGAGCCATGAAAAAGTGTAAATGAGCTGAGCTACGGGGGCTGAGGCGCTCACGCTGAGTGTTAAATAGAGGGAGATTTTTTAGCATTAACCTCGACTACAGCCATTACCCTACCTGTGGGCCCAAAACTCATCGGTATACTCAGCATGCTGGAGGTGGGTGCATGTGGAGGTGTGCTAAACAAAACAAGCTTAATCAAGGAGCACAACAGTTTTCTCTTTCTTCTGTGCGTCTGACCTAATCAAATCAACGAATGAGATTGATTTCACGAGGTGCAGATGGATCCCGTAGCAAGTCTAATTCAATGTGCCGGCTCTCCACTATGATGTGTGTTTTCTCGGTCCAGATGGTGCCGCTCGGGTTTGTAATTCATATTTCAACATTTCACCACCACCCCCTCCATCCCTCCCCTCCCCTCCCCTCCTCCTGCCCTCTTTCTTTCCCTCTCACAGGCTCTTTTTTTTGTGCTCATAGTTTAGGCAGCAAATAAATGAGTGTTGATGTGGCTATAAGAATCACAAACTCATCTGTCAAACATGTGATCCTGTGATCTTGTTAACTGTCACAAGCAACACATGCAGCCTGCTGGGTTTCACAGAGATGTTGACGCTCGTGTTCATGAAAGTACGGCAGCATGAAGTGAAAACATGGAGGAGGTACACGACTGCGCTAAAAGGATCCAGAGAGAAGGTTTTGGATCTTAATGTAACTTTGACATCAATTTTTAGCCAGTTTTGTTCTGGATGAAAAAGGCACCTCAAAGAGGTTTCTCTCCCATGGTTCTGTCTCAGAGCTGCAAACACGGTGGTTAATTTAAAGCTCCATAGAGGCACTGGTGTTTCATTTGATTTAAAAGACAAATTCATCAACTTCTGATGTTAGTTTGATGTGTTGTGAGGAAGCTGAAGTTGTTTTCTGAGTTTTCTGAGAATCTAAGCAGTAGATTGTACTGTATTGATATTGGCTGTATCGATATTTCAGTATCCATCCATGCATCACTACTCTCTTTATTCCTTGAATTCAAAAATGAAAAAAAAATCAGTTTAGCGGGGCACGACTAAAATAATAATAATAATAATAATAATAATAATAATAATAATAATAATAATAATAATAATAATAATACATTTTATATATAGCACTTTTCAAAAACTCAAAGACACTTTACTTGTTAAAATCAAAACAAACAAGGTTAAAACAGGTTAAACAAAACAAAACAAGAAAACAATCACAAATTAAATGCTTCCTCATTCCTCAGTCAGCTCGCCTCCTGATTGGTTACATTGCACTCTATGTCACAACTCACAGAGTCATGACTCGGGAGTCGTTGGCTTTCCCCACACACATAAAGATTTTTGGCCGTAAATATTGAACAAATTTAATATTTAAGACTGTCAACCCTGACCCATTTCGAAGGTGAGACAAATTCAATCTTAACACACCTCAGACAACGGGATAATCTGACAGGATAATCTTAGAAGATTTAAGATAATCAGGGGTTGTCCATCATGGAAGGGAAGGAAGTAAGTCCGCGCAAAAACAGCTCGACGTCGATGTGTGACCCCCTTTATTTTTTCCATTAAACCTTCAGAAAAGTTGATCCTCTGATTCTGTTCTAAATTAATGACACATACCCCAACTTCAGCACTGATGTCTACTGCCAGTGTTGTTAAGTCCTGTGCTGAAGTCTTGTGACGCAAAAATGACCATAGCAAAAGAAAACAGGATTTAACTAATGTAGAAACGGACCAGAGGAGGATTTCTGTACTATATTACTCTTCTTCAAAGGCATAGATGACGTAACGGTCATGCCACGCAGAACTGAAATTTAATTGTAGATCTAAAACTGAATTGAATGGATCTTGAATTGAATCTGAAGTAGATTAAATGCAATTCCAAAGCAAATAAATTCAGTTTCAAAACATTAAATTCAATTCCAGGTCATGCTTTCTAAATTTGAGCCTCCTCACTAACATGCCTGTCTAACTTGTTATCTTAATATCTTCTGAGCTCCTGAGTTGTATGAAAAATTAACCCTTTATAGTGATGATGGAAAAAATGAGCTATTTAGACTATAATCACTTTTAGTGTTTGTGGTTTCTGGTGTTTCTGCAGCGAGCCCTGAGTGGACGCTGATAAACAGTGGTTTTTAACCCTTCTTTTCTCACAGACGGAGTATGCTGCTGGATTTAAACATTTCTCCATGCTGTTCATCAGCTTTCCTAGTCGTGTGTGTACGTTGGAAGTCCAGTTTGTCTTCTTTGTTGTGCATTAGTTCTCTGAAGTTGAGTGAAAGGTACAAGAAGAGGTCATTTGGTTATATAACTTTTCAAATTAAATGCTGATATTTAAGTGAGAGCCAGCTTTAATGAAACTGCTCCATCAGTGACTTTGTGCACTTTTAACCTTTTAAAACTTAAATACATTTCATGTTGAATCAAAGACTATGTGGCAGATGTCGGGCTATGTGTTATGTAATCTACCTTGGATATGGAATACATTTAGCTTCATAAAGTAAGAAAGGAAAAGTGTGTGTAGTCTAGAATTAGTGAAGCACCCTGCAGGGGGGGGACTTAGAGGCTCAGATTGTCTTGCATGAAAAGCAGCATGTTTCAGGGAAAGGCTTCTTCTATAGAATATATAGATGTGCACAAATTTCCATAATTGGAAGGCATGCAGCGCTGGAGCCAATCTTTGGGACTTATTCCTGTAGAAAAATGCAGATGTACTCCACAGCGCCTGTTTGAGCTGTCAGAGTCATTGTTCTCAACCTGAGCAGCCGTGCAAATTAGCCACTTTCAATGGCAACTGCCACCGCTGGAGAGGAAATGCATTGCTGGAGTTGGAAATTCCTGCAGGTACCCACTAAGTTTTCTGTATAGGGACTTGAATAATGGGCCCTGACAGCTTCTGCTAAGCACCTTTGTTTGTCTCGTAGTGAGTCTCTGGTGTTGGTCCTTTCTTCGAGTGGCACAGCAGGCTGCAGTGTTATTATGTCAACTGTTAACATGCAACGAATGCAGGTGATATGTCACAGTAACATATGGAAAAGAGAGCAATGGTAGCCAAAATAAAAAGGAACCTGACCTGTTGTTGTGAAACATCTAAGAGTAGGAGCACTGACTCATCTCCAGGAGGATCGATATTACATTATTTGGTACAAAAGTAGATTATTCCAGCAAAAGAGAAAGACTCCACATGAATCCGCAGCACTTTTTTCACTTTTAGAGTCATTGTATCTCTCTGTAGGATTCTTCTCATATGAATCAGGTATTGGAAAACAGTATTTGCTCAGGCCAAAGAACAAAGGCTGTATAAATGAGGGCTTCATTGGCTTTATTAATAATCATCTGTGGCTTCTCCTTTGAGAGGCCTGTGATATCGAGTATCATTAGACATGCAAATAACAGCTCCATTTTCCCGTCCCTGGGATTAGGGAAGAAAGAGAGAAAAATGACGAAGAAGCATGGCTGTGGCAGAAACAATTAAGCCGTCCTCTTCACGGAAGCACTTGGCAGACTGCTTCAGACTGGTAAGGGGTGGGGGGGTTGGAGGGGGGCGGGGGGGTCCTTTTGGCTCGGCAGCGTCGTCAACACGCTTGTCTGAGTGAGTGTGCAATTGCGCGGAGCATCGTTTTAAGATGTCACATCACCTTGGAGTGGACGTGGCAGCTATAAGCACAAAACCTCCTCCTGTGTGTCGTGATGCTACTCCACGTGTCTCACATGCAGTCTGGGGCATTTTGAGGATGAGGAGAAGTGAGGGAGAAGAAAGGAGCTAGGAGATGAAGAGGAGACAGTGGCATCAGCGTGATGGCACGGTCCTGTTATCCCCTCCTTCACCCAACACGGGCGCAACATTGAGAGCATTACAAGAGACAAAATCCTCCAGCCTTCCTCCGCCACATTAGACAAATATCCAAGTCCTTTCTGCCTTACATAATCGTATCCTTTGGCTACACAGGGCCAGCTTTTCCATCCCAGTGCACAAAAACCAAGACTCAGCAGGAGAACGGATCCCAAAGCCTGTCACCACGGCTGCACTCCAGACTGAGTACAACTAAATATTTTCACACACCAAACTAAAAGTCATTTACTCTTCCCTTCAGTGTGAGGAAAGAGGAGGGGTAGGCCTGGAAATTACCTCTCATAACCCATTTCCCTCATTCCCTTGTTACCTTCACTTCATTTCCAAGTGATCTTCATCTTTCCAGCTCCAGCAAAACAAAGCTACAAGAGCTGGGAGAAAAATCAATCTTTGTCTGTTAAAAGGTTACCTTAAGAAAAGTTAAAAAAAAAAAAAAAAAAAAAAAAAAAAAAAAAACAGGTTAGGCCTAGAGGGTATTAGAGCTGTAAGATCCAGAATTAAAGGGCCTTTTTTTCAGAGTGGTGAAAACAGGTAGGTTTTCTGTGTCAGGCTGTAAAATAGAGAAGAGAAAAATAATAAAACATGCCAAATCTGAATGGGGATAAAAGCATGCGGCCCACTGAGTTCAGTCCATCAGCCCCGAGATGAAGACAAGACGATGAGCCAAAAAAGTAAGAAAGTCAAAAGTGAGTCCCTGATATGCACACGTCTCCTCGCATCTCTCTCTCTTTCGCTCCCTTTCTCTCTTTATCACTCTCTTCATCCTCTCCGGCTCTCGCTCCGTGTCTTTTTCTGGAATCGCCCGTCGGTAATGTCAACAGAGATTTCACGGCACAGTGCCGGTGCATCAGCCAGGCTCACATTTCCCCTACCTGTGATTTACATCAGAGCAGAGGCTCATGGGGGATTTTCCATGCCAGAGACAGGAGGGGAGCTGTGACAGGGATGCTGGTAGTTGGTGAGTGTACGAAGGGCGGTGGAGGGGGGCTCTGGTACCCTGGGGCTTGACGCAGTAAGGCACTCTAACAATGGTGGTACAGACCACCCGGCTGAGAGATGCTTTTACTGCAAAGAGACCCTGCATGAGTGCATCCAGGCCCCGCTCCTTAAATGTCACCATCCTCAGATATCCCAGACGTGTTTTGGAGCAGGACAATGCGCCTGTGCTCCTGAGCCTGCATGTCTCTTTATATATGTCTGCCGTGTATTAAAAATTATATTTCATAATCTAAATTCCTCCCTGTTCTCTGTCTCTGATCCAGTCTTGAAGAGGATCCAGATTGTGTTTGTGCATGTAAGCACCACATATCACCTGCAAGAATTGGGATAAGCCAGGGTTTTTTAAGAAACCTCAGTTTTTGCTTCAGAGAGCACAAAAAAAAAAGTGGCAAACTGTGGCATGTGTACGCCTTACCCCAGTTTCTGACAGCTGCCGACTGCCTGTGCAGGTGCAGCCTCAACCAAGTGATGTTTCAGGAAAACAAACATGGTGGCAGCAATGAGATTGTCTTGGAGGAGTGATGAAGAAGAAACTGAGTGCTCAAAATGGTTGTAGTTTGTGTTGCAAAGAAATAAACATCACAGGCTCCTAATCAGAAACCAGGGTACAAGTCATGTTATAGTGCTAATAAGGCTATGGATTACCAGGTTTATATGAGTATGAATATGAATATGAGTATGATCAGAACTGGAATGCAGCCCATGGCAAGGATGCTGTCACGCATGTACAAAGTCAGGCCCAAGGGCCACAGGTTCATTTTTGTCTCCCATCTTATCGGTATTAATTATGGCATTGAAATGAATCATGTTCTAACTGATGTGCACATTTACATTTTCTGTATCATGCACAAACCAAAGCATATCCAGTTACGTCTCAATAAACCAGATTGATTGTTTTTATCGTGATGTGAAAATATGAGACTTTAAAAAACACATAAACAAGATCAAAGTTATAAAATGCTTCAGAAAATATATATTTTTTAAAAATTAGTGAATAAAAATAGTTCATAATGCAGGGATGAGAAATATTTGGGTCTAAAAATGTTATTTTCAGGGCTTAATAATCTGAATATGAAAAACAATCCTGATCAAATCCAGATCCTGATCCTGCCATAAAAGCATGCTGACATATTTGTCCCATATCGCCCCCTAGTGGAGAACATTGGTCAGAAGCAGAGTTTGCTGATGTTTACACAGCACATAACACTGCAGAAAAATGACCACTGATCATCTGGTATGAAGAGACACCTGAGGGACAGGTGAGCTTTGAGTTCATCAGTCTAAACAATACGCTCTGCCTTTCTTCCCAGGCTTTGCAGATAAAATCTTTTACTGCAAAAGTTCCTTTTTTTTGCGACAGAACTCCAGTTTTTTTGGTCAACAAACCACTGAAAGTCAGCATTAATTACAGATGTCTTCCTAAAGAGTGCCAATCCCTTAGGTCATCATAGATCAGACAGTAAAAGAGAAAAATGAATCTCGTTCTCAGTTTCATTAAAGTTACACAGTAGACACACTCTGACTTCCTCTGGAATGGCATTAAACCGAGCAGTCTCTAAGGTTAGGGGTAAAGTCCTGAGCACAGCTGAGCACATAATGATCTCAGTCTTCTGGTGAGATAAAACTATTCTTCATAAGACAATACGTTGATAGTTTTCATTCATATCTAACATTCATGGTTAATAAATAAATAAATGTCTCTTAAAGACAGACTGGGTCAGTTTCACTAAATGGAATGTGGCCCTTTTCAGCAAAGTGTTACTGCTCTACCACATACAACGTTTCCAATTGGTAACCAAGTTTCACGCTGAAAGTTAAAGTCTGGGTCCCTTGTTGGTGAGAGAGATGACTGACGGTGAGGCATCAAGCCTCCTTAAAGGTACAGTGTGTTGAAATGAGAATAATTTACGATATCTAGATTATTGCCTGAAACGCCTTTCTAGGACACAAAGCGTGATCCTAAAATGTGATGCCTGATGGGTATGATCCTCATTGTCTTTCAGAGCATTTTGAACAACCTCACACATTTTTTTTTAAATACATATGCTATTTGCTTTTGTTTGTTTGTTTTTTTTCCAGTTCAGTGCTACTATGGACAAATGGCAGTAGAAGATGGCAGCCTTAAGTAGACCTGCTCCAGAATAAATTAAAGGCTCTTTAAAATCTAATTTTCAATTTCCATGTGGTTATGCACTAATCTAAACATACTGATGAAAGTTTTATTTCATTTGTACCAAGTTTGTTCTGCTAATCACTGCACACTGTACCTTTAATATTAAAAATCAGCTCATTGCACATTAACAGAAAGACTTTCTTGAATGATTAACAGCAAACAAATGTTGGTGTGGAGCTCTGGTTGGAGAGGTGCCTCTCTCTGTTATAGGCAGAGACACTGAAAGGCTTGTATCTATAATTTAGCATAATGGCCTGATAGATCTGTGATTACTCTTTAAAACACAGCATGTGTGCTGTCTGCCTGTCCCACATGTTCACCCAGCAGAGGAGGACACAGTTTAGCGCGACGCTGTGATGGCAGTCGTGTTTGGAGCTAACGAGTGAGGACAAGGCGTTGGTGCGACATGCCATTTGTCTCCCGTAATAAGACATGAGAGCTCACAGACGTTTGAAGGAAGTCAGCATCGCAAAACGACTCCTTCCTGGAAAGACACACTGAGACGCTTGCCAGGAAAGCTTTTTTGTTTTTTGTTTTTTGTTTTTTTTCAGTGTGTGTATCTGTGCACAAGAAAGTGTGTGCATGCTTTGTGTTGCTCAGTAGCCTGCATGTGTGTATGTGCGTATGCATGTGTGTCAGTGTGTGTGTGTGTGTGTGTGTGTGTGTGTGTGTGTGTGTGTGTGTGTGTGTGTGTGTGTGTGTGTGTTTGACAGAAAACACAGGCTGTTGTGTGCATTTGAGAGCATGTGTGAGCTGGTGCGTGTGTGTGTCCCTGTACAAATGCCCCCTCCCTATTACAGCTGACTAGTAGATGGATGCTGGCTGTCACACCTGCCTGACTTTGTTCCTGCCAGATGCGGCGGGGTCACAGGGAAAGCTCCCAAACACTCATCAATCTCAACCGTTGTCCAACATCCTTTCGGCTCCGGCAGCAGCTCCCAATATCCATTTAGTCGCTCCAGATGCTGGCAAAAATGCTTACACACACAGAAACGCAGCAGCCAAGCCTATTGACCTGCTCTGTGGTTGAACGGCTGGATGGGAAAGAAACAAAGGACGTCACGGGAGCAGAAGTAATCTCTAAGTTTAACTTTGCATTTACGCTATGAGGTCGTCATCTTCATTAGGCTGGCAGGGTAAGAAACTGAATTTGGTTTGTTTCCCAAACGCTGGCTGTCGACTGCGATGCTGTGAGCAAGTGCCAGTACACTCACAGAAACCTGAGTCTTTTTAGTTGCTGACATCCAAGCTGCATGGAGGAGTCTCTTTGGGAGGAGAAGAGGGGTAACTTGAAAGTCTACAAAAGAAAAATCTAAAAAAGAAACAATTATATCACATTGCCAAGAAGCTCCGAACGAATTTTGGGAGGATTCAGGCATGCTAAAGAGTTTGGCTCTCTATCAAAAAGTGAAATAATCTGCACGGTTTAGACACAAACACCTTCTTTTTTTTTGCCTTTGTGAACGCACCAAACTCAATTACATTTGAAATACACTCCTGGCCTTATACAGGCACCACAAAAAGGAGCCAGAAAAGTAATTTCCATCATTCTGGCGCGTGCACACTTTCTCACTTCCTTTTGATAGGAAGCGGTGCTTGAGTAGCCAATCCGCTAATAGGAGGGAGGGGAACAGAGATCCAAAGTAGTGTAAACCTCACCAAAACCTTTTCCTCTTTTTTTTCTTTTCTTTTTTTTTTAAATGCTCTCCCTTCCAAAGAATGTTCCTGATGAGACTGAAATATTTATGGTAAAATATGTAAACGTGCAAAGAGAAACAGGAAACTATGAAGTCTCCGAGGAAACACAGGCTGATGAAATACATTTCCGCCTCCAGGTTTCGTTTCTATTTCTGTTGGTCACCTGCTTTTCTTGTTGGTCACACTGCTCACCTTCCAAAGATGTTTTCATTCAGCTCAACATCATTTTTTTGACACAGCATAGTTACCCGGGGTGCTAAAATGCTTGACAAGCAGTAATGGTGTGAAAATACAGCTCTCGCCTCAAACACTCTCCCCGCTCAGTCTTCCTCTCAGCAGTGATTCTCTTAGCGTCTTTTCAACATTTTCACTTCTCAGCTCTTCCTCTCCCTTTTTAATTCTCCCTCCTCCTCTCCTCTGGGCCTCCTGAGGCTCGGGAAATAGTGTACACAAACATAACAGAGGACCGTGGTGAGCACTCACAGTGTTTACGTGTGGAAAAAAAAAAGAGGGAGGAAAGTATAAAAGAAAAAAAAGAGGGAAGAAATAATCACAGCATGCTTTCCCATTCCCGCACCCACTTTAATTCTAAAGAAATCAGAAAGTTGGAGTATTCCCCGCAGTATGCAGATGCACTTTGATGCTGTCGCTCACGCGGTGTGGAGCTTTTGATTAGGCCGTGTCTGAGCCCGGGAGGCATATGACCACACTTGGCAAGCAGGAGCCATTAAAATCCAACGACTCTGTGTCTCTGTGCCCCCCACCTGCTCCATCTGGGTCACCTGCTGCCATGCACTTCATACAGGAGGGAACAAAACTAACAATGAGACTTCATTCAGAAAAAGGGGGTGGGGCTTAGGAGGGGCAGATTTTCAGATTCAGGAAAGGTAGGATGAGGAGGCAGCAATTTGAATCTCACAAAGCTCTTGACTTTCTAATGTGTCCTGATGTGCTTCCAGTCCAGCACCACTCCACTGGATCAGATAGGTTTCTTTTCAAGTCAATATGTTAACTTGCTCTGGATCCACTTTGTTGTGGTCCGGCTGCTTCCCTGCTCTGGCAGGTCGCAGTAGATACACAAGCCTCCTTTTTTTTTTCTTTTCCAGATGCCAGAGCTGTAACGCATCAATTCACAAAGAGCAGATTGAGCAGGACAGCTGGTGTACTGAAACCACCTAAAAAGATCCAGTGACTTTCAAAATAAAACAAACCATGTCAAAACCAGATCATACTTACAGCAATAAACCCACTTAAGGAGCAGAGGCAGACCAGGAGACAACAGGTTTGAGGTTTTACAGCCCAACATGAACAACATAAGGATCATCATTCAGTTGGGGATCGAAGGAAACTCCTTGCACTTGGATATGAGAGATAATTAGTCAACACACAACAGAGCAGAGCTGGACTGGAGACGCATCTGCTGTATTCCTGATGTTATATTTCATTTATATCAGCAGCCTCTTGATAGAAACCTCCGCCCATCTTCTGCCTGTGATCCAGCGTTACACAACGTCACAATTGCCTTGCCTCTGTTACACAATCCCAAAACTCCTAAACCGGTGAGAACTTTTTGGTTGGGTGCATATAGAGAAACTTGGTTTTATTTTCCCTGATATGATTCGTGCCATGGAAACCACACTCTGAGCTGAGGTCTAGCTAGCTGGTAACTGTTCTTCCTCTCCTGCTGCTGCTTCTAGAGGCTTGGTATCATGCTTATTTTTTTTGCACACTACCAATATGTCATTATTTTTCAAGAATTACTATCTTAAAAAAAACATACTGTGACAGCTATACTGCAGTTTGCTGAGAAAAGTGCCTCCTTTATGCCCCAAAAGTTCTGATCTGTGTCTTGTCTGGTGGGTTATTTTAACAGGGTATCTGGTCTTTAAGTCTTAAAACGTCTAAAATCCAATCAGTTGAATTCAAGGCCTTAAAATGTCTAAAGTCTTCTTAAAATCTCATAAATTGTCTTAAAAATGATTTTAAAGGTCTTAAAATGTATTAAGATTGCTTTTAAAAAATGCATAAACTTCAGTCTACCTTGTAAATGTTTCGATTTTTGAGAATGCTGCAACGTACCTAAACAGAACTTGAAGTGCATTACAGCCAACAGTCTGTGGTCAGATGGGAGCTGTAAATACATTGAAAACTTTGCAGTTCCATGCCACACTCTTTTTTTTTCCTTCATGTCTTTTGTATTAATTTATTTTTCTATTTTTGCCAGTATGGATCTGAAATAGGTCTTAAATTGTATTTAATGTGGTATTAAAAATGTCTTAAATTTGAATTGTTAAAACCTGCTGTGACTGGTTAAGTTTACACCTTTTACTTGTCTTTCATGTTTGCCAAGTCTGGTTTTGTTTTGTAGTAACATCTCTCCCCTTGTTTTCAGTCACTTCACTTCACTTCCTGCCCTGGTGTTTCTTACAGCTGTGATTGTGATCCCTGTCCCTCAGTGTCTTGTCCTGTGCTGGATCGTCTTGTTCAGTCAACCATTTATATACCGTCCTCACTACCTCCCATGTTCTCCAAGCCTTGTGCTAAATTTATATTTGTTAGTTTTGACTGCATAGTG
The DNA here is from genome assembly GCA_030710495.1 of Labroides dimidiatus. Lineage (NCBI taxonomy): Eukaryota > Metazoa > Chordata > Actinopteri > Labriformes > Labridae > Labroides > Labroides dimidiatus. Next base: position 29,048,963 of record CM061144.1, on the reverse strand, counting down.
TTTATATGTTATTGTGCTTTCCTTCTTTATGCCAGCGTAGCTGTGATTACCCTGTAATTACTTTGTTTTTAGCTTCCAGTGCTTTAGCTGTGATTTTTGTTCTGAAACTTTTTTTTTTCTTTTGATTTTTTTCTCCTGATTACAAAGAGCCTCTTTTTGTTATAAGTCTTGCAATCGAAGACTTTGTCAAACTCAAGAAAGGAGGCAGGACTTGTTACAGCAGCATGCTGGTAACCGTCTTTGCATTTTGATTTACCACATTTCCATTTATTTATTTATCTATTTGGAATGGGACATACTATGTCTTCTTTTTGAGTCCTTGCCAATATAACATCTGTTTTCAGAGTTCTAAAATAAGAAAAAATAGTTATGATTGGTCGATGCAAAGGGAGTAGATATTCAGGTGTATGCACCATAGATTGCAGTCTCTGTGACATCACCCATCTGTTTGTGATGCAAAGTTTTGAAGCCTTAGACTGGGGTTGCTGCTTGGTGTGCACACACACTTCCACCCCTGCATTTGTCAGTGACACCCTTGGTGATGTGAGGTACTCATTAGTGAGTGTGGCATGTACAGTAGAGAACAGGCAGCACAACATCTGAAAAACATCTCCCTATAACTAAAAACCATGCTTTAAATATTTTCAGCTGAGAATCAGATGGACATCATATCAGAGACTTGATAAAAGCTTATTTTTGAAAGAAAAACCAAATAAAACTCATTATCAGGGCTGAGAATCCAGGACTCTGCTGTAGAGCATTCAGATCAGGCTCCAAAATGGAACCAACATTTTTATTTCACCTTCAATAAACATTTAAAAATAATAATCCAGCCAGTGATTTCCTCGTCTGTCCAACATGATTAGGGAAGCAGTAATAAAATAGTAAACAGATATAATTTCCAGGATACAGTTGGCTGTTAACATCGGCTTTAGAGTGATGTGAATGTTGGCTGTAGGGGAAAAAAAAATCATCTCAAAAAAAGATATGAAAAAGAAGTGACAGAAAACTGATGAATACGGTTTTGGGTTGCTTTTGTCTGCTTTGTTTTCTGAAGCACTAAGATCCTCACTGTCTTTTAGCGTTGCTGTAAAATCTGGAACAAAAGCACTCTGCCCCATCCATTCAGCATGGAAATAATACTCTGCACTGTCAAAAAAAAAGGGCTGAAAAACACAGCTAAAAAAACAAAGCTCTGATAATAGTTAGCCTCTCTGGATGAGATGGAGGTTTTCTGTCTCGAAAAATATCCACCGTAAGTCTGTCTCCAACACCAAAACAGTGCGATTAATTTATGTTTATCTTGGTGGCTGTGGCATTTTTTTTTTTTTAAACATGAAATGTCACGTTATGTTTTAAAGATTTGTGAAGCTTTAGACGCCTGAAAACACTTTTTAGTATGTATTTAGATTCATTAGACCTTTAAATAGAACCCACACTTTTTGCATGCTAGCCTTTAGGTGTTTTTCAGCACAAAGAGGACACTACCTCTCTTTTTCTTTTACTTGTTAAAATCACCCTAGTGACAAAAACCAACCAGAAGATGTATGGTGGAAAAAAAAAAGTGAAAAAGAAGTCCTTGGTTCAAGACATCAAAGAGATGTCTCATGTTGTGTGTAAGAGTGTTCGAACATTTGGACAGCGACAGCGAGTGTGGAGCAGAAGTTACGTCAGGGCAGCAGAGCCAGAGTGACACTTACAGAGAGGGTGACACTTCCACTCTACCGCCCACTCCTCTGCACCAGCACACTTCCTCTGTGTCTCTCCGAGTCCTGGGGACATCTTCCCTGCACGCTGGGTGTCACAGCAGACGGATGATTAGCTTCAGCAGCACCATGCCATTTCCCCTCCTCACACTGAACTGTCACACCCCTTCCAACACGCCTTCCTGGCCTGCTGGGCGGCACTGCTTCTTGGCCTGGCCCGAGCTTCACTCTCACACACACTCACACACAAAGCGGTGCATTGACAACGAGGAGGCTACTCACATATTCAGTACACTCATGCATGCCTCCTCTCTTTCTTCCTGTGATTTACACTCAGTTGGGAACTGTGGAGCCTTCACAAGCATCCCACCAACCAGCTCCAGGAAGCTCTGCTCCCAGGGTACATGTATGTGCAGCAGATTGGACTCACACCACACGGTGCTAATGGTCACACAGCGAGATCCACCACAAAGCCCCAGTGGCTCGCAACAACAGACTTTAGACGCCACTTTTCTAATGTAATTAGAGGTCAGATAAGTAAGTACAAATACTTTCATGGGATCTTAATTTTACCCAGCTGACACCAGCGTTTGGTGCAGCACATTCACCCTGGAAGGTGAAGTTGTTTTTTTTCCCCTCATATTTACTGACCTTTATGTTCTTAAACCCCAGAGGAGCTGCACAACATCCACCTCGCCTCTGAGTGCAGCATCACACTCTACAGCTGCTATCACATGAGGTCCCTTTGGAGTGTGAAGACTGTATCTGCCATTTTATGACATCGTGGTAGCGCCTCTGGACTTGGGAGCACAGAGAGGGACAGAAACAGGCTCCACAAACTGATCAGGAATGTCAGACATCCATCATGGACAGTTCTTCTCACACCTTGTGTGAGACTGCAGGAGGGATGGGTGTCTCAGTCCGTTCAGTCTCAGATGGTCTCTCTAACACCGGTACTACAACGAGAAATCAGTCACTCCTTTATAATCATCATCTCCTCACCACTCTGCACCACTTTTTTTTATAGCTATGAAACATTCATACACAGGTTATATTCAATTTTATATCTTATTTCCAGTCCAACAATCACTTTGCATATCAGCTACATATACTCCTCATAATCTTTTATTTTGAAGTGATCTGCCTGAGATTCATATGTAGACAACAATCATATCTAGTAAACTCCGGCTAAGTGCTGTTAATGTTAAGATGTGAAAGAAGCATGACTGCTCTATTTCTGGACTTTTTATTTTAGTGATTTCTGTAAGTGCTCAAGCATCCTCGTACTCAGGGTTTCACCCACTGATCAACCACTAGTCGGGAGAAACACTGTCCCCCAACAGCCGTCTAGACTTCATTCCTCCAGAGCTGGGACACATCAAGTCACTGTAGGGCAGATCAAGAAGGACAGGAAGGCGTTCACAGAACCTACCGAAACACCCAGTGGCTTTCAAAATAAAACAAACTGTGTCAAAACCAGAATATATTTAGCTTGACTATAACAACAAATGGACACGATGAGAGCCAGACTAGGAGTCAACAGGTTTGAGGTTTTACAGCCCAGCATGAACCAGAAGAGGATCGAGGGAATTCTTTGGTATTGTGACTCCAGCTGTCTGTCAATCCTGCAAGCCGCAGGACTGACAGACAGCCAGTGTGAGCTGATAGTTTTCCTCAACGCAAACCAAAAATATGTTAAGAATCGATCAGTATTGTTTTGCAGATTATTTTGACCTGCAAATAACATTTTTATCCCCAATTATCCCTATCTAATAGTTTTCTGCACCATTTTACATCTTTACTCTGGTCTTGTGTCCCCTGATGTGTTTTTTGAACTCTCACATTTTCACATCATTTTAAATTAATTAATTTAAAGACATCAGCTGTAAGAGTTGTTGAGTTTCTGCAGAATGTACAGAGCTTTAGCTTTGAACAAGTGGACTGTGCACAGTCCAAATGGAGTTTAGTGAGACGTTTGAGCATCAAGACCATTTTATAACCAGAATGTATCATTGTATCCATCAATTCATATCATGCTTGAATCAGACTGAAGAGACAAAACATGACAAAATGGGTAAAAGATGCACCAGGATGCAGCAAAGGAAACATGCTTTGACAGAGAGAAGCCTCTGGTGAAAAAAAAAGGGTCCAAGAAGACACTGAACGCTTGTTGAGACATGAATAAAATGGAACCAGCCATCGCTGACATTAACACAGGAGTGAAGTGAAAGCAGAGGGAGCTGGAGCTTAATAGTGTAACTAAACTGACATCCTGTTTAATAAGGTCTGCATAGAAGCAAATAGTGTAAAAGTCTGACTGAGGGACACTTTTTTTATTTACCACTTCTTTTTTCTGCCGTCCAATTCTGACTAACAACAGGATTTTGCTGCTTTTCAATTGCTAAAATGTGTTTAAATGAGCCAAAAAGAAAGCAAATTCACAAAGCATGCAGTTTAACTCTGCAGAGAAACCAGAGACACTTTTTTGAACCACTCTAACTCTTCAGTGATCCAGGTAACAGTTAAACCTCTGGGTGATCTAAAACTGAAATTATCTTAAAATACATTAAAGAGGGGGTGTGCTATGCTTTCCCATTTTCTAAACATGGATATAAAGTAACAATACTGGATGTTCATTATAAAAGTGTGAAGATTTTTAACCCTCTACATATTCATTTATCGTAGAAATCCCTGGAAACTGATCAAAAGATCAGGTCTGCCCATAGCCGCTCTCCTGACAGGCCTCCAGATGACTGGCCAATCAGAGTGAAAGGGGTTAGTGTTAGTGGAGCCTTAAAGAGACAGCAGCTAAAATGAAGTGTTTCAGACAGGGGCTGAAATATGAGTTTTCAAAAAAAAAAAAAAAAAATCAGAGAGACAAATGTGCTGTAAATCATGTAAATCTCCTTCAGAGGTACCACAGAGACACAAAAAAGCCTAAAAAAAAAGTAATATAGAATTCAGTTGACCTCTGGTAGAGACGCTTACAGCTCCTCTCAGCCACACTGAGACACAAAACTTGAGCAAACTGCACAGAGCTGTAAATCTTTGTAGGCATTTCAGCACTTTAATTTAATTCCAGTCATGCTTTGCTTAACAGACCTTGAGATGGAGCAGATAGTGGAGACAAATGGTGCACAATTCTTGGTACTATTAGCAGCCGCGATCAATTTTCAGTGAATTTCCTCCTCTGAGTAAATTTCAGAGGTGGTTGTTTTCAGACCAGATGCTCAAGAAACGGCTTTTCTTTTTGTTCTTAACAGAAAATTTTTGCAATAGGTCATTCTCTCAACTGTTCAAAGACAGCAGGGTGAGTTTTTTCTTTTTCTTTTTCTTTTTTTTGTCCTGAAAATACAACCTTAGCATGGACAGCAAAGCGATAAGATGTATATCTGCGCCTGCTGGGGGGCAAAAACCAGCTAAAACAGCAGCATATAAAGCACGATTTTTGAACCAAAAGATGCTCCTGTCTACTCCCTGTTTGCTCACATTTCTTGAAGCAATCACTGAATCCTTTGAATATAAAAATGTTAAATTCCTCAGTGTTATTTAGACTCCTGCTGGTGTCACACATGCCCCACTTGACCTCATCTGACTGTCACAGTAGTTTGAGAGATGATGCTTTGAATGAGAGAAACAAGAAGACACTCCGTCCTGTTTACACAAGCACCCTTCAGCTGTGTGCCCAAGCTGCTCCCACTATAACACAAATTGTTGTTAGGACAGTTGCAACCACTGCCAGGAAATTAACATAAGCAGCCTATTGCTGTTTCCTCTGCCTTCCAATGATTGGAGCATAAAGTCGAGAAAAAACAAAATCCAGCATTAAACAAATGCTCACCCCCAAGACAGCGCACAACAAACAGAATATTCAAGAGAGGAGGAAACTATGGGGAAGTGGAGAGGGGTGGGGGGTGAGGGGGCTATGTCTCGCCTGGAGAATTCAAGATTTGTGGGAATGAAAGCAGCACGCTCTTACAAATCAAAATTTGCCACCAATTCTCTCTTGTTCATGTTTCTGGAGGGGACGTTGGCTTGTTTGTGTCAGAGTCTGGAGGGTTGTGAAATTAAGCCGGGGACAAAACATATACAGCTGCTGTAGTGGAACGAGAGGCTCCAGCAGCACTGCAGAGCTCCATTTATTCTTATCAATACTCGTGCATTAGAGTTCATTTGCAAAACCGCATTAACGCCTCTGGAAGAATCCCCCCCTCCCCTTCCTCTGTCCCTCCCTCCCTTAAATCTCTCATAAATCTCTGTGCATCCCTTCTTCTTCCAGCGGCGTCATCGCAGAGAGCCACACTTTTCAATTTCTGGAGTGAGAAAAGGACAGGGGGTAAAAAGCCTCTTCCAGTATTACATCTTTTCTACTTTATTACACGTCTTCTGGGAAAATGGGGGCAGCTTTGCAGCCCGGCTATCTGTTTACATTTTCTTTACAAGACTATATTGGAATTATAATTGTGTTCTATGGCGCCTTCTTTTGGTGCCCTGTTCTGTTTAAAGGTCCTGTGGACCTGGGGAGATGAAGAAAAATGGCCCCCTTTTGAGGGATTCGATTACTGAGGAAGAAAATGCAGCTGCACACCGGTCCCCCCCATCTTCTCTCCCTTCGCTGTTCTCCTCCAGGTGCCAATCTCTCAGGATGCTCTGAGATGTTAAAGCTTGAAGCAAACACAGCGGTAACATCGCACAGGGAAATTATTTCTCTCTGCAATTAAGGTGGAAGCACACAAAGTGAAATATAACAGAGATAGGCCGTTATGAATTACATCAGCGTTGCTAGCCATGTGATATTAATTACTTATTGACTGGGTGGCTGGTGTTTTTTTTCTCAAGGTAAGCAGAGGTCAAAGTGTCTGAGTGCTGCCTCTTTCTGGGCGCTTTGATGTCTGCGAGAGTTGAAGTAGCTCTGTGTTAAAATCCGGCCTTGAAACTCTCAAAAACACATAAACCGCATATGCTCTGTTTTTTGACTCCAGCCTTTGATTTATAATTCAGCAGAGGGAATCTTGTGTTGAAACAAACTGAGCACAGGACTTAAAACACGATGTCCATCTAAATAAACTATGGATGCAAAGTCACCTTTTCCATTTTTTACAGCCTACACGCTGGACTCCAGCCGCAGCCGTCGTGTTTTTTCGGTTAAATTTAATGACGACGTTTGAGAAATGAGTTTGTTTTCCTCCTCTTGTTAACACCAGAGACAAAAAGCTTTATCACGGCTGGTGACACAATGAGACATGCAGGTTACACAAACACAGCATAAATATCCCTTCGCAGTATGGATACCTGCTGATATTCCTGCAGCTCGGCAACACCGCGTAGTGCACCGGAGTGAGACAGTGAATTTGTATCCCTAATAATGTTTGGAAGTAATTAAAATGCAAAGCCACGAGCCAAGAGTGCAACCACAGGTGGTGGAGAAAAGAAAAGAGGAAGAGGAAGCTGCTGGGTGCAAAGCTCCTATAACTCATGTCCGTTTAGATCATGATTTCTGTTTCTGTTGAAATGCTGCACAGCAGCACAGCAGCATTTCAACATAGAGATCTGACTTTATTAAACTTCTTCTTCTTCCATGTGTTTTTTGCACGCTACTCCTCCGACAACAGATTTTCACAGTTCCAATTGCAAAATATTCAGCATGTTCAGGAGAAGTGTGAATTTATGTTTCACAATTCCAACCCTTGTACTTTTTAAAATATTGAGCATTTTCCAAAAAAAATGTGGCCCATTAAAATGAATGGAAATGATCCTTCACCATGGAAGCCACAGCTGATGATTTCATAAAGGACAGATGTGATAAATAGGACTGATCAAGGGTTACTGATAGAAGGAAACCTGCTCGTTTACATTTCCTCACAATGGAAACCACACACTGATGATGTCATAAGTTACGGTTAGGGCTCAGCATTTTAACATTGCTGCAAGGAAACAGCGTGCCCATTCTAGTTTTATGGTTGTTGTTCTTGTTGTTTTTTTTTTTTGTCACAATTGCAATGATATTAGTTTGCCTTTTTACTCGACAATTTCCTGTGTAATATCATTCTATCAATAAGCAATTACTAGCATGGCAAATTGCTGTGCAAAATGTTCATTGGAGGGGAGAAGATCCATATCAATTGTTCATTTGCATAATGCAAATGAAAGCAGAGAGAGGAAAAAACAACTCTGCTGCCATCGCTGACTGTTGGATCCTGCTGCTGCTGCTGCTGCTGGAGAAGCTGAAGTGCCTTCAGTGCAGCAGTTAGCAGCTCTGCTCACTGTTAGGAACAGGGAAGTAAACTGAGTCCAAGCCCCCCGAGCTAATGGAACAATTTTATTTGCTGTTTTAGTCTTTTTACAGTTTCAGCTGGCAGGAGAGAAAGCGTCTCCAAATATTTGACATTTGGAGGTTTGTGAGCAGTTGTCCATTTGTCTGTGCTCAGGCATAAGCACAGGATGAGCTCCCTGCCACTCCATTAGGCCTCCCCTGATAGAGTAACACCATTTTAGCCCCTTGTTTACTTAATATGCAGGATCCGGCCCCGTCTATTTGCTTCTAATCAACTGATAAGACGAAAGGCCTTTTCTGTGGCCCCTGGAGGATGAAACCAAACTCCTAATGGTCATTAGTAGCAATTATGCTCCGTAACTGGCACACCCCCTCCCTGCTTTTGCTGTGTAGGCTGCTTAGGCGCGTGTGGAGCTGATGTTTACGCAGGGGACCCTAAATGCAGCTCGGGAGCATTTTGAGAGTACGCTTTTACAGGCGGAGGCTGACCACAGCTCCTGTTTGATGATGGATAAGTTTGCTTCCTGTCTGATTTCCTGCTGCTGATTGGGATGAGTTGTTTTTTTTTGTTCAAAGATATGGACACAGTGTGTATGAGTGTGTGCGTGTGTGTTTGCTCAATTTGAATAGCTGCAGTGTGTCAATATCTGCCTGACTCAGAGCACTTCTCTACTCTGAAAGCTTCATTAACACACCACTCTGACTTTACTGTAATTTGCGGCCTTGTCAAAGGCATCTCGAGGACACGACATGGGGCTACAGCGTGTCCATCCCTGCACGCAGCAGCTCCTCCCAATTAGCTAACTCAGCTCCTTTGCTACACAATTCAGGAGACTTGTGATTTTTATGCAAAACCAAGATCAAACGGCCTCTGCCCTAATCCTCACAGTCGAACCTGGAGAATGTGATCCTTATCGACAAAAGCTGAGCCGCTGCAGAGTAAGATCTCATTACAAATGCACAGAGACCTTTTTGACATGCATTTTCCCTCTGTGCCGGTGATGCAACAAAGGCAGCAATCCCGCTCTCGTGTTTGCATTGTAAATGTTAGCACAGATATTGTGTGCAGAAATCCGGTTTGCGATACCTGATCCGCATTCTGCCTTGATTTGATGTGGTATTTGTTGAAGTAATACGGCACGCTCAGGTATCTGCACAGAGAAATCCCACCATCCTACTTTCATCTGCATGTTGTACTGGATATGATCCACTTATGAATCCCCTGAGATCAAGTCTAAAAAGCTCCACTGGATGAATAACTAGAGAGTAAGATGGAATTTCTTGGATATTACGACTACTGTTTAGGATGAAATGAAATACAAATAAAAGCAACATAGAAAAGAATCTCTCCACTTGTTCTACTGTGTTTCATCATGATGTTTTGCAATGATTTTAGGGTCTTGTGTGAATTTCTGCATTTTCTCTTCTTATTCTTTTTTTTTTTTTTGCATTTGTGTTATTTTTTTTCCTTCTGAATGTGAGGAGGTGTCATCATTTTAAAAACTTTTTTTTTTTATGACAGTTTTTAACATTTATACCTGTTGTTCCCTTCTGCACACCATAGTCAAACTGTCACCATGATGGAAAAGAGCACCACCGCCATGACAGGCATTTTGACCATTATGATTTTATATACAGCCCTTAGGGTCACTGCTTTTCTTAAAGTGTCTGTACTATAATGTGCAATTAATTTTATACACAACTAGCTCTGACTGCAGCTGCAAGCAAAGGGCGTTTTCGTCTGTGAATGTGATGGAAAGGGGAGGGGCCTACAGCAGCACCTGCTGCTCCCTGAGAAGCAGGAAGTTGTGGAAATCAATACATGCCTTCATAGCAGTCTTCAAATTCCAGAAAATGTGCTAAATTCGCTTTTTGAAAAATAATAAATAAAGTCGCCAGAGGGTTCGGAAAAGTCGCTGGTAACACTGACTGTATCTCACACACTTTCATACGTCACCGTCTTAAAACACACTGTGCAGGCGAAAAACCTGGCAGCCTCCAAAGGTCTAAAAAGGTAGTAAAGTTAACAGGATTTAAAGTAATTGGGACATTTGACGTGTCACTAACTGTGAATTTTTGTAGCAGAGGGAAATAGCAACATATTACGGTCAACAAGCACTAACATTCAGGGTTCACTTTAAGACCTAAAGTATTTACTTCATCTATGCTATGTAAGATCTGATAAAAATGGGAAACAGAGCCTCCTTAAACAAGATCAAATGTATCTATCTCTACCAGAGACTAATGTTAGTGCAAGATTTTGCAAATGCTTCCTGATGTAGTCCCTGATCTGTAAGTATCTGGAGAAATATGTTGGTATATTTTACACAGCTCTCAATTGAGCACATGTAGCAAAACTCCTGTTGAGAAATAAATCTCCTGAGCTACATACAGATGCAGCTGACTCCAAATGTGAAAACCTGCGTCATGAAGGCCTGGTATGACTGAATGTTTCTGACAAATAAGAGCATCTAGATACACTTTTGGAGCATTGATGTATAGTTTTATCTGCTTCCAGATTTAAATGGTGTTGTTTTTTTGTGCTTTTGAGAGATATGCTTACATAGGGGATTTACTTAATTAGGGGCTCAGAAAGACAGAGTAGAATGTTTTGAATGTAGCGGTCAAAATGACTGTTCATGGTGATTCTTGCAGCGATCAAATTGTGGCACTTCTGGTGTTAATTAAAAAAGTCACAGATAGCAGAACACAGATTAAGATGGTTAAGGTCGCGCTCCATATGGGCAAACAGCCCTTGGTTTAAGGTTCAAGTCTGACCTGTGGCTACTTTCCTGCATGTCACTCCTCTCTCTCACCTGCTTCCTCCTCTATTTACTGTCCTGTCCTCTCAAAGATAAAGGCATAAAAAGCCCCCAAAATAACTTTAAATAAAAAAAAAAAAAAAATCAGGATAGTGATGTGCACTTTGTATCCAACACAATTAAAAAAAAAAAAATCACAGGAACACATAGAGTAAGAGTTATTGTACTTAAAATAAATTAAACCTCACAGAATAAGCACTCTAAAGCTTTCTGCTGCCTCGAGGTCAGGGTTTCTGCAGCAGAGCAGCATAAAGAACATTCCCCTGCATTCATGGGATTCCCAGAACCGCAAGGAATTATTTCACACTGTTATGTAACCATTTTAAAATATTAAAACTAAGACATTTTAAACATGCTGGTGAAAATGCAGTTGAATGTGATCAAGTATTGTTATTCTGTGATTAAGTATGATTAAAAAACAAAAAATCATTTCCTTTCTGACAGCTTAGTTCAAAGCCTTCTGTTTTCCCTTTTCTTTCATCCTTTACAATAGAAAGCCTTTTCAACAGTGTTACAAAGGATTACAGAGGAGCAAATAACAGTCTGTTCAACATTCTGAGAAGTTATTGAAACATCAAATGGATTGTGGGTAATGGAGTTATTCCTGAGTTATGTTTGAACTATTGAATCACTCGGGTAATTTTGTCTGAACAATGTTTGTTACATCACATTTCTTGAACAACAGTATATATACATATGACAACCTGGTTATGATCAGTGATAACTGTATCTACTACAGCAGCTTTTTCCCTGCTGCTATGAGACTTATGACACAAGATATTAAAGGGGAAGGACATGCCCCACCCCTCACCTCACAGACTCAGTGGACTGCTGATCACCTCACAGCGCAGGACACGTGTGTAATGTTGACCTGTTAAAAAACAACAGTGCAATCATATAATGCCAAAAATATATGTGCAATAACCTCAGGGCAGAAAGAGGTGTACAGAAATGGAGGGACAAGGAAACATTTATATTTATGTCCCAAACCTGAAAATCAGGTTGAAAGCCCTCTTGAAACCCTGAGGGTTATACTTTTGTCTTTGTCTTTTTCTTTTTCCTGCCCCTTTAACCCCAAATTATTTACCTTCAGAACACTCAAAAACTCACCTAACTTTGCACAAAATTCAGTCATGATAAAAAAATTTACGAATCCAGCGCTTTTGCTCAAAAGCAACCCCTGGGTCAGAAAAACACAGCCCCTACGGCTACTTTGAGCAACAGGCCTGAATTTATTTATTTATTTTAATTTATGTAATTATTTATTTATTTTTGTGTAACTATCATGCCAAGTCCTAAAAAAAGCCTCGTATTAACATGGTGAAATCTGAGCAGGAAGTTCAGATATTTTAGGTAAATGTCCGATTTTGTTGATTTATAGGGTACATATTTGAGCAAACTTGTCCAACATTTTTTTTTTTTTTTTTTTGTATAATTTTAACTTCTTGAAAAGCTGGAAGCTGGAAGTAATACACAAAATTTCCATTGTTCTTGTACTGCAAAAAGCAATAAACACCTATTCTATTCTATTCTATTCTATTCTATTCTATTCTATTCTATTCTATTCTTGTAATCGTTGTTACTTCTTTTTCACAGTGTTTAGAGTAACAATGATTTTTCCCCCTTTCTCCTTGAGGCCACATTTGACCTCCACCTCCTGTACTGGGTTAGGCCCTGCTCCTGACCATGGGGGGCTGACCATGAAAGCCTGTGCAAAGCTCCTCCCACTCTCTCTCTCTCTCACACACACATAGTGAAGCCAAGGTTTCTTCCCTTTTGTCAAATTGTTTCTGAAAAGATAATTGTTGAAAGTCTATTCGACTGCTCTTCTATTGTGGCTTCTCCTGAGCCAAGGTTGTAACTACAGCGTACACAAAGACACTTATAAAACCAGTTAGGTAAGTATTATAGAGAAGATGATTCTTTTCATTTCATGAGAAATTAATGTCGTAGGTTGAAATGATTAACATCACTTTTTTTTAATTTTTATTCTTTTATCTTTTTTTTTTACTGTAGACTCAAATGGTTAGCACAGTATTGTTGATTTAATAATGATCAGAAAGTGATCCTCTTTTAAACCAATGAAAAACCTTAACTTGAACATGAGATTAAAGATGTGCGACTACCAACCCCAGTATCCCCTATTGTGAAGAATGTTCATGCACAATGTGGGACTCAGTTTTGTAAAACAGGTCAACTCAAGAATCTCACACATGCACACAGTTGTAAACACACATACACATGCAACGCTCGGCGGTGATGAGGGAGGCCATTGTGAGAAAGCTAATAAAGAGGCAGTGTGTTTGCTGCTGTGAAGTAATTACACATCCCAGGATATCAGGACGGTATTTATAAAAACACCGGGCATCAACAAAGAAGAAAAGGTCATCGAGACAGATATGACATTAGCATTTGACTGCACAAAACAAGCGGACACATGGGTGGTTGTACACACATTTGTGTGTGTGTGTGTGTGTGTGTGTGTGTGTGTGTGTGTGTGTGTGTGTGTGTGTGTGTGTGTGTGTGCAGGCACACAGACTAAACCAAAAGATAATGTCATGTTTTCTTATCTGGCCACTCAGTGAGACACACAGACAAAGTGTGTGTGAGTGTGTGTGTTTACATGTGTATCTGTGTTTATGTGGCACTGTGTGTTACTGTGTGCAGAGAGACACACTGATAAACATGCCACATCTTGGCAAGTGGTGATCCGAGCGGGCGCCGGCTTCTGTAAACACTGGGAGTGCTGCACAGATTGAGATGGAGGGAAATGAGGAAACCTGTGCGGCGGCTTCCATCCAGATGGAGGCTACAATGGTTTTGGGGTTTGCCCAGGTCGCCCCCTTCCCCTTCCCTTCTCCCTCACCAAAAACAAACCATTCAAAGATCTGTGTGTGCAGCTATTATAACACAGCCTCACCGCAGCTGCTCTTCATCTGCATCGGCTAACAGCGGCGTGGCCTCGTGACGCAGACAGAGCACAGAAAGTAACATGAAAGGGCACCGTGCCATTTGGCAGAGTGTTTCTCTTCTTAGAGGCGAGACGACTTGTCTCATGAGACAAGGTGGGGTTTCCCCTTCCTGACACAGCTCCTCGTTTTTGTAAAATTTTAAGTATCTTTCTAAGCACAGTTTCCTCAAGGAGGGTTTCCTCAAAGGGAAATATTGTTGACGTTGTATTTCTGGAGTTTTCAGCTGTGTGCTCTTAAAAAAAAGAAATGGATTCTTAACTGCACAAGTGAATAGCAAATAAAGGTTTTATTTTGATGCAATGTTTTTAAGGTTTAAAAAACATAGCCCCAAAAATAAAATCAATTATTCAATATAGCACAGTGGTCCTCCGTGGACTCTCCATGATCTCCCCGTGTATGCTCTTGTGCCCACAGACATGCAGGTCAACTGGTGAACTGGAAACTCTAAATAGCCTGTAGGTGTGAATGCGAGTGTGAAAGTGTTGTCTGAATGTGTATTAGCCTTGGCTGCCTGGTATGGCAGCCAGTGAGGGTGTAGCCTTCCCTGTCTCCTGCCCAATGCATGCTGGGAAGGGTTCCAGCCCTCTGTTCATTTAGCAGAACAAGCTCCACACTGACAGCTCCTTTAATAATCACAGTCTGCATGTACATTTCAGAAATAAGAAACGTCATACCACCAGGAGATAGCACAGTTTGTGTGAGCTGGAGGAGAATATAAAGTATCTAACAACGGCAGGTAGTTAGCAAGCTTATTCAACAGGGCAGGACTTTTAAGCTTTTAAACCCCTTCCAGAAGAAGAACAATAAGGCAGCAGGGCAAACGCAAGGCGAGGAAAGGTGAAACAATTATATTCTGCAGCTGTAGAAATAAGTGAGTGAGGATTTGAGAGTGCCACTGACTCATCTTCAAGCTCAGGTTAGTGAAAAAGAGGGCTCATTAGAAAGCTTGTAGGCTAGTTAGAAAGTCGAGCTCAGTGTTTCTTTCTCAGCGTGTGGTCACAATGTGTACCGTTTATGAAAACAACTATATACAGAGTGCATCTCCATCGAAGACTAGACGTAAAAAGTAGTTTCTTTAAAATCTCCTTAAAGTTCTGAGTAGTTATTTTTAAATCAGGAGGTGTGGAGTGATCAGAAAAGAGCCGTGTATGAGCCGTATTTTGGACAATTTGAGCTAAAATTTGAGTTACGAGCCAGGTTCAGATACCCCACCACTATTGTAGTGGTTTTGTTTAATCTAAAACAATTTAAATTATTATTTTTTATTTATTTTTTTTTTTTTTATCAAAAACACTTGCAGAGGGGTGAAAGGCGTGGTCAGTTGGTGTAACCGATAAATGTCAATTAGGGAAACCAATGTCTACCATGAACATGGTTTTTATCAGCCTTCTACAATGTAAAAGCAAAATTTAAAAGGATTTTAAACTGACCCCAAAAAAGAGAGAAAACATTGACGTCTACAGCATACTGACTCGCTGACTCAAACAAAAAATGAAATTATCAAGTTTAGACTAACTTATTTCATCATTAAACTCAGCCATAACTTCTACAAAGGTAAATTATTTCATACTTGTCATGTTTTTGTTGTTACACCATTTGACAGTTAAGTTGGACGGATCCTTTAAGTGGTTAAAAATGGTAGAAATGTCATAAAAAAAAACTCAGAAAAGCAAACTACACATTTAAACAATCTGAAATGTTGTTTTAACGAGTTTATAGCAGATTTTTGAATTGGACATAACACTAACCCTTATCTGTCAGTGTAAGAGCATAGGTCAGCCAATAACATTCAGTTATTCAGTTCAGCCTCTCTCCTCCACCTTCATCAGTATCTTGTAGTCTTTATGGTAAAAGCTGAACATTATACTAAAAAACAGTTTACTGTAGTACATTCTATTGTATTGTTTTATGTAATATTCATTATTTATAAGTATGTTTTTCTGATTAAAAAAACAGTCCTGTAACACAACAAATGGCAGTGTTTTTGGGGGGTCTGGAACCGATTAATGACATTCCAGTTCATTTCAATGGGCAAAATTTGTTTGACATATGAGTAATTTGAGTTACCAGCTCCACCACAGAACAAATTAAACTCTGAATTCAAGGCAACACTGTATTTGAGTTTCCTCTGTTTTTAATTAACATTAACACAGAGTTTACTTTGAAGAGTCCGGATTGCAGGACAGCTTGTTCTGATCAGGATCATGTTTAGGCTCACATTTGAGCTGTGGTTGAAGAGAGGAGTCAGCTTTAACCCATCTCTGTTTCTCTAAGCAGTTATTGACCCCAAAGGACCAACCTGTGGAAGGATTTGTTGTGGTTTCAGTGTGAGCAGTGTGTTCTTCTCCTCTACATGAGTTCACCTTATCACTGGACCAGAGATGTCAGCCAATCAGCTGTAGGCACACTGTTGATGGACAGCTTGGATCCTCTCTGCATTTTTTTTTTTTTTTTTAATTCAGAAAGTGATGAAATAAAAAATGTATTGGAGTAAAAAACTTGTTGAGTTGTTTGCAAAATAAGTTGCAATAAACTATATTTTTGATGGAGGACAGTCGACAAAGCAGGATCATACGTATCATTCACCACAACAGGATAAACAAGAAAGTGTTTCAATTACTAAGGACTCCCATTGCTAAACACTGAACCATTTGAATTGTGAAAATCTAAACAAATAACTTCACCCTTGGTCATCTTTATCATTGCTTCTCAAATTGTTTCAAACAAAGGACCACCCTCATGGACCACCAAGCTAAATGGCCCAGATAGCCAACTGATGTAATACAAACTGGCATCATGCATGTACTGGCTACTACTGCTGGTGCTAATATTAGCTTTCACAGTGTCCGCAATGCTCTTTGCGGCTGAATCATGTCGGAGGTTTTCTCTTCCTCATTTGATTTTCTTTTTACTGTTCACATCTTAAGCCACGGATACATGAGGATTTTGCTGTCAGCTCATTAATGGAGTAGCGTTAGCTTGACTATTTTCTCTGGGGGGGTTCTCTTGCAAGTCCTGGTGAACTGGTGTTTTTTTTTATTTTATGTTTCATAAAATAAAAAATAAAATAAAAAAATTACACACTGTCAAGGCGGACCACTACAAGGCGCTGATGGACCACTAGTGGTCCACGGACCACAGTTTGAGAAACACTGATCCATAGCAGGTTCATTGACTAGAGGAAATATGATGTCTTAAAACCTCCTTTGTGATATAGTTGTAGAATCATCATCATCATTACGATCTCATCCACCTCAACAAAAAGTGAAATGGTACTGACTACAGTCTCTCTTTGGTTTCTTCAATTCTTTGTTCAACAACTTTGAAAAATCATCCATGTCGTATTTGTGCAGTCATGAGCAATCAAAGTACGCATCCCTGTTATATTCAAACTCTGAAATCTCAACTAAATGTTCGCACTGATCCAGCATTACGCCGGTCCGGTCTTTCATCAAACTCATCTGCGATGATGTTACACTAATTGGATGTTCTATTATTCATAACAGCAGAAGTTTTTCTTGGAGCTCTTCCTTTCATTAAAACACAATAGAGAAGATCGGGTGTTAGCAAAGATTTGTTAATATTTCATCAGAGGGACCGTCGGTGCATGGCCAATCCACAAGCACAACAACCGGCAGTTGCAGCTTGGATAAAGGCAATTAGCCAGACTTTGATAACAGACGGCCTCTACCCCCTAAAAGCTTTTCACATGTTTCTGGCATCCTCTATTCACTGTCCCTCAACACCTCATTTCGTTGCCATTGAGAGAGGCAGGAGCAGCTGAGAGGGGCCGACGTAACACGGCGTGTCCCTTGTTGTGCACGCCGCGCTGGCAGAAAATGCACACACACTGGGAATCTTTGGGAACAGTTTCAACAAGCTGCACGCTCGGCCCTGATTCCCATTAAGCATTCATGATTCATCTGGATTTTATATTATAACGGTTTGAATTTTTCATGCGTGTACCCCCTCCTCTCCCTTTGCTACCCTCCTTTTTATGATCCAACTTGGGGGAAAAAAAGAAGAAGAAGAAGAAGAATTAATCAAACACTGAGCAGCAGAGACAAAAACCCAGCGTCACTTTCACACACTCTGAGAAGTGTGCGTTTCCACCATCAACACCTGCTTGTGACATCCAGGGTGCTTTTCCTTGAAGTCTGTTCATTTATACGACTCAGAGAGATGTATCACACGCACCTTGGCGGCACAAACAGGAAGGAAGAGGCTTTATTAAAGGGATCCCGGTGTCTTCACAGGTAGAGTGGAAGTAAGGTTGCAGAAGAAAGTACAGGGTGTGTGTGGGTGCTGCCCTTTTACGCTCCCTCCGCCCCTCCCTCAGCTATTATTTCAGCTATCTTTTTGCTCTCTCTGCAGAAGGGATCATTAAACTGAAATAATTCATTTGTGAGAAAGGTCAGAGCCACAGTCTGTTGGCACCCAGATACCAGAGTTAGGAGGTGTTGTGTTCAGAGGGAGTGGGGAGAGCAAAGGACGGAGCCATTGATTGTGCCTGTGTGTGTGTGTGTGTGTGTGTGTGTGTGGGTGTGTGAGTCTGTGTATCTGTGTGCGTGTTTTATTGTCGACACAGTGATTGAGGTGAGCAGCCCTCTGCCTCCCTCTCAGCGAGGATGATAATCATCATCTTTAATACCTGTTATAGGTGAAGACACCCGTCTTCAAGTAAATGTCACATCCACTGTTTACAGAGGCCGCTTTGTTGTTATTATGTTTGCATGAGGAAGGGAGAGAGGAGCCGAGGAGGGAAGGCGAGGAGGCATAGGAAGAGTGCTGTCATCTTTTAAGCGCCAGAAATAGACACTCACCCACCATCCCCACATCCAGAACTCCCTCCCCATTGTTTCTCCCGCTCCAGCCCACGTGTGCTCCCAGCTAACCGTGACGCCAAATGCACATCCAGCCGCACAATAACAACATCCATTCTTAACAAGATTACTCCGGCAGTCCCAGTTTGGCTGATGGGACGTGTATGGGAGCAGAGGCACAGGGATAAGCCGTCTGCAACCGCCTCGAGCGTTTCACATGCACTGGGTTCTATCCATAGGAGGGGAGCCGCCTGGGAAGTTGATCCAAACATCGAGCTCACAAGAGCACACTGGCACAGGGAGCAAGAATCTTTAACCGCTGCTGCGGCTGCTGCTAATGCCCACAACTTGCATCTTTAGAGGCGAGGGCCAATTAGCGGGTTTCAGATAATCATAATCTTTTGATTTGAATAATCTGATTTGAATAATTGTAACCTCATTTGTGGCTGTTGATGCTTGGCCAATGTTGTGACTGGGAAACACAGTCCAGATTTATAAGTAAGCAGAATGTCCAACATCAAGCTCTTTGGTGTCCCTTCAATGCAGGCATCTCTTGCTCCCTCTTTAAAATATGATTATACACGGAGCTGGTGGTAAGCCTAAGAAATCAACAATCATTTAAATGTCAGCACAAGACAGGGGCCAAGACACTTCAGCTCGTCTAATTGCAAATGCATCTCTTGATGCTGTGAGAGAGATGTAATCCAAACAAAGCAAGAAAGAAATTCCCCTTTTTTGAGCAGACCAATTTAACGAAAGCAGATCATGAGCCAAGCATTTGAGGTGAACTGCTTTAATTCTTATAAATTAGTTAGAGCAAAGTTCAAGGCAGAGAGCCAGATGATTTAGCCTGCTAAGCGCTCCACCTCCGCAAAAAGCCAACCCAGGCCGAGTCCGGTGAGGAAGGCAGGCGGAGATGAGAGAGGAGGGGAAGGAAGGAATTTAAAGCAGGGCTGAGGTGGAGGAGAGGTGGACTAAGTCAGGGGAGGGGGGGTCCTCTGTAAGAATTTGCCATGTTGACTGACAAACACCGGCACGAGGGGACAGCAAATCACAGCAACGCAGTCCAAGGTGAAACCATAAAGGGGCCATTTACTGTGAATTAGCAGTGATGCAGCAGCTCAGGAAAGTGGCCCCCACGTGAGCTGCAGACTGTACTACATGGGTTTAATCATGCTGAGCCACAGATGTGAGTGATAGCAGCAAGCTTGTTATTTTGCTCAGGGACTCTGAAGCCGTGTGAATGGATGTGCTTTCCTGTTAAATCATAATTGCTGCTGATGCATGTACACAAGAGAGCTCCCAGGGATCACGGGCAGGACGCATCGTGTGCCTCCTTACGATTTACTGAGCTGCAGCAGGATTTCAGCTCCCCGATGAAAATACAGGCAGGACAAACAGTCTGAGACGTGATCTACAGGGGTCACTAAGTAGATGTTTATGAAAAGAGGAAAGATGGAGAAATACGAGCTCTGCATTTTCACTGTGGATGCCAGGAGGAGACTTACAGGCATGGGGAGATAAAACCAACACAGAGGTCGGGAAAGTGAAGCTTTGGCTGTGGCCACATGAAGCAGGCTCCAAACGGAAGTCAATCCCAGTTTCATACTGTAATAAAATACTTTGATTCATAACAACATTTAACCTTTTATTGGACAATTTTGATAGTTAATCCAAATAAAGACATTTTTAAAGGCATGTTTCAAAATACATTATTTTGCATTTTAAAACAGCTTTGGAGTCCATGGTAACAATGTAAATCTTATGGGGGCTGTGAATAGAAGAATAAATGAATGCAATGAGAATCATCTTTATGATCTTTAGATTGATTACTTGAGTAAATGCTGCGTCGCTGCAGATTATGCAGACAAAAAAAAAAAAAAAGATTTTATTTTTATTCTTTAAGTCTAACACCGTTACCCATTAAGAAACATGCAGGGATACAGCTAAACCCTCAAAAGCCTACCCATTAATGTTAATGATATATTTTTCCATCATATTTAATAAATTGGGTGGTTTTGGCAACTTTTCTTTATTGCAGTTTTCAGTGAATATGCATTAAGTCAATGCAGAAAATACTATTTTTAAAATGAGTAACAGTTTAGATATCATTCTTACGGCAACTTCTTGAAAATTAGCAAAGATTTTCCTTAAAATAAAAGATAAGCTTATGTCCTGAGAGCAGCAATTTTGAAAAGTGACAACATACAACCTCAGCTGCTATTAGTGGAATGATAATGCTCAATCATTTCTCATATATTTAACAAAAAAAAAAAAAAGAGTTTTAATTATACTATTAATCATCCTGATGCGTTAGAGATCTTTAAAACTATGTATCAAATATAATACATTACATTCAAAAGAATCCTAATTTTTCTCACTCTGAGTGTCTGCTTCAGGCTGGATCTGAAAGTACTGGAAGTCTAAAACCCACCAAGCCAAAAAACACATGAACATGTCACTCCCGGTTGCATTGGCGGAAGTTTGTTGACATATAATTTTACCAAACTCATCCAACAATTCTGGGTTTCAAACAAAATTTGGTCAAAACTATCTTATTCATATTTTCACACAGCAGCAAAGGTTCCGTACAGTTGTACGTTTTCTCTCTGCCATTGATTGAGGTCCTTGCTGGATGGCACAAATTGCATTGTGGGATTGTATCTGCGAAAAGTCTGCTCAAGTTACGTCCGGCAAATCCTCTTTCTGGTACTTCGACCGAACTTGTTTTGATGTTGACTTTGAATTGGAACAGAACTTTGGTTTTGATTAATGACATATCACAAGACTGCAAGTCAAGCAGTATTCTGAAGTACGCATACTGAGAAACAGCATCTGTTTCAGACGGGTGACATCACGCTGACTAAGTGCACTTATCATACAGTCTGTGGGCACACCACTCTGACATGTCATAATCCAGTTAGGTGATCCTTATGATAAGACATCATCATTTCAGAAAGTCGAATGAAGATTTTTTTTTTAATTTTTTATTTTTTATTTTCTTTTGGGACTGGAGCTTTTTGATCAGTTTACAGACAGATTCAGGGATTTCTACAACATATGGATATGAAGAGGTTTGAAAATCTGCACGTTTAGTCTGAACATCCAGCATTGTCACTTTATATCCCATTTTTAAAATATGGGAAAGCAGAGCACCCCCTCTTTAAAGTGCCTTGTCAGGTCTCGTACAGGTCTAAACTATTGTTCCCTCTACGGTAAGATATTTTCTTTTGGCATTCCAGAGTGCAGCATCAGAAGTGATGGCACAGCTTTGGAGCATGGAAAGGGCCAAATAGGAAAATAATGTAGCCCTCTTCTTTTTAATAACTCACAGATTAAGTGCATGAGAGCTTTATGTATTAATATTTAGTGGTGTGTGGACTTTCAGTGACTGCTGAAAGCTAGTTACTAGGAGTCACCTCAGCTGTTTCATGCTCTGAACTATGGGTTTCTTTTGAAGGATTTTCAATGCAAATACTGGACAAATGGCTTGCTGTGCTGTTGCTCTAACTATGTGCCTTTAAAGTCTGTGCTTCATTGTTTACAGACTGGTGTTTGTTTCTCCATGTCGAGAAAACAGGCTGTACTGATGAAAAGATGGTCATTTTAAAGTACCCGACACATTGATTCACCTGGCGTTCAGTCTTCAGCTTTTATAGGCTGCAGGGCCAACTCCTCCCTCCTCCTCCACTGAACACGGTAACCAGCTCAGCCAAAGCCACAGCCCCAGACTCTTGGCCTAAAAGTGCTCTCAATGAGCCAGTAAGACCACAGTGGCCATGTCCATTATTCAAACAATCTGTGCTTTAAACTGGAAGGAGGAGAACTCCACATTTCTTCCAAACGATCACTGAAAGGAAGGTGAGAGTAAATAACTTGGCAATAACGTCGAAGATGAAAAGTAATGACAATACATTTGCTGGGAAAGTAATAATACCAGTGATGATGGGGTCACCTGTAAACATGAAATATCTCAGTTATCAGACGGCATTTCTCGTTCAAAACACACACAGAGCTGTTCAGAGAGAAATCTTTCATTAATACGACTGCGCTGACAAGCCGGCAAATGTTTGCAGAGAAACGGCGGCTATAAAGCTTCAGACACTGTGTTTACTGTTGCACACATAACCCTCATGTCTAAATACACTCCATCTATGTCCACTCGTCTCATTTTGGTCCATCACGCTCCCGAATGAACTTCTATATGACACACACACAAACATACACACACAGCTGTTTAATGGGAACCAGGACAACAACACAAAGCCATAGACAACCTGTCAAGCTCTTGGAGGGCAGCACTAATGTGATCCCACAGCTCTATCAGAGCCACCGCTGGGCCTGGTGTTTTATTACAGACCAGGAGGGACAGACACAGCGAGAGATTGGAAAGGAAGAGGGAGACTGTGACCATGGCCCGTTGATATAATGGCCCTGCCGGCATTAGTGATATAGTGAGCAGGTGAGCCTAGAGAGAGAGAGAGAGGAGCGTACTAACACAGCAGCCAAAAGAAGTAGAGGCTGAGGACAGAGGGATGTTAGCATGTTTTTTCTTTTTTTTTTTTTTTTTTTAAATCACACAAGAGGAGGGAATGGAGATCTAAGAGCTGAGAGACAGAAGAGCCTCTGCTAGACTGCAGCTCAATACGGATCTTTGTGCCGCTGCCTGAGGAGAGATTACAGAGCTGTATTCCAGGGGCTGTTGTGGGTGTGAGAAACCAAATGGAATGAAATGAAGTCCAACAAATATCGATGGGCTTCCCTTTCTAGGATTTAATGACAGCTTTTCAAGTCAGCTCTAACACTATGGCACAGAAACCTGTAGCTAATTTGGGCCACATTCCAGCTTTTATTGTATGGGCCAATGCTTATAATTTATGTGTCAAATCTGCCATCAATCACCGGCGATAATTCTGCTAATATTCTCGTTAACTCCCACTCCTCATCCATCAATCAAAGGCAGAGACAGAAATCCGCTGGATTGTGGGAGCCTGAGTGAAATGCAGATTAAGTCGAGGGATTCCTGCCAATCCGAGGCCACATCTGCAGGACTCAGTCAGGAAGGCGGATCAACCTTTGATCTGCAGTAAACTAGCAGCCGGGGCCTCCAGCAGGACCAGGGAGCCTCAACGCCTCCGAGAGAGCTGCTTTAAGGACTCAATCTGGCCTTAGCTTTGCCTTACTGCCTCACAACACCAAAGCCAAACACGCGCAGAAATTTTAACAATGTCATCGTACCACACCCCATCAGCCCCGGAGGCGAGCTTACTCAGGCTCAAGAGTCATTCTCAGCATAATCGCTGCTCACAGACAGAAGGACGGAAAGAAAGAGAGAGAGAAAGAGACAGAAAGGGAGAGAGAAAGGAGAGAGGAAGGGAAAGGGAGGAAGCGGAGGTGGAGGTGGAGGTGGGGGACAGATGAGAGGCAATCCAGCCGAGCATGAAGTAGCTTGCACCAGTATTTATAGACTGATGTCCCACATCTTGTACCACAGTCCAAAGTGCAGAAAGCACAAAAACGTCTGGATTGAATTCAGAAAACGATCCCAAAAAAAGACACTTCTTTTTTACTCAGGTCAAGATAGAGGTGGTTTACAAACAGAAAGAAAAAAAAAAACACCCATAATCAGAAAATTTCACTTTAACTGATCCACTATTCAGTAAATAAATAAATCAGCAAGCACCCAGGAACAGATTGCAGTGTTGAATCCAAGCTGTGATTTGTATCAGCCTCACCTGAATGTACCTCTAAAGGTGCAAACAGGGAAGAAAGATCGAGCCATTTTAGACATGTCAGGACTAGAAAAGGGTCTTCAGTTCTGCAGCAAACATCACTTATACCCGAAAAAAGCAGCTCTGCTTCCAGCCCAGCACCGTGCAGAATTACATCACTCCACCAATCTGATAGCAGTGTGGCCCGTCTTGTAGGGAATCCTGTCAAACAGCTTGTTCCCAGGAATGAAGCGTCTCTTTCTTTCCCCGAGCACACACACACACACACACACACACACACACACACACACACACACACACACACACGAAGACAAAGCAATCTTTTTTTTGCCTCTCCCGGACATATCCATTTTCTTCTCTGAATCAATAATCAAAGCCTTTTTCTTTCTGTATCACTGTCAGTCCTCGCAATCCTGCAGTTCAGGCTGAATTGATGAATATTAATGGTTGATTATCAATTCCCTTTGAGCGGAAAACACATACAATGCTGCAGAGGATGAAAGTGTTGGACAATGGGAAGAGGCATCAGTCAATTCAACACATCTGCAGCACTATTCAGCAGACTGGAACCTTTCATTATCAGTCCTCGTGCACCATATGCTAAATGATTGCCGGCAAGTAAAGAAGTGTGGAAAAGTTCGTTCTGACGCCGGGATATTTATGAGCCAACCGCCATCAATCTGCTTCATCATACAAAAGAAACATGTTCTGATTTCTCTTTGGTGCAAACGCAGCAATTTGTCCACAGTTTGTCTTTTGTTCTGAGGCGATGTGTTTGCCTTTAATGGCCTGACTGAAATGAGCGTGTGCTTCTTTGTGTGTCTGAATAACTGAAGAAAGCTTTGATTGAAGAGGCAACATGGTGAGAGAACATGGCTGATGATACGCTCTGACAGCTCGGATGGCCTTCAAGTCGAGAAGGAACTACATCTTAATTGAGATTTTAACCACACTTAAAACTTGGCAGAACTGCTCCAGTCCAGTTTTTTTTTTTTTTTTTTTTTTTCTCACAGCCTCAGATCGCCTCTCATTGATGAGTCTGGCTCTGCTCAAGGTTTCTGCCTGTCAGAGGAACGTTTTCTCTTCCCCGCTGAGAGCCGACTCACAGAGGAGGAATGTTGGGTCACTTTGAATATTTAAAGAAGGAGACATTCAGACTTTCTCTCTCTGTGACGGTTTCTGGGAAAACTTCACTATTTGGAAAATGAACTGAAGGGATGGACTAGAAATTTAAAACACTCATGTCATTAAAAACAATCTTCTATTCACATTCCAACACAGCACACAAGGCTCTTCAAGCAACAGCTCCCGACAATGAGCCTCCACGCGTCCCCTTGGCGAGTCCGTGTGAGCGATACATTCAAGTTTATCTACCTTCACACTCCATTTGCCTGTTTCTATTCTTAATGACGGGTTATTTCTGAATGCTCCCCGGCTCATGATGAGTAATCCTGAAAATCCCTTCCAACACCGTGTTCCTTTTAAGCTACAGCCGAGCAACAAGCTTTCACAGCTGTCTCCTGTGCTTCACTTTAACAGGTACTGCACGCCTGCCTCCCCGACGCCAACGGGACTGACGGGGGCTGACGAACGCGCCGCTCAGTGAATCACAATGTCAAGAAACGACGCGCTAGAGAGGAACAGCGAAAGGGAAGGGTGCTGTCACGCCTTGTGGCCGTCCTCTTTCCTCTTCCGCTCCTTTGCCTCCCTCACCCCCCACACACACATACTCTCTCTCTCTCTCTCTCTCTCTCTCTCTCTCTCTCTCTCTCTCGCATTTATGCTAATAGTCTCTGCTGAGACAGTACACACAGAGAACGACACACAGCTAATCTTTCTCTGTCCCTCTCACAAACACTATCTCTCACTCTGGGTCTTGGTGCACTTTGGGGCAACCCCAGTGCCCACAAAAATCAGGGGGAGCGACATGTAATTCAGAAGAACTTTTCAAGTCCAGTTGTGACCTGGATTCACTCGATGATGCCCACATTCACAGACAAAGGCGGCCTCACACACAGCGAAACAGAGCGCTGTACCATCCATTTGATTCACACCTCCCACCCGTTTGATTCATTTTTTAATTAAGCATGAGAAACAGAGAAGAAAGGGAGACACGTGGACCGATGGGAGAGATTTGTCCTCTTAAACCAACACAGTGCCATCTTGGTTTAACGTGGGACTCGTCTTAGCTCTGCCAGGCACACTCACGAGTGCTTAACCTTGCAGTGAACGCAACCCATCATCATTGCCGAGCTACCAAGTACCTGATACTCACAGGTCCTTCGATACCCGATGGTTCTACAGTCTGCTCAGTGACAAAGCATTAAGAGAGACCGGGAGGATGGGAAGCATCCGACATGAGCAGAAACACAACTTAATTTTGTGTCACTGAGCCTGTGCTGACAGTCCAAAGAGCATTTCACACTCGAGTCAGAGAAACAAGGAAGAGTGTGTGTGAACACTTGGATTCAGGGTTAGGCTGTCTTCTCTGAATCCCCCCCTTTGCTAAGAGAAAGTATTTCAGATAAAACAGTTTCGAGAGCTGTGTTGGATATCTTCGAGGTTCCTCATCTCACACCTTTAAAATTCAAGAGCTCACGTGTGGCCACCGAGGCCCTGGCGAGTGTTTGTTTGTTTCAGCTTTCTGATGAGCAGCCATTGTTGAATCCAGCAGAGGCCGCCTAATTGACTCGCTTGAAAAATTAATGCATCACTTAACAGCATTTTTGTGTTCGTATGGCATTTAGAAAACACAGGTGCAAATCCCGCATGGTGGCAAATGTTTAATTGATGCAGCCATATGATGAGAGTCGAGATGAGGAGAAAAAAAAAGGAAGGGAAATTAAAAGTATTTACACAGGCTTCTTTTTTTGTGCAGCTTTTTTTTCTCCTTTCGTTCTGCCAGGTGCCACTTCTGAAGGCTCGTAAAGGAAGTCAACACACCACAATGACAGTATGTCATAAACATGAAAGGCATACCCACTAATTATCAAATATTAGGCATGAAACAGTGTTTGCGAAAGCTATTACTGAGCACGATCAAATATTGTGCTTGACGGCCTGTGTTCCTGCCCATGCCAGAGCGGCTGGGTGAGATTCTGGGGGAGGAAACCAGGAAACGCTGCCAGGCCGACTCTCCCCAGGTGAATCCCAGCAATGAGCTGTGAACAAGCTGCTTTGGCCGTGCTGGCCAGCAGCCTTCGACTCCCCCCCACCTGAAACCTGCCTGACACTTTCACGCAGGCCAGGGAGCAGGTGGCCCTTAGCCGCAGGATTAGCCCGCAGTTCTGTTTGTTACAGAGCTGCAGAAAAACAACCAGGAGGAACTTTAACGGCTCTTTTGTATTCATGTTTCTGCACAAAGGGGGGAAAAATAAATAAAAGAAAAACAGAAGAGATTCTCTCTCAGGTGTCTGTGTTTTAAAAAGACGAGATAGCTGTGCTGAAACAGTAGCATAACAATCTGACTGCATTGTGGTATCCTTGCTTCCAAGGACATCCAAAAGAGCAAAAAAAAACAAAAAAACTGTTGTAGCCATCATTTCGATTGAGTTTAATTATTTCCAAAAGCATTTCTTCAGCCCCCGTCCCTCCCTCTCTCTCTTCTCTCTCTCTCTCTCTCTCTCTCTCTCTCTACTTCCCCCTTGACAACCATAACCCTCCCACTGCCCATGGGAAGGGAAGAAAAAAAATGGAGGGAGCATTCAAATGGCCGAATTAATGTTTCCACACGATAAGCGAGCTTAATATAATGCTGACAATCGCAGCACTCACCCTGCCAACTAGAATTGGATCGGGTCCAGAAAATTCCTCCAGCACAAACATTTGATTCCAAACCCATCCTCTCTTGGCGCGGCTCAGTAATCTTTGTCCTTCGCCAAGACCGCTCGCCACCACCGCAGACCCACCAGTTTGTGTACTTTTGGACTGGCCTATGACAGGAGTCATAGACACGCAGGGAACACAAGTAATCCACAGCAGCAGCAAGGACATCCACAGATCCACAAGCATCTCCTCGGACCGCTTTGGCATCCTGTCGTTGTGTGTTTGGTTAGTTTGTTTGTTTGACTTCTCCGGTTTGGGTCTCTCGTTTCCAGCTCCTCTCTTCAGATCAACAGCTCCGTCTTAGATAACAAGAAAAGGTTACTTGTGTCCTTTTTGAACAGTGCGGCTCGCATTCATGGTGTGATAAAGGTCACTTGCATGGCTTGGCATGCCTCCATAGCAGTTGGTGAGGGGATGAGGCGCTCTGCGCAGCATCCATTTGGCGTTATTCCGAAGGGGAGACCTGTAAAAAGAGGATTTGCAGTTTGTTAGTTGTCTTTTTGGTCCTGTGAGGAGCCATCGAGAAGTGGGAAAGGAAGAGAGAGGCGGGAATAAAGAGTCAAAGTCAAATAAACGTTCGTACAAATCAGATAAGACGGTCAGAATGAGTGTGTAGGAGAGTCCTCTTCAGGAAAGTTAAAAAAAATAAATATATGTTTTCATACTAGAGGTCACACCTTGAAACTATCTCTGTGTCGCTGCCATGACCCTTTATTCCTATCTTGTTTTCACATTATGCTGCACCATTTGAACAACAAACGGGTTGTCTGTACTCTGGGGCGATCCAGCCCACAACATCAGATTGCCCAGCTTTAATCTGTCGCTTTGGGGATTATCCAGGAAAGATTTTGAGCAATTACATGTTCTTTATGATCACTCCTTTGACAATACACTTTGAGCGAAAGGTTACAGACTACAATCAGATTCCTGAAACATTTTTAACGTGCTTGCAGAGTGTAAGATTTCAGTAAAGCGAGAGAGAGAGAGGCTGCAGGTGAGCTCCACAATGTCAACAGCGCTGCAGCTCTCTGATATCAGAGGAATCCAGATGAGATCATTGTGAAGGCACTCAGTGATGTGCTCCATTATGTTCAGTGCAGGCAGTTAAAACACAACTGATGTTTTGATAAAGAGAAAAAAAAATTCCAAACAGAGAAAAATGTAAAACTAACTCAGTGAACCTAATAGAGTGACAGCTGTGTGAATCCAGACTGGAGAGAGGGCAGCTTGATGTTAATTTTGCCCTTTAATCAAAAACTGTTTTAGCATTAATATCAATTGAACTCACTCAGGCGTGTGTGTGTGTGTGTGGGTGCCCAACACACTGATGTGCATTGTGCAGCAGAATGCTAAACAAGAGAAGGGAGACGCACAAACACAAAGGGCTGGCTGGTAAGTTTGAGATGCATGTGGACCTGATATCATGGCACAGAATGGCTCCACATCTGTGTTAGTTTGGCTAACTTCTTCTTCACACTTTTAGCAGCCTTGCTCATGTGCTCTCTGCCTTCAGCGAGACTCTTCCAAGGACAATAAGATGCAGCCTCTTCCACCTGAGGCTGCCTGCAATATCACAAAGTGTGGAGTGACCACTGTTAATGTGATACTCGCCAACTAACCCCAGACTGAAAGAATTCATATTCAACTGAGCAGATTAAAAATAAAAATAATAAAATAATAAAAGCAGAGGAGGGAAATATAAAGCTGTACTAAAATTAAAAATTCCTACAAAATTTGGTTTTAAATATCTGACATAGATATGTATTTACCCTCTTTAAGCGCGTTTTAAGTCACCGTGGCGCGTGACTAAGCTGGCGGTTTCAGCACCATGGGGGGAGGACAGCTCCCCGCCAGAAAAGCAGCCGGTCCAGACAGCTCAGCCAAAAGCGAGCGCTGGTGGCAGCGGAGGAGCTGTCCAAGGTACTCCTCACACCGGGCTAACGCAGATTTTCCATTTGATCTCATCACTGCCCTCACAGAATAAAGTTTGAACCGCATTCTGACGCTTCTGTCCCTTAGTGGTCTGCAGGATTAAAAAAAAAGAAAAAAAAAAAAAAAAAAAAAGGATCCGTCCTGAAGTTTTACCCTTACAGCAGACGTTGTTTCCAGCCGCTTCTTTTCGCTGCATCAAATGTGGCACCAGTGCGCACAAGCAGTCCAATATACGGGCATTTAACGCCACGCCGTCTGTATGTTGGTGACTGATTCAGCGACAGAAGCAGGAGAAAACGCGGATACAGAAGGGAGCCTAACTTGCAGACCTTCCTGTGGACTTGCTCTGTCACTCCGTCAAACGTCTATAGATGTGCGGAGGGAAATGCACCGCATCCTCGCCATAGAAGAGGCGACGAGAAGTCCTGTTAAAGCCCTCCACTCACAGCACTGCTCATCAGACATACATGTAGGGGTTTATAGCACGGTGACGGGCTGTACTTACTAGTGACACTTGCTTCGTTTCCCGCTGCTGCATCATTTCACCGTCTTTTCCCCCTGCTTCAAAAAATACGCAAAAGAAGTCCAGTGTGTTTCATTCGAGGCGCCGGGAAAATGAGCAGCAACGTTGTGCGGAGAGAAAGAGAGACAGACAGAGAGAAAGAGAGGTTAGAAATCCTTCCTGCAGTTTGTCACAGCAGAGTGACAGGCAGTGTGTTAGTGTTGTGTAGTTAAGAGCTCCGACAGGCTCGCCGGCCGACTGGAAAAGTGAGGAGGAGATGGAGGAGAGAGGTACGCTGGCGAAGAGAGCCTCCCCTCCGCGGCGCTCATTGGGCTGATGAGGAGCCGGGTCAACAGGCGCACAAATGAATGCGCACCGCTCTGCCCAGGCACGAGCGCGTAAAGGTTAGCGTCTGAGGGCCATAAAGTAAGATAGGTGTGTGCAGGTAAAAGTCACTAATTGTGTATTTTTATTTCCTCTTCATCTTCAAACTCTTCCTCTCTTTCGTTGACGCAGGGAGTTTTGTCCTCACCTTCCGCGCGCATTAGCGGAAATGAAAGAGGCCAGGTGATGAGTAAAACGAAACCGAGGCTGCTCGTTTACGCTGACATCTGATCGGGTTAAGCAATGATCAGATGGACACACATATGGCAGCCCTGTTGGCACAAAAGACGGTAAAACTATCCCTCTCATGTGGAGAATTCCCGCATACACACACACACACACACACACACACACACACACACACACACACACACACACACTGACAGATGACTTTTTTTATATATATATTCCTGACACATGGAATAAATTCTGCTTTGAAAAAAAAAAAAAAAAACTATTTAAACGACAAGGAGCAGGAGGAGTGTTACACAGGTCTTATTAAGACGCTTAGTGAAAAGGTCATGCTCATCACTGCATGTCTGAATGTTTCAGTGTGTGTGAAATCAGTCGTGTGTGTGAGTGACAGGCAGCAGAGGGGGCCCACGCTGCTGTCCGTGCAGAGAGCCCTCTAGTGTTTGTCCGCCTGCTCGGCAGCAGACAGGCGGGGGTGGGTGGGTGAGGGGGGCAGATTTTTTTTTTTTTTTTTTTTTTTTTTTAATAGCGCAGCATGAGAGGATGGTGGGTATATTGTCTGACACACGTGGCCTTTTTCTACAGCTGTGAGAGTCTCTTTATGAAACTCATTTCAGCCCACTGAGGATTAAATGAAATTTCCGCTGCATCCCTTTGTTCAAATGTTATCAAACGTCACATCCCCACCACATCAACAGGGCGCTGAAGCGTTTGCTTACATATATGAGGGTGAGAACCTTCAGTGCTCGAGTACAGATAGAGATATGGGAGTAAAAGTGGAGGCAGTCAACTTTTACACTGAGGTAAAAAACATAAAAAAATAATGAATGTTAACATGAAATTCTGTTATTTTGTTAAACTTTAAAAAATACTCAAACTGATCCAAATATAACAGACTTGGAATAATGGCCCCCATGCATCACGGCTGCATCGTCCAAATCAATCTGTCGAGTGATGTTTTGCTGCTCTGGTTAGGTTGACTTTCATCCATGACCCTCAACTAATGTCTGTTGGTACACTTATTCTCTGCTGCTGTGAGGTCCCCTCTCATCCTCGATGTCCTGAAAATGTTGCTACAGTTGCCTCTAATGTATATTTTCTGTATGAATACAACATTATGCAGAGTATTCAGAAGTATTCAGTTGTTATCTATAGGGTAGTGTCCACTTTTTTTGCCCATGAACT
Source organism: Labroides dimidiatus (assembly GCA_030710495.1). Lineage (NCBI taxonomy): Eukaryota > Metazoa > Chordata > Actinopteri > Labriformes > Labridae > Labroides > Labroides dimidiatus. The sequence continues at coordinate 29,016,614 of CM061144.1, read as the reverse complement.
TGCAAAGATTGTGTGAAGAGCAAAGGAAATGGAAAGCATGGGCCATGAAACAGTCCTGGAATCCCATTATTGGTCGTCTGTAGACTGGAGATGCAATACACTCACCTCCTAATTAGATCCATGTACAGGGTTCACAATTGATTTTTGTTCCCCGTTCTTTTTAGTCCAGCTGATCATCCTGCTTTAGAGGAGAAAACTGTCCAAAGGGAAACTGTTGTATATGGGGCTTTTCTTTTTACTGCCAAATGTTGAAGTTTCTTTGTTTCCCAGTATCTCCCCATCAAAGGGATCAAAATCTTCTTTTGAATGATGGTTAAGTCAAGGGAGTAAACAAACAAAGCTAAAAAATGGTTAGAGAAAGTTTAGTGTATTGCCATCGCCCAAAGAAAAGCTGTGATTAAGTTGTCGTTGCATTGACTGTTATGCCTCTTTCTCTCATTTTCTGTAACTTGCAGAACAGATATGGAGACAAGAGTGTGTATAATATATAGACTTCATCTACACAACCTCACTCGTCTGTCCCTGATACAGTGAAATGAAGCCGATTGTTAGCTAGGGTTTTATTGGATATGGCACAGATTTTGAGCTTCCTTTCTAACAGCTATAGGGCGCCTGTCTGTCACATGAGCTGAGCTGAGCCTCTGATTGGACAACCCTTGATCTTAATATCTTCTAAACGGCTGAGTTAGAAAAAAAACACCCCTGTACAGTGAGTGCTCATAGCAAAATAAGCATTTCAGAACAAAGCTTTTTTTAATTTTTTTGAACCAGGATGTAAATGTTTTTTAATGCTGTAAAACTCTGTTTTTTTGGCTTGATGTGTACGTGACTTCAAGTCTTTCTGCAGCCAGCCTTTAGTGGATTCTCCATGAACAGCAACTTTAGCACTTCCTTACTAGGCTTCATCTTTTCTAATCCAGATGTTTCCCCTTGATGGAGACACAGGGGTAAAGAGAGCGAGAGAGAGAGAGAGAGAGAGAGAGAGAGAGAGAGAGAGAGAGAGAGAGAGAGAGAGAGAACGAGAAAGAGAGAGAGATGATAATGAATCGCTTGCAAACAATCTTCAGCTGGGTGACCAGATCTAATTTTTTTTCATGATAAGCACTCAAGCACGCAGGTCAATCATCATTGGTTGTAAAATCACTCTATGACCTTATACCTCTTATCAGCTACAGAAATCAAAGATGGGATACATTTTCACAAAAGAAGTCAAAGTCAAACAGCTCCCCCTGCTGGTTTAAAAGGATACGACAAATCTTTTTCATCTCACAGATTGTAATTGTCCCTTATGTGTACCGATTTCCATCTGTCTTACAAATAATCATTCCATCATCACTGAAGCCAATCTGTATTAAGACTACTTAAATGGGTCTAAAACTCATGGCCCAAAAAAACTATTTCATACTGCTCGCCACTTGGCCTGTCGTGTTCATGTCCCGGTCTGCTGTTGGGACCAGGGAAGAAATATCTTCATCCTCAAAGTGTTTAACCAAGATGTCTCTTTAAAAGGCCCAAAGAAAGGTTAATGTCAGGCACAGAGTGTTTCAGGAGAAGTGTGAGAGACTGATTGTTTCTCTGGAGTTAAAGGTGAATCACACCTGTCTCATATACAAAAAGACTCATGCGGCATTCTAACACAACAAAATGAATTCAAGAGAGCAAGAAAGGAGGCGAATCAAAGAAACAGGTCCAGACTTAGTCATCTCCAACTTCAAGACTTACTGAGGGTTTTGACTGAACCACCTCCCTCAGAGCTAATGTGGCACAGCTGTCTGAGAAGAAGCTCTTAGGTGTCTGACAGCAAGAAAAGACAAAAACGACACAAGTACAGTTGTTTCAACTGAACTTTTCAACGTTTTCCTCAGCAGCCCTTGGGTATTTTGAGTTTGAGACCCCTGGTCTACTTATTTCCATATTCATCTATTTAAAGGCAAATTTGCATGCAAGGACAGCTAGCATCTGCTCCTATTGTCTCCCAGCTCCAGCTCCAGTCTCACCGAACAATGACGAATGCATGAAACAGGAAGTCTTGGCTGGGAGACTTTACTGCTGACTAACAGCTGGCTTCAGCACAGAACCTGAAAAGTTGTCTGTCAGTCACAGAGGATTCTTTGTCATCAGACAGCGGATAGGAGTGAGAGCAAGCAGCAACTGATAGCCAAATCTTGCAGTTTCCCAAGTGAACATTTGAGGCCAAGGAGGTCCTGTCAGAGTCTATAAAAAGCTGTTTTTTAACAGAAGAATGTGCATATTTACAGTCAAATTGAAAAAACCCAGCAAGCTGACTGAAAGGAGAGTGTTTTTCAGGTGAGCCAATGTTTTGTTTCTATTTATACTATAACAGAAAATCGTCAGTCAAAGCATCTACAAGCTGATGCATTTTCCTCCAGCTCCTTCAGTCTGCTTTACAAACATTTACAGACCCAAATGCTCCTGCAGGAGAGTCCAGCCTGCAGGAGTAGAGGACCCAAAACTTGCAAAACCAAGTTCAGTGTACAGGTCACAGAGCGAAGTCTGCAGCTTCTAGCATTTTTCAAAAGTATTAATTTACAAAAACAAGAGGAATCATCTTATAAATAAGGACAAGTCAGTGATTTAGTCAATTTGTTGACTGTACAGGCTGGCCAGTGATGAATGAAGGACTTTATTTTTGTAATGAACCTCAAAGCTCCTTGGTACACACAGTATCCAGGGAATGAAGGCTCTGAGATGATACATGCAGGTATAAAAAGAAAGAAATTTCACCAGAATCCATCCAGTGCATAACAGTTTCAGGGACAAGCCTTTATTTTTATTTTATTTATTTATTTATTTATTTTTTAGCAAAAGAAATAAACAACTTATACCTGAGACAGAGGCCCAACCACATTTAGTTTTAATCCAGTGCAGCTACAAAACTCCCATCTTCCACATGTTTCAGGCTGAGGTTTCAGTTCAGAATATGCAGTGAAGGTCAGTATTCTAGCTTAGCTAACAGGTGCTACTACTGATTTCTCTAGTTCTTATACACTATAGGTCTTAGTGTTATTCAGCTAAAATCTGGTGCATATTTAGATTAATCAGAAATATAGTTTCTATCAGGTTTCTGTCTATCCAGAAACACCATGTGATTATGACAGGTGTCCTATAGCTGTTGGAAAGGAAGCTCAAAGTCTGTCATATCCAACATGTCCAATGGTTGGCTTCATTTGACTGTATCAGGAACAGACAGGTGAAAACACTGTAGACTGTATAAAATATGGACACAGTCTCTGTCTGTTCCTGATACAGTCAAATGAAGCCAATCATTGGACAGGGCCATCTTGGATATGACGTGGGCTTTGAGCTTCCTTTCTAACAGCTATAGGGGGCCCGCCAGTCACGTGAGCTGAGCTGGGCCACATATTGGACACACTCGTAATCCTAATATATATATCTCTATATATATATCTATATATCTATATATCTATATATATATCTATCTATCTATCTATCTATCTATCTATCTATCTATCTATCTATCTATATATATATATATATATATATATATATATATATATATATATATATATATATATATATATATATATATATATAATTTTATATAATTTTATCAGAAAAAAAAAAACTTCTTATTGTTTACAGGATGAAATCAGCAAAGAGATGAGAGGTATCACTTTTCCCATAGACTCTGAAATCAACTCAAACAGAGTTTCCCACAAGAGCTCTAAAAACTTCAAACATGATTAAAAGTAAGGGGATAAAAGTGGCTCTAAGGTAATTCTTAAAATCCTTAACCTGTCCTGACCTTTGGCTGCTAGAACCAACAAGCCCGTATGGGGAGGATCTGGAGATCAAAAACTATATTTTAGTGAGACTTTGGAGAGACTAATAAACAATCAGACGAGTGTTGAAATATGTTCTGCAGTAACTTAGTGCTGGCTGGTGATAATGAGTCTAAAAGTGAAACTGTTTGTCTGGGAGCTCGTCATGTTATTGTACCTCAGCACCTTCCAGCAGAGCTGCTCCTCTCAGACTTCGCCCGGCAGAGGCCTTTTGACCCGCGTGCCAGAGATCCCAATTAACAAAGACATCAAGTGTACCATCATTTATTTCTGTACCGTTTAATTTCCCTCCCACTCAGGCTTTGATGTTGCAGCTGTGTTTCAGACGGGAATCCTCCACTCATCTTACTTAAAGGCTTTCTGCTGCATAATACATTAGACTGTAGATGTTGAGCCATGTCTCTCTCTTGCTCGATATGAACGCAGATTTCACAGGCGGACACTCGCGGTGCATCAGATATGCATGGGCTGAGTTTAATGTGCGAGGATGGCTGCCTGGGTGGGCTGGGATCATTTCAAAACACAGTAAATGTTTAAGTGAATAAACAGCCTGAAAGCACATGGCAATAACTGAACCTGTTTGCATGCTGTGATTATATTTAGAAGCTGTCACACATATATACTGCCAAACACAACGCTGTAAAAGTGCCAAACTTCAAAGCACCACTCCTAATTCATGCTAAATACAACAATAAAGGGTGCCATAAAACTGTGCAGTGCTGTTATTCATGGCCCGCTCCCTCAAAGGTAGAGGGTAAAGGCTCCATTGACATAAGGGGGGGAGGCTTGAGAATAAGTAATCATTCAAGATCTGCTTGTTTGTGAGTGGAGTTTGGTGCAAATGAGAAGGTTCCAGCTTCAAATTAGTGATTAATTCCACCGACATGGCCCCTGCCAGTGATCAAAATATCAGATGGCTTTGAAAAAGGCAAAGTAAGTGAAGGGGAAATGGTCTTTAGAACCCAGGCATCCTCAATCGATCATTAGTTACTGCTTTGTCAGAGGTATTAATCACAGAGCTGTTGCAGCGTGAGCCACACACTCCCACATCTGAAGCTCAGCACAACAAGTCACCACCACAGGGACTGCTACTGCGTGGAGATTTTGTTGCTTGATTTAGATTTTCTCTTACCTTCTTAGTGGGCTGACCAATCAGTTAAAGAACAAGCTTGCCCACTCTTATGGTTATTCACAGCAGGCTTCTCTCAGTCATGTGTTTGTGAGCCTGTTACAGCAGGTTTGAATGTCATCAGAGACTGTTTTTTTCTGCAAAATGATCCCACGGACATCAATATAGCGCCTCCACATTTTCATTTAGCCGGGTTTCCGAGTCAACATCTATCACTCAAATCTGATGAGCACTCCACCTTGAAACAGCAACCCAGCCTGAGGAGGAGATAACCCGTCTGTCTGCTTTCAGCCCCATCTGTCTCCTTTACTTTGATTTTCCGTTATTTCTCTCATTGCCGGTTCGACACCCCCTGCTGGGTGACCGCTGGCCTCATCTTGATGACTACAAATTCCTCCTGACTGGCTAAAGCTGCACGTGGCAAAGACCAAAAATGTTTTCTTTTTCTGGCCTTTGGAGGAAATCTGTTAGAACAAGAGATACTCTGCAGGTTTTCAAACTAGCATCCCTTGTGGTCATGTTTTCATTCTCAGATCAAAACAACTTCAGTGAACTTCATCCCAACAGATCTGCACCAAAGCATGCTTTGTACTGTGAACAAATACCTTGACCTTTGTTTTATGTAACTTGACTCAACAGGCCAGTGCAGCACTGTGCATTGGTGTTATGTCCGCCCTACTGATTGTGAATGGATGCCTAAATGGACTCATATTTCAGCACGTGACTGCAGGAGCTGGGATTAAACCCCCAAAATTCTACCTCTCTGAGCCAGAGCCGCCCCTGCATAAGATAAATCATCTGACTCAGAGGACGAGGTTACACCTACGTCATCACAGAAGCATCCCGAGAGAAAGAACATCGAACGCAATATCTGAGGTCTTAGCTTTCAGCCGTTAAAATACCTGCATTATGCTTCCTGAATACAGTGTCCAGGTAAAGACAGAAAACTTAGTCCATCATAAAGTCTAACTCAAGTTACTCTAAAGACAAATAACAGGCTTCTGCTAAGTTTCTGGAGCACTTGATGCTGGAAAAAATCGTTGAATCAGGTGGAGAGCGGGTGAGCTCGGAAGAACAAGGACGAGCCTGTTCATCCAAACAACTACGGCTTCATTTTAAATCAGAGTATTAGGTCCTTGGTTCCTGAGGGGGGAAAAAGGACACAAGAGGAAGACTGTGTTTTTAGAGATTTGAAAAATGCTTAAAATGACGACAATAAAGTCAAAATTTTGAGAATAAATTGAGAGATTTTCTGAGAGTCAAAGTAAAGATACGATTTTCAGAATAAAGCCAAAAGTCGATAAATACTTCACAGAAGACTGTTTTTAGATGCTCCTTATTTCAAAAGTTCACACTGCACTCTGTGTCGGCTTACTTGTGAATACAAAAAACTGTTCATCATGAGATGTGTTGCAAATAATATCTGCGAAATAAATACAACATGTGAACTTCCTCATCTGTGCAGTCTGTCACGCCACACTAGTAAGACTTTACCAAAGGGCTGATATTTTTATTTGTCCCTTGTTGTAACAGACAGCTCTGCCCTGATCTTGATTATGTCAAACCAAACTGCAAACACGCTTCTGTCCTGTCCTAAACGTGCAGATATTCAATAAGTCTGAGTGTCATCAGTATAACAGAGCAACGTTACAGCATGTTGTGAAACAAAGACATGAAAATGTAGCTAATGTTGTGACAACAGTTTCAAGTTAGCATTGAGATCAGCAGGTAGTGGCACAGAGAATATTGTTTTCTTGTAGTTGTGACAAGTTAATGTACAACAGACTGCTGTTGGACTCACATTAATGAAGATCACACAAACCAACCAATGGAAACTTAACAGTCAACAGAAGTGATACAGGTTGAAATAAATTGTACCTCATTTTTTTTTTTTTTTTTGCTGGGCTAACTCACAATATTATCTCAAATAAATAATGTATCATTTTATGTCCCTACAGCTGGAAAGCTTTGGAGAAAAAAAAAAAAAGTTAGCTTTTTACAGTGTATGAGGGATAGACTCTGAAAAACAGCGCTGTGTAACTGTTGATAAATACCTTATTTCATCGTGTTGTTACCAGTAAAAAGTTGTTTTGAACAAAGATAAATAGTGTTAAAAAAGAAGATCTGATTTCCATTCATTCAAAACAAAAACACGCCTTGTTAAGAGTCTTGTCATCACAACAGCGTGTGCGTGATTCCAGCCAATAGGTGTCACTGTAATCCACTTTCCGTCCTCACAGCTCCTTTAAGCTACTTTTCTTTCCTACTTAACAGACTGATTAAAAGGTATTTTGTTGGAGAAATGCTTCTCATATCAACTGCTGAACCTGCGGCTTTCAGGGAGCTGCTTGTGAGACAATACTCAGGCTACATTAATAAGATTATTAAGATAAGAAGGGGTGCTGTTTAAGAAGCTGCTCAAGTAACTAACTCCTTTAATTCTTCAGTGACTCTGTTAGTGATTTAGTTACCCTGCCTGATTTTGCTTCTGGAGCACAAACTTGGAGCTGGACAGATTCCAGTTCCACCTGTGTTATCTATCACACTCATCCTGTGGAGTTTAATTGTAAAGAAAAAAAAAAAAAAAAAAAAAAAAAAAAGAAGAATAGCTCTGGAGGAAGTTGGGCCTTTGGGACCGATGTTCATTCACTTTCTCCAGCTCAGATTTCCCCAGTGATACAGAGATTGAAAGAACTGTAGTTCCCCTCCAGGTAGAAACTCGTCTCACTAATGTTTGCTCTTGTGCCGTGACGACAAGGGCAAAAATAAAGGTTATAGAGGCGACACCACTGAGTTCAAATGTAGTCCAGGTGAGCAGCTCTGTGTTTGATCTGACCAAAGTCTTCCCTCCGTCCTCCTCCCGCTCTTCCTCCACACCTTGTCTCAGTCAATAATACAAAAAAGGACATCGGTATAAGTGCTCTCTTCAACAGGCACGTGGACATGAAAGGCTTGGAAATACTCATTGTTCTTCATTGTCAAGTATTGCCCCCTCCATTTGACAGCATAATATTAGCAGCACTATTGAATATACAGCCTGGTTCCCTTCCATCCAGCTCCTTCAAAAAAAAAAAAAAAAAAAAAAAACATGGCTGATTTTCAGGCAGGTTTTTATAATCCCCTTTTCAGCTACAGTGAATTGTTTAAAATGTCAAAATATGCAAATCACTCCTGACCTCCTTTGAATCATAAAATGCAGCATAAAATCAAACTTAAATTCTGGTTGAGTCTGAGGAAAAATGAAAAAAACACCCTGCCTGCTTAAACACTTTGAATATATTCCTATTTAGACAAAATGCAAAGTGCTCTACCAAACTCCCTTGTGTTTAAAGTGGCGGGGAAATTTTGGGAGCCCTGTGTCTGAGCGGGTTGAGGTACAAGTGCAGCATGTGGCGCATTAGCATTCTTAAAAGTCACACGATAATTGGCTCCAGATTGAAGTTAATTGATTTAGCTGATAGTTTTAAAGCTCCTGAAGATAATTAAGTGCAGTGTTGAGAATTCTGATATGTTGACATTTTGAGAATGAACAACCTGTAACGTGCAGGCACAACATCACGTTAACTAACATGTTAATCATGCAAATTGAAAAACATGGCAGATTTAATTATCACCGGGCCAATCAGTGGTCCTCATTAATTACATTGGATTTATTTATTCACATTCACATATCTATTCCACTTACTTCCCAATTATGCAGGACAGTCCTCAGACCCCCGCTGATACAGCAAACAGTAATTCCATTCCTGCTTCATTAGGGCAGCATGTAATAAGACGCTGAGGGGATGAAGGGACAAATGAGAACGCCATGCTAAAGAGCAGCAGCAACAACAACAACAACAACGCACAGCATCAGGAATGATTATCAGGCTTTCTTCAATTATTAGCACATAAAGTCAACTGTAGGGGTAATGAGATGTATGATGAGGAGCCTGGACTCACATTACGTTGAAACTACTGAAACACAGTCGGAAACAAGTCTCTCTGCTGTTCATTAATAAATAAATTTTAAAAAAATAAATAAATAAATAAAACCCTTCCCCAAGAGGGAGAAATAGTTGTTAGCATAGTAAAAAAAAAAGCATCTTACAGATGATCACCAGCTGTTTAAACATCAGAGGCATTAATTTATGAACAGCTTTCAAGTAAAACATTTAATTTATCTTTTAAGGCCAGAAAACAGCTGCTGCAATCTTAAAGTTTTCTGTCATCATATGTTGCAGTCAGGGGTCAGGATTTAACTGCAATTGCACTTAGCTTTAATACTGTTATGAAACTAATTACTGATTCAAATAGAGACCTGTTATCCTCTGAACAAATGACCGAGAAGACTTAAAACATAAACAGAGAGGTACCTTGGGTTTCTGTTTACGTTTTTTTCTATAGATGTGCTGATTGTGTATGAAAGACAATTTATGCCTCTTTGGTGCCAAGTACAGGATAACATTATCAAAGCTGTCTGGTTTATGTCACGACACATTGCTGGTGTAATGATAATAATAATACTAAACATATAGCACTTTTCCAAAACGATGTTACAAAGTGCTTTATGAAATAAAAACAAACAGTAAAAAAAGAAATAAAATAGAAGTACAAGAGAAATGTGAGAAGGAGAAGATGAAAATACAACAATATACAAACGACTATAAACCACCATCAAATAAATAAGAACAGAAAAATAAAAACAGTGAGAGATTAAAACAAGTGAAACAACAAAAGATAAAAGATGTTTTTAAAAGAGGAAAACGAGTCCGCCATTCTGATCTCCTCAGGCAGGCTGTCCCCTTTGGTCCCCAGCCTTGATTTTGGGACAGTGAGCATAGCCTTGCCTGAGGACCTCAGGTCACAACCAAGCACGTGGAGCAAGTCCAGCATGCTTTAAAAGTCAGCAATAAAATCTTAAATCATTTTTTAAAATCTGTTGTGAGTCAGTGAAGAGAAGCTAAAACAGGAGTGATGTGGTCTCTCTTTTTGGTTCCCGTGAGGAGTTGTGCTGCTGAGTTTTAGACCAGCTGTAACTTTTGCACACTGTGTTGGTTTAAACACTTGTGCAGAGTGTTGAACCTGTGCAGGACACTGAGCCCTGTGGCAGATTGTTTGAGGGCCGGTGATTTGGCAAAGGTTTTTTATTAACTCTGCTTAAAGAGGGACTTTCTGGACTAACTAAGCAGTTTTGCCACCACATGACAAAAACATGGTAATTAAGGTCAAACTGCAACAACTGAAATCTAAGCATTTGTGTCATATTACACTTAAAATGAGTCTTAAAATCTGCCAATGGAGGATGAAAAACAGATGAGGTTATTTTTTAACTCTAGGAACTAAACAAATACTATTTCTATCCCTATCCAAGTGTCATGTTTTTCTTTTAATATCTTCTAAAAAGACATCTCTCTGGACTTGGTAAATTTGGCTCATTGCATAATAAGATGATTTAACTAAAAAAAATTCAGAGCTTTCAGTTTTTAGTGCAAATTAAATTGTGAGGCAGACAACACCAGTTTCATATGCAAGAAGGGAAGGGATCACATCACGTTTGCTTGTTTGCAAATGTAAACATGTACTTTGAAAATGCGAGGGATACTTTTGGAAGATTCTCTAAATTGTAAGTCTGTGCAAACACAAATTTTCTAGTCCCCTCCTTTTTTATTATTATTATTTTTCAAGCATACAAAAAAGAGAGAAATTCACATTTCACATTGTTTTTTTATCTATAAAGGTTACCAGAAGCCAGGCCAGTTAGAACTATAACTTTTGGTCTCTAACGCTGTGTTCAAGTTGTACGCGAAAGTCAGGATTTCCAATTTCAAACTGGGAAATTTTAAATAAAACGCCCCTCGAGGTCGGAATTTCCTACTGGGAACTCTGGGGATCCTCACCAGCGCCAAGTTGGCAATCAAAGATGGCTTCCAGCAGTTTAAACAGGAAGTGAGCTCTGGTAATATTCTGTTTATTGTAACACTTTTGACTATTTTTTGTAACACTAAGTCAGCTATATGGGTAGTGATATCTGGGGTTTATATCGAGAAATGCTGTTACAGTGTCATTTACTTTCTTCATGTGGTACGTGTGAACTACAACGCAGGGCATGCTAACAACGGCTAAAAACAATAGCCTGGTCGTTCAGTGCCAGACATGCTGTTTTCATGTTTTTTCAGTGAGTGTGTATAGAGAGAAGGGATAAAAGTAGTGTATGGTGAAACTGTGGATGACCTCTGGATATTTTTTAGATTAGATTAGATTAGTTTAGATTAGATTAGATTAGATTAGATTAGATTAGATTAGATTAGATTAGATTAGATTAGATTAGATTAGATAGTACTTTATGCAATCGATAGTTTTAGAAAAACAAATCAACACGCCAAAGAAAAAAATTGACTACCTTCTCCGCCTTTTTGTCTCCTCTTCATCCACCATGTTTGTAGGCTACAAAAGGACTGCATGTTTGTCCAGAAATTGCTTGTATTCGGACTGGGCAAGCGCAAGAACAGTTTTCATGGATGCTTGTTTTCTGACATGTGGAACTTAACGCTGCCAACTCAGAGATGACGTCATTCCCACTTCCCTTTACCCAGTTCCGATGTAAATGGAATGCACCATAAGTCTGATCTGATTTTTGCTGGACTCAGTCTGTTTCTGCTGTCACCATATATATATATATATATATATATATATATATATATATATATATATATATATATATATATATATATATATATATATATACCATTTTTCCCTCCAACACAGATAGCAAAGTCAACTCAAGTCTTCAGCTCAGAGTTTTCATCTTCTGAAGCAGACATCCAGACAGCCGCTGTAAGTCGAAATAGACAAACCCATTTGTAGACATTGATTTGATTAAAGGTGAGTCTGTTCCACTAATCTGCATCGAGTTTTTAAGGCTGCCCCTCATGGAAACTGGCACTCCACAGAAAGTTGTTAAAAAACCATACAGGAACTAGCTCTGGATCCTGACATCCAGCTTTCTCCTCATCTGCCTCCCTTACGGTTGAGGTGTTTTATGAGCGCTGAGGATACAATAGCACAACCTGAAAGTGGCGAAAAGGAAGCTTCCTGACGTTAATGTTTTGTAATGTGAGATGGAGGTTATGGATGGAGATGATCACAAGCTGCAGAGTCCTCTGATTTGATGAAGACTGACATCAATAGACATTGATGGGGGTAATGAATAGACAGAGAGCTGCTGTAATGACACTTTACCTTTAATAGTGCTCATTAAGAAGACTAGCCACTTGGTTAACAGGGATGAGAGATGAGCTCTGCCATTTGTCGAAAGGCCAGAGATAGAGGGTCGTGTGAGTTTCCTCACTGATGAGATAAAACATCACAGAAGCTGGTGGGTTCTTATAGTGAAGGGTAAATCTGGAGGGACTGCAGAAATGTGTGAATGGAACCGGGGTACAAACTCAAAGAATGGAGGAAGACATGGAAATTACTGATTTTAAATAAAAGCCAAATTAAAATAAATAAATAAATAAATAAAAACATTCTAAAATATCTTTGCTTTCAGATAATTCACTAAAAAAAAGGCCAAGAGCACAACTCTTTAATCTGTAGGGGCTTACTTTAATATGACAAAATGTAACCACAGACATCAATCACAGTCCTTTAAATGATTTCAGGCACATTACTACGAATCACTTGTTTCATTTGATTTTAAACCTGCAACAGAAACAATAAAGTGACCCATGAGCTCAGTGAGGAGCTGCAGCACAGGCGCTCAACGACACCCTTTGCTCAATTCAACATTTTAATAAGGTCACCACTGAAAATTGATGATGTCCTTTAAGGTACGGCTTGTTTGCCATAAATGTACATTCACAGTTGAATTGCTTTGGCACAAAATACTACTATTCATAATCCCAAATTTCCTGTCTGGCAAAGTGAAATTTCAACAACTGTTTATGTCTTATTTTTTTGGAGGAACATCTCATTAGACTTAATACGAGCCACATTCACACGAATAGTTCTGAAACAAGCAAATAAATAAATAAATAAATAGATAAATAGATAAATAAATAAATAAATAAATAAATAAATAAAAAAAACGATGACTTTTTTTATTAAAATATGAAAATGATGCCTCGAACATGTTTAAATGAGGACTTTATGTAAAAACTAGTGTTTTTCTGGAATACAGACTCCATTTCCCATGAGCACTTGCACATACACTGTCTTGAGGACATGACTCTTATGGCGTGTTTCTTTTGAGCAACAAGTTATTTATCTTTAGTTATGCAGAGCTGTTGTTTGAAACGTGACAACAGTCAAACTCCGTAAACTCATCTTGTAGTTTAGTCTCCAGAAGGTGAGCAGACTATCTGTTTAGTGTTCCTCACAGCCCAGTGCTCTGAGACGTGTCCACAACGTTGGTGAATCCGATTATGTCCTACTAGTGCTTGAGAAAAATGAAGTGAAGAGCTAAAAGTTTCTGTCCATCAAGAATCCACAAGAGGATAGCTGCAGAAAAACCGGAGGTCACACACACCAAGCCAAAAAAACAAAACAAAAAACAGACTTTTACAGCATCAGAAAACAAATTTACAGCCCGGTCCAAAAAAACGACTTGGGTCTGAAATGCTAATTTTAGCACACACTGTAGAGGTGGTGAATTTCTTTTCTAGCTCAGCCGTTTAGAAGATATTAGGATCATAAGTTTGTCCAATTAGAAGTACAACTCATCTCACGACTGACAGGCACCCTATAGCTATTAGATAGGAAGCTCGAAGCCAATATGACCCCGTCCGACAATCTGCATTTTACTGTATCAGGATCAGACAGGTGACCTAGGAGAGACTACGTTCATATTTTATAGTCTCTTAATAATCATTATTACAAACATCTTAACCCATGCTCTATCAATCTCCGGTTTTGCTTTCTTCTTCTCTTCTGTCCTTTTCAGTCTGACAATTTCTTGGATTTATTTTGTACTGATGGTAGACACTGGAGCTAAACTGTTTTCAGCAGAGAAAAACACAGATCTCTCCTCTCACCACTAGACTTTATGGGTCGGAGTGGTGTTGTCATGGAGACTCCGATGTTCCGTAACTCAATGTGGTCCTTTCTGACCTGAGCAGGAAGTTAGGAGAAAGCATTTTGTAATAACCTACTTTAAGTGCTGATAATCTCATTTTAAACTGGGGATTACAATCAGGAAGATGTCTAGAAGTGAGACATTTTCAAGATCACTTAGAAAGTTCTCACAGTAACTTAAGAAAAATTAAGACACCATTCTTATTAAATGAAACTTGACAAGTACATGTTTTTCACTCTCTAAAAGGAGTTGAGTTGAGGTGCCATTTTTGTCCATGAAAACTTTGAAATAAGACATTTTTCTGGACTTGTCAGGTAGCTTTCTTTCATATTAAGTCTAAAGAAACATTCATTTTACCAAAAGAGTTTTGCAGTGTGTGCATTACTTTAAGTTACAGGTGAGATATCAAGTCAAATTTTGGAAATAGTTCCTGTGCCTCAGTAATCCAACTAATTTAAGTGCTGTTGGTAAAATCCTCTCTCAATATCTAACACACAAAAAAATGGGTTTGCTATTCACTTCTAATTTAATAACTAATTAAAAGTTACACAAAGGCTTACACTTCAACCTTTTTCCTGCACTAAAGTGCAGAAAGGGTGCATGCCTCTTACAGCCAAAGAAAAAAAAAACTGTAATGTAAAATGATATAATCATGATTCTATTGTATAATGTGTGACTGTTTAACCCTCAAAGAATCTGATGTTTGACTCAGCATCAGGAGCATTTTCATGACTTCCTCCTAGAATGTTGCTGTTTGGGTTCACCCTAAGCTCTTATGATGTCTTTTTTTTTTTTTTTTTTTTTTTTTTTTTTTTTTTTTTTTTTTTTTGGGGGGGGTGGCTAAAAATAACTTCTGTACATTATGAGCTCAGCATCAAAAGCAGACATACAGTTAGTGACTGGCTGGTGAACTCAGAGAAACAGACAGGGAGACAGGTATTTCTGTGAGGAGGCTGAAGTAGAGCGAGGATCAGCTCTTTCTTTGAAAGATGGTCCAAAACTGCCAATAATGATAAATTTAAAAACCTTTACACTCAGTCAGCTCTTAAGCATCAGTTTGGCTCAACATCCCATGAAACAATGTGCACTTTGACCTTTGAATGAATGCAGTGTCATTAAGTTAGCATCATCTGCTTTAAATATTCACACTTCTGGACCTGCAACAGTGGAAATAGGATCAAACTTTAGAAAGAGTCGGTTTCAGTTTTTGGCAGAGGAAATAGGTTTGATCTTAAATTACAATAAACATCAGGGACCACAGAAAGTTCAGAAACTAACTGATTTAACACATCTAACACATTCTCACCAAGTTTCTGAGAATTCAGCTTTAGTTTTTGTTTTTTTTTTGTTTTTTATCAGAGATATACTTACCTCAGTCTGTTCGGAGATGCTCGGAAAAGGCAACTCTTATTTCTTATCAGAGTTATTAGACAGTCATTATTTGAGATCTGATATCCTATCGTGGAGACCCAAGGACAGCCAAGTGTGCTTAAAGTAAATTATAGCCAATGTTTCCTGCCCATGATCCGCCATTGTTTGTTTACTGTAAAATAGCGATGCTTCGGAGTGTGTGTCTACAAATCCTAGAAATGTTAGTGAAGCCTGTATCAACATGTGCCTATTAGGGCCAAAGACGTCACAGATAAAGTTTGAAGCCTCACGGGTTCAGGAAGTGGTTCAAGTACTGACTTGATTTATGAATATATATATATGTCAGCACATATTTTGTTTTTCTGCATTTTCAATTAATAAAATCATCAGTAAATCAATATTTTGTGATAGATTTAGTTTCCATAAAGGACAATAGCCTAACTTTTGGTGTAAGTGTAATATTGAAATATAATAAATTCTGCTGTTATATAACTCTATTCTTTCCAAATTTTTGGTTAATAAAAGCAGGATTGTGAAATATCTCCTTGAATATGTTTGTTTGTTTGTATGTTTGTTTGTTTTTTTTTTCTAAATGAATGTCAAGTGAACCTCAAACCACAGAAAAATAATAAAAAAAAGGTTGCTGCAGTATTTCTGTATTTTCACCACAGATTGATTCATGGTAAATCCTGGCATTCTCTTTGCATATTAATAATGGAATGGCAAGATGGCCCCATGGTTTGTTTTGTATATTTATAATACAGGCGGAAAAAAAAAAAAAAAAAAGTTAAAAAAATAAAAAATAAAAAAAAAATCCATCAGCTGTAGTTCCATTTCCCGAAATTGAAAAACCAGAGTAGCAAACTACAAAACAGACCCAAGAGAACAGTTAGACTACATTCAAAAGCAGAATTCAGTATGCAGTGCCTACTACCTACTTCTCTCACATGTAGTATGTAGAAGGCAATCTGGAAAGCAGCCAATGAGAGCGGACACGTTAACGTCACCATACACCACATGGTCTCGTTGTCGTCAACTAAAAATCAGATTTGTTACAGAAACAGTTTGATATATATTTTACGCTGATTGTGATGGCCTCCAGGCAGATTTCTTTGACCCTAGCAACAAATAATGGTTGAAAAGTGATTGGATAAGTGCTTTTATATGAAAATACCCGACTGGAAGCAGCTATGAATGCTATGCAAGGAAGCAAACAGAGCATTTGGAATTATTTCATAAGTATATATGGAAAATAAAATTAACATACAGCCTTAAGAAGATAATCTGAGACGAGAATTTTTGATTTATTTTTTAATCCATCCATCTCTCGTGGATACTTGGCAGAAAACCTTGCATTTGAAGACGCTTCTGAACTGGCCTGAAGCTCTGCAGCTCTGGGACTACCTATCTCTTTATTTTCCCGCACCAAGACGACATCTCAGAAGGCTTTCCAGTTTCTAATTAATAATTGGTCTATGCTGCTGACGCTCTGTGAAATTTATTTGAAGTCATTAGAAAACACCCCTTTCTACTGAACATGGGAGAGAAAGAAGGCGACCAGAAATCCTGCAGGGATCGCACAGCCGCACCAAAAGTGTTTTGTTCAGGAACTTAATTGCGGCATCCACAAACTTGTTCCTGTGAGTATTACAAAATAATGACTCTGTTCTAACATGGAATTAAAAGGAAAATGTTTTTTTTTTCTCTCTCTCTCTGAGCTGGAATAATATTAATGGAAAAATATTAACACTAACACCCTAAGTCCTGTTCTCTGTGACTTACTTTATTGTTTTATGATAAATTGCTGCTTGTCCCATCTCTCAATCAAATCCCCTCTGTGTTTGCTTTTCCATATCTTGCAGCTTTCACAGTCCAAAAGGCTTCTCCCACGGTGCTGCATACACAAAGTTGCCTTTGTTCTCCGCAAAATTAAGCAAAACAGACAGCAGAGTGTGAAATACTGTTTGAGGACAAACACAGGGAAATACTGTATCATGACAAATTAGCAGAGGACACAATTTGCAACAGCACTTAGATCATGTTTCACAAACAAGCTTAAAAAAAAAAAAAGATAACAAGATGTAGAAGAACAACAAAGGAGATGGATATTGAAGAGGACGTGTCGAGGGGAGCAGGAGGAAAGAAAAAGGTTTGTGAGGACAGGAGCGAATGGAAAGGGCTGGAGGAGAATAGAAAGCACCAGGACAAACACATCTAGGCTATTGATTTATTGGAGGGTATAGTCTTAGAGACGGGTGCAAGATTGATCAAATGGAAGGTTATCCTTACTCACAGAGGCAAGCTGTTTGCCAATATCCAACGCTGGAAACTCAAAATGGCTCAGAGGATCCTTGACATTCCCCAACACAGCAGAGGCAGTCGAGTCTGTGAGCCTCGCAGACTCGACTGAGTGAGGAATAAATGTTTTAAGCTTCTGTGAATTAAAACTGTAGACTATTCTATATGGAGGAACCACCAAGGACAAGGACATGGTCTGTTTGACTAACAACACCGTGAGTTTTATCCACGTATCGAGGATTACAGAGATCTGGATTGTTTAGCAAGAGTCACAATTAATTCCATAATATCAGTGCAGGTTATCACTCCATATGCTGTGATCCTGTGGCTGTATGTTTACAATATGTAAATTATACACACCTCTGTTATCTATGATCATATACTATTTCACAATGGAGTTCAAAAACTTGTTGGCACAGTTTGCAGAAGACAGTTAGCAAAACATGAACTCTTTGAATTAGATGAGTGAGTTGAATAAGCTTTGCACTGGCTACGTAAACTCATATCATCATAGGCTGTGTCTGAAATCACTCACTCATTTCCTACTCATTATGTAATGAATTAGATGTAGTTGACTATACAGTCTACTCACTCGATAATATTAAAACAACATTTCAGACATCACTTGTCACTTGAAGGCTGCTTACAGTTATGTAATCACTCACCATTGACTAAAATTTTGTTCATGGACAGCTGGGGATTTAGAGTTATATTTTTTTTTTCCTCAAACACTGTAAAACTAAACGGATTCCAGTGATTAATAGTAACATGCTCAGCATAATGTCCCACAATAATCAAATAGGATGGATAAATAAATGTATTGCATGAGGTTTTCAATATATGTCAACTTCTGGTTGCCACTGCCGGCTAGCTAGCTCAAACCAACTTGCATGAAATCATTAATGCTAGACAGGGCTCAGTGTAAACTTTTTTTTTTTTTAAAACACCACTCATACACTCCTTTTACAATGCATTGTGGGATACAATGAGTGGACTATAAAGTGTATGACCATGCTCCTTCAGTTTTCAACAGCACCACTAAATAGCATAGCCTCTTGACAGTGCACTATTTAGTGGATAGGGAGTGATTTCAGACAAAGCCATGGTTTTAGTTATTTTTTAAAAACTGCTACATATTCATATGCTTCAGAAATCTCTAAATCTGTCTGTAAATGGATTAGAATGGTTCTAAAAAGTAGGACAAACCCATGACATGTTGGATGGGTGGACCTCAAACCTTTAGATCTGTTCATAGCACCGATTCCAACAGGCCTCCAGAGTGGTGGCCAATCAGTGGGAAGGGGGTCTGTAGAGCAGGGAGTCTTAAAAAGACAGCAGCAGAGACTGAAATAAGAGTTTTCTAAAACACCAGTTAAAGAAAAAAAAGGATTTTTTTAATTATTATTATTATTATTTTTAAGCCGTAACTCATGTAGAGATACTGTCGGGGTATCAGAGGGACAGTATAAACCTAAACAGTTTGGTGATATCTTAGCAAACAGAGCAGTGGGACAGTCCTGGGTTTATTCCTTGTGTCCCTCTACCTTAAAGTGTTCGGGAAGTGCTTTTGGTTAAATATGAGCTCTGCTATCTTGCGACAGCAGCATCATCTAGCCCTGTTCCTTTGTGCCTTTATGTCATTTAGTGGTTTTCTGTGATCAATAGTGTTATTTACTGCTATTTACATGTGTCGTTGTGATCCCATTGAATGAAACCAGCAGTCTGTTTACTTGGCTGAAGCATGCATTTCCCATGAGCACCTTCACCCATGTTCATGTAGATGTGGGCTTCTGACAAAGAATTTGTTGCATTTGTGAAGGTAAATGAATACTAGGATGCAGAGTGATGAGGTAATGTACTGATTTGTGGAATTACTTACTGTGACATATGAATGACTTAACTTTATAAACTCTGATTTGTTAGCTTTAGTATGAATAATTTAAACAAGCACAGCAGTGAGAGCAGTGTATTTAGTGACTTAACATGCTGAAATAATCATTTATTTGTGTTCATACACATCTTTTTTGTTAATCCTGCTCCAGTATCATCCATGAGGACAAAATATTCTGTGAAATGAAAATTTTTGTGTTTACAAATACTAGAATTAAAAATTCTCCTGCTAGCTAACTCCCTTTTAATTGGCAAACTTATCAGCAGAGCTCTAAACAGAGACAATTCAGGGTGATGATGCTTCATCTTTCTTGCGCAGAAAAGCTAATCTTAACACAGCCCCAAAAAATTCATCACAAAGAAATGACCAATCTGTAGCTTATAAACTCGTTTGACCATATAGGTCATAAAAAAAAAGAGTTAGTGTGAGACTGAAACTGTTTGAAAACCAGTTTAACAAACTCCTCACAGTTCAGAGTCGTATGTTGGAATAAATATGGTGCTTTTTTCTGCCCTGATAATGTCACCATTAATATCTTTTGTCTTTACAAAGAGACACCAAACAAAGAGAGGGCCGAGCCTGAAGTGTTGCAGAAAGACGTGAATAATGACAAGATGTCTGCTTGTGCATTAGGGGCAGTAAAGTATATTACAACTAGATCTTCTTTTATGAGATTTTAAACCTCACAGCTGAATGCTCCGAGGTGATGCTGAATGTCAGGACATTAAGACGCAGCCTCTGTGCACAACACATTGACCATTAAATATTGGAACAAGTGAAGGAGAAACCAACAAAACACTCTTTTATTGCTGTAGCACTGAGAGGCCTTTGTGCTGATCCACTATATCCTGAACCTGCCCACACTGCTGTGGGAAGTTATGGCCTGTTGAACATCTATTAATTCACATCTGCACTGGTGTTGACAAGAATCACCACCAGGTTTACTGCCCTGATTGTTTTATCTGTCAGGGAACCAGAGCAAAATGAGATGCAATTAATTCCCGTGAACCAAAACCCACCCTGTCCATTAATCTTGCAATTGTAGGAGAACGTCGGAGAGTCATCAGTGGCAGCTTGTCAGGTGAGGATGTGAGGGTAAGGAGATCCAGTCAGCATGCAGATTGACTGGAGGAGACTTTCACACTCCTGAGAGCTTCCTCAAGACTTTTTAGTTCATCACTAGAGTTCGTTTGGGTTTTTTTTTTTTTTTCTTTTTCCATTTCGTAACACGGACAAACCACAGTCGATAAACAGGTTTATTCATTCATTCTGCAACTACATCAATAGACTGAACACAACTCAACATGAACAGCACAGTGGGGACCTGATCATTTTGTAAACATCTTGCGGTAAACATCACTCTGTCGCTGTTCTGTACATTGTTTTGTACGTTATTTTTGTTTATAGAGGTTTGTGCTACTGCATTCTCAAGAGTTACAGATGTGATCACGTTTGTTGTGTTACTTATAGTTGTTGTTGCTTGAACCATTGTTTTTCTTTTATGTATGTTTGTCTATATACTGTATTCAGGTTGGGGACAGGGACGTGTCTAGAATTATTTTTCTTAGGGGGGTCAGGGAGAGACATGGACTGTAGAAGGTATGAATGATTAACATAACTGTTTATTTGCGACAAATAATACACTGTACAGCATCAAATCATCAAAATAGTTGGTCAATTAGTCCATAAGGTTCAGGTTTTGAAACTCCATGTGGATAAACTGATTGACAGCTCTGCTGGGGGTGGCCAGGCAGGTTGGCCAACCAGATTCCAGGGGTAGCTGATGCCACGCCCTTGGTTGTATCATTATCTCTGTATGCTGGTCAACATAATGGTGCTAGCTTTGAAACCGAAACTTAAAATAATGATTACTAAAAAATGAAATAACAATAATAAAACAAATCTAGGACTCCAGCTCAAGAATATGAGTCCTGTTTATTGAATCATCCCACTTTCATGTTATACACTTCAATGATTAATGTATATTAAAAAACTATATTTACTGTTTACAGTAACGTCCTGTGAATTATTACAACCTCAGATCCAAGGATATTAGGACATTGAGTAAAACACTCATAAGAAAAAAAACAAACAAAAAAAAACAACAATTTGTAAATCCTGTTCAACCTATAGTCAACTGTATACACTACAAAGACAATATGTTTGTTTACACTGATAAACTTAATTGTTTTTTTTTTTTTTTTGTTTTGTTTTTTTTTAATATTCACTCATTTTGAGTTTGATGGCTGCAGCACGTTCCTAAATAACTGGAACAGGGTCATGTTTCCCACTGTGTTCCATCACCTTTCCTTTTAACAACATTCAATAAGCGTTTGTGAACCGAGGACACTAATTTTTGAAGCTTTGGAGGTGAAATTCTTCACCATTCCATTGATGTACAACTTCAGCTGTTCAACAGTCTGGGGTTTCCATTGTCGTATAGTGTGCTTCATAATGTACCACATGTTTTCAATGGGAGACAGGTCTGGACTACAGTGTATTTGATTGAACTGAATATAGGTTAAACGGGATTCGTAAATCATTGTATTGTGATTTTATTTACGTTTTACACAACATCTCAACTTTATTGGAATTGGGGTTGTAGAACTGCAGATCTTTAACACATTATAACAACAGTTTACACGACTAAATGAATGGTTCACCACCTGAAACCTCAGTCTCAAAAAGAGAAAAGTTTAAAGATGAACTTTCTTTCTCTCTGGATGACAGAGGCAGCTTTTTCATGTATGCCTTTAACTCAGATTAACAACCCAGTTGGTCACATTTGAAAGCACCATGACTGCAAAGAGCCTATATCCCATATTTTTGGATTTTGCAGCATTTTCTCGTCTACAGTACATCTAAGCTGACATAAAGCTTCTCATGCGATTGCTTTGTTATCATCATTTCTAGTAATCTTGGAGTTGTAGTACTCTTTTTACCTGCGTGTGTGCCGTGTTTGATTAAATTATAATTCCTCTGCTCCCTGGATCTCGTCTCAAAGAGAAGCACCAGGTGTTCCACAGATAGTGAGATTTGTCATCTGGTATCTTCTGCCTGGTGTGTAGGCCGCTATATCATAGACAGGAAGAGTCCCACAGTTTCAACTGCAGGCGCTTGTGTCACGCTCATCACGTTTGACAGCTGTTCAAACTTCACCGCATCTGCTTATTTGGAGGAAAAGTCTGCTGCTATCATTAGCACATGCACAACATTGCCATATTGCCCCTGCTTGCATCTGTTCTCAGAAGCCAACTGTAACTGATGGTATTATCTAAAACCGTGATTCAATAATCTGGCTAATCCTTTGGGACTTCTTAGAACTGGATGTTGTAGCTCTGAACACTTGCTGTGCTTTTGGAAAAGTGGAGAGCCTTAGAGTCAAGAGTTGAAATTATGGCGTGCCGGATAAAACTATTTTTGGGATTAGAAATATTTCATTTGGAAAATTAATGAACGTACTC
Source organism: Labroides dimidiatus (assembly GCA_030710495.1). Lineage (NCBI taxonomy): Eukaryota > Metazoa > Chordata > Actinopteri > Labriformes > Labridae > Labroides > Labroides dimidiatus. The sequence goes on along the minus strand of CM061144.1, from coordinate 28,993,582 downwards.
TGCGGGAACACAGAGGAGTCTGATGCCTGTGAGCAGATGCAAACAGGAAATCAAAATTATGAATGATGATGGAGCGAAAACGATCAAACATCTTTTTCCCATCAAAAGCAAACAGCAGTTTGCATGCTTGTTAAGGGGATCCACTGGATTGGACAGCTCCATTGTACTTGGAGTGCAACTATGTTTAGACCACAGCACCACTAAGGTCATAAGAAGCTTTGGGGGAGAAAAAAAAAACACACCACACCACCTCCTTCCTCCATCCCTTATTCCTTCACACTTTACTGCAAACCCTGCCATTTCAGAGATTTATAAATAGTATTAAGCCTGTTCTTGGCTCCCTTGTCGTTATGGGCCGCTCAGTTTGAGTGGCGGTTGTCACAGACAATTTCTATCATACTTTTATGGAAAAAAGGGCTGTTCACCGAGGAGTAGAGAATTCACTTTGAGGAGGGAAAGTCTTAGTTGGAGGAAAATTGAGCACAATAAAAGCTGATCTATTTTGGCAAGTAATTGTAAAAGTAAAATATTCCATTGTTGGCAAAGGTCTGTGAAGCCTTCTGGTGAAGACTTTGACTTCAAGCAAATGATTTCAAGTGTTAAGACAACAAAAGGAGCCGGGTTTTAATAACCTGCAGCTATTCTAACCTACTTTATATTCCTTTACATCTCATGATTTATGCATTTGCAGGTACTTTCTCCCACAAGGACAGCAGAAAAAAAGTCTCCAGGATCAGAAAAACAAACCTGAGGTATATCTACATCATTAGCTACAAGTCAGCTGAAATCATTATGCACTCATGTCTCCAGGTTCCAGGTGAAAGAGGAGAAGCAAATCAGATCGGTGCATCGATAAAACATGTTGAGGAAACACATCATGCGTGCCATTTGCCGAGGATGTAAAACAACTCCCAAACAAAGCTGCAATGTACATTTCGGTGTCTGTTCGAAAGCTTTAGGCAGAGACTCAATGCACAGTCTGACAGGCATCAGGGAATACAGCACAAAAAATGGCAAAAATCCTTTTTAGACGAAGAAGTGGGAGAAATAAATGATGTAATTGGCAGAAAATGTCTCGGATGGGAAACGTTGTGTTTTGTAAAAGTTCTCCCTTCGTTCTGTCAGAGGGGTAAAATTTATACGCATCCTGCAATAAGTAAGAAATCAACCGAACTCTGGGAGGGTTGCATGGAGCTCTGTGGTGTTTGTGAAGCTCTAAGCCCCCAGGTGGCACAGATGCCCTGAGATCTCACCAAGACATCGACTCTTCACACATCAGGAACACTACACTCCATTTCACTGCTTACATTATTTAACACCGCCTGTAAATTCCAAAGGTAGATTATTATTTTTTTTGTAAAAGGTTCTGACGCTGATCCCACGGGAGAAGTTTCAGACTGTGGGATACACTCTCTTCCTGTAATTGTTTTTAATGAGTTTGAAGCTCAACCTGCCACAGGCGGCTGACGTCTTACCTGCTGCTGGCAGTTTAGAGGAAGCGCCTGGTGTTGTAAGCGCTGAAATGATGTGACTCGCGATGCGCTCCCAGAAGAACAGCACCCTACCTGACTGTCATTATTTTCCCTTCTTGTCAAAGCGTATGAAAACAGTGGAGAGTCTTTCTTCTGATTGCAAGAGGAACAGTGGAAAAGTTTGATGATTCACCAACAGAGAGTTAGGGGGGAGAAAAAAAACCCACCAGACTGGAATGAAAGTGAAATGAATGCTAATTTTTGTCTACTTTTGAAAAGAAAACAAAAGAGGAGCAGTTTTGAACCTTTTTTTTAAATCTGACGTGATTCATACTCAGTTTTCGATCAAACCGTAGCAGCTTAGCCCCACATGTGGGATAAGTTCTCAGTAGCAGGGCTCTCATTTTTATTTACCCACGACACTATCTCCCCTCTGAGAAACAAACTCTCGACTTCAGCCACCTAATCCTTGTTCTGATTAAAATAATAACCATAAAGATTGTTTGGTAAAAAGCAGCGAGTCCTGAGGCTTCAAAAAGGCTTCAAAAGACTCCAAACCCTCGGCTGCTCACATTTGCATCCTCACCATCAGCATGAAAAGCACCAAACTTTAAGGTCAATGATTATTTCTAATCACTGGATCATGAATATGAGACACACTGGGAAGCTACTCCATGTGGCTCACTAAAATGAGACGGAGTAAAGGAACATGGATGCTCACAGGTTGAGACAATCTGTTGCTGCCAAATGACCTTGAGTGAAAATGCCGTGTATGAATCAAGCCCTGTTTGTTTATTCATCACCACAGGAACATAGTTAAGCTGTCAGTCCGTGTTCTGAGAGGTTTCTTCTAACAACAGAAAAGGCAGGAAGTGAGGAAAAAAAGGAAAGAAAAAATTGACTTCAGGGGATGTTATTAGAGTCAAAAGTTGGAACTGGCTGCTGATGTGATGCTGGACTTTGTTACAGTTGATGAGTCTCTTTTTCTAAGTCCTCACAAGCTATTCTAATGGACTGCATTTTTTTTAGAGATAAATAGAGAAATAAATTATTGTTCATCTTGCTGTGTTTGGTTCATGTGGAACATGTTGACATTACAGAAGCATTATTGCTGCCATGCCAGGAAAAAAGTATCATATTATAACCTGACACTGAATTATCACGTTATTTCCAAATACTGTGCCTGAGTTCATCTGAGATGGACTGACGCAAAGTGGAACAGTGTGCTGTGGTCTGACGAAACCACATTTCAAATTGTTTTAGTAAATCATGGACGCCGTGTCCTCTGGGCCAAAGAGGAAAAGGACGACCCAGATTGTTATCAGGTGAAAGTTGAAAAGCCAGCACCTGTGATGGTATGGGGGTGTGTTAGTGCCCATGGCATGGCTAACTTGACCATCTGTGAAGGCTCTATTAATGCTGAAAGGTACATACAGGTTTTGGAGCAAGCCACGTCTTTTTCAGGGACATCCCTGCTTATTTCAGCAAAACAATGCCAAGACACATTCTGCACGTGTTACAACAGCGTAGCTTCGTAGATTTTTATGGAATGTGTTGCTGCCATCACTTCCAGAATGAGTGAATATTTACAAAAATAATAAAATTTATCAGTTTGAACAATAAATATCTTGTCTTTGTAGTGTATTCAATTGATTATAGATTCACAAATCATTTTATTCTGTCTTTATTTACGTTTTACCCAACATCCCAACTTCATTGGAATTGGGGTTGTAGATGGAGCATGGAAAAAACCTTGTGTAAATTCCGTGTAAAGCAGCAATAAATTTGTGTTTTGAGTTTTTCACACCACAGAAACATGTGTCATTGACCACAGAGCAAAATTTGAAAGATAAAAAAAAATTGTTAAGTATATAGAATTAGGTCTCAAAATCATGGAAAATAACCACTTCTCTCTGTCGTGGAACGCTGGGGGCGTGTCAGTTAGAAGATGGAAGCCGCCTCCGTGTACTGTACAAGGACGTTACCTACAGTAACTATGGAAGCTAGTGCTAGCAGTGTCATGGGACCCGGCCCTATCTGTTTGAGCCATCAGAGCCTCAACTCGGAGTCAGACACTGATAGTGCTCAGCCTCGTTCCTCACAGTCTCCATCAGAATGCTCATTTTTTTCTCCCATTTATGACATTTTGCAACATGGATTACTGACTAGTAACGTTATAGCTTAGACAAATACAGTTAGGCTATCAATCCACCCATTTCTTCAGAAGCCTATTGGTGTTGCTATGACAGATAACTACTTCTGTCGGAGGTTATTTGGCCTTGCAACTATATGTCTGACCACCACTGGCAGCAGCAGTGGGGTGGTTATGCCTAATGATGGCTCTGTGATGTGACTTGGCTATGATTCCTGACCCGCCCATTAAGTCCTGAACACAGAAATTTGAATCAGTTTGTGAAGCCTAGGTCCACAATTAAATTCTCACTGGTTGAATGGCTTTGACATGTTTTAAGGAAATACATTTTTGACCTATTTAACGTGTTTGGGAAAAAAAAAGTGTCTGATTTTGCTTTACACAGACTTTAAGATTATATGTCAAATATAAGGGCTGCACAGTTTTAAGCGCCATTGCAAGAGAGTTCTTGGTTTGATTCACCAGGCCAAGTATGTATCTTTCTGTGTGGAGTTTGCATGTTCCCTCCAACCATGTGTGGATTCTCTCCTGTTAGTCCTGTGACAAGCTGGGATACGCTCTGGATTCTGATTAATTAAACATGATTTTTGTGATCATAGCTTGTTTTAATCACCCCCCCCCCCCCTCCCAAAAAAAAAAAAAAAAGCTAAGTTGTTAATAGTGATTTGAAGCTGGGAAGATGTGTGATGTTGTGACTGACAGCTTTGACTCCTTGTTTTTTTTTTTTTTTTTTTCTTACAGAAACAGCAGAGTAGAGGAGGATCAGTGAGACTGAACACTAACGCTACTGTCATTCAAGTATTTATATGACTGAAGGATCTCTGCTGTTTATGAACACATATTTCATTTTTTTCCCCCTTTTTTCTAAAGCAAGTCATCTGGGGGGCCAGCTATTATCGGAGGCAGTCCAATTTTGGCCCATGGGCCGCCAGTTGCCAACCCCTGGTTTATAGTTTCTCTTTTACCGTCTTGTGTTGATTTGATTCATTTTATGATGTTGTGTTTCATGTTCTGACATGTTTCCATTATGAGAAGTGTAACTTTTCATTTAGTTAAATTCAGTTTACAGGTTGCATGTCAGTGCAGAAAGATGCAAAACTTTCTTCATATTCTTGGTTTTGTGTTGGAGTGTTATTTTTCAACCGAGACAGCACAAAAGAGCATCACATTACAGCATGAATTTAAAGAAAAACTGCTATTTTTTTTGCCCTTTTGACACTGATTTCCATGTCCATCGGAAATCAGAAGCCCTCCAACTGATGCAGCTCAAACCTGCAAAACCAAACGGATGAGAAATGTTTGAGCTCTGATCCTCGCTGTGTTGTTACCCCTCTTCTTTTCAAGCAGAGCAGCCGTTACAGTAAATGCCTGAAGTCTGAAGTCAGAAACAAAAGAAGAGAATTAAATTACATTATGAAACGTGTCAAAAAGGATTCCTGAGCTCTTTGTGATTCAGTGTTTTGGTGCATATTGTGTTCAACAGGCAGAGACAAATCAATCGCGCCAGCTCCAAAACTATTCGCAGCCATCTTTGCCAAGGTCTTCTTCCCACTGTGTTGAAAAACAACAAGAGCAGAAAATAATACAAATATATTGACAAGGGCAGCCTGCCTACACAGGCTTTGGACAAAAGAAAGAGAAGAAGAATAAGTAGGGGAAAAAAAAAAAAAAAAAAAGTCTTCTTCACCTCCCACCAAACCCGTGGTGTCTGAGCCCCCCCGCCTTCCATTTGGATCACTTGCTCCTTGTTAAAAGGACCCAGCCCTGGACGGAGCGGGGGTGGTGATACCCCTTAATGAAGATGAATATTCAGCTGCTTTAGAAAGGCTCCTGGAAGGCTGCCCAGCCTGCACTCGCTGTTCCAGTCAAATTGGCGGCACGGTGAAGGAGGGAGGAAGGGAGGGTCTGAAGCATGGGGCTGAAGTGGGGGGGTGCTGGCTGGAGGAGGCCAGAGGAGATGATAGGGATGGCAGACAGGCAGGAGGAGGCTTTACTGTGTGAATGAGCAGTATGAGGGGCAGGACTCAGACAGTACATGCATCAAAACACATGAGCAGAGCCCAGTTTATGAGAGGGGAGGGCAGGAGGCTGCAGTGTGAGATGAGGCAGTGGCTTAAAGGGGAAAGGCCTCGCTCTTCAAATGAAAGGCTCATTCTTTGTGCACTTGCCATGCGCTAAAGTTTGCGTTTCATACATCTAAATATGTGATCGACCTATAGCGAAACTACACCCTCAAACTCAATGAGCCAATCACAGTGCAGAGTCACTCCAACACACTTGAATATTCTCTAACCCAACGTCCATTAAAATGCATTGCAGAGAGTCAGTTTTCGTTTGGTTTCATGAGGTTTTTCTGACATTTTAAGTTTAAATTTGTCACATGGTGTTCCTGGGGTACATGCAACACAAGGTGTCCTGAGAGGATCGGCAACGGAGTGTATTATTTTAACTTTCCTTGAGCCACAACGAGAAAAGTGTCTTCTTTGGATAAAATTGTGCGGTAGACCACAACATCAACTCAATGTGAATAAAAGTCAACATTGTATTTGAGGCAACATGTTGTCACTTTGCTGGAAAGAAATATAAAGTTATCTTTACACTAGAATGACCACAGTGGTCTGATGGACAGTTTGGGATTTTCTCTAGCGTTAGCTATTGTTAGCCTAACGTTAGCTCTTAGCTGTGGTGTTCATCATATCTCTTTGTTTGTTGGAGCTCATTGGCCTTTTTTGTTTAAGTTTTTGTTCTTTGGTGATCGTCCATCATTGTTAGCTGTTGTCCAAAGGGCTCTAGTTAAACTCAAGTTAGCTTCTGAAGCTTAGCTTCATTAGCTTATCTGTAATAACCCAGCTAAAAAAGGTTGACAAACGTTCTGCTGAATGATTTACTGTAAATACTGTAGCACCAAACTAACAGAGACTCTTGGTAAAGATGGTTAAAAGGACGTTAGATTTTTCTCATGACCAATGCTGATCCTCTATCTTGTTGTCTGAGATGATGGTAACAAGACGTGGTTTATCATGTTTGCAGTGGGACCTATAAGTTTTGTTTTGTAACTGAAGCTTTTAATGGACCTTCTCAACAGAAAATTGATTCATATATCCCTCTAACGTGTAGTTTACACCCTTTTGTTGACTTCTGCTGATTTAAACAACAGGTAAAGTAACAACACTTTAATATGTAAAGTCAAAACTATGATTAAACATTAATGAGATATGAGTTAAAGAGTTGAAACTATGATAAGAATTTAATGTTTTTAGAAAGAATAACACATTTATAAGTCAGAAGATTAAAATTATGAGATATAAATTCAAGTAGTGAGAAAGAGGGCTTGTTGATGATGCTGTTCATGTGGGGTAACGAGAAGCATGTAGAAGGCCACAGTTTATTTTTTTATCTTTTGTACATAACCTTATTCAGTTTCATGATTAATGTTCATTTACTAAGGCAACTTCAATATTTAAAGTAGGTTTATTGCTGTTTAAAGTGGTAGTTCGAGGCAGCTTAGGGGTCTTTAGTATGCACAGGCACACAAGCGTCATTAAGGAAACAGGATGTACTGCAGCATGCTGCCACGCTAAGCTGATGTGCTGGTATTTCTATATTTTCAGAGTTGTAATAAAAGATATAAAACCCATGCATGCCTGGAAAATGTTTATTGTGTCTAAGCGTTCAATATTTATATGTACGCCCAGACGGCCGGCTCATGGGTCAAACCGCAAGAGATTCCTGCAGAACTCTGGAGGCAAAAACTCTGAGAGAAGAGAGCTGTTGCAAGACGATGGAGGCTGTTTGAGAGGAGTATGGTGAGCCTTATGTGGTTACATTAGGATATGCATAATTTTATTTTATTTTATATATATTCTCCATTTATTTGTACTTTTTATTCTACTCTTACTTTATTGTGTATAAGAGCAACTTAGATGACCAATTAGGCCTGTATGGTAGAGGGTCCAGACTGAAGCCACTCCTTGGTAAAGGGCTCGTGGTAGCCCACCTGGAGTTTGACAAAAGGCCCCTGAAGGACTCTCAGACCAGGACAAAGAAAACTCTCTGCTCTGATGAGACAAAGATTGAACTCTTTGGCGTGAATGCCAGGTGTCATATTTGGAGGAAACCAGGCACCCCTCATCACCTGGACAATACCATCCTTACAGTGAAGCATGGTGGTGGCAGCATCATGCTGTGGGGATATTTTTCAGCTGCAGGAACTGGGAGACCTGTCAGGATTGAAGGGGAGATGAATGCAGCAATGTACAGAGACATCCTGGATTAAAACCTGCTCCAGAGTTCTTTAGGCCTCAGAATGGGGCCACGGTTCATCTTTCAGCAGGACAACAACCCTCAGCACACAGCCAAGATATCAAAGGAGAGGCTGCAGGACAACTCTGTGAAGGTTCTTGAGGGGCCCAGCCAGAGCCCAGACTTCAATCTGATCCAACATTTCTGGAGAGATCTGAAAATGTCTGTGCACCAACGCTCCCCATCCAACCTGATGGACTTTAAGAGGTGCTGCAAAGAGGAACGGACCAAACTGCCCAAAGATAAGTGAGCCAAGCTTCAGACATATACATAAAGACCTGAGGTTGTAACTGCTGCCAAAGGTGCAGCAACAAAGTCTTGAGCAAAGGGTGAGAATAATTATGTACATGTGATGTCTTAGTTTTTTTTATTTTTAATAAACTTGTTAAAAAAAAATACTAAAAAAAAACCTGACCACATTGTCATTAAGGGGTGCTGTGTGTAGAATTTTGAGGAAAAGAAATTATTTTGTTCCATTTTGTAATGGGGCTGTAACAAAACAGAAAAGGGAAAAAGTGAAGCGCTGTGGATACTTTCAGGATGAGCTATAGCTCTGCTGACACACGGTTTAATCAGAACCAGCGTGATGGAATGTAATTATAGCATAAGGTTTAACCAAGAAGCTTCTGTATTATGGAGTAATTCCATTTAGTGCATTAAAGTTATGCTTTGTTCAGTCAAACTCTGAAAAATAAAACAGGATGGTTATTAAAACAAGGAGCTTGATGGAAGCATCTCAACGCGGTGATGAATTTTACGAGGTTCTCACGTCTGCTCCCCGGTGAGCCTTTCAATCACTGCTTACATACAACACACTCTATTCCCAGAATTCACTGCAACAGTCTCCAGAGTTTCCAAAAAAACCCCAAAAACCTAGACATAAAATATTAGAGATGCCAAATTGACAAAGAAACCAGGGATCACATCAGGCATGATACTACGTTTAAATAAGTTTTGATGAGTATTTACCGCTGATTCTCACAAATACTTGTTTTACCAATGTATTTGAGCCTTTGTTGTGCTCATACATGATTTTTAGTGTTTTTTATCCCTCAGGCAAAAAAAGTTAAATAATGCAGCAAAACCTGGTTTAAATTTAGCTTCCTGTTAAATCTCATGAAGTTAAGTGTTTTTCTTTCTTTCTTTCTTTCTTTCTTTCTTTCTTTCTTTCTTTCTTTCTTTCTTTCTTTCTTTCTTTCTTTCTTTTTGATGATTTTGAGTAAAAACTTGTTTTAGTTTTCAGCTTATTTATTTTTAATTTTTTTCTATCTTTCCTTTCTGTTTGATGCAGCACTTCTTGACATAAGAAGATTTTTTTTTTCTCAAAAAGCTATTTTTAAATATTTGGATGTAAGAAAGAAAAAAAAAAATCAAGGTGTAGTTGGTGACGCTGTATGGGCAGAGCGCTGTGCCATGTGCTGTCATGGTTCAGGCTACCTTTGGCCACAGCTGCGAGTGCTCCCGTTGCCAGGTGGATAAGGGAGATGGCGAGAGAGCCGCCGGCCATTAGTTGTGTTGGCCATTGAAAGTAAAGAGAGAAGGAATGTGGGGCAGCTTCGCCACCCGTTTGAAGTGGGGACAGCTTGTTTGTGAAGTGGAGGCCGAGCGCTCTGCTTTCATGTCCTGCTCTCGTGTGACCCGAGGAGACCTGGACTCCATAAACCATATTGACGCTATCCCCTGGAAGAAAAAAATAAAAGATAAAAAAAACACACACACACTGACACAATCTCTTCCAGCACTTATGGGGCTCGGAAGCCTGCAGCTTTATGAAGTGAGATGAATGAGAGTGCGCTGGGAGTTTCAAGGCCAGCCCTTGACACGACTTACAAACAGACAAACAGTGAAATGCTCTCAAGTCCCTCATTACCTGAGTAATAAATAAGAGCTTTAAGGGCTGATGTGACAGGTAATTTCAGGCTGCATAACAATATCCACGCTTTGACATTTGTTCACGATTCTTTTAACGACACTGTCACAATCCATCAGCCCTCCTCTCTGTGATCCTGTACACGATTGTGTGATTAAACATGAATTAAAAGTGAAACCATGAAATTGCAAATCCTCCCACCACCTTCTCTAAAGTTGAAATCTAGTGCTCTTAACTGAGACTTTTTGACACAACTGCTGATCCAGCTCTCGGGGATGAGGGCTTGGAGGACTTAGTCGCTTTTTTGTCGCCTCTGCATTTCTTGGGAGGGAATTGGCAGATTATTTGGTCAACCTCGATCAGTTCCACCGCAGCTTAGGGGGATACATGCTCGCTGACTAATATTGCCTGAAAATCCATCAAAGTCAGAGGGCTTGTCCCTCTTTTAAACCTCGTGCGTTCCTATCAGGCGCTCAGCGGGTCAAAACCATCACAAACAGAGGCCATCCTCGCGCTGACAGATCCTGATGAAAATTAATGATGCAGTCTGGGAGCATGAAAGTACCTACAGTAAAGTCAAATGAGACCACAGTTAACTCTTATCGTCACAGCGCTCCTATAGTATGATGCTGTTTCCTTCGCTGCTTTAAAAAAAAAAAAAAAAAAAAAAAGTTGAGCTGCTTTTCACACAAGAGTCACACAAAAATGTCTTTCTTTGACTCAGAGTTTGATTGTTACACATCCCAGGCTATAAACTATAATGCACCGAACCACTTTGTGTTATGACTCAAGGTTCTTTAACATTTCACACATTTTTCTCTTTTAGGGAATCTGTGTCCTCACATCAGGACATAGTTGGGCTGTTAAAAATACTTTTTTTTTTTTTTTTAACACAAAAAGTTGACGGTCTAAGTGTTCTTAGTTCCCTCATTCCATCCTTTTAGTCACCTTGATATGTTACACTTAATAGAGCACAAAATAAGAAAAGAAAAAGAGGAAAAAATAAAAGTAAATCAAAGCTGTTTAAGGAATCTTTTTTTTTTTTTTTTTTTTTTACCTTATTTCTGATGTTTTTAGTATTTTTCTTTAGTTCTGGCGCCACCTGAGAACAATGCTCTGGCCTTTTGACTGCTGTTCCAAAGCAGACGTTCCCAAACTCTTTAGACCACAACCCCAAAAGTAGCATTGCTGGAGACCCCTGCTGCAGGAATGAGCAAGGTGTGTCTCTGGTCTGGCTCTACTCTATTGCGTGCTGACTGCGTCCTCTCTCGCCCCAGCTGCGTGTTCAGTCCGGCATCTTTCAGGACCTCCAGACAGGAAGTCATGAGACCAAAGACTTCCTGCACTTCCTCTCCTCATTCATGTTGGGCTGTAAAACCTCAAACCTGCTGACTCCTGGTCTGGCTCTGCTCATTATGTTGGCTTTTTGTTGTAGTCAAGATAAATATGATCAGGAGTGCAGATGTCCCAGTGGTTTAGGTCGTGCTCCATATTGGCATAAAGCCCTTGAGCGGGCAGCCCAGGTTGAAGTCAGACCTGTGGCGACTTTCCTGCATGTCACTCCCTGCTCTCACCCTTTTCCTGCTCTATCCACTGTCCTGTCCTCTCAAAATAAAGGGATGAAAAGCTTTAACAATGCCCTGTAATGCTAGGTTCATTTCACAGAAGAAAACCATAAAGTTAGTTTGTTCATTATGGGAAATAAGAACGGCTAAACCCAAATACGACAGTGGCTATACTATATCTATGTCTTAAGAAATATATTTTAGAAGACTTTTATCCCTTTAGTTCTTCTGGGGAATTTAACGTCTTTTAAAATGTGTTTTATTTATTTATTCCTTGTGTGTTTATATGTTCTGCCTGTTTTATTTTGCTGCCCATGTAAAACACTTCATACTTTGATTTTTGAAAAGTGCTCTACAAATAAAATTATTATTATTATTATTATTATTATTATTATTATTATTATTATTATTATTATTATTATTATTATTATTATGGACAAAAACCTCAGTGTGTGTTTTGTGCAGCGAAGTGTTGGAAAGGGAAAGTATGAAGCTATCAATACTAAAGGGGCATTTTGGAAACAAAACACTTCTCTCAAAGAGAAACCTGGCGAGTATTTTCAAAGATAATTTCAAGACCTGAAGGACATCACGAAAGTGTCTCACTTAAAACAAGAGCAGACACTTTATCCATCTCAACAAGTGACACTTTTTTTTTTTTTTTTTTTTAATCTGAATCTTTTTATCAAAGAGATTTGATAAATTGAAACTTTATTCTCGATTTTGGCTACAACCTGTCATTGAGGGGTGACTGTGGGCCCTGGAGCCAGACAATAGACTATGTAATATCCCTGTCAGAGGCACTGCCACTGTACTGCCAGAGTCTGCGCAGTAGAGAATCTGTGTGGAGCCAGGTGACATAAAAAGTTTTTGTCTTTTTTCTTTTGAAAATTTAATCTCTATTTAAAAAAAAAAAAAAAAAAAAAAAAAAAAAAAAACCACAACACAAGAACAGCAGCTGTCAATCATCATTCAAGGAGACCAAAACCTTCCTTTTTTAAGTGTTTTAAGTGTTGGTACTTTAAAGTTTTATTGCTTAGTGTTTCTCTGATTTATGTGATGAGGGAAAATCTTTCTTGTTTCAGGTGCTCATTTTCTTTTGAGAAAATAAGCACCTGAAACAATGTTCAACCTTTGAAAAACCTTAGTTGTGTTAAAGCTCATGTGGAGTTTACTGTTGACAATCACATAACTTACCCTGAATTTGTGTTACATCAAATTGTTTATTTACTCTCAATTTTTTTCAATTTTGAGAGGACACAAACAATAAGAACAAAACTGAAAATAAACCAAAAAAACAAACAAAACAAAACAAAAAAATATAGACTGTTTAAATTATGGACGTAGTCTCCCCATCTTGGATATGACACAGACTTTGACCTTCCTTTCTAACAGCTATAGGGTGCCCGTCAGTCACGCAAGCTGAGCTGAGCCTCTGATTGGAAAAAACTTGTGATCTTAATATCCTCCAAACTGCTGAATTAGAAAAAAAAATCACCCTTCATACTGTTGTATGTTTGGATTTTGTGTAGGGGGGCACAGGTCGTCTGTGCTGTACACAGCATGGACCAGCTCTCTCTGCACTGTGGCATGGACTGACTGTCTGTGCTCCACATGGCATAGAGGAGCAGTTTTTGACAATTAACCATTATTGTTACCGTGAGTGAGAAAAGAACGCAGTGGACATGAGACCCTGTTGAGCATTGATGCGTCACATGGGTGGTACAGGCTGTCCACACTCCACAACATAAACAGTCAGTGCCCTTCATGGTTAAAAAACTCAAATAAACAGTAACATGTCAATGGCCAACATGTTTTTTTGGTTTTCCACCTTTTTTTACAGGACATTTCCGGCAACCACAGTTTCTAGAATTTTACTGTAAATTTGACAGAATTTTTTTTTTTTTTCAACAGTGTATGTGAATCCTGATCTTTTTGCAGCTTTTTCTCAACCAGATGTTGCTCCTTAACCCCAAACCAAGGGGCAACATCCAGTAGAGAAAAATGAAGCCTAAAGTTGCTGTTCATGGAGAATTCACTAGAGGCTGGCTGCAGAAAGACCCGAAGTCAGGCGCCGTATAGCTGTTAGAAAGGAAGCTAAAAGTCCACGTCATATCCAAGATGTCCCTGTCCAATGGTTGGCTTTGTTTGACTATGTCAGGAACAGACTGTTGACATCCCGGAGGCTGTCCATATTTTATACAGTCTATGGCCCAAACTAACAGATGCTGCAAAAAATGTAAACAAAGACATCAGAAATATTGCAGAGGAAAATAATAATAATTCATTCATTTATCTTCTATACCTCTTCTCCTGTTCAGGGTCGCAGGTGTCTGGAGCCTATCCCAGCTGTCTTGGGGCGAGAGGTGGGGTACACCCTGGACCGGTTGCCAGTCAATCACAGGGCTGACACATAGAGACGGACAATCTTTCAGGATCACACTCACACCTACGGGCAATTTAGAATCACCAACTGACCTAGTGAGCATGTTTTTGGACTTTGGGAGGAAGCCGGAGTACCCGGAGAGAACCCACGCATGCACGGGGAGAAAATGCAAACTCCACACAGAAAGGCACACCGTGCCCAAACCGGGATTTAAACTGGCAACCTACTTGCTGTGAAGCAACAGCTGCACTACTGTTCAGTTGTAATTCTCAAAACTGCAAAAAGCACATTGTTGTAGGAAATCTATCCCCTTTTTTAAAAAACTTCTTTTTTTGTCTGTTTTTTTGTTGTATTTTTTTTTTCTTTTTCTTTTTTTTTGCCTTCAGCGAGGAAAGACTTCTCACTGGACTTCAAGTGGAGCATTAATTTGACACTGCATGAGGTTCAAAGGGACCCATTGATCATCCAGTAAGAGTGAAATTGTTCTTTATTATGAGGAGCAAACAGATGTAAGCTGGAAACAGAAATGATGATTCAAGGTAAAATACACTTTAATATAGATCACTGCCCCCCACGTCTCACTAACATTAACTATTCTCTTCTTACCTCCAGCTATTACAAATATCCATGCTCTGCTTCGCTCAGCAGGCTGCCTGACTCACAAACTGAGGTACACATGAAAACACACACACACACACACACACACACTCTTACACACAACTTCACAGTTCCCCCTGGTCTTCAGCTGCAGCACGTGACAGAAAAACAGTTATTCAGCACAGGTCCCGTGGGCTGGCTGTCTGCTCGTTTGTTAATGACAAGCATTTGGGGTAACCATCGATTTCCTGTGGCACTAATTAAGAGTAGACTCATTAAAACGTTTGCAATACATCCTGTGTTAACTTTGCAGGGTTTTTTTTTCCCTCCCCCACTCTCTCTCTCTCTCCCTTTTTTTTGAGTCGACTTTGACTGCTGTTTGTCTTCTCTCTTGTTGTGGTGAACACTCGTACGTCCACAGAGAGACTGAACACAGAAAAATGGGATCTGTGATCATCCTCTCCATCAACCAGCTGAGGTCAAAAACAGCCAAACTGCTGCGAAGTTCAGAGTTAAGACAGATAAATAAATGGATTTAATATGTTTCACACATTCATCAAATGTTTTACTTCCCCCTGCAGGCTTAGTTTGTTCATTAAATTTGGCTTAATATTGTAAACAGCTAATTTTGTCTGATTTAGCCTGAATTTCCATTAACCTGAGGGTAAGCACAGTGCCATAAGAGAGATAAAGACGTGAAACTCTTGATTCCAGCGTCTCTGACTCAAACTGGAGGTATTTGAGAAAACATTCACATCCATTTAGGAGAGCAATCTGTATAAAAAGCCCACTTCTTCTTTTTCTGAGCAGCTTTATTGATCCGTCAGACTGTCCTCCGTGTGTTTACGTCTGGTGCCAGGTCGAATATCTGCTCCTGGTGCCTGCTCATGTAGTGCTGTCTGATCACAGTTCACTGAGTAATTTTGTCCGAGGCTGGTTATTTCACTTTGTAAAGGGTTTGTTTGCTTTTCTGCTCAGACATAACAAGGACTGGAGATATTCATCCAGCTCTGAAAATCTAGTGTTGCACAAATAAAGCCGAGGTCGAGGCAATTTTAAATCTCAGAGAGATGACATTTAAGAAAAAAAAAAAAAAAAAAAAAATCAACGACAGGGTGTCTTTCCAGAAACGTTTTATTTTTATTTATTTATTTATTTTCTGCTCGGCACAATCCACACATCACGCCCACTACAGCTCAGAACTGGAATGATTCTTTTTTCTCTCACCAAAACATTAGTCCCTGTAAGGTTTACTGATAATCATTTATAACCAGAATCCCATCCATTATCTTTACCTCTTTTCCCTTCTGGGGTCTGGGTGCAAGGTGGAGTTCATCCTGTACAGGTCACCAGCCTGCCACAGGGCTAACATGGAGGGACAGAAAACCATTCACATGTAAGCCTACATGCAATGAGGTCAGCTCTATGCACTGGTGAAGAGAGAGGAGTCTTTTTTTATTGGGTTATTTGGTTTTCCTCAAGAGGGAGCGCTAGCTGGTTGTTACAGCACAGCTTTATGGGGGCAGAGTAATGTGGTAGTTTTTGGAATGGGATCAGCTGGAAAATAAAACAAGCACACCTCCTCTCTCACTTCTCTCACTCTGAGAGTGGCAAACCCAAACCTATGGTAAGTTGAACACAAACAAGTTACTGATATTTTAACATCAATTGGATGCTGCAGGATGATGAGCCGATTCATGAACACAAGGGTTTTCTTAACCGGTCAGTACAGTACAGTGTCGGCTGTAACGGACACTCAAAGCCTTCCTGATGCCTTCACTGACTGTCAGCACTGTAGGAATTATGAACATCTGCACTAAACACATTTAACAAAGAGTAGAGCTGTTGTAATATGTTTTTTTTCTTAACTCCTTGCTTTACCCGTCATCTTTAGTTCATCATTTAAAATTTTGCTGACAAAAAGTTAGCGAAGCTAATGAAATGCGCCAGGAGCATTCAGTTGACTCTCAAAATAAAGCACCCTGTATCACAGATCATGGTGCCAAATGAAGACAGCATGAAGGAGAGGCTCATCATTGGAGCAGGAAATGTGGGAAACCCTCAGTCACGTGACACCAGGAGGGGAAGACAAGGTAAACACAACATATGGGGAGATGCAAAGGAAAAAGATCAAGGCCTGTATGCAGGCCCAGTCATGACACAAACTGGAACGAGCCGTTTGGCTGAAGCGTTAGCCACATGCAAGATAACCAAAAGTTGGCCAATTAAGTAACTGCACCATGAAAGTGAGGCAGGTGCAGAATATCCAGGGAAATTCCTCAGAAAATAATAATAATTGAAAACTAAAAAAAGAAAAAAAAAAAAAAAAAACTGAGTGAGCACGTCGCATAAACAGTGTTAAACATGACAAACGGTAATGGCATCACTGCAAAAAGAAATGTTGTCTCCTAAATCTAAATTTGCTGTATATCTGGATATCATCAAGTGTTTCCAAAGGATCTGTTCTATGTTCATATTTTGTCTTGAATAGTAAGGCATGAGCACGACATCCGACATCTTTAAAACAGCCTAACAGTCATGGTAATCCTGCTCATAGTGCCTGTAATGGTTGGTCTACCGCCATCAAATTTAGTGCTCTGTTGGAGCATTAGCATGGCTCATGCATACCACTAATTGATTTTTTTTTTTTTTTTTTCATGATCTGTTTTCATCTGGACATTGCACAGGCACCCTGGTGTCAGTCTCAAGGAACTCTGTTTTAACAAATGTTATTTGTATGAAAGCCTATTCAATGCCAGAAGACTCAACTATCCTGGCCAGCCTGTCAGTTCATGTCATTTCATATTCATGTGAAAATGAATATTAACTGCTGGTTACGTTCTGTGAACTTGGTTACTGTTTTCAGGCTAACTTGTGTGTTTGTCTTTGGTTATTGCACTTATTACTCAGCTCCTTCCCAACATAAAAAGACAAGCATCCAACAATTACTGATCCAACGCCTGCTGGAGAATCACTTTTTTTGTGAAATCGGAGAAATGCGAGTTTCACATCCCCTCCATGCACTTCCTGGGGTATATTCAGGTTTCCTCCCTCCTCAAATGTCTCTCCTCTCTCTGAGATCCTCTCTCCTCTCAGCAACTGTGAACACTCATAGCGTGGCAGGTCCATAACTACCTCTGGTTCCACTGAGGACCAGGGAGCCATCATTTAAGAGCTCTGGGATCCAGCCTCAACAGGCCTTCATGTGTTCTTAATGGAGATTTCTCATAGTGCTCGGCTTCTACAGACACAACCTGACAAACCACTTTAACACAACAGCAAGCTTTGCATCATGACGCTCAGGATTACAAACCTCAACTCAAGTATGATGCAACACGCTCTACTTTTCATAAACCCTTTCCTCAAACTTGTTTTGATGTTTTTCTTGTCAGACTCTCTTTTGGATCAGTCGCTTTAGATTTTTGGAGGGTTGCAGAGAAGAAAAGCTGGTTGTATTCAGTGCTCATAGATCTTTTTCGTATTTATTTTATTCAGTTTTCTTTGCAATTCACTCAGGCTCTCACTCACTCACATAAGTGCACTGCATACACTCTGCACTTACTAAAACAGTGCACTAAATCTTACAGGGTAGTGTTGTCCCAAATCAAACACTGCGGCTTCGCACTTACCACAAACTACGTTCGCATTTCACAACAGTTCACAGGTGTTCTTCTGTTATTCATTGATTTTATTTATCATCCCTTGTTCCTGCCCCTTCCTCCACGTAGCCAATGTGGTGCAGTTCAACACTCAACTTTCTGCTCATTTTGAGTGCGCCAGCTGAGAAATCAAAGTGCACTGCTGTTCTCCATACTGTCAGTGTGAATGCACTTATGCACTCATAATAGCAAATGTAAGTGCAGAAGTACACAATATGGTACTGCACAAGTTGAGTTCAGCATCTCTAATGTGGCCTTTGTCAATTAAGGGCTTCAAAACTCTGCTTCGGAAACAAATGGGTGATGTCACAGAGTCCATGTTTTTTTTTTTTTACCATTTATGGTCTGAACGACCAAAAGCCCTGTGATTGGTCTGCTGGGTGGGATCATGTTTCCTGTATTTACATCATTTCCGGCATCAGCGCATATTGGCCACACATTCCAATTTCTCTGAAGTGTCTTCTCTATTTTTTTCTTCAGTGGTTGCTGTATGATGAAAAGATAACCACGTATCAGCTTCGGCAAAACATAATATGCTAAAAAAAATTACTGAGAACAAGCAGAAAAACACGTAGAACGAGCTGACGATCATCGCATCATGTGAGGAAATGTTTAATGCACCATCATTGTTAAATTGTTATCTCACATGCAGCTGCTTTTCAAATGTGTTCTTATATTTTTTCTGCTGCTGCTACAATCCACATACTACTGTCAAATCCTAGGTTTGCAGAGCTAACTAAACTTGGAAAATCAATCAGTCAAAGGGAAAAGGAAAATTTTCGATTACATCCACCTTTCCACAGTCCGCATCATGAGCTTCTGGCATTGTTGGCACACTGGGAGCACAGCTTTTTTTTTTTTTTTTTTTTTTTTTTGTTTTCTCCCCATTATAATTCATGCAGTCTCTTGTTCCAATTGTGCTCTGCTAGTGGGTAGCACTTGGAAATGTGTGGAATGAACAGCCTGCAACAATATCAAGTGTTAGCAGTCAACTCAACAGAAAGCTAATGAACCATAGCAAACAGCTTGTGGGGTGTAGCAGGAGAGAGCAGTTGCATCAAAAGCCCTCCATCGGCAGCTTGAGCACACTTAAGTGAATAAACTATTTCCTGAGGCTGGTGGAAAACAGACGTAATCCACTGACATGTATACAACTCAAGAGTGAGAAATAGCAGACAGCATAGCTGTAAAGAATAGACAGCCCACATAAGAAAGACTCCACTCCACTGACCATGGAGACACTGAATCGGCTCTTAAATGGTGAGTTTGTAGAATGTGGTAGTCAGGTTACAGCTATTATACAGCTCTAAAACATAGGATAACCTTCAACCTGTCTGTTTAATACAGTAGATGATACTGGAGTGTGGGTGATACTTCACTTTTTGAAGTCATCATACTCTCAGATTTTATCATGTGCAATCACCTACAATTCAGTTCACTGTCTAACTCACTACTTCAGGCTGAGGCAGGTACACATCACCTGTCACCGTCTGTAACCTTTGTCAGCTGGCTGCTTATATTTTCAGCATTGTGCCATATCATTTAACTCATGTTGTTCCCACAGGTGAAGTCAACATCACCTCTATTCACCAGAGATGAGCGTATTGTTCCCATTGTACTGAAAGCTTACAGGATAGGCTACACTGTTGTACAGTTAGTCAGACCTTGATGTGATATTTGGGAAACTAAGGTCTGAGGTGGGTGGGGAATCTTTTTTAAACCATTATAGAAGAGCTGCACAGGTGATTCTTGATAACAAAAAAATAAAATAAAACAATAAAAAAAAAGTTCTTGTGGTGGCCAAATCCATCATGAATAACCCCAAAAGTTTGCAAATGACCTCTGACCCTGGAACCAACACAGACAACAGTCCTGGTATCTTTTCCTGTGTGCTTTCACACCTGGATTATTTGGACAACTCTTCGGTAAAGAAAGTCATTAATGACTCTCCCAGAAGTCCCTAAATGAAGTCCTCGTCGAATTTGCATGACAAGTAAATTGCATGTAATTGTAAGAGAGACAAAAAATCATGTAAGAAAAAGAAAACACTGTCAGGGTTTTTTCTGTATAGAAAGTTTTGTGGAGGCCACCACCACCAAATTCCTTGCCGCCACCTGCTCACGGCTCAGTTTTTTTTTTTTTTAAATCATGCTATTCAGCTCATTTTGGACCATTTATAAAAGTCACCTTTTCCTAGATTTTCAGTGAGATTGATACACGATGAAAATAATTACATACAGCATTCGAAATTAATTGGATATTTGCATGTTGACAAGCAAAGACTGCATCAGGACGTTCTACAAAATGAAACCAAGGAGGGTCAAATGTTCTGTTACTGGCTGTGCTAATGTGCAAGTAAATGGTGGTTAAGCTGCCATGTAACCAAGCTGAAATGTTAAACAAACTACATAAAAAAAAGCTTTAAAATAATACTTGTCATTTATTTTAATTCGCGTTATTAACTCCTAAATAGACCTCTAGTAAAACGATCAGGTATCACCACCACCTCATTTTCAACCAGGAAAAACCCTGACTGTAAATATGTTTTTAACTATGAAGAAACGTTCTTCTGTTGATTCCGTTTTTTTTTTTTTGTTTTTTTTTTTTGCAATGTCAAAATATCAATCATCCTCCTTTATTCAGCAAAAGGGACCAGAAAGAGAGAAAGGCGTGTGATTCTACACTCCTGTACCAAACTCACAGCATGTAAATCTCTCACTCTTCATAACAATGATTTAAAGGGTCAAACACAGTTGTTTGTTAATGGTTGTTGGTCAATAATCAGGGTTCATGCTATAATTACATCCCTCCGTGTCGGTGTCTTGTTGAAGGAAGTGTCCTTCAGCTTTGTTAGGCGTTTTCAACCCTTTGTATGATGAAAACTTCACCTCTTCATGGCTTTCTTTTATGGTTTTTATTCAAAAATCCGAACAAAGTTATACTGCTACACCGCACTGAACCTTCAGTCCAATGTTCGCAGAAATGCAATGTCTGAGCCTGCTGAATAAAGACACCTATTTGAACATTACCACATACCTCTGTGTTTTGTTGTCAGGGCATGTAAGGATGTAATAGTGAAGCCCGTGAAGGACGTAATGAAGAAGAGTAACAGTTCAGCAGATCAAAATGAGCTCACTGCAGTAAATGAGCTGAGAAAAACATCTTCTGTTCAAGTTTTTTTTTGACACTGATTGGTCTTGATACCCGGCCTGCACGGTAAGGTCAGCTTTGGGACAGATACCGACTCGAATATGTCAGAATGGTGAATCCTTATTAAAAACACAGAGAACTGCTTCTCTGTTGCTCTGGCTGACAAGTCAGTTCATTAGGAGGAACATGGAAAATGTTTATTTTGGGCCTAATGTGTACGGTTGAAAATAGAGTGCAGCAAATGCTCTATTTACTGCAGGTTGAGCACTCTTTGCTCAACAATTCAGTGCCAAGCTGTTTTTCAACAGTTCACACCTTCTCTGCTCTGTCAGTGAGAGAAGTAGTGAAGAACGCCATCTCCTCAGGTTGTCTGCCTCATTGTGATGCAGTGTTGTAGTACTGAAGTCCAGGGCTCAAATCCTGATATGTTGGACTTGTGATTAGATTCGGACTTGTGTGCTGATGATTTGGACATTGACTCAGACTCGAGCTCTGGCTGCATCAGGACTCTGAGGACTCAGGCTTATTTATCATTGAATGCTTTGTTATTTCTAATTGATTATTTCTCCTGAAATCAGGTCTTATTAACAGATCCGTTTTTGGAGATGCCCCTGGATCTCTTAAAAAAAACTTTTCCCCCCCGCATCTCTTGTGGTGGTTGTGAAATTAAAGTCATTGACTGCATGCTAACTATGGCAGTTCATTGGAGTTCAGTTGAACACTGTCAAACGTTGTCATGCACCTCACTTCCTCTTGACTGACAGTAAACTTTAAATAAAAACACCTTCTTCAAAATAAAGCTGCTTACAATGGCTGCGATTTAAAACACAAACATAACCCAAATAGCACCCTTAAATTTGTTTCATCAACTTTGAAACACAAAATTGTTTGTGAAAAATGGTTTATGATTGCAACGATTATAGCACAAGTGTTGCCATCTCCACTAAGATGCCCTGAGCTTATAAAATGATGGTGGTGGTTAGGACATTATTTTTCCTGAAAGTAATGTAAGTATAAATATCATACAAATAATAAATAAAAAACAACCCCAATTCCACTGAAGTTAGGACATTGTTTAAAACGTAAATAAAAAAAAAAGATGATTTGCAAATCCTGTTCAACTTATATTTAACTGAATACACTACAAAGACAATATATTTATTATTCAAAATGATAAACTTTATTAATTAATTCATTTATTAAATACGTTCCAAAGAAGCTGGGACAGGGGCAACAAAAGACTGGGAAGTTTCAGGAATGCTGAAAAAATTCACAAGCAAAAATTGGGCACCCTTAGTTTATAGGGATTCAGTAGATAGACGCTGAGGAGATTTAAGACCATACTGACCATTAACATGTTAAATATGTTTGGAAAGGACAAAAAAAAAAAAAAAAATAGTGTTTTTTTGTTTTTTTATTTTTTTTTTAACCAAAGTTTGTAAGGCTTTGTTGTTATTATTTTGGTGTGTGCGTGAACACATTTGTTTTATTTTGTACAGCAGTTATAACCAGCAAGCTAATTTTCTACAGAGCATGTTGTACACTGTTTTTGTTTTTTTTTTTTTTTTTTTTCATTTTTTTTTCTTTAAAGGTTCTTTGTAGGACATTAAGCTGCTGTTTTGATATTATTGTTTATCACACAGAGTTCAGGGAAGAATAAATTCCCCAACTGGCAAGGCAGCAGCTGTCCTACCTTCATTTATCACCATGACCACACTGACTCAACGCAGGGTTAGTAGCTAGACTGACTACAAAAGCTTCAAGCTGACTGTTTGGTAGAGACACACAACAAGTGCACATTGGTAATTCTATGTGGCATTTTTTTTTTTAGAGTCAGATCTCCAGTCAGGCTTTGGAATGAGTGTTTAATCACACATAGCTGGATACATTGTGTTTTCGTTGTCATAGAGTTGTTGGATTTGTTCACCTTTTTAAAGATTTTTATTTGCTCGATGTATGGTCCTCCATGAAATTAAGCACCAAGGTTCTTATTAATTTGCAGCTCCCCCCTTCATCACCATTGTGGGATTCAGACCTAGGCTTTAATTAGAATTCATGGCCTGTGGCTCCTCACTGAAAAGTATCCTCCTCCCCAAGTCATCCACCCAAGCGTTGTGATCCTCAGCTAGTCCTGCTTGCTGCAAATCCTGCCCCTTGTTTCCCATGCAGGTGTTGGACCGGCGATGTGAATGGCCGCATGAATGCTAATGTGCCGTTGTAATAAGGTCTTTGAAGTATGCAATACACTGTTGCAGAATCATAATGTGAAAATCCCCCTTTGAATCGGGAGTCTCAGCCCTGCTTGACACTAGCAGGCCTTCACTCCCTCTCCCCCTCCTCCTTCATCCCTCATTGCATTGCTTCAACTCTCCCCTCACTCCCTGCTCCTTCCTCTCCATCGTTCCTACATCTTTTAATAATCACTTCTGGTAGGAAGACTAGCTGTGCTCTGATAGGCCTGACATGACAAGCAGAGTTTTCAAACAGTAACATGCAGGATGGAGCAATCCGTGGGAAAAAATAGAGGGAGTGGACCCAGCAGGGAGGGGGCTGGATTACTGGTTTAGGAGTGAAATAGAGAGGGTTTAAGAGCTGGATGGAGGGATAGGGTGTAGTTGGTTGGAAGGTTGGAGGCTGCCAAGGTGCCTTACACTGGTGAAAGAAAGAAAGGTTCTATAGACAGAAAACTATGATTCCATCTGAAGATCATAATAGTAACACATTAAGAAACAGACAAATAATTCAAACGTTTCACAGGAATACGGTAATGTGTGAGGGAGGGCATCAGTGAAAGGCTTATCCTCCTTCAGCAACATGACATTGAAGCTTTTGGAGAGTTTGAAGTGAAGACTGTTTATTATTCGAAAATGTTTTGTACCCTTTGATGAACACAAGTCAAATAACTGGATAACACCCACCTACTTGAAATCCTGTCAGTGATTCAGTCAAGAACTCACACAGGAGGCAAATCATTAACACAACTGCTGTGGCCCTGAACTGAAGAAATGCTCATCATATTACAATACCTGATTATTTTTATTATCATTTTATTTTCATTTTGTTTTAATCTTTACACTGTTTATACGGTGCCCCCATAGTGACTTTGCATGAGTTCAGCTAAAAAAAACAACAACAACAAGAAAAATTCTTCTCTCTTTGGTGTAAAAGAAAATCTTTAACTCAGCTCCTGTCTCTTTAAGGTTCCCAATTCCACAACCCCCTTCCCTCTGATTGGCCAGCCCTCTGGTGGCCTGCCAGGGGCAGAGCTAGGGATAGACCTTGTTGTTTGAGGCCCACCCCTCAAATATTCAAATATATATATATATATATATATATATATATATATATATATATATATATATATATATATATATATATATATATATATATATATATATATATATATATATATATATATATATATATATATTTGAGGGGTGGGCCTCAAACAACAAGGTCTATCTCTATCTCTACCTATATATATATATATATATGTATATATATATATATATATATATATATATATATATATATATATATATATATATATATATATATATATATATATGTATATATACACACACACACACACACACACACACACACACACACACACACACACACTATTACCTGGTTTCCTCAACAACAACAACAATAATACATTTTATATGTGGGTGCCACTCAAGGTCACCTCATACAGAAAAAGTATTTGGTAAAAACAGCATAAAATCAACTACCTAAAACCAACAACAATCAACCACGTAAAAAAACAACAAAGCAAAAGTGAGGTTGTTGTGGTTAAACAGAAATGGCTAATCAAAACAAACAAGTCCTCCTCAAGGATTCTCATGCCCAGATCTCTTTTCTCACATTCTGCCTCTCCTCGGTTGAGTTCTGTGTCTTCTGTTTTTGAAAACTGTCTTTAATAGAAACATACACAGTCAGAGGAAAATGTTCAGTATTTGAAAAAAAAAAAAGCTTGAAGATGTTGTACATCCACTCCACCCTGGAAACAATTATTTAGGACCAGGCGAGTATTGATACAGAAAGTTGCAATTGAATCATTTACTGTTCTTCATCTCATCCTCCGCTGTCTGAGTTTTCTACTGTATGTGGAATCTTACTTCTCTCAGAAGAGTGTTTTTGACGAGCTCTCAGTAAAGGCTCCCTGTGCTGTCTGCATGTAGGAGGAGAGTGATAACAGCAGCACAGAAGGCTTTCTACAGTCAGAAACAAGTGAGAGCAGACTGAATAGCTTTAATATAACACACCTCATTGTTATTTAAGTTTGTATGTCAGTTTGGCTGAATTTCCCCCTTAAGATTCCTCTGCTCTATCTGCCCGCCTGCCTTCCTTTACGACTCATATCTCCCCTTCTCCTCATCCATCTTCACCATCTCTTCATCACTTATGCCGCTGTCAATCACTCAGTCATGCTTATAAAGAGGATGAGTTATGAGGAGCTTTTATTTGCCAGGAGCCCCATTGAACTCGACCTGTGATAAAGCCTTGACGGAGAACGTGTTAATGATGAAGCCGGGCTGACTGACGTGCAGCCTTCCAGGAGTCAGGGGGAAGTTATGAGAGGTTGACCTTTGTCAGCTTAATGCATCGAGGGCTTCCACTTCTCCGCTCACTCATTGGCTGCTGAATTATCGACATCTTCACCAAAGTAATTATGCCGGTCATCATCCCCATCATATCTCACTCTGTCTGAAGCTGTAGTGCCTTTTCTGCATCCTTTCTTCTCTCCTGTCTGCGTCTGTGACTCATTCTGCGCCCTGCCTCTCTGTTTGAGTGTGTTTTTCAGCTCATCTCTTCTTTCTTTTATCTCTCCACACAGGTGATTCACCCTCTCTGTGTTACAGCTTTGCTCTCTTTTCTATCTCTCAGTTACTCTCATTACAAAAGGTGATCACCCATTGAGCTCATCAACCCAGAGTGAACTCCTCTCGCCTGCTGACTGATGAGTCTGAGAAGGGGGCTGTCGCCGTGCTGACAGCTTCTTCTGAGCAGAAACATATTAATGGCTCCACGTCTGACTAAAATGCTACGCATGGACCCTCCCGTCCCACCCATCCTGCCGATACTGCGCCGCTCTTCGCTGGTATTTCTCAAATGCCAACGTCAGTCATGAATAGGTCAGGACAACAAGCACTTAAATAAGGCTTTGTCACTGATTAATGAGAGGTGGAGAGGACTGGGAAGGCCTCTGACTGCCTCGCGCAGATAAAACAATGAGTGTTTTGTAAATAGCTGCGGGTGTCTCTCTTTGTCTCTCCCTCACATCTCTCTTTCTCTCTCTGCTCTTTTCCTCCATTGGTTTCAGAGAAACATCAGTGACAGCCGCTCTGGGGATCGCAGAAACACATGTTCCCAGCCACAGGACCGGGGGAAATCCAATCAGATCCCAGCGAGCCCACAGCGGCTCAATTTGCAAAGCCAACAGGCCTTTTACCAGTATTGTTGTAATGGTATTAACAGGTTGGATCCCAGCCAAGGAGTGCTATGGCAGTAACATGCTGATGTTATTGACTACTTATCCATAAAAATGCATCCCTTCTTACTGCATTATACTCACACATGGCACAAATCGACTAATCCGAGCAGATTAAAGTCACTTAGAGGAGATTGGAGTTCACCCATGGTTTTAATAAAATGCACAAATCTAATCAGGGACGATGTGTAAATTGGCTGGCTAAAAGGCAGTAATGTTTCCTAGTGTAAGAAAAGGATGTCTTAATCGGACGCAGAATGTCAATTAGCTGGAAACACTGATCAAATCAAGCTTGATGTGATTTCTTTTAAAAATAAAACTATCTTTGACTGCAGTATCCAACTATTCCACAACCAGCAGCAGACACAGGACAGGTTCCGTCTATCGATAAGTAAGTAGATGATCCCTCAGTGGAGACATGACTCACACACTCAGCACGTATGTCTTTTCTTTTTTTTTTTTTTTTTCTTTCTTTTCTTCTTCCGATGTAATTAACTTGTGCAAATGATTTACCCTTGAATGCTTGTCAGATCAATTTCTCATCGGAGGTCTTTGTAAACCTGCTGTGGCACCCATAGACTGTCAGATCACAGCCACTGGGCACATCAGGCCCTACATGAGTGCTTTCAGATTGTAACACAGTAGAGTGAGCCTTTAAACAAAGACTGGACTCCTGCAGCTACGAGAGATGATTTATAAAAATGAAAAATGGTCGGGGAGGCTTGAAGAAAACAATACTGTTGTTTATATGAAACAAACAAGCTCAGAATCAAGTTTTCAGCTTCAACTTTTCTCTGGACATCTAATCAATAATACACCAAAGGTTCAACAAAACTAGTTCTTACAGGTTTTTCTTCTGCATCCCCTAGATCGTACAATAAACGAAGTTTGTGATGGGAAAACTAAATTCAAAGGAAACTTTATTCAGTCACATGTATATAAAGACTGACTCTGTGACACATTGTTTATAGATGATAACGCATGAGCCACATTCACTTGACACACCCACAGAAGTGTCTTAGTTCTTATTTCAAAATGAAAGACACTAATGACACCCGTGTTCTTTTAAGTAAAAAAAAAAACAGCCATTGAGGTAAAACAATAAACTGGTTAATTTGGTTGAATTGAGACTGTATTTTTATTTATTTTACCCTACAAAGCACATTTCCTAACCATTATCAGTTAGTTTTTTCCACTTAATATTCTTTTAATCAATAACAGTAAATCACAGCTGAAGAAATGGAAGTGTGGGGTGCCTCAGGGTTCGGTGCTGGGTCCATTGTTGTAGGTTCTTTACATTATTAATATAGGTAAGTTTTCAACACTTCAAGTCGTTTTATTTGCAGATGACACTAACTTGTTTACTGTGAAGATAATTTGGAAAATCTTTTGGATATAGTGGCGGAGGAATTAAAGAAACTGAAGAGTTGGTTTGACTCAAATAAACACACAAAATCTCAGCAAAACCAATTTCACAATATTTGGAAATCAGACAAATAACTCACAAAAAAACTCATGAAAGATAACATAATTACAGAGAGTGAATGAGATACATTTCTTGGAGTCCTAACTGACAGCAAATTATCCTGGAAGTCACGTATACAGTACACTGTAGCTAAAATAGTTAAGTCAAATGCAATGTTACATAAACTCAAGTATCTTATAAACCAGTCATCACTATAAACCTTGTACATTTCCTCCATTCTTCCATACACTACGTACTGTGTGGAAGTTTGGGGAGGACAAATACAGCACACACAGAACCGATGAATAACAGCACCAGCAGAAAGCCATCAAACCCACTCTTCATCAAACTGAATGCGATAAAATTCAAGGACTTGGTCAACCTCAAAATAATTCTAATTATGCACAAAGTAAATCAGAATCAGTTACCACAGGGTATTCAAAATTCTTTTCAAAAAGGAGGAAACAAACACGATCTCTGAGAAATATTCTTTCTCAAGAAACAGCCTGCATGTACCAACACGAAAATACACCGTATATCGGTTAAAGGAGCTAATCTGTGGAACAACTGCTGCAAAGAAATGAAAACCTGCAGATCACTTAATAAATTCAAACGAGTATATCTTAATCTCATCCTGAGTGGATACAAGAGAGAAATGGAAAGTAAAATTTAGAGCAAAACCACATGTGCCTTTTTTGTGATATACTTTCTTCTGTTTTGTTTCCATACATGCTCTGACAGGTTTAAATATAAAAACACAACAATAAAGGGGTAGGACTAGATAAGTTTTATTAACTTCATTCTTCAAGGTATGATTATTATTATTTTTGCAACAACACATAAATTTTTACTCATTTTAGATTTTCTTTTAACCTTTCTTTTTTTTTTTTTGGATCTTTCAGGTGAACGTGACTCATTTTAAGACTTTTAAGATAATTTAACTCAAAGTAAGGCAAACACTTGCTTAGGTTTCAGTTTTTATAGTGCAAATACATAATTATGCATTAAAAAGAACACACTTTATGACTTGTTTTGTGACTTTACTGCAAAAGAACTGATCATTTGGTTACATCTACATAAACTCAGAGGCATCTTGGGAGAATGAAAACTGCAAATTAAATCAAGTAACTGGCAGATGATGATTCAGATCTAAGCTTTCTGTTATAGAAGAACCCACAGTGAGACATAACGCTTCACTGACAAACAACAGCAGATGTTTTTCTACTGTATGAGCTACTGTTACCTGACATTAGTGTATGTGGGGGAAAAAAAAAACAGGAATAGCAGTGCTGCAGGGCTCTGGTAGAAAAAAAAAGAGAAAAAAAAAAAAAGAAAGAAAAGTATTGTACAGGTTATTTTGAGTTTATCTTTAGTTCCTCTGTTGCTTCCATTCTCAAACAAAGAGCAGAAGATTTTTTTTTTTTTTTTTTTTTAATCAGGATCACATGTTCAGAACTCAACTTTCTGTAAAATGGCATCACACCCTGTGAGAGTTAGGTTGTCCCCTGCTGTGAGTTTTAATGAGGGTGATGTATGACATGCAAAGGGAAGAACATTCAATCCCAAAAGCGATGATTTTCCATGTCATCTCAAACTATGTATAAAAACTTTTCTGAGCTGATTCCACCCTCTAAAAATAATGTGATTTGTCATGCCTTCCATAACTATAATTAAGTCTACACCTGCTTGTCTTTGGACTGATGTCATGGTTATGGTTTTAATAATCCAGAGGTGGTGTGTCATATGGAGATAAAAGAGGGAGCCATCAGTGTGCTCCTGTGATACCCCTTTTGCACCAGTGCTGGTTGCTTTGTTGGTTCTCACCAACTTCATGAGAACCACTTTGGTTTTCCATGCGTTACTGTTAAGATGAGTTATTGTGGGCTTGAGACTTACAAGGCTCAAGTGAATGCATCAACGGTGATGGGCAGTTCAGCAGCCAACGTCTGTGTGTTGTGCGTGTTTATCTGCTTGGAGTTGTGGAACGCTTTCGTATAAGAGTTGCACAAGTTGTTGTGTTATGTCCGACAGTGACAGGTGTTCCAATAAACAAGTGGTTCTCAAACTTTTTACACCAAGTACCACCTCAGAAAGCACTTGACTCTCCAAGTACCACCCAAGCAGCAACTTCCGGTCTGAAAATATGAGACAATGCGGAAGTGCTAAAGTCAGCTGTTTCTCGAGTGTCCGCTTCAGGCTGGCTGCGGATGTACAGGAAGTCAAGTACACACCAAGCCAAAAAAAGCCGTTTTCATGGCAAAAAATAAGCACATTTACAGCCTAGTACAAAGAATGTCTCCCGTCTGAATCACTAATGTCCTGGCACGCACTGTACGGGGAGTGATCTTTTTTTCTAACTGCAATTTAGACAATATTAAGATCACCAGTTCATCCAATCAGGGGCACAGCTCTGCTCACGTGATTGCCAGGCGCCCTTTGGCTGTTGCTGTGGAAACTCAAAGCCCACTTATTTCCAATATGGCCACCCTGGCTGTTTTGCTTCAAGAAACAGGTGGGTGACATTGCGGAGACTACGTCCATTAATTATACAGACTATGGTACCACCATGATGACTGATATTAATCAAGTAGTGCAGTCAGCCTGAGTATTCTGCTAAATCTATGCACAGTTCATTAATGAGGTGGGCTCTGCATTGTCTCATATGGAGGTTGCTGCTTGGTCACAGCACTGGATCAGATCAAGCCGCATCAAAATCAGATCATATTTAGCTTTACCATTGCAACAAAACGTCACAATGAGCAGAGACATGCCAGGAGTCAACAGGTTTAAGGTTTTACAGCTCAACATGAATGAAGAGAGGATTATTAAAGATCTGTAGAACAAGCTGAACAAAACCTTGACATTTTAGGGAACTTCATTAAATCTCCTTGGAGATAATTTTATGACCAAAAGAAGGACATGTCCCGGCAAAAGTGGAGGTTTGGTTATCCTAACTCAACCCAAACTTGGACATTGTCCCATAATGAGCCACCTCTCCATCACATCCTCCTGATGATGCCTTACACAGAGCTGAGGAGTCTATTTACAGACACGTGAAGGTTTCCAGGCCTATGTTATGAAAGGTAATTGGTCATACGAGGTAGAAGAAAGCTGCTCTGAGTATATGGAGCCAAGGTCTTTTTCCTCATTCACTTCAGCTCAGTGTGAGTGAAGGATACATGTTTAAAGCTCGTCTGTCGTTAATAAAACATACTGCCACAGATAATTACAGGACGGACTGTGTTTGTGCGCGAGTGCTGGAGCCTGTGGGGTCTTTCATTGTGCTTTTATTATGAACAGAATGATTTAGTGTGCAATGGTGTTGAGACATTAGGACGATACTTCTTGCCCTCTCGCAGTTTTCCTGGCAGCTTCCCAAGGACGGGCAGCAGAAAGCAATTGCTATTAGTGCACATATATAGTCCAAGCAGATAAATATAGGCTGCTTTTAGCAGATGAGCCACAGCGTCATCAATTAAGATTAGGGCAAGTGCTATCACAGTCTCATAAAGAACAACAAGACGGCATTCCCTCAATGTCAAAGGTAAGATGAACATGTACAAGCTGTTGGGAAAAATCAAAGAGAAGCTGTGAGCTCATATGCATAAAGCTCACATTGACAAATAGCTATTGATGTTTCTTCATCACTGAGAGTGACACGGCTCAAAGGGCCTGGAGGGGCTCTGAAATGAAAAGGTACTTCTTTTTTTGATGGTGGCTGTAATCCTGGACTGGATTATTATTATTATTATTATTATTATTATTATTATTATTATTATTATTGTAACCTTATTTCCTTTAATTTCTACAAAAGCACATGAATAAAAAAATGTTACTATGAAAAAAAGTGTGTAATTTGTCACAAACAATCAGGAGTAATTGGACTTGTTTTTCTGCAGTAAATTGATTTTTTTTTTTTTTTTTTTAAGTTTGTCTGGTCAAAAAACTTCATGATGAAAGTTCATGAAAACTTCCCACCACTGGTACTGACACCCATCCCACTGTTTGAGACATAAAAAGGGCAGAAATAGAGCAGCTGGCGGTGTTAGAATAGGGAAATGGCATGGATGGAATTCATCTTCGCTCTGATGTCCAATCACAGCCCACAGCGGCCCAGCGACCCCGTTGTTGCCCGGTGCTCTTGTCTCTTCCCCCTGTAGTGTCCTCTTTTCTCTGCCCTGGTTGTAGCTCAGAGCATGGCAGCAGTCTCCATGCCAAGGCCAGAGGGACACGGACAATGTGTGTGCCCTGCGACTCTCCAGTGGTTTCCAAGTAAAGGCCATCACTCTCCCTAATTAGCTGGTCTCTTTTGGGCTGTGACTAAAATCACCTCTGTGGCTCCTTCCTCCATCGGATCACACCTAATTTTAATTAGACCCCTCGGAATATTAGCCGGGGTCTTTGTTCCGCTTCCTCTCATTAAGGAGCCAGACAAATGAGTCTTTAAAATCCTTTCTACGTCTCCTCGACATTTCTTTCTCTGTCCTCAGCAACGCCCCCTCCACCGCCACGCTTCCCTCTCTCACTGTAGCCCTCATCATGTTCTCCTGTGTGCTCTTTTACTGTGATAAACTGTCCACAATCAGACCAGGCCTGGCCAAAACCATGTGAGAACTGAATCCCATTCTGTCCTAATATCAAAGCAACATCGCAGGCTGAAGGTTTTACGGTTACACAGCTGACATGGACCATAAAAAACATGGACTGGACAGAATTCTGCTCGGACAGAGAGGACAGAAACAAAACACTTTATTCCAAAGAACATAATTTTGATTTAGATGTTAAGAAAAGTTCAACAAATCAAACTATAAAATGATATTTGAACTTTGTATTAATATGTAATATCACTATGTCAGGTTAGAAGGCTGAATTTTACAGTTCCCTTCCTCTGTTTTTGTTTTTGATTCAAACTATGCTTCTTCTTTTTTCAGTTCTAAAAAATTGATAAACATAAAGTGAACAAAAAACTACAGTATTGATCTTTTTTAGATGATTTATTTAAACACCTAGAAGCAGCCTGAAGGGAACAAACACACTCTGCAGCTACTTCACAAACAGGTTCAACAAACTCCACAGAAAAAAAAAAGAAAAAGAAAAAACAGAAAATAAATGATAAATAAACATTGAATAAATGGATTGATAAATAAAAAAACAAACATGCTTCTTTTTCTACTTTTTCCTCCCCCTGTGGCAGTTACACGATTCGTCAGTGTAGCATCAGCCCAGCTTGACTCTCAGCAGATCAGCAGATTATTCCTCATTTCTTCATGTCCGCTACATTTAACAACACACACAATATGAAAGCTGAACGAGACAAAACCAAACGGGATCTAACAGGAGCATTCCTAAGTTCCCACATATCCTTTCCCATTGATTTGTATTCCATCTCCCTTTCTCCCTGTCTTTCAATAAATAAATCAATAAATAAATAAACAGACTCCAAAAGCTGAAATCCAAGCAAGTGTTTTTTGTCTTTTTTATTTTGTTTGTTTGTTTTTTTGTAAGAATCATCTTGTAGTTGATATAAGCAACATTCAAATTCAGAAACATGTCTTATTTCAAGGTATTTAAAGGCAAAAATATAGTTTGAACTGCCCGTGACAAGTGAAAGAAAATACGCCAGTGGGATACAATATAATCATAATAATAATATTTTTCAAGTTTAGATCGATGTCTTAATACAAGAAACTTTCTCTTACCCCACTGGCAGATTTTTATTTTTATTTATTTATTTATTTATTTTTTGTTACAAGCAATTCAGACCTCATTTTTTTGTCTTTAAATATCTTGAAATAAGACGCATTTCTGGACTGGTCTGGTGATTGGGGCTCATATTAAGCCTAAAAAAGACATTTTTTAACTGAAAATAAGACAAGAACTACTTGCTTATTTTATTTATTTATTTATTTATTTATTTTTTAATATATATATATATATATATATATATATATATATATATATATATATATATATATATATATATATATATATGTGTGTGTGTGTGTGTTAAACAGAGTGGTGACATGCTAGTAATCCATTTAAATATCCAGTTCTGTTATTTTACAGCAGCTGCTCGTATGGTAGCAGTGCTGGCAGTGATGTGTCCCAAAACTTTAAAATCTTAAATTTAACTTGAGCCAGTTTCCAGCTGAGTTCACTTTATGTATGACATGTTGTGTCCTCCATTCTTCACAGCTGCCCTTCTGGTTATTTTGTCAAAATAAAAAGTTATTTTTTCACAAAGGCCAAAAGGACAAAATAACAAACAAAACAAAGCACACAAAAAATACTCCCTGCAGGTGAGTCAGGTGTTGAAACTGCAGCAGCTGTGAATTTTCATCTAAAACTGTCTTATGGAAGCCAGAGTGTGTTTTTCAAGACTGCTTTATAGCTGCAGAGCTCCATTTGTTGGAGAGTTACAATAATTTTAAAGTTGTAAAGCCTTATCATAGGCTGGATGTTTCTCTTCAGCAGTTTTAGCACAGCTGCTGTGTTGTTCTTGTCAAAGAGTCTAAACTGAGATGTTAAACAATGAAATGTTTGTTACTTTGAGGTCCTCTCCCTGGCTCCGGGTTGCAGCGTGTGTGGAGCTAAAAGGAGCAACAATCAAAGCTCATTAAGAAAAGATGAGCCGAGAAAGAAAACACGACCATGGCTGAAAGCCCAGCTCCAGTTAAAGACATTCATTCTTGTCTTTGTGTGTCGAATGCAGAAAGCTGCGTCCCTCGGGCCGTGCCTTCGCTGCTGTATCACTGTTAAACAAAGATGGCCGGTGACATACGCCCTTGCTTGTCAGTTCTTGGAACTAAGAGCTTGAACTTCCTCGTCGCCTTCCAACACGACACAGGTTGGAGTCGTGATGCCTTGTCTCAGGATGTAGCTTCAGTGTGGGGATTATTTCTGGAGAGCCAGTTTCAAAAGGCATTTGTTGTGTTGCTGAGAAACATTTGAATAGACCATGACGTTTGGTTTGATATCAGGAAAAAGGGATCTTTATCATACCAAGCTCTGTCTGAACTACAAGGAACAAGAGCAGAGGTGGAAAGAAATGTTGCACAACCTTTTTTTTTTTGTTGTTTAGTATAAAATGGTACTTTTTTTTCCAACAATATTTCTTGTTATAAAATCATTTCCAATGTCTGTATTGTATGAGGTGATCCAAAAAGCTGCAGCCCCCTCACTAGACCATGTTAAATGGCAATGGGAAGCTGAACTTGGTGTGGACATATCTGGAGTAATATGGCAGAGAGCAGTGGGACTAGTACATGCAGCGTCCATTTGTATCAGACATGGGTTACTACAGTTTAATGCAATGCATAGGCTTCATTTGTCCAACAGCAGACTTACAAAATTCTTTCCGGGAAGAAATGAAAACTGTCCAAGGTGAAGATGCGAACCAGGCACCCTCATTCATATGTTCTGGGCTCAACCAAGTCTAGACTTATTCTAGACCGAGGTGTTTAATTCCCTGTCAGAAGTGTGTGACACACAGATTGTGCCGAATACAGTGACGGCCATATTTGGGGTTGTTCCACATGAATGCAGGATCTCAGCTAATCAGGTAGCAGTGGTGGCTGTCTCTTTACTCCTAACATGGCAACTCATCATGCTTCAGAGGAAAAAAAAACAACACCTTCCCATAAGCGCTGCCTAAGATATACTACCCTCTCCATTATTATTTTACTTTTTTCTCTTCCCCCTCCTCAGTGATGTATTTAATGCTGTATAAAAGTGTACAAGGTCATTATGTGTTCAATATGTTTGATTTTGTGTCTCTCGAAAATTTTATAAAAATATTTGAATATATAAAACCATTTCAATCAAAGCACAATTGACTCTGAATGGATGGATTCAGTGTTGTTTTTGTCAGTGATGATTATGACGAAATTCTTTCGTTGACACCCCATTTTTTCATGATGATAACAAGATGTTTACAAGCTAGCTATGGCTCTGTGATGACTAAAACATTAAGAGATGTTTGTGAGTTTTTGTTGACAAGATGAGACTGGACGAAAAGGTTAGTGGGCGGTCTGTTAGATCTTAAAAATGCATGACATTTCTGCCTATTGTGCTTGGATTCTCTCTCACACAGATATGCAGTTGAGTTTTATAGACCCCTTTACAACTTAAATACACATTTGTATATGGAAGCAGCGTTTAGCTTCATTCGTTCAGACGAGTTCTCATTCTTAAACACTAAATTCAATCTGTAAGCAGCATAAAAATGTCCAGTTGTTCGGTGGTCAGTTTTCAGAAATGAAACTATACCATGGAGTCAACTTCTATGGAGTTCAGAGCAACTGGTGTTTTGGAGTAAAGTGTGACTGTACTAACTGGTGACTCTCAGCCGAACGTGTCAGTGACGGTCAGCTGAGAGTCTCCAGTTAACAGGGTTACACTTTACACTGAAACACCGGTGATGTCTGCAACTGCACTATTAAATGTGTCTTCTTCCTCCAACCTCGGTTAACCAGGTTTGACCTCAAATAATCAATCTTAACTGCTGATATTCTAAATCCAGTTTTTACTTTGAGTGTTTAATGAAAAAGTTGGTTTGAAGCCAAATGGTTATGACCAAATATGGACTCAATATGGAGAGTAGATAATAAGTGAACCTTTAAATGATGATTTACAGAAACTGATTTTGAGTTCATTGTTAAACTACGATATATTTTAACTAATTTTTAACCAGTCTGATTAGTAATCTGAAAATATGAAACCATTAATATTCTGATAGATTTGGAGCAGTTCTCTGTCTGGATGTAGTTTTCTGGATCCTTTATTATGACCCAGGTCTCAGACTCTGCTCTCTGTGTGCTCTTTTTGGT
This sequence comes from Labroides dimidiatus, assembly GCA_030710495.1. NCBI lineage: Eukaryota > Metazoa > Chordata > Actinopteri > Labriformes > Labridae > Labroides > Labroides dimidiatus. Next base: position 28,956,639 of record CM061144.1, on the reverse strand, counting down.
TTGGGAGGGTTTCTTCTTTATTGACACAGTTCATGTTTTTATGATTAACAGTCTAGTCAGTGTCAACAGATAATGCAGTCATAAACATGAAGTGACTTATGTCTTTAAACTCCTCTCTGGGGTACACGCTGGATTTAAATGTCTGTCCACTAAATGTCTGTCCAATTAATTTGTTTACCTTTCATTTTTTTAAACTAAAACCAAAAAGCATTTTCATCCAAAAGACAAAGACTAAAACTAAGATAGCTGCCAAAAACAACACTGGATGAATCAAGCTTTCTTGGCAGAATTTTGACCAAATTTCAAATGTTATGTATGAGGACATTATGCAGAAGATTTATTACGATAATGATCTGGAAGAAAACCTGGAGTCTGAGTTTGGATGTCTCATACATTTTTTAGATAAGTGACCTTCACATGAGAAAGCACGTTCAATATTCAGTGTTTTTTTTTTTTTTTTTAAATTCAATTTAACTCCAACATGTTTTGAAGCTTGTGGGGGTATTTTAAGCTACTTATTAAACAGACTGAATTTAGTCAAGTTTTTTAAGGAAGGAGGTTAACAGACTTATACTAGTAGACTGCAGAGTTCCGCTCTGATGCACACAGACACACAAACACGCACACGCACGCACAGAGACCAGCACACTCCATAAAGGAAAGAGGGTCAAGAAAAATAATGTAAAAACACCACAAGAAACACAGAAATGAAAACTTATCTCTGTAAAGATGGCATCCTCCCTGCTCACCCCCCACCGCTTCCCCAAGGCTGTAAACCAAAGAGAAATCTGAAATGGGCCTCAGACTTCCTTATACGACCCAAACATCAAACAAGATCATCAGGATTTAGATTTTTTCCTTCATGATTTAAACAGATGTAACCAGAAAACGTGTCAACAAAACTCAACCAAAAGATTTTATTTGTAGACTTATCAAGAGAAAACCGTCCCCGCTTTGTCACAGTTATGACAGAATTATGGCTTTTTCTTTTATTCAGAGAATTTTACTGATGTTTGTAGAAGACAGACGGCCTTCAGAGAGCTCTTTTTATTACTCTGAGTATATGTTAGAGCGTGTGCTTTTCCATGTGTGACATGAACAAAGGAAAGAGGAATGTGAAAATACAAAGCAGTACATCATGTGAGTGTGATCAGGTACACAGGAAGACAAACAGCCTTCAGCGTGTAGAGCTGTTCCTCTTCCTGGTGGATGCTGCTGACAGTGGGCATGTCGATCCCCACCAGCAGCACCTGTAGGAGAAAGAAACAACAGTCAGGACACATTTATACCTCTCTGTGTCAACTCACCAGAGCTGAAGTTCACCATCTTCTCATCCACAAGCTTAACATCTGCAACCATTTAGCTGTTAGCCAAGCAGGCTTTGTGCTTTGTGTGTGTGTGTTCATGCACAAACACACACGTTGACTGTTTGTCCATGTAGAGCAGCCAGTGTGAGGATGCACTCATGGGTGGTTGACTAATAGATGCTGGTGCTCTGCCAGTACTGCACGCCCTTGTTCATGAATTATAAAACCAAGAGCAATTATGGCTTTTACACAAATTAAGCAAAGCATGCTGGATGCGGACTGTAATTGGGTCAGTGGTTATTTCCTGCAGCACACCTGGGCTTGCAGTAAACGTTGGGTATCAATTATGAATGGCTCCTGTCCTACGCAGGGTGAGTAGCAGAGCGTGGCCTAACACTGTGTATACAGGTGCATTAGCATACACATGATGACTGTAATGATCTCCATGATAACCCTTTAGCATCTCTTTGTCACAATGTTTCAGCCTTCATCTCCATTTAGTCCAGGGTCAGAGGAGAGGAGGTGTATGTGCTGGAAAATATTTATTTTGAGTCAGATTTTCTGAGCAGCGAGGTCTCTTTGAATTTGTCTTTCCTGTGTTTTGAAAGGATGCTGACAAGCTGTTTCAATAGGGATTTGTCTTGAGTACATTCTTTTAACTGCTCTGACATAAAAACAATGCAGCTTTGACAGAGTATAAAATGCTGGGGAGATTTCCTGTTGATTCTAGCCATATTTAGATGTTAGTGTCTTAGGTTGTTTTCATCAAGATTACGTCCATAGGACTCTTTTTTTTTTATTATTAACAGTTTTGTAATTTATGAAACTTATTTGAAGATTTCTTTCCTCCAGATGGAAGAAAAAATACCTTACTACGTTCTTTTTTTGCCATATATGTAGTTAAGACGATTGCAATAAACCCTAATCATCAACACAAGTTATGGAGCTACATTTAAGGGTCTGAGTGAATGTTAAAACATAATAAATCTTAACAGTATTGTGAGGCAGCTCAGCTCCATTAAATTCAAAACTACTGTCTAAAACTAGCTCGATGGGTGCAGCCCAAGGTATGATTTCAAGAGAAGGGTTTAAGTTTTACTTTTTGTCAATGATCATGATCATGACCATGGATCTCTCTGCTCTGTCTTGTCTTGTCTTGTAGGTTTCTCTGCTGTAGACGGCCTGCTGCTGTGGACGTGACAGACTTCAGCTGCTACGACTGCTAACAGTCTCACCTTCATCATCACTACAACGCCAAACTAAAAACTCTGTCATCTCTCTGTCTTGGCATCTTTCTCTATGACCCCAACATGGTATATATATGGTATATATATATATGGTATATATATATATGGTATATATATATATGGTATATATATATATGGTATATATATGGTATATATATATATATATATATATATATATATATATATATATATATATATATATATATATATATATATATATATATATATATATATATTAAAACAACATGATTAAGTTCATGTCAACAAAGTAAAACAAACAAGGCGAAAGAAAGAAAGAAAGAAAGAAAGAAAGAAAGAAAGAAAGAAAGAAAGAAAGACAAACATACAGTAAATCTATTAACATTATTCATGATTCAAACTGAGATTGCAAACCTTTCAGCTTTCTGTAAATGATAGTTATTTTCACTGTCCAGCTGTGCCTGGGCCAGCTGGAGCAGATCCTCTTCGTGCAATGACGAATCTGGAGGCAACAAATCAGCTCCCAGTCCTCTAAAATCATGGCCAAAACTTCCTCTTGATTGTTAACTCATATTTTGCTCATCATATCCACAAGGAGCAAAATGTCCCCATTGGTCAATTTGGATGATTGACACCTCTAAAGAAGAGCAAGAGCCATTTGAATCATGCTGTGTGGATTGCCTTCATGTCAATCACACCAATAGCAGAAAGAGGCAAACTTATGTTACACTAAGTGACTTACAAGTGCCTTCCTCCCATCAAACAGCTTGAGCAGTTTTTAAAAATTGTCGACCAAGCTGGAAGTTGTTCTCAACATATTCTGGGAGATGTAGTCCTGTGGTGATAGCGTTTTTATTAGGGATGCAATGAAATGAAAATCCTTGGCCAAAATCAAAAACCCAAAATGAAGAAACCAAGGCCAAAAAACTGAAACACCGAAAAAAAAAAAAAAAAAAAAAAAAAAAAAAAAAAAAAAAAAAAAAAAAAAAAAAATTGTTATTCCAGTCATTAGGACCAGAGCATAAATTAATATTAATGCTTGATTTTTTTCCCCTCTCGTGAAGGTTGTGACATTATTTTTCTTGACCCTCTGTCTGCTTCACAAAGTTTGTGGGAGAAGAGGAGAAATGTGAACACATGGCCATCCCGTCATGTACATAAGATAAATAACATAAGACTATTAGGTCTGTGAAATAAAAGAACAGGGTATAGACCTGATCAATTGGAGATTCTAAATTGCCCGTAGGAGTGAGTGCGAGCGTGAATGGTTGTCTGTGTCTCTGTGTCAGCCCTGCAATTGACTGGCGTCCAGTCCAGGGTGTACCCCGCCTCTCGCCCTCAGCCAGCTGGGATAGGCTCCAGCCACCCGTGACCCTGAACAGGAGAAGCGGTATAGAAAATGGATGGATGGATGGATGGTATAGACCTGATCTATAACAGTAGAATGCTCCTCATCTGGTTCAGAGCAATGAGTCCTTCTGCACTCTGTACTTCTCACAGTTGTGCACGTCTTCCTCTCCTCCGTAGTCAATGCAGTCTGGATCATTTCTCGTGTGCACATACTATACAAATCACTATCCGTTGGTCTATCTCAGATATAGTAAAAAACGTTGGCCCTTATCCAGATAAGAGCATGCCGGCTGCGTTTTTTGCTTGCGTCAATGCAAAACACTGTTTCAGCCGTGTTGTTTCTGTGATAAAAGTTGGCCGAAAATGCACTTTTGGGCCATTTTCAGACAAAAAAAATTCAGTGGCCGGAGTGCAAATGGCCTAGTGGTCTAGGTCGTGTACCATATGATGAAAGCCCTTCAGCGGGCAGCCCAGGTTCAAGTCTGGCCTGTGGCAACTTTCCTGCATGTCACTCCTCACTCTTTCCCCGTTTCCTACTCTAGCCACTGTCCTGTCCTCTCACATTAAAAGCTAGAGAAAAAAATGGTGGCTGAAATTGCAGTGCATCCCTAGTTTTTACGAGAGTGGATAAAGTTTCTGCTATCAAACAGCGAAGGAAAGACAAAATTTCTGGTTGTGTTTCTCGAAGGTGAGTGGACTGTTTGGTCTTATTTGGCTGCTGGATCAGTGAGTCTTGGTTGGAGAGAGATTAAAATGGTACCGTTGGAATCTGTGGAGTCTCTGCTTTCAGGGAGACTGTGTTTCTGTTTCCATGATACAACTGCCTCACTGGTCATGTTTCTTTTGATTTATGCTGATGCTGTGTTTTTTGTTCGCTGTTGTTGGTGTTCAAACTGTTTGATGGTCTTAAAAAAATGATTTATGCAAGACTGATTAGCTTTTAGAGGTGAATGTTGTATCAATGCATGACTGTCCAGGGTACTGGGGGCCTCATGACAAAAGAGGTTAAAGGCTCCCAGATGAGAGATGAGAGAGACTGTAGTGTAATGGACAAGTCATGTCAGTCAATTAAAGAAAAAAAAAAAGTCTCTCTAAATGTATTAAAAATGCACATTTATATACACTCCCTAAAACAGGGAGTCAGGAATCATCAGGAAGACTGCAAAGAGATGAAAGATTCACCTTAACCTGACCTGGAAGTCTTCCTGTCAGGCTCCAAGTAAAGTTTGAAGTTGCTGTGAGTTGATGTAAGAATGAATTCACTCTGCGCAGCAGGTGAGGGTGATCATGTTTATATCATGTGACTGGGGGAAAACTGGAGGAGCAACGCAGAGCAGGATGAATAAAAACATCCAAGGTCAAAGAAGGAGAAACATTTTCCAAAACGAGAACAGCAAAGACGCCTGCATATCCACCGGGTCACACTTAGAACTGATATGAACTTAAAAAACTCTAACCATAGCTCAGCTCTCTGCCTTTTCTACTTTGGTTCTGCTTCCCATGCCGTGTCCCTCAGCCTCCTCATTGAGACTCCATGCTGTGAAGGACATGTATGAACAAGCCACGTCAGAAAATATCACAAGTTCAAACAGAGATGAAAGATAAGGGTTATCTTTCATTGATGCACACAGAGACAAGCCCAAAAACAACATTGAGCATTCATGATGTGGTCATAATGAATGTCCACAGGCACAGTCAGGAAGGAAGCAGCAAAGCAGTTTTAATTGTGTTGTAGCTGTAATGGAAACTGTCAGAAATGTTGATGTCATACAAAGAAACCTTTGGAATAATGAGGCACACACTGCACGCTGCCTCTCACAGTTCACGTCTCTGCAGCACCAAGATGTTGTTCCCCGAGCATCGACCAAATATTACTCCAAACTTCAAAAAGCATGCCGCTCTGCTTGTTGTTCTTTTCTGGGCTGTTTACTTCAGTGGCGCTCTCCTCAAAGAGTGCCAAGATAGGGAATGCTTTCAGTTGTTAAAACATTAAACAGTGCCAAAGACACAGCCAACTTGTGTTGAGACATACAGTGTCTCAGCTGTGCCAGGTATGCGTGTCATGTGACCCATGAGAACAGTACGTGCTTTCAGACTTTGGATGGAAAAACTGGAAAATATCAGGTGCTGCCGCTGCTTTTTCAGAGCTCGTGGTATTTAATTCTGCAGTTCTTCAACATACTGCTAGACGAACAGTGTCTGTGGCCTTTAAGTCAAAAACAGGTTTCAGTGGTTGCTCGAGGCTCAGTATCTTCGCTCATTACACTGTGCGACACAGTGATAATTTCATTAATGAAAATGATGATAAGCGTTCGTCAAGACACATCTTTCAGTGATGAAGACAGGACGAGGACAGGCTTAAAAAAATGACACCAGAGGAGGAGAGGAGTGGTGCCACCACCACCACCAACCTGCCCCAACCCCCACACTCACCATTCCATGGCCTGACCAGAGCTCAGCCCCCAGCGGGAGCCAGGTACCATGCAACCAGGAACATATGAAGGCGTGGGCCTGCTCCCAAGGAGTTGCCCCAGGTCTTTATCCACAGATACCGGGGACAGCCACATCGAAAAGCCCCCGACGCCAATTCACTTGATGGAGACATGCTCACCAGCCCAGGGAGGGCTGGACCCCACAGGCCGTACCAAACCGAAACAAGTGTTCAACCCCTGTCCCACCCTGCTACTATGTATCTTTGCTCCCTGACAAAGATACATAATCCCCTCACTGTGGCTAAGAGTAACTGTAACTGGGATGAAATGCATTTAAAATGAGGAAAGCAGGTGGAAATGACTGTTTGTTTAATGCTTAATGTCTCTGCTCATATTGACGCCTCAACTGCTCAATAACTGGGCTTCTTTTGAGCCACTTTATTCTTGACCGTTGCTGTCTCTCTCAATCTTTCATCCCTCTGGTGCTAGTGTTCTGACTAACTTATTGGGGTGCACTTCCTTCAAAGGGACCCTATTTCATGAATAAGTATTAGCATCAAAAGTGCGGACTGTTAAATGTGAGAATCCCCTGCTTTAATAGATGTAACTCATGGAAGAACGACCCATCTTTTATTCAGGTCAATGGCATGCATTGTATTACATTACAACACGTTTATAAATGTAGACTAGAGTTTCACCTCATCTATTTCTCATTATTTAAGTTTATTTTATGATTTGTAAAGGAGTCAGTTAATGCTTTGATAGTTACAGTAATTGTCTAAAGTATGCAGACATTTCTCTCTGTGTAAACACCTGCCTCATAGCTTCCCAGTCTAACCTCCGGCTCAGAAACAAATACACTCAAAAACTGTTCACCTTGCCAGTCAGAGCCCTGAGGAAACTTTTAGTATTTAAATTCATAACTCACTCTCATTTTTCAAAGAGCTTTATTAGACTATTTAACTGCACGGTGCTCCCTCATTTGCACAAAGTAACTAAAAAATGGGTGCTTCAAAAACTATGAATACGGATGATTTTAAGCATCTGACAACCCAAGTTTACCAATGTCAGAGGCTTTTAAGAGTAATAATCCAGAGCAAAAACAAATGAGAAGTCAAAACCAAGGCCAACATTCCTGTTTTTATAGTTATTAAAGCAGGGTCAAGTGAAAGAAAAACAGCTCCACTTGTAGTTTGAAAAGACATAATGAGCAGAGAGCTGAATGTGCTGCTGAGTTGCTGTGTGCTGGAAACAAATACTTCAGCAATGCGTGAACTTTAAAAATAACAGTGAGAATTAAAATGACAAACCAGGACTCGTTCTCAGCATTTGACAATTTAGTGAATCTCATCCATGTAGAGATAAATGTTGTTATTTACATATAAGAGGTTTATTTAAAAGCACGCTGGAATTCAGGCGTAATAAAAAAGGTTGACATTTTGCTTCCATGAAATTGTACCTGTTACATGAACCTTTAAGCCATGTATCACTAACAGCCCTGTGTGATGAATTTATGTTCATATCCCTGTTTATTTCACAAACTACATGATCTTAAAAATGTATCCCAGCCAAAATAAAACCTAACCAGCCGTAAAAGTTGATGACCAAAAGTTACTTTTGAACAATCAGCTGTAATGAAGTGACAATGAGCTGATCCATGTTTGCTTTTACGGATCATTTCAGGTATATCAGGATCTGTTAACGACAGCTGTGTTTGTATAAATTAAAAATAGATAAATGAAAAAGAGCAAGGTAGATTCCCATAGCAAAAAAAATAAATAAAAATGCTTCATTGCTCATTTTGATCGTGTGAGACAAAATGGAAAAATTTGTCCATCAAGCTCCTAAAAGAGACATATGAGCAACAAACAATGAGACCGAATTAAAGAATAAGCAATAATTTAGCACTCGTGTGTGTCTTGTTTATGTCTCACATTTAGTTTTCTCAGAAGGTTAAATCGCAAATAAGATTTAACACATTTAAAGGTCCCGTGAGGACTTAAGTGATTTTGAAATAGTCTCAAGTTTCTATATTTGACAGTTCATAATCTACCATTTGAAATTAGATTATCAGCACCATATCAGTTATTTCTAAAGTGTTATTTCTTAGTATCTGTGGTCAGGTCAGATTTTCCATGAACATGAATCCATTGACAAAAAGTAGACCGAAAGTGAAGGGAATATTAAGCTGTATTAACTATATTTGTGTGCATTAATTAATAATAACTGTGTATAAATGTGTGTAACATATACTGTGGATCAGTGGTATCAGTGGATCTCAATCGGAAGATCAAGGGTTCGATTCCCAGCTCCTGCAGTCACATGTCGAAGAGTCTGAATGTGTTAGACAAACTGATGGTCAATTGATAGGTCCTTCTGCCATCACTGTGTGAATGTGGTGTGGATGGGTGAATGAAACTAGCAGTGTAAAGTGCTTTGAGTGGTCAGAAAGACTAGAAAAGCGCTACATGAGTACTGGTCCATTTACCATTCCATAAGTACTGGTCCATATAAATGTATTATAGAACTGTTGACTTTGCAGCTACAAGGGAAGTAAGTCTGTGGGAGAATGTGTGCTGAGGTGAGAAATAGGAGTCCAGCTGCAGGCCTTGAGCTGAAGGGTGTAAAACTGTCTGTCTTGAATTCATTGAGAAGGATGTGCCTGGGACCAGATAACATTCTTGGAGAAGAAAGGATAAATGTGTGAAAGGTCTGAGTTCGCACTAACCACTTCCTTTTAGGTAAACATCAAAAGACACTGACAGTGAGGGGACACATCCTTAGCCCAGCCTGCACCCGAAGACAACACCCAAGAGACAGACAACTATTGTATTCTATAGGAGGAGGCTTGTCTATATAAGGGTTCTAGGACAACATCGTGATGTTATGACTTGTCCAGTCCTCTACACTATGTATTAGAGAGAGGGAAAGGTAATTCTGAACCCAGAGACTCTGTTTCTGTTCGCACATTCTTAATCCATTGTAATCATTAAATTTGGCACAGACTGAGAACTCGGCTGTCTCCTTCTACTTCTTCCATCCACATCATGTGTTCTGTGCAGGAAATGGTAAAAGTTAATTCAGAGCCAGATTCTTTATTTTAGACAAATTGATATTTTTTAGGATGGTGAAAGGTGACCATTTCCAACAGCAGCTAGGAGCTGACATTAGGCTAACATTAGCCAACGTTAGAGAAAATCCCAAACTGTCCGTCAGACCTCTGTGGCAGTCCAAGTGTTAAAGATACGATGTTGACTTACCTCAGAACAGACGTAAACATCCTTGTTAATTTTATTCACGTTGAGCTGATGTTGCAGGCCACATTACACAAAATGTAATCTGAACAGCCAAACAAAAAAAAACAAACAAAAAACCCCATCAGATTTGAGCATTAATGCTTGCAGTGTGAATGTAGTTAAAATGCTCCACATGTTTTCATACACACTTAAAATAGTAAGCACAAGTGCAGATGTACCCAATTAGGAACCCAGCCAAAGTCTTTGACCCCCAAAACCCACTACCATCTCCTTCCAAAGGTGTCTCTGCAATCAATGTCAAATGGATAGTACATCATTGAATTATTCAAGATCAGCATTTTTTTTCCAAACATTTCAGTATAAACAACAAAAAATGAATAAAAAATAAATATGCAAATCACCCTTTTATATCTCTGTTTCCTTCAGATGAGTCCTGTATATGTTAATCAGGCATTTTTAATCACACGTCAAAACAAAGCATATGCTCTTTTTTGTCCAAATCCTGTGAATCAAGGTTTTAAATTGGGACAGCACATTTTCACTTACCTCCAGGTTTATTCAGCCTCTTCACCAGCTGCTTTTACACCTCCATTCTCTGCAGCTTCTTTACATGCATTGATCAGAGCTCTCAGAGGGAAAAACCAAAGGTAATATAGGTGTTTAAAGCACCAAGTGAAAGAGCTGGATTGTATAGAGGGGGCGCCTGGATTGTAGCCACAATGATTTCGCTGCCACAGATCCCTGTTGAGCTGCAGTCTATTCTAGCACCAGGTAGTCCCATATGAGGCCTCTGGCAAAAAAAGCCATCGCTCCTTCACTGAAAAAAGCCCATCTTCTGCTCTGTAGGTGCACAAGTATAGAGCTGAGTATGTTTTCAGGTCAAAATGAACCAAAGAGTTCCTCCTTCAGCAGCTGGTTACTTTTCTAACTCTGGCACTTGAAAAGGAAATCACTTACGCAGCCCACCCCTATTTCTTTAACGCTACAAAAATATAAGACATGGCACTGACTGGTGTGCTAATTCTTGTTTAATTAAAATGTAATATTTTACACTTCTTTTTTCTTTTCTCCAAACTGCATCATCTGGTAGACATCCAGTGGTTACATTATGTTCAGACAATAAAACTGAAAAGATGTGAGCAGGCAGTCAAAGCTGTATTGTTTTGTGTAAGAAAAAAAAAAAAAAAAAAAGATACAAAGCTACCGCTAAATCATAAGCACAGTGTTTTCTACTCCAGACTCTTGTCTGATGTTCCCGTTGAGCGGAGCTGACATCAAAGCTGCAGCAGAAGGAGACATTTGGGCCAAAAAGGTTGCCGCGCAATACGGCAGCTTCTCTGCTTCCCTTTTAACAATTCAAGAGAGCCACTGTCACAGCTGTCAGGATTACAGTAAAAAGGGGCGCAAACATGTCCTCACGATTCACTAGAGAGAAACTCATGCAGCATTTAAATTCCCTGGAATTCATACCATATTCAAAGGGGCCAAGTTTTCCTCTTGAACAGAGAGCTCAGACAATGACTTTTTAACCCAATTACTCCATGAAATGTATACTACAGGTTTTCAAAGAGAAACACCATATCTAAAGCTGCCATTAAAGGCACAGGATGTATTTTATTCTACCTGCTGCTTTATGTAGCTGATGACATAATGCTGCCTGAGGAAAGTGTCTCCTACATTTTAAAAAGTACATTATTTGATGTTTTTTTTTTTCATTTTATGGTGTGACAATGTGACGCAATATGTTGAATACATAGTGTTTTTATATACTGCAGCTCTCTCTCTCTCTCTCTCTCTCTCTCTCTCTCTCTCTTCACTTTACATGTCACATTCACCCATTCACACCACATTATACTCTGAAAGCATGGCTGTAATATACAGAGACCATCTGTATTTACTATTCCCATTTCCACACTGATGGCAGAGCCTCTAGGGGCAGTTCAGGGTTCAGTGTCCCGATGTTCGTTGACACTTCAGCGTATGGACATAAAATAAAACCCTGACCTTCTGATTAAGAAGCTGGCTGATGAAGTTTAGCAGTGAGACGAGAGATCTGTGTTCTTCTCTGCTGAAAAAGATTACTGGGATTAATTTAGTAGCGAGGGTCAACACTGGAGCTAGCACTGGCTAAAGGCTAAAACATGAGCTAACTGTGATAATGTTCGTCCCGACCCACATTCAGCAGTTATACTGCAGTGATCTGTTCAAACTTGAGAGTCCGTCAATAAAATGAAGAGTGAGGTTTCTTTAGCTCTGATTGGTAGATGAGAAGGACGCAAGGATTCACTAACGTCACGTTAGCCTACAGATACACCGGAGACCACCGGGCTGCGAGAGGCACTGAAATATCTATTTTACAGTAAAAACGGACAAAGACTGCTTATGTCATGTTTCAAACAACAGCATTGTGTAACCGCTGATAAATACCTTACCTCGTCACGTTGTGACCCCCCGAGAGGTGTCTCTGATGAGAGTTTTGCTGGTAAGATTAGCAGCGAGAAGTAAGCTAACAAGCAGCTGGAGGTTTTTTTCTTTGGATACTTCTTTTGTGACATAATGTTTTGTCCTCTTGCCTGATATTTGAGCAGGATTAGCTAAAAAGACTGATGTTTTCTGTTATGATGTTCTTCTAGATGAACATTCACAACAACCAGCTTTGCTATCTTAATCAACATGCATATAAACAAAATTCAATGTTTATGCTGAGGTTTGAAGGCTGCAATGCTTTTTTAATGACTGAAGGGTTAAAATTTTAACATATTTATGTTATTTGGACATCTACTGACACACTCGAGCATTCATCATGACACTGTGGCTGGGACACATTATTATCACAGCCAGAGCCGGTATGTGTGGTGAGTTTTTGAAAAAAAGTGGACAGTAAGCAATTTGAGTTTTCAAGGCTGAATATGAGAAGATTGTACCAACATGCCCTGTCATCCATGTTTGTGAGTCTGGCCTCAAAAGCGCAGAAATCTTTCAGGCACTGGGCTGCAGATTTTTCAGCACAGGAAATTCACAGTTTCAAATTGAACAGATCTTAGTTCTTCACTGCATCAGGATAAAATAGCTTTCATACTCTCTATGCCTTCCTCAAGCCTGTTGGTGCATGCAGCAGATTTTTACTCTCTTCATCATCATCATCATCATCACCATCATCATGTTGTTGTTCTTCTTCTTTTTCTTCATCTTTTTCTCTGAAGTGTCTCGCAATAAGCTCCTCCATAAGTTTTGCAAGGTTAATAAGCCATAAAAAGGCCTTTTGTCTTGTTTCCCCGCATTTACCTCCACTTAAAAATAAATAAATAAAAAGTAGACACAAGCTTGCAGCCCTGAAAACTGTCCAAGCAGGTGTTAATCCTATGAAGGTTTCAAGGGAGAGGATGCCTGAGATTATCTGTCACTGCAACCATGATACTGTAGCTGTATATATGCGTAGAACATTATGAATGTATTTTTTTTCCTTCTATGGATGATACGGTGGATGATATAGGACGCTTCTATAATCTTAACAACTTGTATCCTCTTAGTCATGCTTATATCTACAATGGTTAACCCTGTAAAGTCTGTCTTTCTTGAAAATCAGCAACGACTTTCATGAACTAAGTGTGTGGATGATTTCATGTGAGCAGCTATTTTGAAAAGGGCCAAAATACAATCTCAGCTGCCTGCAGTGGAATTGCAATCCTCAAGGGGGCAGAATACATTTTTTAAAACAGGCTTTTAAAGGGGCTGTGAGGACTCTCTGTTTGAAGTGGATTGCAGCGACACCCTTTGGCTGGAATTGTGTGCACGCTGTTGTGATGACATGATTCCTAACAAGGCATGTGTTTATATATCTCACGAATATATCTCACAGCACAGCCCGGTGCTTTGAGATATATCTGTAGGCTAACGTGAAACCTTTGCAAATCTCATCTACCGAGCAGAGCTAACGTAACGTAACCATTATTACTAACAGTTTAATCTGTGTTTGATCCTTCAGCTCATGTTTTATCCTTTAGCCCATGTTTTAGCCTTAAGTTCATGTTTTAGCTATTAGCTAATGTTTTAGCCTTTAGACTGTGGTTTAGCCTTTAGCTTGTGGTTTAGCTTGTGCTCTATCACTCTCCTGTTTATCTTCTTCTCTTCTGTCCCTTTTCTGTCTGACAGTTCAGCTCCAGTGTTCACAATCACTACTAAATTAATCCCAAAATAGTTTTCAGCAGAGAAAAACACAGATCTCTCTTCTCACTTCTAAACTTACTCAGCCAGCGTGGTGTTGCCATGGAGCTTTCAATGTGCCATAAATCAATCTGGTCTTCAATCAGAAAGCTAAGAAACATCATTTAGAAATAACCTTTATTGGTGCTGATAATCTCATTTTAAATTGTGGATTATGATCAGACAGATATTTAGAAGAGAGACTTTTTCAAGATTGCGTAGAAAGTCCTCAAAGTCCATTTAAGGAAAGTATTTAACAGTTTTATTTATATATGTTTAGCTTTAGGGTTAAGAGATACCAAGATGGAGGAAGACTAGGGTTGAGAGGTTTTACTTGTTTATTTTAAACATAATCCATTCATTTATTCATTTTTATTCATATCAAAGCTACTCAGGCCAAAAACAGGATAAATAATTGATTACAACAAAAGATATAAGTTATATCTAAACATGATGTCTTCCCTCTGCATCCTGCTAAAAGAAGTTTTCTTAACAAAAGAAAAAAATAAAAAATAAAAATAAAAGAAGATCATGCACACATTGGCAACAGTGGAGGATGGTGCTCAAGGGACATGCAGTCTGCCACTGCAGATTTCTCCTTAAGGAATCATTTTACCAAAAAGAAGAGATCTTTTGATATATCTTCTCTCTGTGAGTCTATTTCACAGTATTATTATCTTTGTTAGGTGTTGAAATGTCCGGCAGGCTGCTGACACTGGCTCTGAGATATCAAACTTAAAACCTTTGAACAGGTCATCACAGCTTAAAAATTGTGTAGCTGGTGTAAAAGTAGTTTGTTTCTTTTTCAGGGTTGATATTTAAAATTAAAAAGACCACTCATAAATGTTTTCTCATGATAGTTGCCACAAACTGGAGCTGGCTTTTCCTGGACTGGTGTTATAACACCACTATGAAAAATCTTCATTTAAATAAAAGCTACACTGAGGGGTAAACGCACAAACAGTCATAAAAACTATCCTTAAAGTAGTGATCGAAGTTGTGCGTTTTGTAATTGATAATTTCCTTTTTGTCCATTTTTGTATTTCACAAATTTAAAAGTTGCTTCTCAAATAACTTCATATTACTTTAAGATTTTTTTTTTTTCCTTTGGGGAGTCTGTTCACAGCAGGACTGGAAAAAGATTTTTGAACTACAGCGCAATTGTATTGTTATTTTTCTCTTTGTGGAGGAGAACCAAAATACTCCTTTGGCGTGACAAAAGCATAAAAAAAGCATTTGAATATCTGCCTTTAAGTTATTTTGGTAAGCTACAAAAGCATGGTGTGTTTCCTCTTCTTTATCTTTTCACTGCTGGCACTGTGAAATCTGGTGCTCGAGGCTATATGGACACACGTCAGACTCTTAAGTGGTACAACGGCGAACAGATTTGGAGGACAGTGAATGAAACATGGGGTTGGTTTGTGTGGACTCCTTCCTGCAGGAGACAAGATGGAGGATCAGCAGGGGTTCTCAGCTATGTGGGTCAATCAGCTTAAAGAAGAGGAAGCATGGAATCTGTAAATCATCTCTCTCACATTTCCTGTGGCATGGTACCTTTCCTGGAAATGTGATGTGGACTCAGGCACTTCTGTGTACGTTCCTGAGCCGTCATCACAATGCACAGAAACTTCAGGATTAGTGTCCAACTTGCAGTGAGGGACAGCGAGTCCTGGAGCTAAAACCTTGAACTGGAGGCTGCAGCGTTCTGAGACGTATGATAAGTATGCATATATTCCAGGAAGTGCCTCGGCTCTCCTCCTCCTCCACAAGGCATTGTTTCTGCAGCTCTGTTTGGAGAAAAGCTCACCTTGAGCTGCTTATCTGTTTCTATGGTGATTCTGTTTTGCTCACGTTCTCTCACTTTTTGTTGCCGCCAGGTTTGGAATACTTCAGGCACTTTTTGATCAACTCTGTGCAGGCGTTTGATACTATTGATAAATGGATGCCAGCATTATACTTTAACAACATATAACTACCTCAAACTTCACTTTTGTTGGCAAAGTACAGAAATAACAACGAAAGAGGTCGCCTGCCTCAATAAATAAAGTAATACATATTTATAACCAAATGGTAAAAGTCATAAATAGCTCATTTGTAAGTTTATTTCTTTGTGTGTGTTTTTCTCACATGGTTTGAATTTACTCATATCTTTATCACCTTAGGCAGCTGACAATTGATGCTGAAGAGATGAAGACATGTTAATAAGACGGAGACAGCTGAACTATCCTATCAGAGCCATCATCATCATTCTGTGGGTGTCACGCTGGGCTTACCAGGAGGTCACTTCAGGTTATGACAGAGGAATGATGGCAAATATTAATCTCATGAAATGACTCCAAAGAGTTAATATAAGAGGCTTATGAGGTGAGGAATAATGGATATTGAGACACTAGGGGCTAATTCAGGCTCGGGGTGGTTGGACGCATTAAGCAAGGTAAAATAATTACCAATGGGGTTCATTCATCTCTTTGGTTTTTCAGCTTCTTCATCAGTGTCAGTCAGAGTCTTTGCAGATGTGTTAAAAATGTTTTAGATTGTCACGCCCGGAAGCAAAAAGTGATTTTTTTCTTGAGGGGAGCAAAGTTGATAAACTAACTTGTGAAACAATAAAAATGTGCATCTAGTGAAAATTTGACAGAACGCACGCTAAAAATTAAGTGACCCTGTGAAACCCTTGACCCTTTTTTTATTTTTATTTTTTTGTGAATAACATCACTGTAACTTTTAGTATTGTAACATAGGGCACATTTTTCAAGGGTTTGTTGCTTACCAAATTTGTTTAAGTTGGAGACCTAAGAGGATCTCATAATTGTTTGACATCTTTATGGTCAATAAGTTGTTAAAGAAATCAAACCACTGCTCTGGCAGGCAGTATTGCAGTGTCTAAAATGTTCCTGCAGCAGAATCATCAATAAATCCATATTAGTTCTTGATTATTTTTAATGCTATCAGTATACATTTGGGGAGCATGTTTTGGTACTCTGTTACAAAAACTTTTATTTAAAGAATGGATACTCTGCTTTCTAATATTTTAATCATGGATATAATGTAACACTGTCTAATGTTGAGACTAAATTGTGCTGGTTTTCAAACTTCTTCATTTTCATATGTTGTGGACATCCTTGAATCTGTCTGTAAACTGATCAAAACAGTCTGTTATAAATAAATAAATAAATAAATAAATAAATAAATAAATAAATAAATAAATAAATAGCACAAGAGTTTCATGAAATGTTCATGACAAGTTGAAGGGGTGGGCCTCAAACACCAAGGTCTGCCCATAGCTGGCCAATTAAAGGATAAGGGGTTTGTGGTGCAGAGAGCCTTAAAGAGACAGCAGCCAAAATAAATGGCTAAATACAGAGGCTAAAGAAAGACTTTACGAAAACACCCGAGAGAGAAAAGTTGGGAATTTTTTTTATTTATTTATTTATTTATTTTAACACTATTGCCTTCCACGGTCTTAAGCTAAGCACCACTCAAGTGGCAGCTTATTGCAGCATCTCTCTCTTCATTCCTCTTTTTTGTCTTATCTATATCTGTAATTACTTTTATTTATTGGCTCATTTGTTGGTCATTAACACCAAACTGGTTACATCTGCTGTAGTGCTTTACGTTTTACATCTAACCATGGAAGCATTGTTTACACAAGAGATTTCAGTAGTTAGCAGCCTGTAGCATGTCAATGCTAACCGATGTTAGCCCATTGTTCCCTGTGAGCAGATGAGAAGAAGACAAGGACCATATGCTGTTACTGTGGTGCTGTGGTGCTGTGGTATGGTGGTGTTAACGTTCATACTGAGAGGTAGCACTAGTCATTACAGCATCAAAGCAACGACCGAAACAAAAACTGCCTCTTCAACTTTTGACTGATTACAACCTGGGAACAACTCTCTGTATGTAATATTTTGATGAAATGTTTGATGCATGTATCACTTTACTAAGCGTCCATGTAAACAATGAAAGTTCAATCTGTAACTTGAATGACGTGATGCACATGTAGCCACTGAGGCCCATTCAAGGGTGGATTCAGAAGACTCACTGAGGGAAGGTCAAGGTTTCTCTTGATAAAGATGCTGAAAATAACCGAACAAAATGACATTTTAAAGAAGAACTCGAGTAGATGACTAATTCTCAAACTGCTAAGTTGCTGGCATTGAAAATCTGTGGGACTAAGGGAGCGGCAAAATAACACAGTAAGTGGAGGTACTTAAAAAAAAAATGAAACTTTGAAGAAGTTGCAGCGTGGAGAGGTCCCCTTGTCCTCAGTATCCTCCGAAGTGTATTGCAGGGTTTTTTTATTTTTTTATTTTTTATTTTTTTTCTTTTCTCCCCAGAACCCACAGGCCCCTGCTGCTTATAAAAGTCATTCAGAACAATTTGGCTCCATCGTCCCTCAGCTCCATTGTTCAGTACACTATGAATACGCTGCCACCCAAGATAATGCTGGTGCAGCAAGCCAATCTCCACAGAGAGAGACACCTCAAGCGTGAATCAATACGCCTGACTTCTATGAGACAAAAGCTGAGACCTTGCCAAGCCAGGAGCTGCTTTGCCAGGGACACTCATGACATGTGCTCATGACTTTCACATGTGTGGCAGGGGCCCAAAGTCACTGGATCAGCTACTACATCAAATAGTGACAAAGCCTAGGCTTAGTTCAAATCCACCTTCTTTCAGAAGGTTTTCATTCATTAATCCTTAATCACTGAATGCTTTTCTCTCGTCTAATTGCTTTAAATTTGCAGCATATACTCAAAATGACTGTGAATGCTTCCTTTATTTATTACACATTGTTTCAGCTTGTCAGTGTGCTATTTTCTGACTTTCTAACTGAGAGTGAAGCGAACTACTGTCTCTGTGGCTTAAAACAACACAGGATTCTACAAAAATATGACTACACACAAAAATACACCCACACAGGAATAGGAACGGAGGCAGAGAGACACGGAGAGGAGAGGAACACAAGGAAATCCTGCAAAAGTGAGTTATAAAACAGTAAAATCACTTTAGTTCTCCCCATGGAATACATGAAGAAAGCACAAACACAAGAAATGCTCAAACATGAAAAACAGAAAGCAGATTTTATTGAAAACGAGCTAATGTAGCCATAGATCTTGTTTTACAATGCTCTGAAGTGCCAGAGAAAGGCAGTGGATTCAGTTTCTCAGGCACCGACTGCTTGTCACAAGTACAGAAAAAGTGGACAGGATTGGGTGGGTGGGTAGGTGTGTGGGTCGATGGGGGAGCCACAAATCTGAGGTGCTTTGATGAGTTTGTTTGGAGCCCAGCTGTGTGTTTGCCTGTGACGCCTAAAATCCATTAGAAATCTGCTGGGGGTCAGGGCTCCACTTGGACTGCAATGGCTCTGAGCCTTGGAGAGGCCTGAGCGGCCCACCTCAACCTCATTTTCTCCACAGAGCGGGGGCTGCGAGGCAATCAGGCTCCACAGGACAGATGCCTGGAGAGCCTTGAAGCATCAAAACACGCTGTCCAGTCATCCCCAGAGAGTCTGACACAGTGTGGCTGGCTCCACAAAGATCTTTAGGTGACGTCTGATTATGTAGTGGAGGCTCTGTGTGATGCATCAATAGCTTTGTGGAATATAATGTTTGAAGTCCAATTTTTCTTTTTCTGCTGCACTTTCTTTTCTTTTTTTTTTCAAGTGGAACAGGAGAATGTAGTTTCAGTATTTTATTACTTTCTGGAGGATAAAAAAAAACAACAACATAAGGTTTCATTCAGGTGTCCAGCTGATGGAAAAAAGCCAAGACAGTGAGTGCGTCTTTAAAGGTGCAGCATGCAGCATTCAATGGCATACAAATAAACAGACTCAATTTAAAAAAAAAAAAAAAAAAAAAAAGTTTATCAAAACTGAACTTTTTTTTTTTTTTTTAACTTGGAACAAGCTGCTTATTTCTACATAGGGAGTTAGTCCCCATTCCCAGTGTTATAGTCAAGTTACCATAGAGTCTCGAGTCCTCTTGAATCCTGGACTGATGTCTGTTAAAGTTAGATGTTGTTCTCGTTTCCACTTTAGTGTTTTGGTTTTTTTTTGTTTTTGCTGCATGTGTTGTCAAATTGGTGAAGATGTTTTCTTAATTTGCTTGTGTTTTGTATTTTTGCATGTGTTTCCTTAAGTTGCAGTGCCTTGGGCCCCCATGGTCGCTGTAGTAATTTCTTCAGCATGGTGAAATGGTTAGTTTATGATGATGTGCGAAATTGGAAGAGGAAACAACATCAGGGATGTTTGGTGTTAGATCCTGTTCTGCAATCAGACCAACAGCAGAAAAGCTGGTGTGTGCATCTCTAAGCTGAACACTCAGAAGTAACCTTGATACAAAATGTGATAGTTATTTTTGGTAGAGCACTTTTTATACAGGTTAGACTAAATAAAAACAAAATGCTTCACAAAAACAGACGATAAAAGCAGAGAAGTTTTGATAATAGCAACATGCTAAAAGACCTGTCGTGCCGATTGACCCGGGGTCCAGCTCACCCTGTCAGGATTCTGATCTGCACAATCACTTTCACAATGTTCTTGGTAGGAAAGCTGTTTAAATTTCTGTTGAAATCAGAACATGCATTGAAACTATAGCAGTGAAAACTAGTGTGAAACAAAAGTTGGAGGAGAGGTTAATCTTTGCACCCCCCCCCCCCCTTTTTTTTTTTTTTTTTTTTTACAAATTATTGTGTCCAGAGCAGCTCCGTCCTCAAAATATCTTTGTAAAAACCTGAAGCCATAACTAAGTTTTACTTTCCACCCGTCTGAAGCATTAGAAATATAAATAAAGCTCGGTAAAATATCATTCTGGACACTAAAGCATGACTTAAACAGCAGCATAACAATACTTCAAAGAATCCTTCAGCTCACTCAGATGTGTTGACATCCATATCTGATTGATAGCATCTCCTTTCAACCATGCGTTATTGGCAGGGCTGCCGGCTAATGCCAGGTTTCCTTGGGCAGTCCTTGAGCCATCATGGGGACATGTTGACAAGTGAGGGATATGTGCAGGAGCCAATCAGTGCCACCTGCTGTGCAGAAGAGGCAGAAAGCATTTTTGTTAGGAGGGGCAGATTTACTCTGAGCCCTCCCGTCTGTGTTGAGAGCTGGTAAAATGACCAGGTCCTGACAAGACTTCAATTCACGGGTCACAAAACATGTCAGAGAAATGGCAGAAAGGTTGAGAAGCACACTTAGCTTGACAGGTTCCTTTTAATGCTAGCTGCCTCCGAGCTGTGATCCACGTGATACGGTGCACATACAGATTAACTTTCAGCAGGCTTGCTTTGCATGTCAATTTCCTCTCTAATGTCAATCTGAGGCAGTGGAGGGATCAGAGGAGTTTTCAGCCTCCCGACGGTGAGCACAAACCCACGAGTCTGTACAATGTATGTATGAATTCCTGCTATGTTTAGAGAGACACAAACTCTGTTGTCAGGGAGAGATTTAGAGGCTTAAAAAAATGACTTTCAGATATTAAGGTTGCTCCTGGTAGTCCCTCTAATCGATGCTTATCCAGCACGCTTAGATAGCAAATGATTTCCCTCTCATTTGTGGCCCTTTCAAAAGTGACTTCATCATTGGTGCCTGAAAGACACGGTGCCCCTGAGTAACAAATGATTACCTCTGAATGAATCCCTGAAGTCTCCCTGCTAATGCCAAACAATAGGTTGTAAGAAAAAGGAGGCTGTGCTTTGCTTCAAGATCTCTCTCTCTCTCTCTCTCTCTCTCTCTCTCTCTCTCTCTTTATCTCTCTCTCTCTCTCTCTCTCCCTCTTTTTTTAACCCAGCATCATTTTTTGCTTCACTGATCTATCACTAAACAACAGCTGCTGAGCAGGAGCCAGAGAGACACACTGCTGGGAGGATGAGGCAAAGAGGGAGAGGGAGAGACGAGGAGACAGCAACAGAGCAGCAGAAGAGAAAAGGCATCTAAAATTGGAGACAGGAGTTTTAAGAGGAGAGGTCACCACTGATAGCCTGAAGCTCTCAGGTTTGGTGGCCCACTGAGAAGGAGAGTGAGAAGCTGGATCCTGGCAGGTCTGCCTCTCTCATGACGGATAACAAGTCACCTGAAATGGCTTCCTGGGTGGCAGCCATTAGACAGACAATTTGCAATCATCCCTGGCCCAATTTCTCTCACCTTCTCTCACTCTCTCTCTCTCTCTCACTTTTCCTTCTATTACCCGGCTTCCCGCTCCGGTGCCCCATAGACCTTGGCAGCTTGAGTGACAGGGACTTAACTAGTCTGGTCACACAAACGTGAGAGGGGGAAATGAGGAAAAGAGAGGGCAGAATTTCATTCATCTCACAAATACCGAATAACCTCTGCTGCTCGGCCCATTTACATATTCTCTCCAAATTCTCCGTCAGCCAGGTGCGCTACTCTGTTTCCAAGCCATCTCATCTGGAACTCGCCGACGCCGTGTGGCACCATGGAGGCATAAAGCAGAGGTGTGACTACAGTAGCAGATGCAAGAGTAAAAAAGCCTGGACTTGTGTCTGGATCATAACAAATATAAGATGCTGCGTGCGGCAGATTCCTGTCCCCTATAAACACAAAGATGAGTAAACCTATGAGGACACCAGACACCACTGCAGCCTCATGTATTTGTTATTCTCATTTCAAAGCTGTGGACATAATCTGCTGCTATGACAGCAGCTGCTATTTGCTCTATACAGATTTTTTTTTTTTTTGGTAACTGGCTCCAGGAATGTTGTCCCATTCAGTCAGCTCTGTAATATGGACCTTATCTGAAATGACTCCTCCAGTTTTATTCCTACTCCTCTATACATCTGTTCCTCTGGAAATTCAGCTTCACTTACAAGTATATTATGACCTTACCTTTAAGGATTATCCAACAGTGTATATGCAAATTAGAATCAGATAGCATCAGCGATGGAAAATACGTTAATTTTATTAAGTATTTTTTATATGTTTAGGCCTGTTATCCACATGAAACCACATAAAAAAAGGTTTATTTATTTACTTACTTACTTACTTACTTACTTACTTACTTACTGACCTACTTACTTATTGAAAACTCCAAAGTGGCCAAAGTAAAGATTTTGGAAAACTCCAGTTTCATGGTTTTATGTATACGCCGGGACACAGAATTTTTGGTTCTGAAACATTACACCTTGCACCAAAATTGACGTCACATATACGTGTTGTTTGTTTATGTCGAGCATGAATGTGAAAAGCATAGCTTTTTTTTCTTGTGTTTTGTTAAATTTCTACTCTAAAGCTACATTTAACAGTAAGTCGATCTCTTTGTCAGTCCAAACAAAGGATCCCAGCGCCATGTTTGAATCTCCGACTGAAGAGACGGACTGACAGGTGGTTGTTCCGATTGGCTGGCACGGGTTTCACGTCTGAAAAACACATAAACGTATGGGTTTTACATGCTTAGAGTCACACTTATTGGCCGATTTGCCCAGGTACGCGCTGAAGATTTATTCATGTATTTATTTATTTGGAAACGATCAGGTCTGTACATTTTTAAAAATACCTGGCTACGTGTGTTCAAGGCCTCAGTGTACTAAATCAGTAGAATCAGTCCAGTAAAGTAATTCATTCAAAAGATTCTTTCGGTAAATCATTCAGTACTTTTCCACAGCCCTGCCTGCAAATCAACAATCAATCAACAATCTGAAACACAGCTGAACATTTAGTTTTTCTGGTGATTGTGTAGAGAACAGCCAGCCTTCACAAGTATGAAAAACTGCAGTCAGGAAGAAAAGTAACTTGAAGCCTTCACAGAAAGTTTAAACCATCTGGCAGCAGCCTGCAGTCAGCTAAGGTAAGCGAGTTGAAAGTGGGATTGCAACAACAGTAATCGTTGTTTTTAAAACCAGCAAAAAGGGCTGAGGCTGCAACTGAGGCATTGTTCAAAGTGGCCAATGATCGAGCAAAGAATACATAAAAAAAGAAAACTTTTACAGATGGGAGCTTTGTTAAGGATGCATTGACTCTTGTTGCTGATTCTTTATTCAAGGATCACGAAAATGGCCCTGAAAACCTGTCTGCTGTATCCGAGGTGCAGTCAGCTGCAATTACGATGGCATGGAGAGTTTCAGCACTCTCAGAGAACTTGAAGGGGACGTTGGAACAGGACACACCTGCAAATGGTCTTAAATTCAGTGCGACAAATTAATGCACTCAAGCGACACTGATTTTCATAAGAACAGTGTTTGAAGACTTTATAGACATTAAAGAGGAATTCCTTACATAGATAGATAGATAGATAGATAGATAGATAGATAGATAGATAGATATAAAGAAAGAAAGAAAGAAAGAAAGAAAGAAAGAAAAAGGGGACTAGAAGCAAATGGACCAGTACTTAGTCATACCGACCACTCAAAGCGCTTTACATTGCTAGTCTCATTCACCCAATCAGACCACATTCACACACTGATGGCAGGCCGATACTATGGCAGTAGCCATCAGCTGTATCTAATACATTCACACCACATTCATTGGAAAGGACGGTAGGAACTAGGCTGATTCATTTAGGTGTTAACAGCATCCAAAATGGTATGTCGGTCAGGACAGAAGGAGGAGAGAAGACCAGTGCCTCTTCAAGCTGGTGGAGCTTTATTTGACACCCATGTGCTCACATACAATATGTATGTATATTCAGATAGTTAAACCGAGCGCTCACAGACGGCGCAAAAGTCGGCTCTTAACAAGCGATTAAGGAAACAATAATGTTCGTCGCTACCAAACGGCAAACATAAATACTCTACAGCCGCAGGAAATCACGCTGGACATTAAACAAATAGCAGCGAGAAATACATGCCGCCGATACATTCAACATGCTAACGAGGCAATGTAACACATCATATGAGCGATACTCACGTTTCGTCATTCACTCAAAACAAGGAGTGTCAGCATGAAGCACTCTTCCCCAAAACACACCGCAAACACAGGTAAAGTATCAGGTCAGCACAATCAGTCTCAAAGGAAAGAAAGGGGGTTCAGCTAAGCAGGGCAACAAGTTATCACTAACTTAGTGGAGCTACTCTGTTGCTACTTCCTGTGCAGGCGGAAGGAGGGCTACTGATGCACTTCATAATAATAGCCTTTTATACATTCATACACCACTGAACAACAGTGGGAGCAACTTGGGGTTCAGTATCTTGCTCAAGGACACTTTGGCCATGTGACTGCAGAAGCTGGAAATGAACTCGCGACCTTCTGCTTGTGAGGCAACAACTCTACCACTGAGCCCAAGCGGCAACCTCCGGTCTGAAAATATGAGGCAATGGCGGAGTGCTAAAGTCTGCTGTTCCTCGAGTGTCCGCTTGAGGCTGGCTCCGGAAGTACCGGAAGTCACGTACACACCAAGCCAAAAAAAGCAGTTTTCACAGCCAAAATAAGCACATTTACAGCCTGGTACAAAGAATGTCTCCCGTCTGAATCACTTGTTTCACTAACGGCACGCACTGTACGGGGGGTGAATTTTTTTCTAATTCGGCAGTTCCCACAATATTAAGCTCGCCAGTTCGTCCAATCAGAGGCACAGCTCAGATCACGTGACTGTGGAGCGTCCTATGGTTGTTACTGTGGAGACTCACAGTCTGCCTCATTTCCAATATGGCCGCGCCGGCCGTTTTGCTTCAAAAGTCCGTCTCAGAAACAGATGGGTGACATCGCGGAGACTACGTCCATTAATTATACAGTCTATGACTGAGCCACAGCTGCCACAGAAGTGGCTTTTGATTCGTGTAATTGTTTGAAAGTCACTCTCATAGAGGTTGGAGACCCCCACTGAAGGGTCTGAGGCCGTCACTTAGAAATACTTGGGGCAAATCCTGTTACTACCACTCTTACCAGAAGGTAAAATTCCCCTCTAACTTTTAGTGGGTATTAGCCCTGGTGTTTGTGAGTTAGCTAGGTGTTTCTTTGACATATGTTCTTTTTTTGCAATCACAAAGGTTAATTTCACTGATGCAGCAGTGGTGCACAGTGACTCGAGCTTATGTTTTACAGTTTTTGTAGCAGATGACACTTTGCACAGGCTTTGTGGATTAGAAGATGTCTTTTCAGGTCAGTTGCACAGGTTAAACGAGCATAAAAAAGCCACACAGCCCTCACCTGACAGATCTTTCTAGCTAAGGCACTGTCAGTTTAAAAACAGGTGCACTCTGCAACCCCAAAACTATCAACTAAATTGCTTCAAGCATCCCAAAATTTTAGGGTCCATTATGTACTGAAAGTTAATATAGCAGGTGGATTGAATCACTCCTATTACCACTTTATTTCTTATTACTTCATTTGATTAGGGAGGTAAAGATGGTTTAAGAGCACCAGTAGCAGGGTAGGCAGTGACACAATGATCTGACTCAGGTAAAGCTCCAGTGTGAGGGGGTCCCCCACATTTAAGTGATCGTTCTCTGAAGTTTAATCACTGTGAGAACGCTAAATTTGACATTAAAGCTGCTAAATATTAAGGAGCGGATTACTGATTATCAAATAAAACCATATACAAATAACCATGACTGAAGTATTGTTTACTCATGTTTATGTCCATCACATTGTTCCAACAACTCACTGTATGAAGGCTGTTATTCCATGGTCATTTTTCTTGAATCATAAACGTTGGCGTGGGTGCCAAAACCCAGCTACAAGGGCTCAACTGCACTCATCCACCTCCCTGAGATTGTGAGGTTAAAAAATGTCAGCACGGATGGAGACATTTGTTCCAAGAGCTTGTCCTCAAGGCAGCAATCCTCCACAGGCTCAGTCCATTTTTATGGGGGTACTTACACTGGCTGGGAGGAGGCTCTGCCTTTGAGGCAGAAGTCGGGGAAGCAAAGTTTGTCATGTGCAACAAACACTTCAGTGAGGAAACATCAGAGTGAAAGTTTGTACTTTTTTTTAGCAGGTGGTGTACATACACCATCATTCAGTAAATGCTGAATACTAACCTGAGTTTCTACTCTGCATACCAGCTTTACACACTGCTGAGCTCATACACTGAGCCAAGAGGGTGTTAGTGAGGTCAGTGATGTTTGGTTAAAAGCTCTGACTCAACCATCAGTTTATTCCAGAGATGTTGGATGTGGTCGAGGTCAAAACTCTGAACTCTGGTTGTGTTTCCAGGCAATGAAAATCAGTACATTTACATGCAGCTTAAGAAATCCCACTATGAGCTCAGTCAGCACAAGATCCAACATTTAAAATGCAAGGAAACAGCTTAGAGAGACTGAATACAGACTGAGCACAGCTTTTTGACACACGTAGATAATGTGATTTCTATCAGACTGTGGTGGATTCAAGAGAACTCAGCAGGTCTTTGTATGCCTCAGCATCCAGTGCAAGCAAATTTCACCTGGAAGAGGAAGTAGATTAGAGTAATAAACAGGGTCGCTGCACTCATACAGTCTATGGCTCCAACGCCACAAACAAACATCATGTCACTACATAAACAAAACAAAATGAAGAGCTACATCTGCATCCATCTCAGCCATCGATGTTGGAAATCTGTTTCCTCTTCAGGTGAACCAAAACTAGTTTGGTACACACGCAACTTCGCTCATCAGAAAAAGGACACAGGGCCGCCTATCGAAGCGGAGTGAGTATGTTCTCAGCCAGAAGTCTGATTCTCTTTTCTGCATGAGTTATGACCATAGTCAGACTGATGCAGGCATGTAAACATACTGGATGTCAGACACTAAAACAGGCCTCACGCAAAATGCTGGCTGAAGGGTGGGAACATTTAATTTCTTAACGTATCATTAAAGGTGTGTGAAAGACGTGTCCAGCTGGTAAAACTGAAAAACCTTATTTGGTGTAACCAATGTTTCTCATAAAAAAAATCTAATATTGTGCAAAACAGTAACTATGAATCTGATTTATCAGTGAACTACACTGTAAAAATGACATTTAAAATGATTTTAAATCAACTGATTCAAAAATAGAGAGGAAACATTTATGTCCACAGCACACCTACTCATTCAGCACAACAGAACCCATGTTATCAAGTTTGGAAATGAAATACTTTGATTATACTTTGAGATGATATTTCATAACTTATTTCATCAGTACACTGTCATAGCATCTATAAAGGTAAATTATTTAAAGCTTGTCGTAGCATTGTGGTTACATCATTAGACATTTTAATGGGACTGTTTAAAGATGGTAGAAATGTCATATAAAATACTATAACACCATCAGACAGGCAAACTACACATTTAAACAAACATCTAACATGTGGTTTTAACAAGTTTAAAGTAGATTTTTGATACCAAACCTGATTTGTCACTGTCCCAGGTGTGTGTGTGTGTGTACATGCACCTTGTATGCTTCCTGCTGCAGTTGTTCCTATTTCTTTCTCTTCCTCTTCCCATTACTTTAAACTTGTTTTATTTCTTCACTTATTGTTCTTTCTTCTGCTTCTTTGATATTCTTACATTAAAAAGTATAATGGCAACAGTAATGACTAAATTTCCTCTCCAGAAATACATACAGGGTTTTAGAATCTGATAGCTTTCAAAAATTTGGATCTGCAGGTGTTTTAAAGATGAATTTTAAATCTAAATATATCTTTGATTTATCTTTAATTGGTGTATATCTTCATTATTAGTGTGTAATGTTGGTTTGGTTGGATTCAGTTGACTATAGATGGGCAAAATTAGCAAACAATCCACTGTTATAAAAATCATAATCAAAAGTTTCCAAACATGTCGCCTTCACCCAACTGAGCTCGACCTGCTCTAAAAATGGAAATCTCCTATGCAGATAACAAAACCAACTCTAGGTCTGACAGAAAATACTTGGTTAATGTATAAGAAGCTCCTTACAAGAAGCTATAAAAAAAAGAGGTGTAGATTAAAAGTAACACCCTGCTGCAAATGGACTGTAGTGTGCACATGTGACCACATGGAGCAGACATCACATCTTCATTTCTGGGACTTCAGCGCTGCTTTTCTCTCTGGTAGTTTTTCGTGGTGCTGCAGCTGAAATGCGATAGTTGAAAATTGATTGTCAAGAACCATGGGAGTGCTATGTTATGAAATGTCAGTGTGCTAGTGCAGCCGAGAGATGAGGCACACAAAAGCCAATTGCCTTCCTTTAGCCAGACAGTTGTGAGACAGCAAGTGAGAAACAAATTCACTCCATGAATACCCACAGTCACCAGCTTGATTCTCTACTCCTTACAAAGTCCACTCTCTGAGTTAACCACTTACTGGAAAACACGCTGAGACATGTTTGGGACTGAAAAAGGCAGTTTAATCAAAGCCAGAGCTGCATGAGGTGAGCAACAGATCCTCTAACTCCACTGGTTCAGCCAGATGTTGTCCTGTTATCCAGTCTGTGGCTGCGCTATGCGGCTCTGACACTGTTTCATCTTGTCAGAGGGAAGCAGTGTGTGGTGTGATTATGTCGCTGGTTGTGTTGTGAAAGCACCATGTTAGCAATGTGCTCTGTGCTGATAAATCTCACTTATAAAGACAAACCTATCTGTCAGCCTTGTCCTGATACTGTCTGCAGTGATGGAGATGTTTTTGACAGCAACACAAAGCGATGTGACAGGTTAGAGGATGTCAGTTAAAGCTTCTGGGAAATGAATGTGAAATAGTATGAATGCTTATCTGATGTCAAACTGCGTGTCCAGACTTCCAGGACATCCGAGTGAAAATAAAAACAAGTA
Organism: Labroides dimidiatus; assembly: GCA_030710495.1. NCBI lineage: Eukaryota > Metazoa > Chordata > Actinopteri > Labriformes > Labridae > Labroides > Labroides dimidiatus. Next base: position 28,927,199 of record CM061144.1, on the reverse strand, counting down.
TTAGAAAAAATTATACCAGGGGGAAATTTGGTCATTGCAGTTACCCTTATAAACAATGAAGCAATATCACAGCAGTAAATCCTGGCTCACCACAGGGTTTTTAAAAATCTTCAAAGATTCTGAAATCAGCTTGTATCACACACATAAGGAGAATCTTCAAAGATTATCTTCTCTTAAATCTGAAAAATGCATACACTACAGGAATTTGTCAAAATTATCAGACCAGAGAGAGAGATGCACCCCGTGATCCTACGTCATCTGACAAACAAGCAAATGTAAACACATGAAGACCAGCGGGATGCTGCTGGATGAGAAATGGAAAAGGAAGACTAAACACATCTGGATGAAGAGGTGGTGGGGGAGACAAAAACAACATTTTGTCTGTGATAATTACCAATCATTTCCGGTCCCTCATAGGTGGCTGTCTCTGATTGGCTGTTGTCATCTTCAGCTAAATTGAGTGGTGTAATCATAAATAAATAAATATCAAACCGGTTTGAAAATCATCAAATCCAAAAATATCCAAATTGATCAGTCACCTGCTCATAGGCTACTAGAAGATATTCTGGACTGAACATTGGGGCCTACCTTGGCCCCGAACCAGATCTCTTAGCTTATTGTCAGGAGGGCAAATCAGAGTCAGCCCAATTTAAACACGTATTTGTTTACTGTTCATTATATTATTAAATGAATGAATGAATGAATGAATAAAAGAGCATTGTTGGTTGGGGTTTCCAGTGGATAAAAGCAGAGATTTAGTGCATTTCAGCTCTCTTGCTGGAAACAAGGAGATCACATGAAATAAAGATCGACTGATAGCCCATTTCCTGCTCTCAGAGAGAGAAAAAAAAAAAAACAAAAACAAGAAAAGATCCAGCTGTTCTGTCATTTTGAAAAGTCAGATTACCCTGAGATGAGCATCGGTGGAGAAGCAACTATCAGGCCTGATGTAGTCTTACTCTAAAGGTTCAGCCTTCTGTTGCTGCCTGCTGTTGCACCCCCCCCCCCCCCCCCCACCACCCCCTGTACACACACATACAAGCACACACACACAAACATCACACATCACATACACTACACCTACACATCCCAGAACTCCCAGCTTCACACAGCAGACACGCACACATGCTTGCTCACAGAGATTTCTCTTCTTGATTTTCCAAGAAAAGCAACAAATTTTGTGCAGTGAATTAACGCATCATTAACACCTGACCCAGCCAACACACAGTGCATCTCAGGCCACAAAAACATTTTTTTTTTAAACATTACTTTTGTGTTTCTCTCTGATTTTTAGGAGATCTGCCATTTCTCCTCCACCCCCATGATGTGTTTGTCAGCATAGGAAGGCTCCACACTGCAGACTGAGTCATACTCTTCTTTCACTTTCAAATCATTCCTGAGCTTTTTATAAGGGAACACACAGCTCTGTGTGTTTCTTTCCTTTAATAGCTCTTGAGCTGTGCAAAATAGGTTAG